>CM057339.1:23193648-23793648 GCA_030015575.1 Agapanthus africanus | reverse complement strand
ACTCGACAGTACGCTGGCAGTGTGTTTAACCACAAGTCCGTCAGTGGCACTAGCTGTACATAACGGCTACCCAGGTACCTATCGAAAAGAAAGCCGGCAAGCGAACTCATCCGAATCTCTACTGAGCTTGTCCGTGACAATCTTCGTGTAGTCTGGTCTGTTCGTATGAGAGTATCGCATGCCAGGTCTAGGGGGTGGAAAACGTCAAACCCCTAATAACCTGACAAGTCATGCCGGTGTGGCTCAAGACTTTCCGAGAATTTACTGGACCAACCACCAGTAATTCTCAATCCGCCCTGGCCAGGGACTTATGGTGTTGGCTAACCGATCACAGCGCGACATCGACTCCCTATACCGGGAGAGACGAATCCCCAACAGTCGATCACTGCCCCTATGTGGCTCGGAACTATACCCAACTAAAACCTGTTTGCACGACTTAGCAGAGCCGTGGTAGGGTAGTAATCAAAACACAGTGGGAACTCACACGAGACAAATGACGACCTCATGTCGACAAACTATCTGCATTCATGTCACCAGAGAACTGTTATCTGACGCTAGGTATAATACCATCTAGCCAGTTCTCGGCGAGTCCGTCCAGTGTACTCACCCCTAGTGAGTACCTGTATACAATTTTAGGTGCACCATACAAATGGCTGCGGGACCAATCCATCGTCCCTCGTCAGGGTCTAGATATGTATACACTAGTCTACTCTGGAGTATCGATGCCCAGTCTCGATACTTCCACGGCTAGGGACATTTTAAGGATGTGTTTATCGACTACCCAGCTCCCACAAGTATGATTGCCATCACAACGCTGGTAGTCAAGTAAGGATCCTACGGGCTTTATCAACATGTATACAGGATATAAAATTGTGATACCCTGCCCCTATTATGCCAAAATCTGTATTTTATTACTCTAGAATCCTATTTATTCTTATTTATAATTTTAATTATTTTTATTTATAATTTTATCTATTTTTATATAATTATTTATTTATTTTAAAGTCCCATTTATTTTATTTGAAAATTTAAAACCCAAAACTAAATCTTTTTCTCACTCAGCCCACATCCCCAGCCCAACAACAAAAATCAAATTTAAATTAAACATTTTATCCCTCCAGCCCACTCCCTTTAAATTTTCCATTCATCTCTTTTAATTCCCGGCCCAGCCCTCTTTATATATTTAAAATCCTTTTCCTTATTTCTCCAGAGCCCACCGAGCCGGCCCACCCATTATTTTCCCATCATTTTATTTTCCAAGCCCACGGCCCGCGCCCTCCAACCCGACCCGGCCCACTACCCTCTCATCTTCCTCCAACGGCACTTCCCGCCTTCCCCGCTCGCGATCCACCATTTCCGCCGCATCCAATGCCCATGCGCTGCCGTTACCCCCACGACGCGCACCCTCCTCATCATCACCATCATCGTCGTAATCTCTCTCTTTCTCAGATCTCATTCCTCTCCCTCTCTGTTTCTTGTCTCCTCTCTTCTCCGAGCGCCGACCGCCCATGACCACCTCTCCAACCCCATTGCCCTTGCCTCCAGCCGATCAACCGTGACATCCACCACTCCGACCTCCATCACCTCCCCCCTAACCTCACAAACCTAAACCGAGCTCCACTTCTTTCACTACCAGCCACCTCCATCAACCTCCAAGCTTCGGCCACCATCGTCGACCACAGCTTATCATCATCGTCGTCGTCGTCGCCATCACCTCTCACTCTCCCAACCTTCACCTCCGGCCTCCCTCACCCGACCTCCTCTCTCACCGCTCCTTCTCTCTCTCTCTCACTGATCTCTCTCTTCCCCTGCTTCTCTTTCCCTCTCTCTGTTGTTCCTGCAACCTCTCTCTCTCTCTCTGTTTCTCTCTCTCTTCCTCTCAAAAATCTCTTTCCCTCCTCTCTCTCAGATCTCTATCTCTGCATCTCTCTCTTTGATCTCTCTCTGTGTTCTTTCTCTCTCTCTCACTTCCACTCCAACTCACTGTCTCTTCTCTTCTCTCTATATTTCCCTTCTCTGTTTCTCTCTCTCTCCTTCTTTCTCCCTATTCTATCAAGCAACCACCTCACTCCCAACCGCAGCCGTCGGCCATCGTCTGAGCACCGCTGCAACCATCAACGGAGCCACAACATCGCCTGAGCACACAGCGAGCCCCAACTTCCACGAGCCTCGACTGCATCCTAGCCGAGCCCAAGCTTGTGGTCATCGTATCACGTTCGTGACGTTACCATCACCGTACAACCCCGAGACATTCTCAGGCAAGTATTTTACTTGCTTACATGCTATTTACTCAAGTTACGATCTTAGATTACTTAAATCATGAAGTTACAATTTTAGACCAATTGTGTGCCATACCTGTTCGACGTGTGTTTCCAATGAAATTACTCATCTAATTTGACGGAACTCAATTGTATAATCTGGCCCGTATGGTTGTGAATATAGTGTGTGAATTTCGTTGGATAATATGACCGTTAATGACCAAAATGACTACCCCCAAGTTTACTAGTAAAACTGGAATTTTATTGTACCTGAAAACCGCTAAAATCACCATAAATTATATATATACTGGAATGATACGTTCGAGGGTTCAAATCGAAGCCAACTCGACGAACTTTAACCCTATGCTAGTTTCCAAATATTACTGTACTCAAACTGTGTCAATATTTGGATCGGAGTGCGACTCTGGACTGCAGTCCAGAGCAACTCCAGTGGTTGGTTGCTGTTTCGTAATGGGTACCACTTGGTTTCCTTAACTCATAGATTGCGGAACTCCGCTGTTATTTATAGTTGACTCTGTTAACTAGAGAACACAATTAGTTTCATCCTGTTTCGTTACCGTTTGATATTTAATCTGTAATTAAATAGATCGGGACATATAGCAGTCCCAACAGAATCAGAATTGACACATTAATATTAAACAGTGTATATCTCCTAACGTACAGATGCGATTGAGAAACCGTCAGTTGCGTTGAAAACCATACTGAAAACCCTAAATTTCATTCAACTTTAGCATCGCTATAATCTGATCCTAACTGGGATTAAAATGCGTTGCGAAACGGATTTCTGATTCTGAAACCGGATTTCCCGCCGTGAACGCTTAAAATGAAATGGCTATAGCTAATGATCCTGGAACTTGATTGGCATGAAACTAAATTCGATGGATAGATAACTGAACATACTAATTATTACCTGTTCACTGTTTCACAAAATTGTAACCGTATGATTTATGATAAATTATGCAAATGGTAAATTAATGATTCAGGACATTCTAAACATGGTTTATATACTGTTTACGCATCATATCATACACATGTCATTGCATTGATAACATAGTGATAACGTGCATTTATCCAGTGTTATGTTTTAGTGATGATTGTGGCAGGTACGTTAGTGTTCGTGTATCAGTGAATAAGTGAAAGTGATACGTACTTGTACACAATCAGTGACCCTTATTATTATATTGCATTGTCGACTTCTGTGAGACGCGTGTACGTGTGACTATAAGTGGTATGGGACACTTATGGAAGCTCTTGCATGGGTGTCACAGATAAGGCACCAGACATTGCCATCTATCTTAGGTATTAGTCGGGACGTGCTTGATGGAGGACCTGCCTCCAGTTCTCGCGCAGACTTGTCACCGACCGATTGGTATTTAGGGTTATGGTTAGCGTTTGATGTAGACCACGGGGTGTGGGGTAGTTTGAGTGTGAGTTCAACAGAATCTCGGGAGTCCCATGCCGGCTTATATATTTAGGGAGATATATGAAGATTTACAGGGTATGTGATTATTACCGTGATATACATGTTGGGCCCGTGGTCCCTTGCCCTTGGGTTCTACCCTTGGGTGGAGGACACTCACGAGTGGTTGACTCTCACACTTTGACTGACGATAGGCTTAGTGACCTGTACAGTGAGACTTAGAGACTGATAGGGATACTGGCATTGATGTACCTTACATAATGTGTTGACATACGTGGCATATCATTCTACTGCTTATACTGTTCCGCTGAATTGATTACTGCATGTTCATATCCATACTGCCATTTATCTACTGTTATATATACCTATTATCACTGTTAGAATTGTCACATGATTTTATATATATTATATTGCTTTTGTGTCGCTCTGACGACCTGAGTATGCATGCTCAGTGTGAGGAGAAGATTTAGCCTGGATCAGGACTAGACGTACAGCACGGACATCTTGATTAGCTATCCAGAGTTATATCTTTTGTTTCCCATCAGGTCAGTTTATTTTACTGTTTTGTTTCAGTTACTGCATTTCTCATTACCTGCGCATTATTTACTGTTTACCATGAAAAACTAGAAGCCGAAGTGTGACTACGGCAGGACATTTCCTTGACCGTAGGAGCATGGCTGGCCTTGTCAACCCCTTGTATTCCGTATTTTGGGAAGCGGGGCGTGACATGGTTTAGTTGGTATCAGAGCCAGGTTTTGTTTCGATTGGGATTGCAGTTTTCCGTGTATAGCCTGGCAATCTAAGCCATTCCTTGGTCTAGGTTGTAAACTTGTCATTCTTGATCCATATTCACATCGTATGTTCAGCTATCCATTCGCTAGGGTTTCGGGTGACTTGGCAAGGTTATGTGGTTGCAATTGCACTACCGTACCCTGTTTAAGTGACTTAAAATCATATAGTTGATTCTCCACTTGTAATAAATTCATCACCTCTGATATTCTTGAATCTTTGTCCTATCCATATTATATTTTGATTCGTTTAGCTTGTGACTTATATCATTCTCAAAATTGTTGTCTCAGGATCATTTCTTCCAACGACTCTTCATCTATATCCGCTCCCCAGAATCAGACCATTGAGATTCTGAGTGTACTGCAAGGTCTAAAGGAAGCCCAGAAGCGAATAAACGACTTGTTGGTTGAAAGACTGAGAAGACAGATAAATCAGGCACCAGCGGGAGTCTCCAATCATAAAGGGATCCCCGTTAGACGAGGAAAAGAGAAGAAAATGAAACGCCAATTTGTTTCCCCGCGACAGAAGCAGCAGAAGACCCCATGTTGTGGGTATTGTAAGAGACCAGGACATCTTCAGAGGGATTGTCACCGCGCCCAAGAGAAATGTCTGATTTGCGGGTCCAACAAACATCTCATCAACGGTTGCCCAGAAAGGAAAGAACTACAAGGAGGAAACTCGTCCACACTCCCCACTTCTGCCAAGTGAGGACTACTACGTAGCTTGCACTTCGAGGATAAAGCGGACCCAACACAGGATTCAATTTGCGTGACGAGGATGCAGCGGTCTAGTGATCAAAGAAGAATTTTCATGTTTTTCTATTTTCAGTAATAATGTTGTCAACATCTTATAAATATTTCTTTCCGTTTGAAATCTTGTATCCGTTGAATTTTTAGTTGAATGCAGTAAAACTTTGAATCGTGATATATGTATCATTCTCTTACTTTCTCCTTATTTAAACTATTCATTATCACAGCATTATTATCCTGATATTTTTCAATTCCTGCCACCGCATATCTTTCTATACTTCGTACACCTAATTATTTTTCTTGATATGTTCCGTTGTCTAATCATGGCACTTTCTTTTCAGGCCATGGCCCATCCTGGGGCAGCGCCGCATCTAGATGAGGATGCACAGTCTTGCGTTTTCTTAGACCACACGCTGATGAGTTCTGACGATGAGGTCAACGGTCCCCAGGGCAATTTCGGAAACAACGATTCAGAGGACGAAGGAGTAGCCGCCCCAGAGTTTGACATGATAGGCGATTCCGACGAAGAGGAAGGAGACCCTGAAGAGAACCCGATAGAGGAAGACCCCGAGGAAGAACCGATAGAAGAAAATCTAGTGGAGGAAAATCCCATGGAAGAGAATCCAGAAGAAGAGAATCACATGAAATCGGACCTCGATGAAGAAGCTCCATCCGAGGAAGAAGGACCAGAAGATCAAGACCCTGCGGTGGAAGAACTCCCAATGGCGATACCTGCGAGGCGCTATGGAAATGGATGCCCCTACCTGAGTGCGCGAGCCTACCGCAACCTGCTGAATCTCCACAAACGCGACTGACGGAATTTCTGTTAGATGGTGTCTTCTTTGGCCAAATAAAATCTGTGTATAGTTTAGGGCCACCTTTCTTCTTTGAGAATGCTTTGTTTAAAATCTTCTAGAATAAAATAAATTGCTGAGTTCGCAAATATTTCGATCTTCTTAGTTCACTTGCTACTTGATTATTCCTTATGTACAATTATTTTCCTACTGGGTTATGTTCACCCCTACTCCTTACATTGTTTTAACCCTCACTGAGATTAACTAGTATCGCACCCTGATCTTGGGAATAGGTCGTCTTTCATCCTTCGTATATGCCTCGTTTGATATCCTTTTGGCTGGGGATGTTGATAATAAAATCTCCAAGTTGACTGACCCTTCAAATTTTTGATTCACATGATGTACCGACCAGTATCCTCCCCATACATTTTTCCCTTGTAGTCCTTTGCTGCTCACCCTTACTTACTGGGCTGACCCGATCCCAATCTCCTTGATCTTCAGCCTAAAGCCGCCACACTCCGACTTTCTGAATGAGCCACACTTCTTTGTAATCATTACCCTAGCTAACCCTATACCTCTTTGTGTTTTTTCTATTACCCTAAATATGTATATAGGGACATTATTATTCGAAAATTTGGTTTTCATTATTTTATATTTATCGAAGAGTGTGTTTTATCGACTATTCCCGTTTTACGCATTTCAAGTACTCCACTACTAGCCTTCCTATTATTTTCAGTAGCGCAACCTTACACCGCGCATATTCTTGTTCCATGTTTCTTATTTTCACTATATGAGTTTTCTAAGTTATTTTAAAACTACTTGATCGATACATTATCCTAAAAATGTTTTCAACCTACCGACAAATCTTTCACTATTTTATTGTCGTTACTTTATTTTCTGGTAGTGTGCCTACGTTTACTATTATAAATAATTGTGCCTTATACTTATTATGTTTGCCGTGCTACCTTTGATGTACTTATACGTGCACATATTTGAGTTTCGATTTTATCGAGCACGCCTCGAATATCATTGTTCATTATTGTTGTTATTGCTATTCTCATAGTTGCCTTTGTAGCTGTTCTTGTCATATACTTGTTTAAACCTATATTTTTGTATGTGTTCTTACATGTATAAACCTTCAAATTTCTTCATCAGCCTGTTTCAAGTAAATCTTTATGCGTTAGTTGCAATATAATAGTTTTCGCCTATGTTTGTATTATTTATCTTTTATTTTAAATTTCGAGGACGAAATTTTTGTAAGGGTGGTATGATGTGATACCCTGCCCCTATTATGCCAAAATCTATATTTTATTACTCTAGAATCCTATTTATTCTTATTTATAATTTTAATTATTTTTATTTATAATTTTATCTATTTTTATATAATTATTTATTTATTTTAAAGTCCCATTTATTTTATTTGAAAATTTAAAACCCAAAACTAAATCTTTTTCTCACTCAGCCCACATCCCCAGCCCAACAACAAAAATCAAATTTAAATTAAACATTTTATCCCTCCGGCCCACTCCCTTTAAATTTTCCATTCATCTCTTTTAATTCCCGGCCCAACCCTCTTTATATATTTAAAATCCTTTTCCTTATTTCTCCAGAGCCCACAGAGCCGGCCCACCCATTATTTTCCCATCATTTTATTTTCCAAGCCCACGGCCCGCGCCCTCCAACCCGACCCGGCCCATTACCCTCTCATCTTCCTCCAACGGCACTTCCCGCCTTCCCCGCTCGCGATCCACCATTTCCGCCGCATCCAACGCCCACGCACTGCCGTTACCCCCACGACGCGCACCCTCCTCATCATCACCATCATCGTCGTAATCTCTCTCTTTCTCAGCTCTCATTCCTCTCCCTCTCTGTTTCTTGTCTCCTCTCTTCTCCGAGCGCCGACCGCCCACGACCACCTCTTCAACCCCATTGCCCTTGCCTCCAGCCGATCAACCGTGACATCCACCGCTATGACCTCCATCACCTCCCCCTAACCTCACAAACCTAAACCGAGCTCCACTTCTTTCACTACCAGCCACCTCCATCAACCTCCAAGCTTCGACCACCATCGTCGACCACAGCTCATCATCGTCGTCGTCGTCGTCGCCATCACCTCTCACTCTCCCAACCTTCACCTCCGGCCTCCCTCACTCGACCTCCTCTCTCACCGCTCCTTCTCTCTCTCTCTCACTGATCTCTCTCTTCCCCTGCTTCTCTTTCCCTCTCTCTGTTGTTCCTGCAACCTCTCTCTCTCTCTGTTTCTCTCTCTCTTCCTCTCAAAAATCTCTTTCCCCCCTCTCTCTCAGATCTCTATCTCTGCATCTCTCTCTTTGATCTCTCTCTGCGTTCTTTCTCTCTCTCTCACTTCCACTCCAACTCACTGTCTCTTCTCTTCTCTCTATATTTTCCTTCTCTGTTTCTCTCTCTCTCCTTCTTTCTCCCTATTCTATCAAGCAACCACCTCACTCCTAACCGCAGCCGTCGGCCATCGCCTGAGCACCGCTGCAACCATCAACGGAGCCACAATATCGCCTGAGCACACAGCGAGCCCCAACTTCCACGAGCCTCGACTGCATCCTAGCCGAGCCCAAGCTTGTGGTCATCGTATCGCGTTCGTGACGTTACCGTCACCGTACAACCCCGAGACATTCTCAGGCAAGTATTTTACTTACTTACATGCTATTTACTCAAGTTACGATCTTAGATTACTTAAATCATGAAGTTACAATTTTAGACCAATTGTGTGCCATACCTGTTCGACGTGTGTTTCTAATGAAATTACTCACCTAATTTGACGGAACTCAATTGTATAATCTGGCCCGTATGGTTGTGAATATAGTGTGTGAATTTCGTTGGATAATATGACCGTTAATGACCAAAATGACTACCCCCAAGTTTACTAGTAAAACTGGAATTTTATTGTACCTGAAAACCGCTAAAATCACCATAAACTATATATATACTGGAATGATGCGTTCGAGGGCTCAAATCGAAGCCAACTCGACGAAATTTAACCCTATGCTAGTTTCCAAATATTACTGTACTCAAACTGTGTCAATATTTGGATCGGAGTGTGACTCTGGACTGCAGTCCAGAGCAACTCCAGTGGTTGGTTGCTGTTTCGTAATGGGTACCACTTGGTTTCCTTAACTCGTAGATTGCGGAACTCCACTGTTATTTATAGTTGACTCTGTTAATTAGAGAACACAATTAGTTTCATCCTGTTTCGTTACCGTTTGATATTTAATCTGTAATTAAATAGATCGGGACGTATAGCAGTCCCAACAGAATCAGAATTGACACATTAATGTTAAACAGTGTATATCTCCTAACGTACAGACGCGATTGAGAAACCGTCAGTTGCGTTGAAAACCTTACTGAAAACCCTAGATTTCATTCAACTTTAGCGTCGCTATAATCTGATCCTAACTAGGATTAAAATGCGTTGCGAAACGGATTTCTGATTCTGAAACCGGATTTCCCGCCGTGAACGCTTAAAATGAAATGGCTAGAGCTAATGATCCTGAAACTTTATTGGCATGAAACTAAATTCGATGGATAGATAACTGAACATACTAATTATTACCTGTTCACTGTTTCACAAAATTGTAACCGCATGATTTATGATAAATTATGCAAATGGTAGATTAATGATTCGGGACATTCTAAACATGCTTTATATACTATTTACGCATCATATCATACACATGTCATTGCATTGA
Source organism: Agapanthus africanus (assembly GCA_030015575.1). NCBI lineage: Eukaryota > Viridiplantae > Streptophyta > Magnoliopsida > Asparagales > Amaryllidaceae > Agapanthus > Agapanthus africanus. The sequence continues at coordinate 23,783,895 of CM057339.1, read as the reverse complement.
TAACATAGTGATAACGTGCATTTATCCAGTGTTACGTTTTAGTGATGATTGTGGCAGGTACGTTAGTGTTCGTGTATCAGTGAATAAGTGAAAGTGATACGTACTTGTACACAATCAGTGACCCTTATTATTATATTGCATTGTCGACGTCTGTGAGACGCGTGTACGTGTGACTATAAGTGGTATGGGACACTTATGGAAGCTCTTGCACGGGTGTCACAGATAAAGCACCAGACACTGCCATCTATCTTAGGTATTAGTCGGGACGTGCTTGATGGAGGATCTGCCTCCAGTTCTCGCGCAGACTTGTCACCGACCGATTGGTATTTAGGGTTATGGTTAGCGTTTGATATAGACCACGGGGTGTGGGGTAGTTTGAGTGTGAGTTCAACAGAATCTCGGGAGTCCCATGCCGGCTTATATATTTAGGGAGATATATGGAGATTTACAGGGTATGTGATTATTACCGTGATATACATATTGGGCCCGTGGTCCCTTGCCCTTGGGTTCTACCCTTGGGTGGAGGACACTCACGAGTGGTTGACTCTCATACTTAGACTGACGATAGGCTTAGCGACCTGTACAGTGAAACTTAGAGACTGATAGGGATACTGGCATTGATGTACCTTACATACTGTGTTGACATATGTGGCATATCATTCTACTGCTTATACTGTTCCGCTGCATTGATTACTGCATGTTTATATCCATACTGCCATTTATCTACTGTTATATATACCTATTATCACTGTTAGAATTGTCACATGATTTTATATATATTATATTGCTTTTGTGTCGCTCTGACGACCTGAGTATGCATGCTCAGTATGAGGAGAAGATTTAGCCTGGATCAGGACTAGACGTACAGCACGGACATCTTGATTAGCTATCCAGAGTTATATCTTTTGTTTCCCATCAGGTCAGTTTATTTTACTGTTTTGTTCCAGTTACTGCATTTCTCATTACCTGCGCATTATTTACTGTTTACCATGAAAAACTAGAAGCCGAAGTGTGAATACGGCAGGACATTTCCTTGACCGTAGGAGCATGGCTGGCCTTGTCAACCCCCTGTATTCCGTATTTTGGGAAGCGGGACGTGACAAAAATACTAAGTAAAACACATCACATGTTAATATAAAGACAAACCAAATAGCACACTATCATATCGAGTACGATTGTCATGTACATACATATCCCTAATATCCTATACAATGAAGACCTCTAGGGCATACATATTCAACACGTGTGGAATTCAATGGGTTGTTGGTTATTGTTGACACCAAGCTACCTGCAAGGGAAGTCCTGGGGTGGAAAACTACCCTAGGACCCCCCGACGATCAAATAAGTACCGAGGAATATTGAGACAGAGTAGCGGCGTATTGGAATGAGTTCGCCATACCTGAATCGTCTGGTGGAGGGGTTTATATAGCGGTCGCATGGAGCGAGCCGATGCGAGATTGTCGCCGTCCGTTACGCCCCTGTGTCACGTTCGTGTTGATGGTGAGATACGCCCATTAATGACGAGATACGCTCATTAATGACGAGATACGCTAGCTTGGGATGCGGGATGTAGAGCGGCGGAGATCTCGTCGTGGCGAGAATCACGAAGCTGTTATGGGGGTGCCCGTGCTCCATGTGACAGCTCGGAGACGAGCGGGGAGGTTGAGGAAGCTCAGCTATAGGATATCTCGGAGACGAGCAAGTGAGCTGAGAAGTCTCAGCTATAGGATAGCTCGGAGACGAGCGAGGAGGCTGGGGAAACTCAGCTCTGTGACGGCTCGGAGACGAGCGAGAAGATTGAGGAAGCTCATCTGTAGGATAGCTCGAAGACGAGCTGTTGGCTGGTTGCTAGACCAATAGGGAATGTACTCTGGGGAAGCTCCCCAAAGGTCGGATGATATCTCGGAGATGAGACGCCGAGGAATGTCCCCTTCGCATGGTATTTCAAAGAGTTGGTTGGTGCACGTGAAAAACTTGCCATCCACCATGTGCCTTGATTAGGAGAATCCACACTTGTGAGAACCATCAGTTACCTCCCAAAACCCCTCCCCATATTAAAAGTATTTATTTCCCCCGGACTTCTCTATCGTAGGACACGGTTCGGAAACTCCTATAGTTCTTCGCCGCCCCATCCCCCGTTTCAGGATCGGAGGCTCGTCGTCGCGATCTGCTCGCCTCCAACACCGTTGAAGTCGAAACCCCGAAGGTAAGTAAATTTTTTTTTGGGGAAATTTGGAAATTACTTGATTATTTGGGAAATTGTAAAAATCTCTAAGTAAAATTCGGCAAGTTGATGTTGCAGTGTGTAATTTTGGAAAGTCGTGCGGACGCAAAGCAGATTGGAGAAACTTTGGGATATTGTTGCTACAAGATTATTTATTTTTATATCGGAAGAGTACACGAGGAAACTAGCTAGACATTCCGGTGTTAAAGGGATGAGATTGCTTACTTTCACCTTCGGTATTCTCATTCCGTATTTTTTTGGGTTCAAATTTCAAACACAAGACCAAAACAAATAATGAACTCGTCCAATTCTTTGCGTTAAAGTTTTATATTCAAGCAAACAAACAAGGGACTTCACACCCAAAGGAACAATCCAAAAACCAAACCCGACCCGCAAATGGTTCGGGCCCATCTGAAACCCGACCCGCGCTTCTAACCGCTCCTTCACAAGACACAGCCCTCAACCATCTCTCACACCGCCACGTGTCACTCTCCACGCGCGTAGCAACAAAAAAGATCTCACATTTCTCTCTCTCTCTGCTCGCAATTCAATTCGATGCTCCATCTTCTTCTTCTTCGTCTCAAATCCCCAATTCCCCAAACCCTAACCGTAGAATATCCCAAACCCTAACCCAATGACCTCCTCCTCCTTCCTCGAGATCCGCCTCTTCTACGTCCGCATCTCCCCATGCGCCATCGACACCGCCCCCTCCTCCTTAACCCTAACCCACCTCCGCCGCCAGATCGGCGTCTCCCTCGACATCAACGGCTCCAGGATCCCCTCCTCTGACCCCGCCTCCCTCCTCCTCCGCCGTGACCGCGTCGACCGCGACCAGTCCGAGGCCACCTACGTCAGCACCGACGACGTCAGGCTCACCGGCGCCGTCGATTTCGAGGTTTCCGACGGAAACGGAGCCCTGATCCTGTGCGGATCCCTGGAGAAGATGGAGGCGGCGTGGAGCAATGGCGGGATCGGATCCGATAAGGATCCGAGAACGGGGTGGAGCATGGATTGCTGTCTTGCCGCAGGATTTAGCGGGTCGGGCTTCGTTAGTCCGAAGGCGGGGGTCGTGAATCCGATGGTCGAGGTTTACGTGGCGGGGTGCTTTGGTGGGGTGCCGTTGATCTTGACACAGGTCGTGCAGTTGAGCCCAAGGAGAAAGGCGAGGCCAGGGGCCTTGGATGTGATCCCGGAGGACGAGGAGAACGGCGAGAGAGAGAAGAGGGTTACTAATGGGCTGGTTTGCAGAAGGATGCCGCATTCGGTGAGGATTCTTCTCTTGGTTTTGTTTTGAGTTTTTGTTTTAGATTGATACGCTTTGCTAATTTGGTGTCCTGGTGTTTAAGATCAATATGCATGCCACTTTGAACTCTATTCAGAATAAACTGGGAAAAAAAGATTTAGTGAGGATGGTACATATTGTAGATAGCATAAAGGGGTAATTGGTTTGGTGTGAAGCTCCAACTAACCAACAGCCTACCGTGCTTTTTGGTTCCTTACACCTGAACTTGTTAGACTTTGCATTTAAAAATAAACTAGAAACAAAGGAAGACAGATGAGTGTAAATAAGCTTGCTTTGATTAAAAGAAAGAAAAAGTACTGTAATATGGCTAAATATTTGAGAGTGCTAGATTGCTAGGAAAGTTTTTAAAAAAATTATAGAAAGAGGATTAATTTCGTAAATTATTTAATGAGAATTTTAAAGGAAATATCAAGGCAAAACCCAATAATGCAATCCATAAGCACAAATGTATTGTTGATTGGTAGTTATGAGCTATGTGATCCTAAACCGCAATCAGGACGATATTGCTAGAAGCTAGCCGCGATGAGCACGGGTCGTTCATGAGGAAATGGCTATATTAATTACTTAGTTTTAGACGAGTTATTAAGAGCGAGCGAGAAGTTTTGGACTAAGCAAAGCCAAGGGTTTGAAAAGATGAAAGAGAGCTTGCTAGGGTTTAGGGTTAGATAGGTCTAATGACACAACTCCACTTATCTCCCTATATTGATTCTCAAGAAATGAGATGACTTGATTGCTAAGGCAAAGCTAGACAATGTGCATTAGAGTATATAAGAGAGATACTTGTGAATCTAGGTTAGGGTCTGTAGGGTTCCTAGGCACACTAAAGAGGTTCCACAAGGCATCAACCATGCCAAATTCAAAAATTTCATGTGCCTAAGAATCCTATGCAAGATCGTTAACTAGAGATTAAGCGAAACGACAAGCTACTAAACTGCTTTAGTACTAAGTGAAAGGGGCTACAACCTTTGTAGATCCGGTCCTCCACTTCTCTAGCTCCGTGTTGACGTCCCTCCGCTGCGATCATCGGAATCCCGGACTCTATTGTCGGTTTCATCGGAGAAATGAGCGGGATAGGTAGATGACTTCGATGCCGAAGATGATCTACGTCGAGGCGACTCAAACTCAAGCTCCATCTTCACTAGGTCACGGATCTTGTGAAGAAAACACCCTATACAACATGGCAAGTGGTAGAAGATGAAGAAATAGGATGTGGGTTCACTTTGGATTTGGATTTCTCACTTGATATCATCACTTGACAATTTTCAAGAAAGCTTTGCTTTTTCTTCATGAAGAAGAAGAAAAGAATGGAAAAAGAATTATCACCAAAAGAAAATTCAAGTGATATCTATCATATTGCAACCATGGGTTAGATAAACTCATGTAGAGAATAAACTAGGGTCTAGGTAAATGGTTAGGGTTAAGAATAAAAACAAAATGGTGAAGCTTCATGAAAACTCAAAAGAAAAAAACAAAGAAAGCCACCATATTTGTTTTTACCCAAAAAATAAATGAATAAATAAATGAGTAAATCAAACCCTAACCATTAACCTAATCATAGTTTAAAGCATACACACACCCAAGTTTGCATGTATCATCAAACATGATACAAACAAGTGCACAAAAATATATCATATATACAATGTGCACAATCTAGTGAGAAAATAATCTTAAGTGAACCAATACTAGTTAATGTAAAGTAATATATCAAATATATAATTATACATTAAATCATTAAATCAACACTTGATTTAATGATCCGGTCATATTGCATATAATCGACTAATATCAAGTGTATCAATGTATCGAATCAACACTTGATTCGGTAACCCGGCTATATCACATATAACCGTCCTATGACACATATCGCGAGAATAGAATACAGTATCACATACTGGTATTATTCTCGGTCCCGCACATATCTCATATGCGCTCCTATTTCATTTCGCTTGAGCCAGGAAACCTCTGTGTAGGACTCTAAAGACTCGTCAATACGCCGGCAGTAGGTGATGATCATATCAAACACCCACAAGCCGCAAGCGGTCTGCTAAACGTAACGGCCACCCGGGTATTGAGCGATCAGAAGATCAACGAGCAAATCCGCTCACACTCCTGTGAATCCAACCAGTAACACTTACCGTACAGTCCGGTCTCGTCGTCTGATATGTCGCATATCTCGTATAGGGGTGGTAAACGTTAGACCCCAATAGCTCGATAAGTCGTGTCGATATGAGGTCTATAACAGTTCGAGAAACTACTGGTAACACTTACCAGTAAATCTCAGCAACCCTGGCCAGGGATTTCCGGTTATAGCCAATCGAACACAGCGCTACATCAACTCCCTATACCGGGAGAGACGAATCCCCTCCTATCGCTCATTGCCTCCATGTGATTCGGGACTGTACCCAAAAACCACCGTTTTGCACACCCTCTTGGACGTGGTAAGGTGGAAATCAAAGCACAGTGGGAATCACACAAGACTCTATGACGATCTCGGGTCTACAGACTAACCTGTACCGGTGTCACCAGAGAACTGCCATCTGACGTAAGGTATAATACCATCTGGGAGTTCTCGGCGAGTCCGTCCAGTGTATCCAGTCTCTACTAAGCACCCGTATATCATCTCTGATGTCAAACACCAATGGATATGGGATCATCCATCGCCCATCTGCATGGGTCGAGAAGGTATACGCTAGTCTATTCTGGTATATCGATGCCCCGTCTCGATACACCCACGACTAGGGACCTTGAAGGATGTACTTATAGACTACCATGTCCCCACTAGTATGATCCGCATCATAGTCCAGGTAGTCAAGTACACATCCTAAGGGCTTTACCAACATGTAACAGAGAGACAATCAGTATACACGTTAAGATAAAGAGCAACCAGATAGCATACTATCATGTCGAGCAAGAAAGTCCTCCCTATATATGTCCAAGCATCCACTACAATATACATCCTATGTATAGTAATGACCTCTAGGGCATACATATAACTAACTATCTCCCACTTGCACTAGGGCCATCTGATAGCAGTGGTTGTAGTATCTCATACTCAACCATCCCATAAAAGTCTCTCTCTGGGAAAATGCCTTTGTGAGTGATCCACCGTGTTGTCCTCTGAGTTTACTCTCCTAACCTCGATCACCCTGGAGATCAACTATCTCCATGATCAGGTGATGCTGCCTCAGAATATGTCTGGATCATTGATGGGACGGACGTTCCTTGGCATAAGCCACAACTCCATTGTCACACAATGGGAGGAACTAAGTTCATCTCATGAACTAATATACACCCAGACAACCTTTTTGGTAGCATCTTAACTAGCGATGTATCCAGCCTTTATCGTCTAGTTTGCCACGGTATCTAGCTTGGAACTCTTCCAACATACCGTCCCTTTACTGAGGGTAAAGACAATGCCTGTGACTGACTTTCAGTCGTCCTTATCACTCTGGAACCTTTCCAGTGATTCTCTCCAGGATCAACTGATACCATCTCACTACAACTAGTGAGTATCCTAACATCCAATTAGATCTATCTCATAGATCCAAAACTCAGGATTTAGGAGGTATCATTTTGATCCTATGTGGAGAATCATTGTGATAAGCGGAGATTGATCGAGCGTAGCATAGGAAACTCCTTCCCTATCAAGAGTATGTCATCCACGTACTCTACGAGGATCGTCACCATACTCCCTACTACCTTTTTGTTTATACAAGGTTCATCTACCATTTTGATGATGTCAAACTCTTTGACTAATACATCAAAACAGATGTTCCAACTCCGCGATACCTGCTTTATCACATAAAACATCTTGCACACGTTTCCGCTGCTCCCACTGTCTACGAAGCCCTCTGACTGTGTGTTAGTTATATGTATGCCCTAGAGGCCATTACTGTACATAGGATGTATATTGTAGTGGATGCTTGGACATATATAGGGAGGACTTTCTTGCTCGACATGATAGTATGCTATCTGGTTACCCTTTATCTTAACGTGTATGCTGATTGTCTCTCTGTTACATGTTGGTAAAGCCCTTAGGATCTGTACTTAACTACCTGGACTATGATGCGGATCATACTAGTGGGGACATGGTAGTCCATAAGTACATCCTTTAAAGTCCCTAGTCGAGGGTGTATCGAGACGGGGCATCGATATACCAGAGTAGACTAGCGTGTATCTTCTCGACCCATACAGATGGGCGATGGATGATCCCATATCCATTGGTGTTTGACATCAGAGATGATATACGGGTGTTCAGTAGAGACTGGGTACACTGGACGGACTCGCCGAGAACTCCCAGATGGTATTATACCTCACGTCAGATGACAGTTCTTTGGTGACACTGGTACAGAGTAGTCTGTTGACCCGAGATCGTCATAGAGTCTTGTGTGGTTCCCACTGTGCTTTGATTTCCATCTTACCACATCCAAGAGGGCGTGCAAAACGGTGGTTTTTGGGTACAGTCCCGAGTCACATGGAGGCAATGAGCGATAGGAGGGGATTCGTCTCTCCCGGTATAGGGAGTTGATGTTGCGCTGTGTTCGATTGGCTATAACAGGAAATCCTTGGCCAGGGTTGCTGAGATTTACTGGTAAGTGTTACCAGTAGTTTCTCGAATGTTATAGACCTCATATCGACACGACTTATTGAGCTATTGGGGTCTGACGTTTACCACCCCTAGGCGAGATATGCGACATATCAGACGATCAGACCGGACTGTACGGAAGTGTTACTGGTCGGATTCACTGGAATGTGAGCGGGCTTGCTCGTCGATCTTCAGATCGCTCAATACCCGGGTGGCCGTTACGTTTAGCAGACCGTTTGCGGCTTGTGGGTGTTTGATATGATCATCGCCTGCTGCCGGCGTATTGACGAGTCTTTAGAGTCCTACACAGAGGTTTACTGGCTCAAGCGAAACGAAATAGGAGCGCATATGAGATATGTGCGGGACCGAGAATAATGCGTGTATGTGATACCGTATTCCATTCTCGCGATGAATGTATCGATTAGGTTATATGCGATATACCCTAGTTATCGAATCAAAGGCTGATTCGATAAGCCGATACATAGGATACTGGTCGGTTATATGCGATATGACCGGATTGTTAAATCAAGTGTTGATTTAATGATTTAATGTATAATTATATATTTGATATATTACTTTGCATTAACTAGTATCGGTTCACTTTAAATGGATATTCTCACTCGGGTGTGCGCATTGCATATGCGATATGATTTTGTGCACATGTTTGTATCATGTTTGATGATACATGCTTTTTGGTTAAGTGTAAAGTATCAAACCTTGGTTAATGAAATGGTTAGGGTTTACTATTTCCTTATTCATTTATTTATTCTTTTTGGAAATTGATAAGCATTAAGAGAAAATGGTGGCTTAATTTGTTTTCTAGCAAAAGCTTCTTGAAGCTTTGACCAAAGTCATCCTTTTTGTCTCATGCTTAACCCTATCCACTTCACTAACCCTAGTTCACTCTCTACAACTAACCATGGTTCACTTATGATAAGAATGGATTATTCTTTTCATTTTAATTTATTCTTATCATAACTCTTTCTTCTTCATCTTCTTCTTTGAAGAAGCTTGAGGTCATCAATGGTGATTGATGCAAATGAGTGAGAAATCCAATTCTAAAGTCTACCCACTTCCTATTTCTTCATCCTCTACCTCTTGCCAAGTAGTAGAGTGTGTTTACTTCACAAGTTTCTTGACTTGGTGAAGTCGGAGCTTGATTTAGCGATGCCTCGACGTAGATCATCTTCGGCATGGACATCGATGACCTAGCCCGTCCATTCTCCGACGAAGCCGACTCTAGAGCCCGGATTCCTTTTGGACAGCGGAGACGACTTCGTTGCGGAGCTATGGAGGTGGAGCACCGGATCTACAAAGGTTGTATTTTCGTATCTCTTAGTTAATTGTTAACTAGTTAGCTTTTTCGCCTAGACATCTAGCAAACGATCCGTAGTCGGGTCTCTCGGCACCTAGATTTTTTGAAATTGGCATGGTTGATGCCTTGTGAGACCTCACTAGTGTGCCTAGGAACCCTACAGTGGTATCAGAGCCTAGCTAGAGCCTTAGGCGAAGTCCAGACGGAATTTGAAACCCGAACGAACCCGAAACCCACACCCGAGAATGCTCTCTGTACATTTTTGAAAACAGTGAGTTTTCCTATATTAAAAATATGCAGAAAAACATGCAGGAAAATCTAAGAATAACTGTGCAATTCGTAACCCTAATTCCATTAAAGCGCCGCGCTTCCGCGGCACGAGCATGGCTCGTGCGGCGGAAACGCGGCCTGTTTGTCGTTTTGTGTGGTGATGTTTGCACAGTAACTCCTATTTAACTGTGCTGGTTTTCCTGGGTATTTTTAATATTTTATTCAAGAGTTGAATTTTTCTGAGTTGTTTTGGGGATTCGAATGTTCGATCGGATTATCAAATTTTGTCTGTGTGGCTTTCCGGATAAATTTTAGAATATGTTAAAAAGTTCGACCGGATATAAATACCCAATTTTTCCCCTGTCGGGAAATTTCCAAGTGTTGGATTTTTCCGTAGTTTAACGACGTTCTAAGTAGTGCAAGTAACGCGATGATCCCTCTAGAAGACAACAAACCTTAACTCGATTATGTGACCGTCTTGAACTGCCCTTTGAACCTTCGGGTTTGGGGCAGTACGGCGTGCCACATGTGAGGCGTTGGCTTGACCCTTCTACGGCTGGACCGTCGGTACTGAGGCACGAACTGAATGTTGTTAGACTTAATTCATGTGTTGAGCTGTATCGGGAAAACTTGGGTGTTCGATTGTTCGATCGGAAAGTTTAACATTTTCTATTTATCTGGAATGGGATACAATAATTGGAATTCACAAAAGTTATGAGATAACTGAATGAATGTTATAAACACAGCACTTTAGTCTCACTTGATCGGTTGCCACGGAATTTTGATGTGATCAAAAGTCCGTCACAATCACGTAGCGTACGCGGATACTCGCCGGGTAAACTTAATAGACAGCCTCACTCCATAGCCCCGACCAAGTGACTGTAGGAGAATCCCGTCGCCGAAAGCATCCGTTCGGGTGCTCGCGGTAGCGGTGTTCCGCCTTGGTGCACTTCGTCGACGGTATCGGGGGTGCAGCCGTCTACTGAAGTTTGCGACGAGCATTCGATCAAAATGTCGGGAATCCTGTTAAATTGCCCGACTTGGTATTGAAAAGTGTTTTCGATAATGAGACTAAAATGCGGGGTTTATAATCATTAGGCATGTGATGTCTAAGTAATTCATTTGGTCAGACATGTGATGTCTGAGGTGGTTGCGGATTCCAACTGTTGTAGTTTTACACTTTCTTTTCTGTGACCGTAAGTGTAATATGTGATATCGCCGGTTTCGTTGCTATATGTCAACGACAATTGGGATGCGCATATTTACTTACGTTGATGACATGTGATGTTATGTGTTGCTGGATATGTTATATTGGATCGTCGTGTTTGAATAGCCGGGTTTTTTTATGTGAGATGAGTGTTTTTCATTTTCATTCATGTAAAAACTTGTATGTAATATTCTTTTATTGGGGCACTTCCAGGTAGCGGAAGATGTCACCCTTTGTATATTATTTACTTTTCCGCACTAGGATAGATCCAAGGAGGGGAGCACAAGTAACCGGGTTCTGGAGTCCAGTGGGAGACCAACTCGAGGAGTCGAGTCCGGGTCTCCTAACTCTAGAATTGGTAGGGTTGCTTGCCGCTCTCGTAGGGGTCTAGGGGTGTGGGTTTGGCTATTCATCGCGACCGTGGAATCCGTGTTTTATACTGGCTCGTATTGAAAACACGGACGTCCTAGTATATCCAATATTTCATATGATTCTTCTGCTGCGATATCTGTGATGTGATCATGTGATGTTCTGTGATAGATACAGTATATAGTATATATGATATATTATATAGACGTTACTTATGTTTTACACCCGTGCTAGCCCTGCCCCGCTCTGTCGTTAGTTACCTAACCTAACGGTGCACGAGGGGACATCGAGGCGAATGCGGATGGCATAAGTGTACGTCGTATTTATCTGTGATGTTTAGGTAATTTAAAATGATGGGACTTCATTAATATGATTAATGAAATAAAAGAAACCTAAGATGTTGTAGAATTGAATTTCAAAATAAAACAGGTAGCTACAGTTCTTGCTTTGCACAGAGGTATATGTGATATATCCTGCACCTTATTCGATAGGGAAAGGACCGAGATCCCTTCACCGGGAGTGACTCCTTTAGCAATAACTGGCAGATGCTACACATTCGGTTTGTCTTTTGATTGCTTTTAAGAGTTTTTGCTTTGCACAGTGATATATATGATATATCCAGCACCTCATTCGACGAGGAAATGACCGACGATCCCTTCACCGGGAGTGACTCCTTTAGCAAAACTAGAAAAGCCTCAAAAGCACTCCATTTCAAAAATCATTCGATCCTACAACGATATCAAGTTCATTACGCAATAGGTTTTCAGAAAAACCTGTCGTAGCCCTCCGTCATTTCAGATAAGTTGTATATAGTATTCGTGCTGCATTTGTTGGCTTTCGTCAAGGTGCAGTGTGCGGTAGCTATATGCTGCTTATCTGCTAGCATACGATGCGATTGGATTAGGGTAGTCGTGCGGCTTTGTTGGCTTTCGTCAAGGGTCGTGCGGGTGGGTTTAATTCGATCAAGAAATGTACGGGTTGAACTTGACTAGCGGGCTATGGTTTGTTGGCTTTCGTCAAGGTCATAGCACGTTAGGGGCAAAATATTATCGGGAATTTCAAGTGTTGAGATTTGCAATGAGATTGCATACCTTCTATGAGATAGTTGGATCCCGATACCCGCTGCGAGTAAGTGTTACTCCTGGGAGAGTTTTATACATTACAATTAGCCGATCAAGTAGGTGTCTAGAAAGGTGTCAACGGGGTTACGCCTCTGGGAAAACGAGGTTTACATTAATTAGGTTCGTGCGAAAGCACGGGGGACCTCCCTCAAAGTACCGACACTGGCCTGGCTGAAAGATTGGCGAACTTGTAGTGTGTAATTAATCGCGGCTAGTCTTTCCTTTTAGGGTTTAAAGGAAGATTTGATAAAAAGCAGTGGGAGCCATCCTGATTAGATAAAATAATAACCAATCTATTCTTGACAGAGCGCACGCTGAGTGTTTTCTTCTCTCTCTCTCCAGGTAGCGACCATATCACGCCTTTATCAAGATAATAATACGGAATATTGACCGAACCAGCTTGTTATACTGAGCTGGATAACGTTGGTCCCGCTCCAACTTATAATTGTTATAAGACAGAGCAGGAAATTGGGGAATACCAGAATTCCCGTGCCGCCCAAACGAAGAGAGTGCATGCTGATGCATCATCTTCGGGTTTGTTCATTATACAGAACTGTTTCTCAGTATCCTCTACGTCCTGGGTATGTGATACCAGATCAGGATCCCAGATATGTAATATGTTACATAGGGCTACAGATAGGTAGAGAACTGAGAACGGGTGATAAGTTTCATGAGGCAGAAAACGGGGCAAGAGTTGCAGCCAAGTCTGTCGGTCACTGTCACCCTGTATTACCAATACATTGATTCTGAACGAATGTTATTAGATACCGAACCAGATATACCAAATCATATCACTCTCTTTGTTAGAAAAGAAAGGATATAATTTTGTATTGTTGGATAATGTTTTGAACATTTCCTATATCAAAAGTTGATCGGTTCAGGCACGTTATCTAAAAGCATTAATGTTCTAAATCAAACTACAGTTCTTAGTATATGGAACACACACAAGAGGAAGAGTTCAGAAATGAACGAATCCTTCTTGAGGTATTGTAGACTAGGTCAGATCAATGCGACCCGACTGGCTAGAGTTACATAAAGATGTATATTTAAATTAGTTTGAATTTACATCTTGTGAAACTCGCCAGTCATGTCACAAAAATAAGATGACCATAGCTCCGTTTACTGGAAACAGAGAAAGAGTTACTGAAATCTTGGGATGATACATGTTGATGTATGTAGGTCCCCTGTCTACACATGCCAAGACTGGTTCTTTGTACTTCATTACGTTCTCTGATGATCTTTCGAGATTCAGACCTATGTTCCTGTTGAAACACATGTCCGAACCTTTTGAGATATTCACAGAATATAAATTAGAAGTAGAGAACCAATAAGGGTATAAGTATTATGTCCTATGATGAGATCAAGGAGGAGAATACTTGTGCACGGAAATCCTGGATTATTCTAAAGGAGAATGAGATTCTCTCTCAGCATTACTCCTCCAAATACACCACAGCACGATGGTATATCGGGGCGGAGCAATCACACCCTATATGATAAGGTGTGCTCTATGATGAGTACTACTGAGTTACCTATTTCCTTATGGGAGTTATGCACTTGAGAAGCTGCATACCTATCGAATAGGGTTCAAATCAAATCAGTTGCCTACCACTCCATATGAGATATGGAAAGGGAAGAACCCATGTCTTAAGTTAGTTAAGATTTGGGGTTGTCCGGCCTATGTCTAAAAGCATAATCCGGACAAGCTCGAGGCAAGGTCTGTAATGTAGAACTGGAAAGGTTCCAGATATGCAAACTACAGCAGATGATTTGATAGAGCCAAAGGATTCAATAGTTACCAACGAACCTCAGCCTCTCCGCCGATCTAGTAGGGTTCCTCACCCACCTAAGAGATGCTTCGGTTTCTCGATGACAGTGGGAGCGAGGATTGCATCATGAGATGATGACCCAACTAGCTTCGAGCAGGCCATCGAGAGTAAGACTCTGTAAGAATGGCTGGATGTTTATCGATCTGAGATGGAATCCTTATACACCAACAAAGTATGGACTTTGGTTGCTATATCTGAAGGGTTAAATCCCCATCAGGAGCAAGTATATCTTGAGAAGATTACTTGGTGTACATGGAAAAGTTGAGACTTTCAAAGCTAGACTTGTTAAAAGTTTGCATCATTGACCAGCCGTGGATAATGATGAAACCTTTTCAAGTATCTATGCTTAAGTCCATCCAGATCCTACTTACCACGGCTACATACCATGACTACGATATCTGGTGGTTGGGTGTCATGACTGCTTTTCTAAATGATGTTTTAGAAGAGAGCGTCTATAAGTACACAGCCAGAGGGCTTCGTAGACAGTGGGAGCAGCGGAAACGTGTGCAAGATGTTTTATAGGATAAAGCAGGCATCGCGGAGTTGGAACATCTGTTTTGATGAAGTAGTCAAAGAGTTTGACATCATCAAAATGGTAGATGAACCTTGTATGAACAAAAAGGTAGTAGGGAGTATGGTGGTGATCCTCGTAGAGTACGTGGATGACATACTCTTGATAAGGAAAGAGTTTCCTATGCTACGCTCGATCAATCTCCATTTATCACAAAGATTCTCCGTATAGGATCAAAGTGATACCTACTAAATCCTGGATTTTGGATCTATGAGATAGATCCAATTGGATGTTAGGATACTCACTAGCTGTAGTGAGACGGTATCAATCGATCCTAGGGAGAATCACTGGAAGGGTTCCAGGGTGATAATGACGACTAAGTGTCAGTCGCAGGCATTGTCTTTACCCTCAGTAAAGGGACGGTATGTTGGAAGAGTTCCAAACTAGATACCGTGACATACTAGACGATAAAGGCACGATACATCGCTACTTAAGATGCTACCAAAGAGGCTGTTTGGGTGTATATTGGTTCATAAGATGAATTACGTTCCTACCATTGTGTGACAATGGAGTTGTGGCTTATGCCAAGGAACGCCTGTCCCATCAGTGATCCAGACATATTCTAAGGCAGTATCACTTGATCATGGAGATGGTTGATCTCCAGGGAGATCGAGGTTAGGAGAGTAGACTCAGAGGACAACACAGCGGATCCACTCACAAAAGCCTGTTCCCAGAGAGAGACTTTCATGGGATGGTTGAGTATGAGATACTGCAACCACTGCTACAGATGGCCCTAGTGCAAGTGGGAGATTGTTAGTTATATGTATGCCCTAGAGGCCATTACTGTACATAGGATGTATATTGTAGTGGATGCTGGGACATATATAGGGAGGACTTTCTTGCTCGACATGATAGTATGCTATCTGGTTACCCTTTACCTTAACGTGTATGCTGATTGTCTCTCTGTTACATGTTGGTAAAGCCCTTAGGATCTGTACTTAACTACCTGGACTATGATGCGGATCATACTAGTGGGGACATGGTAGTCTATAAGTACATCCTTCAAAGTCCCTAGTCGAGGGTGTATCGAGACGGGGCATCGATATACCAGAGTAGACTAGCGTGTACCTTCTCGACTCATACAGATGGGCGATGGATGATCCCATATCCATTGGTGTTTGACATCAGAGATGATATACGGGTGCTCAGTAGAGACTGGGTACACTGGACGGACTCGCCGAGAACTCCCAGATGGTATTATACCTCACGTCAGATGGCAGTTCTCTGGTGACACTGGTACAGAGTAGTCTGTTGACCCGAGATCGTCATAGAGTCTTGTGTGGTTCCCACTGTGCTTTGATTTCCATCTTACCACGTCCAAGAGGGCGTGCAAAACGGTGGTTTTTGGGTACAGTCCCGAGTCACATGGAGGCAATGAGCGATAGGAGGGGATTCGTCTCTCCCGGTATAGGGAGTTGATGTTGCGCTGTGTTCGATTGGCTATAACAGGAAATCCCTGGCCAGGGTTGCTGAGATTTACTGGTAAGTGTTACCAGTAGTTTCTCGAATGTTATAGACCTCATATCGACACGACTTATTGAGCTATTGGGGTCTGACGTTTACCACCCCTAGGCGAGATATGCGACATATCAGACGATCAGACCGGACTGTACGGAAGTGTTACTGGTCGGATTCACTGGAGTGTGAGCGGGCTTGCTCGTCGATCTTCAGATCGCTCAATACCCGGGTGGCCGTTACGTTTAACAGACCGCTTGCGGCTTGTGGGTGTTTGATATGATCATCGCCTGCTGCCGGCGTATTGACGAGTCTTTAGAGTCCTACACAGAGGTTTCCTGGCTCAAGCGAAACGAAATAGGAGCGCATATGAGATATGTGCGGGACCGAGAATAATGCGTGTATGTGATACCATATTCCATTCTCGCGATGAATGTATCGATTAGGTTATATGCGATATACCCTAGTTATCGAATCAAAGGCTGATTCGATAAGCCGATACATAGGATACTGGTCGGTTATATGCGATATGACCGGATCGTTAAATCAAGTGTTGATTTAATGATTTAATGTATAATTATATATTTGATATATTACTTTGCATTAACTAGTATCGGTTCACTTTAAATGGATATTCTCACTCGGGTGTGCGCATTGCATATGCGATATGATTTTGTGCACATGTTTGTATCATGTTTGATGATACATGCTTTTTGGTTAAGTGTAAAGTATCAAACCTTGGTTAATGAAATGGTTAGGGTTTACTATTTCCTTATTCATTTATTCATTTATTTATTCTTTTTGGAAATTGATAAGCATTAAGAGAAAATGGTGGCTTAATTTGTTTTCTAGCAAAAGCTTCTTGAAGTTTTGACCAAAGTCACCCTTTTTGTCTCATGCTTAACCCTATCTACTTCACTAATCCTAGTTCACTCTCTACAACTAACCATTGTTCACTTATGATAAGAATGGATTATTCTTTTCATTTTAATTTATTCTTATCATAACTCTTTCTTCTTCTTCTTCATCTTCTTCTTTGAAGAAGCTTGAGGTCATCAATGGTGATTGATGCAAATGAGTGAGAAATCCAATTCTAAAGTCTACCCACTTCCTATTTCTTCATCCTCTACCTCTTGCCAAGTAGTAGAGTGTGTTTACTTCACAAGTTTCTTGACTTGGTGAAGTCGGAGCTTGATTTAGCGATGCCTCGACGTAGATCATCTTCGGCATGGACATCGATGACCTAGCCCGTCCATTCTCCGACGAAGCCGACTCTAGAGCCCGGATTCCTTTTGGACAGCGGAGACGACTTCGTTGCGGAGCTATGGAGGTGGAGCACCGGATCTACAAAGGTTGTATTTTCGTATCTCTTAGTTAATTGTTAACTAGTTAGCTTTTTCGCCTAGACATCTAGCAAACGATCCGTAGTCGGATCTCTCGGCACCTAGATTTTTTGAAATTGGCATGGTTGATGCCTTGTGAGACCTCACTAGTGTGCCTAGGAACCCTACACTGTGTATTTACAGACTCTCTTTTCTGAAACATCATTTTAGAAAAGCAGTTATGACACCCAACCACTAGATATCGTAGTCATGGTATGTAGCCGTGGCAAGTAGGATCTGGATGGACTTAAGCATAGCTACTTAGAAAAGGTTTCAACAAAATCCATACCTGGTCAATGATGCAAACCTTTAACAAGTCTAGTTTTGAAATTCTCAACTTTTCCAAGTACACCAAGTAATCTTCTCAAGATATACTTATTCCTGATGGGGATTTAACCCTTCAGATAAAGCAACTAAAGTCCATACTTTGTTGGTGTATAAGGATTCCATCTCAGATCGCTAAGCATCCAGCCATTCGTACAGAGTCCCACTCCTGATGGCCAGCTCGAAACTAGTTGGGTCATCATCTCATGATGCAATCCTCGCTCCCACTGTCATAGAGAAACCGAAGTATCTTTCAGGTGGGTGAGGAACCCTGCTAGATCGGTAGAGAGGCTGAGGTTTGTTGGTTACTATTGAATCTTTTGGTTCTATCAAATCATCTGCTGTATTTTGTATAGCTGGAACCTTTCTAGTTCTACAGAACAGACCTTGCCTCGAGCTTTTCCGGATCTTGCTTTTTAGACATGGGTCGGACAACTCCAAATCTTAACTAACTTAAGATATGGGCTCTTCCCTTTCCATATCACATATGAAGTGGTAGGCAACTGATTTGATTCGAACCCTATTCAATAGGTATACAGCTTCTCAAGCGCATAACTCCCAAAAGGGAAATATGTAACTCAGTAGTACTCATCAAAGAGCACACCTTATCATATAGGGTGTGATTGCTCCGCCCCGATACACCGACGTGCTTTGGTGTATACGGAAGAGTAATGCTGAGAGAGAATCTCATTCTCCTTTAGAAAAGTCCAAGAATTCCGTGCTCAAGTATTCTCCTCCTTGATCACATCAAAGGACATAATACTTATACCCGTATTTTGGTTCTCTACTTCTAACTTATATTCTGTGAATATCTTAAAAGGTTCGGACTTATGTTTCAACAGGAACATGTCTGAATCTAAAGAGATCATTAGAGAATATAATGAAGTACAAAGAACCGGTCTTGGCATATGTAGACAGGGGACCTTCATACATCAACATGTATCATCCCAAGAGTTCACTAACTCTTTCTCTGTTTCCAGCAAACAGAGCTATGGTCATTTTATCTTTGTGACATGACTGGCAAGTTTCACAAGATGTAAATTCAAATTGATTTAAA
The DNA here is from genome assembly GCA_030015575.1 of Agapanthus africanus. Classification (NCBI taxonomy): domain Eukaryota; kingdom Viridiplantae; phylum Streptophyta; class Magnoliopsida; order Asparagales; family Amaryllidaceae; genus Agapanthus; species Agapanthus africanus. The sequence continues at coordinate 23,764,886 of CM057339.1, read as the reverse complement.
TATGCATCTAAATGTAACTTCAGCCAGTCGGGTCGCATTGATATGACCTAGTCTACAATGCCTCAAGAAGGATTCGTTCATTTCTGAACTCTTCCTCTTGTGTGTGTTCCGTATACTAAAAACTGTAGTTTGATTTAGAACATCAATGCTTTTAGATAACGCGCCTGAACCGATCAACTTTTGATATAGGAAATGTTCAAAACATTATCCAACAATACAAAATTTTATCATTTCTTTACCAATAAAGAGACTGATATGATTTTGTATATCAGGTTCGGTATCTAATAACATTCGTTCAGAATCAATGTATTTGGAATACAGGATGACAATGACCAACGGACTTGGCTGCAACACTTGCACCGTTTTCTGTCTCATGAAACTTGTCACCCGTTCTCAGTTCTCTACCTTTCCGTAGCCTTATGTAACATATTACATATCTGGGATCCTGATCCGGTATCATATACCGAGGACGTAGAGGATAAAGAGAAACAGTTCTTTGTAACTAACATACCCGAAGGAGATGCATCATATGCACTTTCTTTGTTTGGGCGGCATAGAAATTCTGGTATTCCCCTATTTCCTGTTCTGTCTTATAACATTTATAAGTTGGAGCGGGACCAACGTTCCCCAGCTCAGTATAATAAGCGGGTTCGGTCAATACATCCATATTATTATCTTGATTAAGGCGTGATATGGTCGCTACCTGGAGAGAGAGAAGAAAACACTCGGCGTATGCTCTTGCAAGATCAGATTGGTTATTATTTTATCTAATCAGGATGGCTCCCACTGTTTTTATCAAATCTTCCTTCAAACCCTAAAAGGAAAGACTAGCCGGGATTAATTACACACTACAAGTTCGCCAATTTTTCAGCCAGGCCAGTGTCGGTACTTTGAGGGAGGTCCCCCGTGCTTTCGCACGAACCTAATTAATGTAAATCTCGTTTTCTCAGAGGCGTAACCCCGTTGACACCTTTCTAGACACCTACTTGATCGGCTAATTGTAATGTGTAAAATTCTCCCAGGAGTAACTCTTCCTCGCAGCGGGTATCGGGATCCAACTATCTCATAGAAGGTATGCAATCTCATTGCAAATTTCAACACTTGAAATTCCCGATAATATTTTTCCCCTAGCGTGCTATGACCTTGACGCATGCCAAACAACCCATAGTCCGCTAGTCAAGTTCAACCCGTACATTTTTTGATTGAATTAAACCCACCCGCACGACCCTTGACGCATGCCAAACAACGCCGTGCGAATACCCTAATCCAATCGCATCGAATGCTAGCAGATAAGCATTAGTTAGCTACCGTACACTACGCCTTGACGCATGCCAAACTACCGCAGCACGAATACTAAATAGTACATATCTGAAATGACGGAGGGCTACGACAGGTTTTTCTGAAAACCTATTGCGTAATGAACTTGATATCGTTGTAGAATCAAATGAATTTTGAAATGAAGTGTTTTTGAGGCTTTTCTAGTTTTGCTAAAGGGGTTACTCCCGGGGAAGGGATCGTCGGCCCTTTCTTCGTCGAATGAGGTGCAGGATATATCATATATATCACTGTGCAAAGTAAGAACTATAGAAGTAATCAAAAGACAAACCGATGGTTGTAGCATCTGCCAGTTATTGCTAAAGGGGTCACTCCCGGTGAAGGGATCTCGGCCCTTTCCTTATCGAATAAGGTGCAGGATGTTCTGCAAGGAACACCTCGATGCAAAGCAAGAACTGTAGCTACCTGTTTTTTTTTGAAAATTCGATTCCACAACATCTTAGGTTTCTTTTCTTTCATTAATCATATTAATGAAGTCCCATCATTTAAGTACCTAAACATCACAGATAAATACGACGTACACTTATGTCATCCGCATTCGCCTCGATGCCCCCTCGTGCACCGTTAGGTTAGGTAACTAACGGCAGAGCGGGGCAGGGCTAGCGCGGGTGTAAAACATAAGTAACGTCTATATAATATATCATATATACTATATACAGTATCTATCACAACATATCAAATGATCACATCACAGATATCGCAGCAGAAGAATCATATGAAACATTGGATATACTAGGACGTCCGTGTTTTCAATACGAGCCAGTATAAAACACGGATTCCACGGTCGCGATGAATAGCCAAACCTACACCCCTAGACCCCTACGAGAGCGACAAGCAACCCTACCAATTCTAGAGTTAGGAGACCCGGACTCGACTCCTCGAGTTGGTCTCCCACTGGACTCCAGAACCCGGTTACTTGTGCTCTTCTCTTTGGGTCTATCCTAGTGCGGAAAAGTAAATAATATACAAATGGTGGCATCTTCCGCAACCTGGAAGTGCCCCAATAAAAGAATATTACATACAAGTTTTTACATGAATGAAAATGAAAAACACTCATCTCACATAAAAACCCCCGGCTATTCAAACACGATAATCCAATATAACATATCCAGCAACACATAACATCACATATCATCAACGCAAGTAAATATGCCCATCCCAATTGTCGTTGACATATAGCAACGAAACCGGCGATCACATATTACACTTACGGTCCGGCGATATCACATATTACACTTACGGTCGTAGAAAAAAAAGTGTAAAACTACAACAGTTGGAATCTGCAACCTCTTTAGACATCGCATGCCTAATCAAATGAATTCCTTAGACATCACATGCTTAACAATTATAAACCCCGCATTTTAGTCTCATTTATCGAAAACTCTTTTCAATATCTAGTCGGGCAATTCAACAAGATTCCCGGCATCCTGACCGAATGCTCGTCGCAAACTTTAGTAGACGGCCGCACCCCCGATACCGTCGACGAAGTGCACTAAGGCGGAACACCGCTGCCGCGAGCACCCGAACGGATGCTTTCGGCGACGGAGTTCTCCTACAGTCACTTGGTCGGGGCTATGGGGTGTAGCTGTCTATTAAGTTTACCGGCGAGTATCCGCGTACGCTACGCGATTGCGACGGACTTTTGATCGCATCAAAATTCCGTGGCAACCGATCAAGTGAGACTAAACTGCTATGTTTATAACATTCATATTAGTTATCTCATAACTACTTGTGAATTCCAAATATTGTATCACATTCCGGATAAATAGAAAATGTTAAACTTTTCGATCGAACAATCAAACATCCAAGTTTTCCCGAAACAGCTCAACACATGAAATAAGTTTAAAAACATTCACTTCATGCCTCAGTACCAACGGTCCAGCCGTAGAAGGGTCAAGCCAACGCCTCACACGTGGCACGCCGTACTGCCCCAACCCTAAGGTTCAAAGGGCAGTTCAAGACGGTCACATAATCGAGTTAAGGTTTGTTGTCTTCTAGAGGGTCCATCGCGTTACTTGCACTACTTAGAACGTTCTTAAATTACGGAAAGATCCAACACTTGGAAATTTCCCGACAGGGGAAAAAGTGGGTATTTATATCCGGTCAAACTTTTTAACACGTTCTAAAATACCCGGAAAACCATAAACGAGGTTAAAAATATCCGATCGAATCAACGAGTCCCCAATATACCCCAGAAAACTCAACTGTTGAGTATATTTAAAAGTACCCAGAAACATCAGGAAACACATACGGAGGAAACTGTACAAAATATAAACCCTAACTCTACAGTTCCGCCGCGGAACCGCCGCAAATGGCATGTCATTGCCGCGGTTCCGCGGCCGTTCAAGTGACTTAGGGTCTCGTTTTGCACATAGATCCATAGAATTCCCTGCTTATTTTTCTGCATATTTTTAATTCACAAAATTCCACAGTTTTGAAAATTGTACAAAGAGGGGTGAAAAGTGGGGATTTCGGGTTCGATCGGACTTCTAGCTTCGTCTACACTTCGCCTAAACCTCTAGCTAGGCTCTGATACCACTGTAGGGTTCCTAGGCACACTAAAAAGGTTCCACAAGGCATCAACCATGCCAAATTCCAAAATTTCATGTGCCTAAGAATCCTATGCAAGATCGTTAACTAGAGATTAAGCGAAACGACAAGCTACTAAACTGCTTTAGTACTAAGTGAAAGGGGCTACAACCTTTGTAGATCCGGTCCTCCACTTCTCTAGCTCCGTGTTGACGTCCCTCCGCTGCGATCATCGGAATCCCGGACTCTATTGTCAGTTTCATCGGAGAAATGGGCGGGCTAGGTCGATGACTTCGATGCCGAAGATGATCTACGTCGAGACGACTCAAACTCAAGCTCCATCTTCACTGGGTCATGGATCTTGTGAAGAAAACACCCTATACAACATGGCAAGTGGTAGATGATGAAGAAATAGGATGTGGGTTCACTTTGGATTTGGATTTCTCACTTGATATCATCACTTGACAATTTTCAAGAAAGCTTTGCTTTTTCTTCATGAAGAAGATGAAGAAAAGAATGGAAAAGGAATTATCACCAAAAGAAAATTCAAGTGATATCTATCATATTGCAACCATGGATTAGATAAACTTATGTAGAGAATAAACTAGGGTTAAGGTAAATGGTTAGGGTTAAGAATAAAAACAAAATGGTGAAGCTTCATGAAAACTCAAAGAAAAAAACAAAGAAAGCCACCATATTTGTTTTTACCCAAAAAATAAATGAATAAATAAATGAGTAAATCAAACCCTAACCATTAACCTAATCATAGTTTAAAGCACACACACCCAAGTTTGCATGTATCATCAAACATGATACAAACAAGTGCACAAAAATATATCATATATACAATGTGTACAATCTAGTGAGAAAATAATCTTAAGTGAACCAATACTAGTTAATGTAAAGTAATATATCAAATATATAATTATACATTAAATCATTAAATCAACACTTGATTTAATGATCCGGTCATATTGCATATAACCGACTAATATCAAGTGTATCAATATATCGAATCAACACTTGATTCGGTAACCCGGCTACATCACATATAACCGTCCCATGACATATCGCGAGAATAGAATACAGTATCACATACTGGTATTATTCTCGGTCCCGCACATATCTCATATGCGCTCCTATTTCGTTTCGTTTGAGCCAAGAAACCTCTGTGTAGGACTCTAAAGACTCGTCAATACGTCGGCAGTAGGTGATGATCATATCAAACACCCACAAGCCGCAAGCGGTCTGCTAAGGGTAACGGCCACCCGGGTATTGAGCGATCAGAAGATCAACGAGTAAGCCCGCTCACACTCCTGTGAATCTAACCAGTAACACTTATCGTACAGTCCGGTCTCGTCGTCTGATATGTCGTATATCTCGCCTATGGATTGTAAACGTCAGACCCCAATAGCTCGATAAGTCGTGTCAATATGAGGTCTATAACAGTCCGAGAAACTACTGGTAACACTTACCAGTAAATCTCAGCAACCCTGGCCAGGGATTTCCGGTTATAGCCAATCGAACACAGCGCAACATCAACTCCCTATACCGGGAGAGACGAATCCCCTCCTATCGCTCATTGCCTCCATGTGATTCGGGACTGTACCCAAAAACCACCGTTTTGCACGCCCTCTTGGATGTGGTAAGGTGGAAATCAAAGCACAGTGGGAATCACACAAGACTCTATGACGATCTCGGGTCTACAGACTAACCTGTACCGGTGTCACCAGAGAACTGCCATCTGACGTAAGGTATAATACCATCTGGAAGTTCTCGGCGAGTCCGTCCAGTGTATCCAGTCTCCACTGAGCACCCATATATCATCTCTGATGTCAAACACCAATGGATATGGGATCATCCATCGCCCATCTGTATGGGTCGAGAAGGTATACGCTAGTCTACTCTGGTATATCGATGCCCCGTCTCGATACACCCACGACTAGGGACCTTGAAGGATGTACTTATAGACTACCATGTCCCCACTAGTATGATCCGCATCATAATCCAGGTAGTCAAGTACACATCCTAAGGGCTTTACCAACATGTAACAGAGAGACAATCAGTGTACACGTTAAGGTAAAGAGCAACCAGATAGCATACTATCATGTCGAGCAAGAAAGTCCTTCCTATATATGTCCAAGCATCCACTACAATAGACATCCTATGTATAGTAATGACCTCTAGGGCATACATATAACTAACAGGGTCTTCTATACGCTAAGTTCTCAACTATACCTCATTGATCCCGCCATTACCCATCTTAAAACCTTAGCCTCCAAAGCAATTGATCTCCACTTATTCCATCTTAAGGTCAAGTCAACATGCCAGCCTTACAATGAGATCTAGAGAGGATGCGATGCCTAAATCGGAAGGTAGGAGTTAACTGAATAGGAGTTCAACTCAATAATCAAGAGAGAGGATAGTTGAGGCTATGCCATCATTCCTATTCTTCTCTTCTCCCTAACAATAAAGAAACTACTCAAGTCATATTTTAAAAAGAAAAGAAAAGAAAGATAGAAGAGAGAAATGATAACAAAAAATAGATGAAAGCTAGCTTTTGGCTCTCAACAAAAGGCAAAAAGCCAACTCAAGCATCATGGCTAATATAAGAGAAGAAAGGGGAGGAAGGAAGATCACTGAAACCACAAACTATTTATTACAAGAAAATTTCATTACTACAAAATTAAATCTAAACTACAATAAGAAATAACAAGAACAATAATAAAAATGCAAATTTTATTTCATAAAAGAAACTAGCTACAAGAATTTAGATGGAACCTACAAACTAAATATGAAAGAGGCTAATTTATCTAAGTCCAAGGCTACTCCCTCCTTTGAGCTTTTTGGAGCTTTTAAGAAAGATGATGAAAAGTTCTACCTACTCTTTAACTACTTTCTAACTTGATCTATTCTATGTTCCAAAAACTATCTCCAAAGGGCCGCTGATTCGCTGCTTAAATAGAAGTAGGAGCTTGAAACCCTAGGGGCACTTGTAATGACGAAGTTGCCCAAGAAAAATCTCCAAATTTGAAGTGGTTATGGTCACTAAAACGCAGCCAAATGAACTATCTTGGCCGCGTTTTAGCGGCCAAATCAGGGACTTGGGTCTCTAAATTTCTTTTGTGCTTCTTTGGCTTCAAGTGTGGGTCTTTCCTATACTCAGAATACACATATTAAATTTTGACTTTGACAGCATTGATCCCTGTTGACTTTGACCGTCGCTTCATCTAAATTGCGTTGTTTTTTGCTCTAAATCCGTCTTTGGCTCCCTGGCAACCTATAAGCTGGATTTATATAGCAGACATGGATTAATAGTACTTATTTATTTTTAAAAAAATAAGAATGAGCGGTATAAATCCAATAAAACGTGATCAACAAATACCATCAAACTTATCTTTTGCTCGTCCCGAGCAAAACCGTTTTATTTTTAAGAAAAACAAAATTCCCCGCTCACTTTCGCAGGCGTCATGGTTGCACTTAGCACGTGCAACAAGTCATTAAACCCTTTGGTTGCCCTAGAGGACGAGTGTTGTCTCGTAAGGGTGTTCAGCAGATTACACCAACAAAATCCTGTCAAACCAGTTTCGTAAGTTAACTTTTGATTCTAATTCTAAGGTATATTCTTTAGGTCAGAAATTCTATTACCCTAAACTAGAAACATCCAACCTAACTTTCACTTGTTATTATTTAACTTAAGCTCCTATACATTCTTCATATACTCGTGCAATAGTGTCGAATAGATTCGAAACTTCGACGCAAAACTATCATGTCTCCTAGTATTAGATAACGTCTTATTAAAATGCCGTGATCACTTCGTAACAAGGATTAGGCCGATGAATCACAGATCAGACCATCTCAGGGCACCGGGTGAGAAAATACCCCGAAGGCTTCATATCCATGCACACAAAAACTTATTACTCCTTTTTTCCTTTTTATTTTTATCTTATACATATATAGAAGGCTTGGTCACTTCGTAGCAAGCACTAGACCGATGACTCCGAGATCAGATGATCTTTGGGCACCAGGTGAGAAAATACTCCGAAGAATTCACTCACGCAACCAAGTCATCTGTTATTAAAAACCATTTTGCAGTCATCTTCGTGGCCACTTACTATGTGTAACTATATACGCTTTTTTCTTTATATTTTTCTTTATATTTTTTATTTGGACATTATCATGATTCAGAGGCATTTTAAGTTATCATCTAATTCCAAGACAAATGACACATGTAGCGTAATTTGAGAAGTATATTTGCTACCGTTAAACTTTAGTTGGGTTATTTTTCGGGTTTTCTATTTCTAAGTCTAGGGTCTAGTTAATTCTAACCTATTGATCCGAACCGTCGGATTTGAATCTAGGTTTTCCTACTATCTTGCTTGACTCAAACAATATTTTGGTTTTTTAATTTTTTTTAATTTTATTGGGTTTATATATATATATATATATATATATATATATATATATATATATATATATGCAGTGTAGAATTTAAACATGATGCAATGCGGAAAATAGACATGCAAAAGAAATGAAAATTTTCGAAATAAAAGAGAATGGAATTAAACGTGCATATGCATGCGGAAAATAAATATGAATGCAAAAACACCCATGTACAAAACACCCCAAACTTATTCACAGCAGTGCTCTTAGTAATGTCGTCTTTTCCTCTTTTTCGCTCCACTTGAGTCACTCCCTTCGACGTGTGTTTTGAGGGCCACTAAATTCCTTTACATGTCCAATTTTTTCTCATGCCTCCTATTGGCCGTTTACCTTTTCATCATTCCTAACATCCTCCCTATCCCTTTCAACATATCTTATAAAACTTGCTTGAGTAGCGGGCATGACATCGCCGTAGTCAGGAAAGTCGATAACCGAAGAAGACTTAGCCAAGACGTGCTCTAATTGGGTGGTCTCGTTGGGGGACCAATTTGTGGTATTCGCGGTAGGTTGAGGTATCTCTACTACGGGTTGGATCAGTTCGGCTCCATTTAAGCATGTCGCGAAGTCATCCATATTGAGGAAATATCGGCAAAGTTGTGTCATAAGTATCGGATACAGATAGACTTTGGCTCCTTCGGCTAACCCTATGGTGTTTAAAAGGATGGTATGTCAATCCTAGGAGTTTTAGTCATCAAATAATGTACGACATGAAAAACACGCGTAAAAAATGTAGTCTTATGGGAGCTACCAAAGACGTTTTGCAACCAACGACATGTTGCAAACCCATTCTCATATAATAAGACACCATCAACCTCTTTCGACGCGCGATTACAATTAACCTATATGAATGGTACATACTCATCGATCAAAAGGGGTTGATCGTGAACCATATCTCGGTGGATAAGGGTGACTTTGTGTTTCATCTCGATGGTGATATCAACCTCCCTACCATCCCAATTTATGTGAATGTGACTTGTGTTTTGTAAACAACCATCTTTCACTCTTATAAAACTTGTCAACGAGGCTAGAAATCGCATAAGCATCGGTATGATTGTAGAGGAGATCCACATCCTCGATTCCTAATCGCATTGCCAAAATATGCACCGTATATTTGACGACTTAAAATCGTAGAATAATCTTTCAAAGCAAAATTTGTATGCCATCGAAATTTTAAAAATCTAAACACAGAATAGAAGAGAGGATGACGGAACGAACCTCCCTGAAAATTTTTGGGGATGAGGATGACGTACGGCTGCTAAAACGCAGTCAGATCTGTTGGCCGCGTTTTGGCGGTCGGATCAGGGATATAGAGTTTGTGCTTCTTGAGGTTGCTAAAGGAGGAAGAAAGGGGATTTTTCATGGCTTGGGATTTTGGAGAAGGGGCCAGATCTGAGGGGATGATGGTGTTTTTAAGAAAGGGATCATCAATTTGGTCAAAGATTCTTTGTAATCTTGCAATTGACCCTTTCTCAAATTAGGAATTGCACAATTTAGAAAGATTTTTCAAGATTTTCTCATGAAGCATAATAAAATTACACAAGTTTTTTATAAGTTTAGAATTTTTTATGAGAGATTTAGAATTTTTTATGAGAGATTTATTCTTATGGTTTTCAAAAGATTTATTCAAAGTTTTACAATCTCTTGGAGATATTTTCAAATCTTTTATATCTCATTTTTCAAATATTTTCTCTCTTTTTCTTTTGTGTGTGTGTTTCTTTTTCGTAAAGTGAATATTCACAAAGCAAGAATATTCACAAGAAGGTAATATACATAAGAAAAATCTAGAGACCTAAAAAGAAATTAAAAGAAAATAAAATAAGGAAAAACAAAAATATGTACATACTTTCCACACTTATTTGAAACAGTGTCCCTACTTGTTTATGGCTGGAAAACTGAAGTGTGGAGAATAATGCGGAGAAAAGATCAGTCGATGTAAAATGGCTCATGAATAATCGTGGGGTCCTCCGTGGGGTCCATCATGAAGAACAGGTCAATCGAAGATCGTTCATTTTGAAAAGCGAGTTCTTTGGATCCTCAATATCAACCACACATTGCGGGTAAACACATCGCACGTAGAAGGGTCCGGTCCAATTTGAAAAATCTTTCCAAATTGTGCAATTCTTAATTGAGTAGGGGTCAATTGCAAGGTCATAAAGAATCTTTGACCAAATTGATAATTGCTCTTAAAAACCCTACCATCCCCTCAGATTTGGCCCCTTCTCCAAAATCCCGAGCCATAAAAAATCCTCTTTCTTGCTCCTCTAGCAACCCTGAGAAGCCCAAGCTCTAGATCCCTAATCCGACCGCCGAAACACCGCTAACAGAGCTACTCTGACCGCGTTTTAGTGGCTGCATGTCTTCCAAGGTTCTAAATATAGGATATCGAGTTTGTCTCGGATAGGTGTTTTCAATATCGGATAGCGGAAACCGGGCGATATCGCGGCGATACGAGTTCATATCGGGCAGTTATATCGGATATCGATATCGGACGTAAATATCAAGTATATCGGACTACAATTTTGGGCATATTAACTTGCAAAATTATATAATAATATAATATTGTATTTTCAAATACAAATATATAAGTATTGTCTAATTTTGAAAAAATAAAACTCTATTTAACAGTTAACAATTACAGATAACAAAAAAGAAATATAAGCTTAACTCAGGGATACTTGAAAGAGTCTAGGGATAGTGATTAAGAGGATGATACAACAAGAGGAGCATAAAACAACGGCATCGAGAGGAGGGGATAAATGGCGTTGAGAGGAGGGGGAGGGCAACGTCGAGAGAAGGAGGAGATGGCGGCATCAAGAGGAGGATTCTATCGAGTCCAGCATTTAGGGGTTTAGAATTTAGGGAGAGAAGATAATTTAATTGGTAATGTTAACGGGTCGGTCGGATTTAAATTTTAAATTATTAAACCAAATCAATTTTACATCATCTCGGTCCGATATTTAGCGATACGAGATCGATGAAGATTTGTGGTAGACTTCGACGAAATTGGGGGTCCCAGTAGATTGATGAAGAATTTAGGGGTGGGGCTTCGAAGAATTTGGGGAAGAAATGGGGGTTGCGGTGAAGACTTTAGGGCTTCTGGCTCTTTATACCGTGGTGGGGACCACTTTAGTTTTCAAACTTAAAGAGAAAAGACTTGGACTTCTGGCTTTTTATATTGTGGTGGGGACCACTTAAGTTTTCAACTTAAAGAGAAAGGATAGGCACGCGCAGAGCAAGTGTTGCAAAGATAAGTTAATGAAATGATCCCAATTCTTTCTCTATACCATTCTTTTTTTTCTTCTCTTGGTCTAGGTTTTTTTTAATATCTATGAGCTGCTCTCTCTCTCTCTCTCACAAACAAAAACAAAACAACAACCGAGCCTTTTATCCCAAGCATATGGGGTAGGCTACATGAGAATCACGCCGGGTCCAGCACATGAATCCTCCGCCTCCACTCACTCCTATCGAACAATATTACTTTCATCGAGTCATTTGGCAACCATATCGTTTCGTATCACCTCTATCCATGTTTTCTTCGGTCTCCCTTTTGCCTTTTTCCCATTGCACATATCGAGAGTATCTATTCGTCGAACCGGTGCTTTCATAGGTCTGCGTCGCATATGACCAAACCATCTTAGCCGGTTTTCCCACATCTTCTCCTCCATAGGTGATACACCAACTTTTGCACGAATATCCTCATTTCGCACCTTATCTTTTCTTGTGTTACCACACATCCAACGAAGCATGCGCATCTCCGCTACGTGCATCTTTTGTGTATGATGCTTCTTAGGAGCCCAGCATTCTGTACCATATAATAAGGCAGACCGAATAGTGTTCCGATAAAACTTCTATTTCAATTTTAACGGAAAGTTACGATCACACAAAATTCCTGTTACACTCCATTTCAACCAACCAGCTTGGATCCTTTGATTAACATCACTATCGATCTCCCCATTCTTTTGGATGATGGAATCTAGATATCTAAACTGGTCTCTCTCTCTCTCACACATACATGAAAATGAAATATGGTCCTTTTCTATCGCTCCTCTTTGCTTTGATTGCTTCTCTAAGCTTTCTCGCAAAGCCACTTGCTAAACAGGTGCTCTAACCAACTAAACTACAAAACCTTCATGTGTGGATGTATGTATATGTATGTATGAGTATCTATATAAAAAAAAAATCGCCGTGTCCCTGTGTCCTGTTTTTTCAAAATTTGCTGTGTTCCGTGTCCATGTCCGTGGTTCATAGGTATGATGTAATAGTAACTAGTGTGAGATTGATTTGAGTGCGATATAGAGCCATTATCTATATTAACTTCTTGTCCTTTGTATTATATATGGATATACTTGGCATACTTTAAATAATGTCTCGTGGTGCATGCTGTTTGCTAAAGATGTTATTTTTGTTAATGAGTTCATAGAAGAGAGAATTCTTGAAGCAGAAATTTAAAAGATCTAGAATTAGCAAAATCAAAGGATAATATGTGGAGTATAAATTTAGCAAAAAACAATAGAAAGCATAGGATTTAGATTAATGACATGAAACCCAACTGATCATTTGCATAAAGGATCAATCTTGTAATAAAATTAAGGATGCGGTTCCTAGAATCGGCAAGATGGGTGAAACGGGCAAGTGCTATAAATTATTTTGGAATCATAGCATATCCATAAAATTGAAGGAAAAGTTTTATATGAAGGCTAATAAAGAGCATCGACGTCTCATGTCCTTGTACTTCTTCGCCGCATTTCTTTTTGTTTCCTGCTTGTTGCTACATTCTGTATGCTCCTTCGTGGTTATGCAATTCATGCAATGTCGCTCACACATTATATGCTAGATTCTTGACTCTATTAGAGTACGGAATAGATGTTCAATTATTACTTTTACATTTTTCGCAATTGGCACATTTGTTTTTAGAATATGAGAAATCTAAGGTTACGGTCATAATAGATGCCAGGTGTAAGCAATCATTTCATGGTCTATTAGGTCCTGTGACGCTCCCTCATCATCCTGTCTTTTGGATATGCTTGCTATTGTTTGTTAATCTAAATTTTAAAAGAAACAAAAGATTCTGGTGAAATTGAGAGTTATAAACAAAAGAAAGCTTAGAATACAAATTTGGGCCAACCATTTGCGATTTTGAACTTTGGTTTTAAACTAGTTCAAATATCATTATATCATTTGATTGGCAGTGAAATGTTTGATGGATGGTTGGCAACAAGCTAAATAGGAAATAGGAATTGAGAATGCTATTGAAGTTAGGTATTAGGTATCTTCATAGAGAGAAAGGCAAGCCCGAGTTGTGAGGAAATCGGAACATGTGAAACGAAGATCAAGGGATGTGCCAGGTGCAAGGAATGAAGATCATAGTTGAAACCTGAATAGATAGGATCATGAGTAGAACAAAATGAACCTGAATGGAGGCCATATAAACAGATATACTGTAAGCCCTGAATTCACAAGGAGGCGGCGAATCTTGAAAATAACCAAACAATGGATTCGAGCATTTTTTTTATTGCAACAAATGTAAAAGGTGTTGCAATTCTTTTTTGTTGCTAACCAAACAAACATACCATTAGGAGCTGATTGATAACTAGGAAATGGAGATGCATGCAATATTTATTGCAAAAAATGTCCATTTCCTATGCTTGTTAGTAACAAACTTAAGTTGGAAATAGAGATGGAGATGGAGATGCCAAAGTATCAAATTCTTGTTACGTTTTGTTACACTCATTTTGATTATAACAAGAGTTGCAACATTGGGAATAGTGAGCATAGTAATAATTATAGATGCCACATAAGCTTCGTATATGCCACCTATATTCAAATTTGTAACAATTGTTGCATTTTCTTTATTTTTTGTTCAACCAAACATAAAAAATGGTTTGGAATTGGAAATCCAATAACAATGCTTGAAGATAACCAAACAATGGATTTGGGCCCTTTTTTTCTTGCAACAAATGTTTCAATTCTTTTTTGTTGCTAACCAAACATCCCCTTATTTGGGTGGCCATATCACGTCCATGTCCAAGTGGGTCATCGACATTTGAAATCGAAGTATTCTTTTAATTCCTTTGCCATCATTTCTTATGCAAAATTATGCAGTATTAAGAATGCAATATTGGAGCTCAAATGGATGATCCCTTGACACTTTTATTCCATTATGTTAAACATTTTTCCATTTATATCAAAATATAATGAGCACCCTTTTTCATTTTATGGCTTTTACAGGTTACAGAAGCGGAATCCGACGATGGGTCCGATTCCGATACCAAGGTGGGGCCCACCTTTTACCCAGAAGGTTGGTACATGGACGAAGATGGCCAGTTGTCATGGTTCAATGCCGGGGTCAGAGTTGGAGTCGGATTAGGTCTGGGCATGTGCGTGGGTATAGGAATCGGCGTTGGGCTTCTCATGCGTTCTTATCAAGCCACCACCAGAGGTTTCAAAAGGCGCTTCTTCTAACTGTCCCTCCCTCCCTTTGGATTACGACGCTCACAGTCGCCTGCTATCTTTGTAGGCTCAAGTTTTGGCCTGCCGATTGTATAGAGAAACGCCCGTAGTCATAAGTTACTGCTATTTGTAAAGAGCGGTTTGTTCTTTTATAACATTTGTTTTGTGAGGCTGTTAATATATATAACTTATATAACTTTGTAATATATGATGCGATCGTGCAGAGTTTGAGGACATGTGTTAGTGTGTTCAGTTGTAAAGAGAAGGTTGCCTTGAGTGTGCATTGTGTTGTATGAGTGCTTGACATAAGCTTTTTTCATAAATTTATTGGTTTATTTCTACAGAAATGCCCCCTCAAAGTTAGATTTACAAAAGAGCTTCCCAATTTTAATGAATCACTAAAGGCCCCTCAATTCTTTCAAGCTTAGCGAAAAGGCCTCCTGTCGACCATCCATCAATTTTATTTATTTTAAAAAAGGATAATCACTAAAGATTTAATTAATATTTTCTAAACTTAATTAATAAATTTTAATCCCTACCAAAACCTAACCCTAATGGCCTTCAATCTCTCATATCGATTTCGCCGCTGATGCCACTGCCGCAACCTCCTCTCTCTGCCTTCTTGTCCTCCCTCCATTCTCATTGATCATCATTTTCATCATCCCCGATTCCTTCCTCTTTGATTATCATATTCATCTCTACCACCACCACCTTCTTCTCCATCATCCTTGGCTCTATCTGTCTTGACCCCTCCTCCATCCTCTTTGATCATCATTTTCATCTCCCACCTCTCCTCTCATTATCCCCATCACCATCATTATCACCATCATCTTTTTCTTTATCCCCCACCCCCTTCTCTGAGAACCATCAGCATTGTCGTCCACCCATCAGCATCGTCTTTTTCTTTCCCGACCTCCGCTTGACCTTCCTCACCCCCATCGACCTCCCCCATCTTCTCCGACCTCCTCCCTCCTTCCCCAACATCCCCATCCTGCGCCTCCTCTTTCCTCTCCTTCCTCTCCTCCGCCGTCCATAGATCCCATCCTCAACTCCCAGCTTTCCGGTCCTATTCATCTCGTCGTCGGCAACTACCATACCCCATAATTTAATTTTTTTTATTGATTTAAATACTTTAATTTAAAAAAATAAACTATTTTTAAATAAAAAAATATACAGTAATAATTAAAAGTTAAAGAGAGTTAGTGGTATATTATTTGGAGAATATTCTCTTTTTGGATGCCTAGAAGTATTTTATGTGGAACTTAAAAGAGTTGGGGGATTTTTTTTGTATTTCGCTAAAATTACATGGTTTTTTTTTGTAAATAGCCGACTTAGGGGGCGCTTTTGTTAAAAAAACCCAATACATTTAGTTCATCATGATACCCTTCAAGTACTACCAGCTCTTTTTTATTAAATAATTTTTGAATAGAACTTATGACCGGACATATTGAAAAGAAATTAATTCCAACTGAATTAATCCTAATTGGTATGTACAATCAACATATGTTCAGCTACATAAAATTGCTAATAAAGAAAAATTATGTGTCTAGAACAAACTTTAATGGCATTATCTTGATCCAAATTTGTGAACTCCAAATTATAAATTCCGAATCCTTAACATCAATATTAGTTTTACTTCAGTTATAATCCTAATTATAATCTGAAAAATATCAGACCTCTTTTGGAAATGGAGTTATTTAAACTTCAAACTTGAAATAACCGGAGGTTATAAAAATTCACGTAACCTGAACATATGGGAAGATTTTTCCGACACAGATCCCTAAAAGCTCCCTTCAGTGTTCAACCATGTGCTCATACCATCTCACTGGACACTAAATAACCCAAAAAAAAAAACAGTTAGTAAATGAGCGGCAAAAATTGGAATGATAAGAAGAAAGACGGCACCGGCGGCGGTTTGGATGAATCATCAGAGGTCGATCAACTCCTTCGAGCTGCAGAAGACCACCACCTCCTCAATCTCCGCCTTGATTCCCACTCCAAATCTCACAACCTTATCTCCACC
This sequence comes from Agapanthus africanus, assembly GCA_030015575.1. NCBI lineage: Eukaryota > Viridiplantae > Streptophyta > Magnoliopsida > Asparagales > Amaryllidaceae > Agapanthus > Agapanthus africanus. The sequence continues at coordinate 23,748,106 of CM057339.1, read as the reverse complement.
TCTTCTTCTTCCTCCTCCTCCTATATAGATTCCGACCTTGCTCGTCGCTTCGACGCCCTCAAATCCCATCCAAACCCTAACTCCTCCAACTTCCCCAAACAATTGGAACCAAAAGGATCAGCACCACCAGCACCAGCAGCGGTTGGAGATTCGATCGGCATCCTCGGCGACGATCTCGCTGCCAGATTCGCCGTCTTGAAGGGCTCCACAGGGCCGCCGCCGCCGCCAAATCTTGGTTTGGGCAATGACGATGATGGTGATGGTGATGGTGATGGTGATGGTGATGGGGATGGGGTGTCGAAGAAGGAAGTGGAGAAGCTGATGGAGTGGGCCAAGGACGCGGCCCTACTCGATCCTCCTTTGAAAAGCTATCTGTGATGATGAAAAGCTATCTATGATGATGATGATGAAGAGGAGGAAGAAGATAGGGATGAAGACAGTGATGATGATTCAGAGGAGGAAAGTGATGGAGGTTGTGATCTCCCTCAGATGTTGTCCTCCGTCGATCTGGTGCGAGCAGTTTTGTGCGGCTGAGATTTACTTTGAGGGTTAAGTGTGTGGATCTTAATGGGTTGGTGTCGACGCCGAGCTATCTGCAAAGAAAGTCCCGGGGTGGGTGACCACCGTAGGACCCTCAAACGATCAAGTTAGTACCGTAAGAGCAGAGTAGCGGCGTATTGGAATGAATTCGAGTTACCTGAGTTGTCTGAAAGTTGGGTTTATATAGTGGTCGCGTGGAGCGAGCCGGCGGGAGATCCTCGCCGTCAGTTATGCCCTCTCGTTACGCCCGCGTTGATGGCGGGATCCGCTCATTAATGGGGGAACGAGCCCGTGTGGGATGCATAATGTGGGAAGGTGGATATCTCGCTTTGGCGAGATATACGGAGTCGTTGCGGGGGCGCTTGGGCTTCGCGCTCTCGGTTGATCAGGGAAACCAATGAAGCTCGGCCTGTGGGATGGCTCGGAGACAAGCCGGGATGCCGAGGAAGCTCAGCCTGTCAGGAGGTTCGAAGATGAGCGGGGAGGCCGAGGAAGCTCGGCCTTGCAACATCTCAGAGACGAGCAAGGAGGTTAAGGAAGCCCGGCCTTGCAACAGCTTAGAAACGAGCAAGGAGGTTAAGGAAGCTCGCTGGACTATTCGGAGGCGAGCTGTTGGCTGTTTGCTAGGTAAATATGGAAGGTACTCAGGGAGGTCTCCGAAAGGTCGGATACGTCCTCGGAGACGAGGTCCCGAGGAACGTCCCTAATGCATCATACTTACTCCAGCTCTGTAGCCTCCGGGACACGTCATCCGCTACGTGTCGTGATATGAGAATTCCCACTTGTGAGCATCATCATTAGCCCCCACTTTCGTTTTGATCTATTTATGGGTCGGGTCGAGAGTGGTCTGCTTGGTACTCTCTGCTTAGTTTGGCGCCAAGATTTCTTCGTGGAGGATTGTCCGGGGACGATGGGGTGTTTGGTAGTTGCGTCTATTCGATCTTTGAGTCCACGTGGCGTCTCACCGTGTGCCTAAATTCTCATGCGTATCCCCAATAGCGTCAGCGGATCGATGAAATGATTACGCTTTAGAGAGGAGGCGCCGTTTCATTCGATCGTCAGTTGGGCTATGGGCCACGTGTCTGATGTTGGTTGGCGGGTGTGACAGACTGTCTCTGACTCCTGCAATGAAGATACGTCCCCAATGGCCAATCGCCACGTGGAGCCTCGACGGCCGCTAAGCGCGACGCTTCGTTTTGGTGGGAATCGATCTGGGCCGTAGGGTGTCCTTTTTGGAGTGTATAAATAGGAGGGGACCATCTTAGGGCCGACACTTTGCCTCGATTCTCTTTCGTTGTTTGAAAATTGCTTGAAACGCCCCATGCCCAAGTACAGATGGTATTTTCCGCTCTGGCCGAAACCACACGGTTTTGCCTTTTAGAGCGAACCGGACCCGACCAGTGGCTACTTCATAGGAGGTCACTCATCCCAAGACTTCTGTGGCTCGAGCACGCTTAACTACGGAGTTCTCAAGCTCCTGTAGTGCTGATTCATTTAAAAGGTGTAACAACCCTAAATTTCCTATACAAGCTTTTACAAAATTTTTTTTCAAAAAATCTATAAAGGGGTATTTATTGCCTGAGTACAAGACTTAAGTAATTAATTAGCAATTTAATTACAAGAAAGAGCTTGTAGCTCATTGGTAATACCTTGCATTGCTGAATGATTTTTCTTGTGTAGTAGTTAACCGCAATCAATAACGGTGTCGCGTGTAGCTAGACCGAGATGGGTACGGGTCGTCCTCTGGGAAATGTAGAATATTTTATTCTTACTTTAGACGTGTTGAGAAAGAGAGGAGGGATAAAAATATTGTAGAATGGTTGTAGGAGCTAGATCTATGTTAAACACGGATGCAAAATATAGATATAGATTAACTACGGATGTAAATTTATATAAGAAGAGGGCTTGTAGGGTTCGTTAGGATTTAGTAGTTATGGATGATAAATTAAAGATTATTCTTTCTATCCTTTAATAGATTTAAAACTAGAACGACAGTGATGCATGTAGATTAGGGTTTCTGGAGGGAAAAGGAATCCCACTCTTAACCCCTAGCTCGACACGGAACTCCGTTCATATCTAGCCTTTACCAAAACAATCATTAATCTAATCTCTAATCGCGGTCGAGACTAACAATGAATTGGTAGCGCGCCCGATTAGGATATTAATGATTCTTTTGATAAAGTTTATAAACTTTATAGGACGTAAAAAGAGTTTAGGTATTTTTATCATCCATTAACCTACCCTAATCCTACGAACCCTAACAAGCGAAGAATTACTCGCGTATGTTGGGAGAAGAAGAGATGGAGAGAGAATTCATAATGAAACTACAAAGAAATAGAATAAGAAAAAGAACTACCTTTATTAATCAACAAAACTCATTTACACTTTGTTTCCTTAGAAAATGATTACAAATACTAGTTTGCTTCTCGATCTTTTCTAAGGAGGTAGATGAACAGTTGATGATCAACCTGGATGCGTGAGCCGTCTTGGACTTCGTGATCTCGTTGACTGGATAATTTGTCCAAGAAACTCTCGGTCCTTATTTATACTCCAAAAGTCAGAACCCTAGTCTCCTAAATTGGAAACTAGTAGTTAAGATCCAACAGAAGAAATCCCATCTCCTAAGTCTTCTCTCTTGCGGCGGATCCGCGGCCAACAGGTGGGTTTGGCCGCAGATCCGCGGCCAAATAGTGAGATCTCATGTTGGTTTTTCTGGGGCTTCATCTGTGTGACATGTAGCGATCTTTTGAATCTCAGGAAACTGAAAATCTTCTCGTAGTTACTGCCAGACTTGATTTCTTATTTTGCTTTCTTAATTAGGCAGGTTTGCTCTAACAAGTTTGATTCTCTTGATTTTAGCCCTGCAAATTCTGCATAATAACTCAACAAATAATATTTAGTAGAGTTTGTTATATTGAGATATTAATTTTTCCATTAAGATTTGGTCAATGGTATTTTTGCATATATTTTCTTACCAAATGTTAATTATAATATATCAACACATGAAAAATAGTATGTTTACAGATAAACCCTCATATGTATCATATATTATAATAAACACCTTTTCTAGTATAGAAATAGTAGGAAAAATGCAATAACAAATGTGCAGTTTTATCAACTGAACAAATACCCCCAAACTTATCTTTGATCGTCCCGAGCAAACTAGCTTATTCAAGAGAAGGAGAAAAAGAAAGGTGAAAACTAAGCACACTTTCGTAGGCAAACACGATTGCACTGAGCACGTGCAACAAGCCGTTAAATCTCTAGGTGTCCCTAATAAGAGGAGTGTTGTCTCCTGAGGGTTTTCAGCGGATTACACCCACAAAATCCTATAATAAAAGAGAGATGGTTAAATTTACATATAAAGATAAGAACCATAAAAGAAATACTTTGAAAATTTAGATTTTCCAACTACACTAACTTTTCAGTTGTCATGAGCCCTATCTTAATAGTCATGAAAAGATATTAAAAATCATATCATCCCTCAATAAAACATTGTCTTTATTCTTCATTCCTACCTTTCATCCAAATATCGATCATATAACCCTACGTGTGTGTAATGGACATCTCTACACTCGGAGAATTCAATTCAAGCTATCATACTCTTGTTCATCCACCTCAGTACTTTTTAATTTGATGAATATTTATGGATTTGCTCACACATTTTCATGCGACCGTTAATACTTCTTGAGGTACTAACCGACCGATTACTTATGTGCTTGCTGATTAGGTGATAGTATTTTCCTCGTCTTGCACCACTTAAGGTTTAGCAGTGACTCCCAAACCAGTTGGTCTAAGGCACTAGGTGATGAAGCACCCTTGCTATATTTTTTTATTGCTGCCTTGGCGATAACAAAACCAGTGTTCATTTTTCTTTTCACCATTTTTATATTTTCTTCATTTATTATTTCCTTCATACTTTGGCTTATAGACAAGAGCATTTCAAGGTATCCTCTACTATCCCGAGTTTCAAGACGTGTGTAAGTACGTATAGTAGGGTATCAACATTCAAATGTTTGGCTTTCAGAATAGAAACTATTTTTCAGACTTATTTTTATCCTCAGATTAGTGACTTCTTTCATCTTACTAACCCTTAGGACAACAGCTCATGACTACTTATTACCAGTTCGTTTAAGCATACTGCAACAATGAAAACACAAAGTGCGTATAATTTTTCACTTTCTGCTCTTTTGTTATATAAAAAAAAAATTTGAATGCCCAGTGTCAAAGATAATTCAGTGAATACAAATCTCCCCCCAAACCTGTTTTCAGCAGTGTCCTCACTGATGTTGTCATTTGAGAGCATGGACCTGTATACTAGGGGAGAGTGATCATCACTGAAAACTGCATTTTAATACCACTCATTCGTTATCTTTTTTGTTATATATCGATGCTATTAATCAGTGTCTGTTCTGTAATTACAGTTTATAGGTATTCATGATAAAATACTGGAAACACATTCAAAATCACAGATATATCGTCTATGAGTCGACACTGCAACCGGAACTGAAAACCGACCGATATCCTAAGAGTTTGTTTGCAATAAATTGATGTGTACACACTTTTTGTATAAATGGTTCACACAAGGCAAGTGTACACACCAAACTCTTGGGCTAGGACCATGATGGGGCAGCCATGAATCATGGCATAAGTAGGCATGGTGTGATGTGCATTAATGGTGCATTCAATGCATAAAGTGTTGATGTGATTCATAGCTACCAGTTTCCCTCCAAGCCCTGAGTGCACCCTAAGCCTTTACTGACCAAACAAACAACATCAGAGTGATGTGGGGGACAAAATAAGCCAACACACAAAAAACGAGCCTTGGAGCTCGGAATTGGGCCGATATCAATACATGTGTGGCCGGCCCCACCTGCCCCAATTGCCCCCAGTTTCTCACAGCCCTTTCCCTGATGCCACGTCAGCTCATTTTTATTGTTTGTTTATTTTTCTTTTGAGCCTATAAATACAGATCAGTGGGCAAGGGAATGAACCTATGTATATACCATTTCATAATTTTGTTTTGCTTTGTTTTTGTTTAGCTTGAGGGTGAGTGTGCTTCTTCTTGGTTTCTTCTTCTTCTTCTCTCTTGAAGCTCTCTTTGGAGAGCTTCATTAAGGAGGTTGAACAAGTTGCCAAATCTTGTATCTTGTTCTCAAGTGATTAATACATTGTTGTTTCTTTTATTTACTTGCTCTCTTTTCTTGCTTTCTTTTTATTACCATGCTTAACTAATCTTCATTTTGGTTGTGGTGTGCGTGAGGAAGTGAGATGAAAGGCTTTGCCTCCTCCACCTCTTGATTATGTTTAATGTGCTTAAATTCCATTTGGTGTTAAGTTTGCTAAGCTAGGATATGGTATGTTGTGATAAAAAGCTTGACAAATTCTTTGTTTCATATACTATATACTTTCACAAACCCTTAGCAAACTCAACATCAATATCTTTTGCTCTCACTAACCTCTTTGTGTTTTCATTGTTGCGGTATGCTTGCAAAACCTCGTGTTTAGTGTTGATACCCCAAGCACGGACATACAAACGGTAAGTGACCAAAACGGACTCATTTCATGCTTTGCGGCGAATGTCAAACTTTGACGGTTTGTGCTCCGCAACCGCGTTAACAAGTCGTACTTCATGCCAGAATCAAGGTAAGGCCGGACAACTCATAACCAAGCGAGCGTAGAGGTAAACGTCGCGATTCAAGCTTCCGAACCAAGCCACAACCATTCTTTCCTTACACCTGTTTTCTTGCTTTTCTTGTTTTCATATTGTTCTTATTATTTTTGTGACAACCAACCCCAATTCATTAATTTGTTAACCTTAAACAACGATATCTAATACTCAATTCCCTGCGGATCGACCGGTGCTTGCCGGCTCGCTACAACGTGCCGTGCACTTGCGATTATAAATAGTAAAACGAGAACGATCTCGTGCGCGCACTCCGTTTTCCACCAAAACGCATCCATTTCCAAAACATACGCATTTGCGCGCGCGAGAGGATTCCCAACAAGTTTTTGGCGCCGTTGCCGGAGAGTTGTAGTTATTAGATATTGTTATTTCTGGTTCTACTAACTAATATAACTTCTAATTCAATTTTTTCAAAAACTAACAAAATACGAATTTTTGGGACTTCTTTCAATTGTTCTCTGTTGTTAAGACCTGCAATCACTCTGCAATTCAATTTAAAAATATAGTAAGACCATTGGGACACTAATATAGCCTAAAGAACCCACATAAAAATTCACCCCATCATCTCGGAATTTGGCCGGCGACTCACCCTCCTTTTCCAGCGACCTCGGCTATGTTTTGGGATTTTTGATTTTTTGTTTTTGTGTGATCTTTAGTTCTGTGTTGGTGGTCTTTTGGTCTTGTTTTATTTTTCTAATTTTGAGTGTGCAGGAATTGGGGCATTCGTATCGCTTTTTACACTAAATATCATATTTTTCGACATTTTAGGTTTTTCGCGGAATTACGACCAGCGATCGTGCAGAGCGAGATTCAATTGCAATTTCAAGACTTTGGGCAAGATTAGTGCCAAAGATCCGGGTAGTTTGACCCGCACAAGCGAATATTCAACGACTCGGATCACTTTCAAAGGGTTGTCTTAAACCAAATCCATTTGGTACGTATTTCCTAACACCTCCTCTCGAATCCGACGCAATCCAATTCTCTATCTTTTGCAGGATTCTTTGCACAATTTTGCCGCCAATTGTAAAGAGAACTAACCGTATTTGTTGCAGCGCATAATACTTAACCGAAAAAGAATTATTTAAATTTCATGACTTCTTGAATTCTTTTATTGATTGCGCATTGCATTTTAATACAGAATTAAGGGCTAAATGACCAAACAAGATACGGTAAAGGATTTCATCACCTTTTCTCCGTAGCCCACAAATCACAAAACTGCATTCTTGCATACCCTCAGTAAATTAAAATCAATTAGACTTTGACTCTTAGGACTTCATGCTCATTAGGAGATGTTAATTGTGTTTAGAACTTTGCTTAATGGTATATCGTTCACGGGGTGTCTAGGCAAGTGTTAAACGGCGCAACCGCCAAAAGAGAAAGGGTTATTTAATTAAGGAATTTCACAAAAGCGTCGGAAAATCTCCCCTTATCTTTTGCACTTACCTGGCTTCGTGATCTGTATATCTTGAGCCTATTTCTCGACACAGTTTTACTTCGTCAATTAGGTTCTTGAGCAGGTTTAGTTGACTTAGAATACCGTAGACTGCTAGGGGTGTGATATTCTTTGTTCTTGTGATTTTTGTGAATTCTTGTTAAAATGGGTGACACACAATTCAATTCAAATTTTCATGATTCATATTCTTTTGTTTATACTCAATCCCAAATTATTTGTTCAAATTGCCAAAATTCATCCCACATTCATGATGATTGTCCTTTCCCAGGGGGTGATCAACCGTTCCAAATTCTTAACGGTCACCCACCTAACACTCCTGAACCCAGTCCCACTTCAACCATTGACCAACTGATTGAAAATTTAGAGAAAGAGGTCGACAGAATGACTGCTATAGCATCACCACCATCACAACCCCTCCAACCCGAAACTGTTGAATCATCTGTAGGGTATGATAGTGAGATGGATGCTAGGTTGACCGCTCTAGAAAAGGGTATTGAAGTGATGACTGCGGTCGAGAATCAAACAGTTTCTACGTTAGCCCTGTTCATACAACAATCTGAGCAATTATTTCTTGCTCAGGCCCAATCTTTGGCTAACATAGAGGAACAAGTGAAACATTTAGCTGAGAGAATCTTAGGGAGTGAGCACAGTCAATCAGAACCCGATAATGTTAATGTCTGTCATCTAGGGAGTCACCCAAGTGAGATAAATGATCAATCAAATTTTGATGATTTCTTAGATGATGATACGATTGAATTGACTGAGTGCTACCAGGACACACAAGAAAACCCTCTAAGTCAGTCCACCACCAGCCTTCAAGTATCCACTGAACCTCTTGTCACTTTAGAGATTGATTTAACTGAAATAATACTTGATGAGGAAATTCTTGAACCGACTGATTTCTGCTTTCCAATTTTAGAGGAGGAACCTTATGAATTTGTCGGGTATGGTTGGGATAGATTAGAAGAGATCAATGATCGGGAACCCACAATTTTTGTATCACCTGTTGATATTGTTTCGGAAGAAACATTAGGTTGGGAACCTACTTTTTTAGATGATATGAACCTACCCAGTTATGAATTTGATAAGGGAAAAATTGTTTTGGGAGAGAGTGTGAATAATGAGAGTAAGATTGTGGAAAATAATAGGGAGGAAGTCAGCATTGAAAATTATTCTTTTATGTCGAGTTTTGAGGAAATTTTTGCGGATGAACTTGATATTTTAGGTGAGTCGGAGTCAGGATCATTTTGGGATCATCCTTTGAACCTTTCCTTTTCTGAACTTTTTGCGGATGAACTCAAGTTTTTACACGAACCTGACTGCGGAACCCCACATACGCTTATTGAACATACAATTCATTCAGAAAACAATTCTTTGACTTCCTCAAAATTTTATCTTCACCTTCAGCGTCTTTTGACCCCTATCTTTTCACGCCTATGCCCTTCACTAACAACTAACATATACTTATTCTTTTTCTTTTTCTTCTTTTTATACACATTCTTTTACCAGCCCCTATATTATATAGACAAAATCTTTTTGTGGCTGGTATTAATTTCTGCACTAACCCAGTCTTTTAACTTGTAAAAATTGTAATTAATCTTAGGTTTTTTTTTCTTCATTTTTTTTTCTTAATAAAATTCTCACCCTGATATTTAAGTCTAGCTACCGGACGCGGGGGCAACGATGAGGACATCGTAAAACTCAAGTTTGGAGGTGAGCACTGCATCATGTGTATATTCTGTATTGCATAAATATTAAAAAAAACCATAAAAATTGAATTTTTTTTACAAAAATATAAAAACTGTTCAAATTAGCTAATAGGGTAATTTAGATTTTATTCCGAAAAGCTTAGTTGATACGTTAGAGGTAACTAAATCTTAGGCTTAGGAATTGAAAACCCTAAAAATAACCCTCATTCTGTTTAAACTTGGTAAGTATACGTCCTTACAGTTTTTTTTTGAGAAATAGATAATCTTGAGTTCAGTTCTTTAGTTAAGTCAAGATGAAGGGAGAGTATTGAAACTTTACTGAAAGATATGTCTGAAAAATAGTTTCTGTTCTTGAGGCCAAATTTAGAAAGTATATACCCTAAAAATTGCACATACACGCACCTTGAAACTTGGGATAGTAGAGGATACCTAGAAATACTCTTGCCTGAAAGCCTAGTATGAAAGAAAAATCGGTATTTAAAGATAAACACCAAAAAAGAGCATCAGTGAAAAATATATCCGGTCTTGAAAAGAAAAAGAAAAATAAAAGAAAAAAAATAATAAAGTCAAGACCTGGAGACTGCTATTTGCGCTTTAATGCTCATACATTCAGTAATCGGCCGTTGGTGTCTCAAGAAGCATTAATGGTCGCAGAAAAGGTGTATGAGCAACACCGTCTATCTATTAATAAACAGAAGTAGTATTAGGTATTAAGGCAAGAGTACTATAGCTTGAATTGAATTCTTAAGCGTAGGGGTGCAAATTTACACACACGTAGGGGTATACAATCGATATTTGGAGGAAAGATAAAAATGAAGAATAAGACTTATGTTTCTGTAAAGTTGATAAAAATTCCTGACTTGAGACCGCACTTTTAGAAGGAAAACTTAGGAGTTACTGACATCTTTCTAAACTGTAAATACGTATAGGATCTAGGGATAAATAGATAGGAGGCGTGAAACATAAGGGTTGAATATTTTTAACTTAGGATAATAGAATTTCTGACTTAGATACTAAACTGCAGGAGTAGAATCGACGTTAACTTGTGAAACTAACTTGACTGGATTTTGTGGGTGTAATCCGCTGAAAACCCTCACGAGACAACACTCCTCCTACTAGGGACACCTAGAGATTTAACGGCTTGTTGCACGTGCTCAGTGCAATCGCGTTCCCTGTGAAAGTGAGGCTAGGATTTTTTGTATTGCTCGGGACGAGCAATAGATAAGTTTGGGGGTATTTGATCATCACTGAAAACTGCATTTTAATACCACTTATTCGTTATCTCTTTTGTTATATATCGGTGCTATTAATCAGTGTCTGCTCTATAATTACAGTTTACAGGTATTCGTGATAAAATACTGGAAACACATTCAAAATCACAGATATATCTTCTGTGAGTCGACACTGCAACTGGAACAGAAAACCGACCGATATCCCAAGAGTTTGTTTGCAATAAATTGACGTGTACACACTTTTTGTATAAATGGTCCAACACAAGGCAAGTGTACACACCAAACTCTTGGGCTAGGACCATGATGGGGCAGCCATGAATCATGGCACAAGTGGGCATGGTTTGATGTGCATTAATGGTGCATTCAATGCATAAAGTGTTGATGTGATTCATAGCTACAAGTTTCCCTTCATGCCCTGAGTGCACCCTAAGCTTTTACTGACCAAACAAACAACATCAGAGTGATGTGGGGGACAAAACAAGCCAACACACAAAAAACGAGCCTTGGAGCTCGGAATTGGGCCGATATCAATACATGTGTGGCCGACCCCACCTGCCCCAATTGCCCCCAGTTTCTCACAGCCCCTTCCCTGATGCCACCACGTCAGCTCATTTTTATTGTTTGTTTATTTTTCTTTTCAGCGTATAAATATAGATCAGTGGGCAAGGGAATGAACCTATGTATATACCATTTCATAATTTTGTTTTACTTTGTTTTTTTAGCTTGAGGGTGAGTGTGCTTCTTCTTGGTTTCTTCTTCTTCTTCCCTCTTGAAGCTCTCTTTGGAGAGCTTCATTAAGGAGGTTGAACAAGTTGCCAAATCTTGTATCGTGTTCTCAAGTGATTAATACATTGTTGTTTCTTTTATTTACTTGCTCTCTTTTCTTGCTTTCTTTTTATTACCATGCTTAACTAATCTTCATTTTGGTTGTGGTGTGCGTGAGGAAGTGAGATGAAAGGTTTTGCCTCCTCCACCTCTTGATTATGTTTAATGTGCTTAAATTCCATTTGGTGTTAAGTTTGCTAAGCTAGGATATGGTATGTTGTGATAAAAAGCTTGACAAACTCTTTGTTTCATATACTATATACTTTCACAAACCCTTAGCAAACTCAACACCAATATCTTTTGCTCTCACTAACCTCTTTGTGTTTTCATTGTTGCGGTATACTTGCAAAACCTCGTGTTTAGTGTTGATATCCCAAGCGCGGACATACAAACGGTAAGTGACCAAAACGGACTCATTTCGTGCTTTGCGGCGAATGTCAGACTTTGACGGTTTGTGCTCCGCAACCGCGTTGACAAGTCGTACTTCATGCCGGAATCAAGGTAAGGCCGGACAACTCATAACCAAGCGAGCGTAGAGGTAAACGTCGCTATTCAAGCTTCCGAACCAAGCCACAACCATTCTTTCCTTACACTTGTTTTCTTGCTTTTCTTGTTTTCATATTGTTCTTATTATTTTTGTGACAACCAACCGCAATTCATTAATTTGTTAACCTTAAACAACGATACCTAATACTCAATTCCCTGCGGATCGACCCATGCTTTCCGGCTCGCTACAACGCGCCGTGCACTTGCGGTTATAAATAGTAAAATGAGAACGATTTCGTGCGCGTATTCCTTTTTCCACCAAAACGCATCCATTTCCAAAACATACGCGTTTGCGTGCGCGGGAGGATTCCCAACAGAGAGACACAGGGGGTAAAATAATAGTTAAATGAAAACTACCCCAAACTTGTTCTTTGGCACGCACAGATATTCAGTTAAGTCCATTTTTACTCACCTCCATTCTTAAAATGAGAAAATGTTACCAAAACATGGAGGTGAGGCGGAGGAAATTCAGTTCTGATAAAGCGGCTCCTGTAAAAACATGAGCTCCTCCACGGGGTTAGCAGAGAAATACGGTTTTAATCTATACCCATTTACTTTAAAAATTGAACCGTTTTTCAAATTTTCAACTTCTACTACCCCGTGCTGGTGTACATACCGCACCACAAAAGGTCCTTTCCAACGAGATTTAAGCTTACCCAGATGAAGATGGAGACGGAAATCGTAAAGAAGGACTTGTTGCTCCGATGTGAAGGTTTTTCTAAAAAGATTTTTATCGTGGAACACTTTAGTCCTGTTCTTTACTATCACCGCATTATCGTAAACTTCATCGCGGAGTTCGCTTAGCTCATTCAATTGCAGCTTCCGATAGCTGCCTGCATGATCAAAATCGAAGTTAAGCTCTTTAATAGCCCACATTGCTTTATGTTCGATCTCGACAGGAAGGTGGCATGCCTTCCCAAACACCAGGCGGTATGGAGACATACCAAGATCGGTCTTATAAGCGGTGCGGAATGCCCAAAGAGCATCCGTCATTTGATTGACCAATCATTACGGTTTTTAGAAACCGTCTTCTCCAAAATTTGTTTGATCTGCCTATTTGAGATCTCAGCCTGCCCGTTTTTTTGGGGATGATAGGGCATAGAAAGTTTGTGAGTGATTGAATATTTCCGCAACAAGCTCTCGAAAGACCGATTACAGAAATGCGTCCCGTTGTCGCTAATTATTGCGCGAGGGTGTCCGAATCGCGAAAAGATATTATCTTTAAGGAACTTAATGACAACTTTGTTGTCATTAGTGCGACACGGTATAGCTTCCACCCATTTCGAAACATAATCAACCGCTAACAAGATATATAAATTCTCAAAGGAGTTGGGAAAATGGCCCATAAAATCAATACCCCAAATATCGAATATTTCCACAACCAATATAGGTTGGAGCGGCATCTCGTTTCTTCCTGAAATCTGACCCAAATGTTGACATCGCGGACAAGTTTTGCAATGGTCATATGCATCTTTAAATAATGTTGGCCAATAAAAGCCACATTGCAAAACTTTCTCTGCCGTTTTTCGAGGACCAAAATGACCGCCGCATGCCTGATCATGACAAAATGATAACACACTCTTGAATTCATCGTTAGGGACACACCTGCGAATGATTTGATCGGAACAATACTTAAACAGATAAGGTTCATCCCAGTAAAAATATTTTACTTGGGATAGAAATCGAAGTTTGTCTTGTTTCGACCAATCGCTAGGAATAAGTCCCGTCGCAAGATAGTTCACGATATTCACGAACCAAGGTTCGTAGGATACAGTCAAGAGCTGTTCGTCGGAAATAAGTCATTTATCGGCACGGTCAAAGTTGGTGAAGAAGTGATGCGTGAAAGATGGTCGGCTACAACGTTTTCACATCCACTCTTGTCTCGGATGACAAGATCAAATTCTTGTAACAATAGGATCCAACGTATTAGCCTGGCCTTAGCATCCTTCTTCGATAAAAGATGTCGTAGGGCAGAGTGATCAGTGTAAACCATAATTGGCGAGCCAATCAAGTAGGGCCTGAATTTCTCTAATGCAAATACAACTGCCAAGAGTTCTTTCTCGGTAGTTGTGTAATTTATTTGTGCATCATTCAAGGTCCTACTTGCATAGTAAATTACATGTGGCATCTTATTAATGTGCTGTCCTAAGACAGCACCAATAGCAAAATCTGATGCATCACACATAAGCTCGAACGGGTGGTTCTAATCCGGAGATGATAGAACGGGGGCTGTAGTGAGTGATTCTTTAAGCGATTCAAAAGCAGCCTCACAATCCGAATCGAAGTGAAATGTAGTATCCTTGGCCAATAGAAGAGTTAAGGGTCTAGCAATTTTGCTAAAGTCCTTAATAAATCTCCTATAAAATCCTGCATGACCAAGGAAGGATCGTATATCTTTGACGTAATTGGGATGAGGGAGGTTATGAATGACATCTATTTTAGCTCTGTCAACCTCAATACCTTTTTGTGAAATTATATGTCCAAGTACAATACCTTCTTGGACCATAAAATGGCATTTTTCCTAATTCAAAGTCAAGTTCTTATCCTTACAGCGGGTAAGAACCGCGTCAAGATTACGAAGGCAGTCCTCAAAGGAGTCCCCAAAAATGGAGAAATTGTCCATAAAAATTTCCAGAAAATTCTCCACCATATCTGAAAATATCCCCATCATAAAACGCTGAAATGCAGCGGGAGCGTTGCATAACCCAAAGGGCATGCGTCTATAAGCAAAAATACCGAAAGGGCAAGTAAATGTGGTTTTATCTTGATCCTTTTCGGCGATGGGGACCTGGTTATAGCCAGAGTATCCGTCCAAGAAACAATAGTATTCGTGTCCAGCTAATCGTTCTAACATCTGGTCAATGAAAGGTAGAAGGAAGTGATCTTTCCTTGTCGTGGCATTGAGTTTCCTGTAATCAATACATACGCGCCACCTAGTTTGGGTGCGTGTTTGGATTAACTCATTAGCTTCATTAGTGATGACCGTGATGCCAGACTTTTTAGGGACCACATGAATTGGACCTACCCATTGGCTATCAGATATAGGGTAAATTATTCCACTATCAAGGCACTTGACGATTTCTTTCTTTACCGCCTCCTTCATAACGGGATTTAACCGTCTTTGTGGGTCTCGTGTTGGTTTGGTTTCATCCATCAGATGCATGTAATGTTCAACAATTAAGGGACTAATCCCTTTGATGTCAGCCATTGTCCAACCAAATGCTTGCCGATTCGATCTCAACACTGCCAAAAGTGCGTTCTCTTGCTCTAAGGCTAGAGAAGCGGATATAATCACTGGCAAAGTCTTATTCTCCCCTAAATATGCATATTTAAGATGAGAAGGTAGCGGTTTGAGATCAAGAATTGGCGGAGAGACAATAGAAGGTGGGGTAAGGGAATGATATTCGGACTCCCTAAGAGGTTCAAAACTTACATAAGATATTGACTCGGAAAGTACTGCTGTCTCATTAGTGTTGTCGAGATCATCAAAGCAAAGTTCCTCATCCATGCAGCTTTCGGGAGCTATCTCGTGGATGGAACAAACATCCAGCAAATGAGCAGAAGGTTCTGATGGCTGACTTCCTAGCTTGTAAATATTAAGCTCAATTGTCATTTTCCCGAAGGATAAGTTCATAGAACCATTACGACAATTAATTACAGCGTTAGAAGTTGCTAGGAAGGGTCGACCAAGAATCACCGGGATTTGATTGCGTGGGTTTGCCACAGGTTGTGTATCTAAAAAAATAAAGTCCACGGGAAATATGAATTCCCCGACTTTAATTAACACATCCTCTAGTTCGCCCTGAGGTTTGGTGATCGATCGGTCTGCCATCTGGAGAGTACAATGGGCGGGTTTTAACTCTCCAATTCCTAACTGCTCGTATACTGAATAAGGAAGCAAGTTAACGCTAGCGCCAAGATCGAGTAAAGCACGATTAATATTTTTACTCCCAATAGAAATAGAGATTGTACGACAGCCAGGATCCTTACGTTTCTTTAGAATTTGCTGGGTAAAAGCTATGCTAATATTACTCGTCATAAAAACCTTCTTAGGCACTTGAGTTTTTCTCTTCCTAGTGCACAAGTCTTTAAGGATTCTTGCATAAGATGAGACTTGTTGAATAGCATCTAGGAGAGGAATATTCACGCTAACTTGTTTAAACATTTCCATAATTTTCTCCATTTGTGGGTTAGGTCTGTTGGCCCTTAATCTGTTTGGAAATGGAACTTGATCAATAAATTTTGGGTCCAACATTTCTGAAGAAGATTGTGGAGACGGATTCGATCCCAAAATTGGAGTGGGAATCGACTTAGATAGATTTGGCGAAATGTTCGAGCCTTGGGGAAAACGGAGAATAGGCTCGGATGAAAGTGGGAGACTAGACGAATTAGGGGAAGAAGAAGAAGCTGGGGTATCATTGGTGTCACTAACATCAAATTGCTCACCCACTCGGTTATTCAGCACTCTCCCCGATCTCAATGTAGTAACGGCATTCACATTATGATTTTGTGAATGGCCAGGATTCGGTAGGGGTTGAGATGGGAGTTTCCCTTTCTCTCTCGCACTCATTACGGCGTTTAACTGTGTAAGTTGGTTTTCTATTGATTTAATACTCTCGCCGTGGGAGGCGGAATCTTTATTTATGGTATCAATAGAAGACTTCATATTAGCCGACATTTGAATGGTATGTTTCATAAACATATCCAAAGTTTGTGCGAGTGAAGAGTTGTCAGTACCGGCCAATTGTGGTACAGAAGTGTTGGCCGGATTTTGAAAATTTTGTGACTGAAAGGGGAGCTGATTTTGTGGTTGTGGTTGCTGTGGAGGAGGTCTTTGATAATTGCTTTGGAACTGATTTTGATTTTGGGGTTGGTTTTGGTTCCAAGCAAAGTTAGGATGATTCCTCCATCCTTGATTGTACGTGGAAGAATAAGGATCGTTTCTAAGTCGCTGCTGAAAAGCAGCATTAGTTTGAAACGATGCATTCATAGGACATTCTTCCGTTAAGTGTGAAGGATCAGAACAGCAACCACAGACGGTCTTAGGAAGCGTGACCTGATTTAGGGAGACTGATGAGAATTTGTTCTCAATAGCGTCGAGTTTCTTCTGTATCGCTGCCATTTCGGCTTTCACCGTGATGGAAACATCGAGCTGGTGAAACCTCCCCTAGATGATGGTGGTCTTACGCTTTCCCACTGTAAAGTGTTTTCAGCGAGGTCTTCCAGATACTTCTAAGTTTCACCGTCATCTTTAGACATGAAATTGCATTGACACATTGTTTCAAGCATCTGATTTGTCGCTGGATTAATGCCCTCATATATTATTCGACATAATCCCATCTTTGTATTCTATGATGAGGACATTCGACAAGCAGATCCTTGAAACGTTCAAAGCACTTCCAAAATGGTTCATTGGGAAGCTGGGTGAACTGGTTGATCTCGCTCCTAATATGGGCAGTCTTATGGTTTGGGTAAAACTTCTTAAGAAATGCTATTACGAATTCATCCCAATTAGTGATAGAGTGTGCGGCAGTATTATAAAGCCATTTTTCTGCCAAATCGCACAGAGTGAATGGGAGAAGACGCAAGCGCATAGCATCCACAGTCAGTTGTGAAGTACCCATCATTGCGCATACGTTTTCGAATTTGGTGATGAAAACGTACGCGTCTTCAGACTCAAGCCCGTGAAATTTGGGCAACAGATTGATGTAGTGGGGTTTAATTTCAAAATTATCCCCGTTAGTTGGTGGAATAGATAGACAAGTGGGAAGAGGACCACAGATAGGATAGCATCTCTCTTGGAGAGAGATGCACGGTGGATTCTGCACACCTACGGACGATGGCAGCATGGTGTTATAATCTGATGGAGTACCGTCCATCTCGGTCGTGGTGTGTGGTGGGGGAAAAGAAGATGAAGAAGTACCGACTTCGGCGTTGATAGCAGGAACGTGGACAAGACGGGCACTAGAATCCCGTGTCCAGCCAAGCATGCACTAAGCGGGTTTAATGCAACTGGCAGCGTGTGTGTGCTTTAAAATTGGTCTGTTTTGAAAAAAGTGGGACTTAAGACAAATCACACAAAAATTCAAAAACAACCCTAGAACTAAGGTTACCTAGGTCCAGGCTCTAGACTGCTCCTAGACTTCCAAAGGACAAGCCGTAGGATCAATCCTCTACCGTCTTTTTACTACTCTTGTAGCCAGGTAAGTGGGAGGTTGTCCACTACGTAAGTAGTAGTCCTAATTAAGTAACCACTTGCTTTAGACACACTTGCCTAGACACCACAAAAATAATGCGGATAAGCGATAGATTACCCACGACCTTCCTCTGTCCTTATTGAGCGTGACAGTCCTTAGAGTCTGGTCTAGATATTTTTTAAATTAATGTAGGGTTGATGCAGATGCTCGGTTTGTGATTTGTGGGGCTTAGGAAGGGTGATGAAATCCCCACCTAATCTGGATTTGGTCTTTGCCCCTCAAAGTTCGTATTAAAATATGCAAAACAAAACCAATCACAAAACTTTGCAAAAAGATTTTTGAGCAGCGATATTTTGCAAAGAATCCTGCAGAAAAGAGATTTTATTGGATTTCAGAGGAGAGAGAAAGAGGTTAGAATCTTACCAGAGAAGATTGAAGCCCTAGATCTCCAAACCTGCCGCGCTTCCGCCGCGAATATGGGCTATTTGCCGCGGTTCTGCCGCAAGGAAGTGGGTTCAGGTGATGATTTTAGCTACGTGTCCTTCTGTACTCCTCTGGATCTCAATGAATGTCTCTGTCTCCTTTTTCCTCAAGTCTGTGACTTCAGATCTCCTTGCAAAAATTTCACACACTTCGTTAAATATACGATTTGCAGTTTTGTTTTAATTATGATATAGATCGAATAAGAATTCAACACAAATAGTAAGATTAAAAAATTACGCACGTATCCCCAGCAACGGCGCCATTTGATTTGTCTTGTGTAGTAGTTAACCGCAATCAATAACGGTGTCGCGTGTAGCTAGACCGATATGAGTACGGGTCGTCCTCTGGGAAACGTGGAATATTTTATTCTTACTTTAGGTGTGTTGAGAAAGAGAGGAGGGATAAAAAATATTGTAGAATGGTTGTAAGAGCTAGATCTATGTTAAACACGGATGCAAAATATAGATCTAGATTAACTACGGATGTAAGTTTATATAAAAAGAGGGCTTGTAGGGTTCATTAGGATTTAGTAGCTATGGATGATTAATTAAAGATTACTCTTTCTATCCTTTAATAGATTTAAAACTAGAACGACAGCGATGCATGTAGATTAGGGTTTCTGGAAGGAAAAGGAATCCCACTCTTAACCCCTATCTCGACACAGAACTCCGTTCATATCTAGCCTTTACCAAAACAATCATTAATCTAATCTCTAATCGCGGTCGAGACTAACAATGAATTGGTAATGCGCCCGATTAGAATGTTAATGATTCTTTTGATAAAGTTTATAAACTTTATAGGATGTAAAAAGTAGGTATTTTCATCATCCATTAACCTACCCTAATCCTACGAACCCTAACAAGCGAAGAATTACTCGCGCATGTTGGGAGAAGAAGAGATGGAGAGAGAATTCATAATGAAACTACAAAGAAATAGAATAAGAAAAAGAACTACCTTTATTAATCAACAAAACTCATTTACACTTTGTTTCCTTAGAAAATGATTACAAATACTAGTTTGCTTCTAGATCTCTTCTAAAAAGGTAGATGAACCGTTGATGATCAGCCTGAATGCGTGAGCCGTCTTGGACTTCGTAATCTCGTCAACTTGATAAATTTTCCAAGAAGCTCTCGGTCCTTATTTATACTCCAAAAGGCAGAACCCTAGTCTCCTAAATTGGAAACTAGTAGTTAAGATCCAACAGAAGAATTCCCATCTCCCAAGTCTTCTCTCTTGCGGCGGATCCACGGCCAACAGGCGGGTTTGGCCGCGGATCCGCGACCAAACAGTGAGATCTCATGTTGGTTTTTCTGAGGCTTCATCTGTGTGACACGTGAC
The DNA here is from genome assembly GCA_030015575.1 of Agapanthus africanus. Classification (NCBI taxonomy): domain Eukaryota; kingdom Viridiplantae; phylum Streptophyta; class Magnoliopsida; order Asparagales; family Amaryllidaceae; genus Agapanthus; species Agapanthus africanus. The sequence continues at coordinate 23,728,097 of CM057339.1, read as the reverse complement.
GATCTTTTGAATCTCAGGAAACTGAAAATCTTCTCGTAGTTACTGCCAGACTTGATTTCTTAGTTTGCTTTCTTAATTAGGCAGGTTTTCTCTAACAACTTTGATTCGCTTGATTTTAGCCCTGCAAATTTTGCACAATAACTCAACAAATAATATTTAGTAGAGTTTGTTATATTGAGATATTAATTTTTCCATTAAGATTTGGTTAATGGTATTTTTGAATACATTTTCCTACCAAATGTTAATTATAATATATCAACACATGAAAAATAGCATGTTTACAGATAAACCCTATATGTATCATATATTATAATAAACAACTTTTCTAGTATAGAAATAGTAGGAAAAATATAATAACAAATGTGCAGTTTTATCAACTGAACACTGAACCAAGCCTTCAGAGTTCAAATCCCATGCCCACATTATTTTTTTATTTATTTTGTTTTAAATTCTTTGGAAGCCCAACAGCCCACACACAATAACTCCTTTGAACTAAACCTGAAAAACTAAATATACCAGAGGCTACACCAGACGACCCCCCACCTCCCTGACCTCCGACTCGGCCCAACTCGGCCGACTTGGACGGCGGACCGGCCGACTCGGCACGGCGCCGCCCGCCGGACTCGGCCAGACGGCCGAGTCCCCAACATCAAGGCTGGGGCTCTTCATCTTCTAAACCCCCCTGTACATTTCATTTTCGTAGATCGGTTCCAGAGAGGTCATAAAACCCTATTTACTCCATTTTATTACAATTTATCACATTATTTTTACATTTTTTCAATTTAACTCTTCATCTACCCTAACCCTAGCCTAATCCTATAAATACCACCCCTACTCTCTACCCTCTCACCCCTAACTCTGATCCACTCTCTCAAAATTCCAAGAATCGTGTGTACTTTGAAAACGAGCGAAAGGCGAAACTCCGGCGAACTTCCGGTGATCGTTTTAGGAACTACCGGCGACGACGCAACACATTGGCGATTCCCCTACTTTCCTCTCACCCTCTTGTATGTCCTAAAACCCGTAAGTCCCAATTTCTATCTATCTCTTCTATCAAAAAAATACGGTTTTACAAAACCCGATGGAATCGGAACAAATCCGATTTCCGATTCGGTTTTCTATAAAATTCCACTTCTCACTAATGCAATCATACTTAAACTTTCTCATGTTGACTATTAAACACTAATCAAACAATTTGAACAAGTTTCATCACATGAAATGATAACTATCTCAATTTATCGTATTTTTCACTTAAATACCACATTGTTTCAATCCTTTATTTAACTCCATCAAGCTTGCTATACATTTAAAGTAGATCACGAGGTAATGACCTACCTCCTCACACACTTACATACAACCAACCACGATACCATCGAAAACTCAGAATACGGGAAAACGAACATTTTCACTTAAATACCCTATACTAAATAAAACCATTTATAAAGGATTTAGTATTGATACATAAATACCACTTATTAGGAAAAATACGATAAGTTGTGGATATCAGTCGTTTATCTAAACCTGACTTTGTGGTGTCTAGGCTAGGCAAGTGGGAAAGATAACTTTAAAAGGCCCGTCTCACGGTGATTCGTAAGCAGATCCCTCCTTTCTTCACTTGTACTTACCTGGCCACAATTGGCGGTGAAGAGGCGATTTGAGACAGTTCACAACTTGTCGTCTGGACCAATTAGGAATAGACTAGTTAACTTAGGAGAATTTAGAATATACAATACGGAAAATATACATCTTTACAAATAAATACCATTTACTTTATAAAACCGTTTTCTAAACGATTTAGTATTTTACAATCTTTTCAAAGCGCCGCTACAACCCACTTTGGGGAACCCGTTCAGGATGGTGCGGATTATCGCACATTCTCGGGCTTAGTAGTGCGAAATTTAGACCTCCGCAAGGAGCATTCGGTCTCGAAAGATTTAAAATACGACATCTTAAGAAAATGATATTTTTAGAATATAAAATATTTATTAAAATTATTTTTGTATAAATATATGTATATTTAGCATTAAAATATCTATTTTGTTATGATATAACTATTCCACCTTTTTCTAAAAATCACAAGAACAAATTTTACACTAAAATACCATGAATTCCAAATAAATCAATATTATTAATAAATACCTTTAATTATGAATCTAGGATATTTTCACTAGAAGTATCACAATATAAAATCCACATTCATTACAACTCTAAAGACGAATAATAAATACTTTAGGAGTATTTTGAAAAGTATAAAAAAGTATTTTTTACATAAAACCCCCTCAAGTTTTATAAATTACCCTAAGGATCCTGGCAATTATTGCTTTAAGAAATATTCAAGACTTCGATTTACACTTTTAATTGTCTGACTCGGGTTTGAGTCTGATTAATCTGATTTAAATATGATTCAAGTCAATCTACAATCTACAATCTTCAACATGAATCCATGAACCCAATTATCAATCTATATGACTTGACTGAACCGAACCATGGATATACATTCCATTTATATGGTTCTCCATTTATTCCATTTACATGATTCTACGGTTATATCCGTTTACCGATATCATGGTTTCGGTCAGTCAATCAATTATACACTCAATTCAATTAACAGTACAAAACAATACAAATAAAACACTACGGGGTTTAAGGGGTAGATTGGTATGGAAGGTGTTAAAGTGGCACGAGGCGGTAAGATTAAGACACCTAACCTATATTCTGTTGCTGTTGTACCGTGGCTTAACGGTTCCTTGTACATTCCGTTTGCCCATATCTCTAGCATATAGAGACCCCTCTCGTATACACTGGCATCTTTCTGTACCAAGCTACAAACAACTGCGTTAACACAACATTACAACAATATTATACAGCTTTAAAAGATATTTTCTTATTCTGTCTATTCTACTTTCCTCTTACATTTGGGACTTACCGAGCGACCTGTTCGCTGACGACATTCTATTTCTTTCTTCTTTGAATGTCGTCAGGTGGTTTGGACCCGGCAGAGATCGAGCCATCTGCAACAGACTTGGAGCAGTTTGCCGAAGATCCAGCACTTTAGTTTTATTATACACTTTTCCATTCAGTACTTTTCATTTCCTGTTATGCCATTGTTTAAGTATCGTTTTATTTCAGTTGTATTTCCGTTCATGCATTGTACAAAAGAATGTTAATAAATAAAAGTTGCTGTTTTTATTATATCTTGTCTCTTGTGTATTTATTTTTATATTGCTTAGCTACGCTTAGCGTATGTACTTCTGAGTATATACGTAGCGGACCAGTCGTGTCCCCTTCGCCGTATACTGGGAAGCGGGGCGTGACAGGTTTTGTTGGTGGCCCATATAGGTCAGAGCTGTATGGAACCCTAAGCAATATAATACACAAGAATCAGCAACTAAAACATTCTTTACAATCATGTTCCTTGAATCCCATCATTTCTTATTCTTTGAATCATATACTTTGAATTTGTCCTAACCTAAATTTTTCATTCAAGGTTATGGATTCACCAAACAACACCAGCACCAATGTCAACAACACACCTCCACCACTACCACTCACACATGCCGTTCCTGCTCCACTCAACGAGCAAACGGTTCTGTTTGAGGCAATCCGCAGCCTCCTATAGGGACAGCAACAACTCTTGAACCGTCCCGAGGCTGAAGCACCTGGGGTGAAGCAATTCAGAGTTTTACATCCCAAACAATTCTCAGGAAAGGGGAGCCCACTGGAAGCTGAAGAATGGGCTCAGAGTATAGAGGATGATCTGGCGGCAGTACAAGTGCCAGACATAGCTTGGGTCCGTGTAGCGAAACTGCAACTCACGGACAATGCTCGCAACTGGTGGAAGGCGGAAGAAAGCCGTCTTGTACAGCCTATTGAATGGAAGACTTTTCGCGAGAAGTTCGATGCGAAGTACTTCCCTGTGACTGCCAGGTTTGCCATGGAGCAGCAGTTCATTCATCTACAACAAGGTTCGATGTGGGACAAATCAGTAGATGAGTACGACGCTGAATTCACCATGCTAAGCTGGTAAGATATGTCACAATAGTTTAATTTTTTAAATATCACATACTACACATCTAACATAATCCTTAATCAGATTCGCGGCACACTTGATATCGACGGACAAGATCAGAGACCGTCGCTTTCAATAAGGTTTGGACACAGAAATTCAGGCTGCACTAGCCACAGGGAAATTTCTGACTCACGAGGATGCTTTGGAAGCTGCCCGCAGTTATGAGGCAGTGATAAAAGCAAGGGGCAGATCTCAGTCTGCAGGAGTTAAGCGCCCTGCCAAGCAGATGGCAGGTGGAGCCTCGTCCAGACCACCTTTTGTGCCAAGGCGACCCGGAGTACCGAACCATCGTCCCAACCCAGCCTTTTGTACCTACTGCAAGGGAGCTGGACATCTGATAGAAGTTTGCCAACGAGCAAACGGTCTTTGCCTGATATGTTGATCATTCTCACATACCATAGGAACTTGTCCACACAACCGAACTAATCCTAATTCCGCAGCTAGACCAGCTTTCCAAGACCCACCTACCTGGGTAACTCTTCCTGAACCACCTCCATGTGGACCACCTTTACCTCGACAATCAGCATTGTACCAGCTTGCACGAAGAAACGTGCCGAGACGCCAGGCTTACAATTTGGCGGCCGTAGAAGCTGAGACGGTTGGTCAGGATAACCTTAGTAATTCTCTTCAACCTTTTTCACACCTTTGTATCACTTGTTATTATTCATACACTATCACCAAACTTTTCTTCAATCTGTTACACCCTCCTTATATAAATTTCGAGGACGAAATTTTTATAAGGAGGGTAGAATGTAACAATCCTAAATTTCCTATACAAGTTTTTACAAAAAGAAAATTTCAAAAAATCCATAAAGGGGTATTTATTGCCTGAGCACAAGACTTAAGTAATTAATTAGCAATTTAATTACAAGAAGGAGTTTGTAGCTCATTGGTAATACCTTGCATTGCTGAATCAAGCCGCCAGAGTTCAAATCCCATGCCCCACATTATTTTTTTTTATTTTGTTTTAAATTCTTTGGAAGTCCAACAGTCCACACACAATAACTCCCAAACTTTGAACTAAACCTGAAAAACTAAATATACCAGAGGCTACACCAGACGACCCTCCACCTCCCTGACCTCCGACTCGGCCCGACTCGGCCGACTCGGACGGTGGATCGGCCGACTCGGCACGGCGCCGCCCGCCGGACTCGGCCGGACGGCCGAGTCCCCAACATCAAGGTTGGGGCTCTTCATCTTCTAAACCCCCTGTACACTTCATTTTCGTAGATCGGTTCCAGAGAGGTCATAAAACCCTATTTACTTCATTTTTTTACAATTTATCACATTATTTTTACATTTTTTCAATTTAACTCTTCATCTACCCTAACCCTAACCTAACCCTATAAATACCACCCCTACCCTCTACCCTCTCACCCCTAACTCTGAGCCACTCTGTCAAAATTCCAAGAATCGTGTGTACTTTGAAAATGAGCGAAAGGCGAAGCTCCGGCGAAATCTACGGCGAACTTCCGGCGATCGTTTTAGGAACTACCGGCGACGACGCAATACATCGGCGATTCCCCTACTTACCTCTCACCCTCTTGTGTGTTCTAAAACCCGTAAGTCCCAATTTCTATCTATCTCTTCTATCAAAAAAATACGGTTTTACAAAACCCGACGGAATCGGAACAAATCCGATTTCTGATTCGGTTTTCTATAAAATTCCACTTCTCACTAATACAATCATACTTAAACTTTCTCATGTTGACTATTAAACACTAATCAAACAATTTGAACAAGTTTCATCACATGAAATGATAACTATCTCAATTTATCGTATTTTTCACTTAAATACCACATTGTTTCAATCCTTCATTTAACTCCATCAAACTTGCTATACATTTAAAGTAGATCACGAGATAACGACCTACCTCCTCACACACTTACATACAACCTAACATGATACCATCGAAAACTCAGAATACGGGAAAATGAACATTTTCACTTAAATACCCTATACTAAATAAAACCATTTATAAAGGATTTAGTGTTGATACATAAATACCACTTATTAGGAAAAATACGATAAGTTGTGAACATCAGTCGTTTATCTAAACCTGACTTTGTGGTGTCTAGGCTAGGCAAGTGAGAAATGTAACTTTAAAAGGCCCGTCTTACGGTGATTCGTGAGCGGATCCCTCCTTTCTTCACTTATACTTACCTGGCCACAATTGGCGGTGAAGAGGCGATTTGAGGTATCTCACAACTTGTCGTCTGGACCAGTTAGGAATAGACTAGTTAATTTAGGAGAATCTAGAACATACAATACGGAAAATATATATCTTTACAAATAAATACCATTTACTTTATAAAACCGTTTTCTAAAGGATTTATTATTTTACAATCTTTGCAAAGCGGCGCTACAACCCACTTTGGGGAACCCGTTCGGGATGGTGCGGATTATCGCATATCCTCGGGATTAGTAGTGCGAGATTCAGACCTCCGCAAGGAGCATTCGGTCTCGAAAAATTTAAAATACGACATCTTAAGAAAATGAGATTTTTAGAATATAAAATATTTTTTAAAATTATTTTTGTATAAATATATGTATATTTAGCATTAAAATATATATTTTGTTATGATATAACTATTCCACCTTTTTCTAAAAATCACAAGAACAAATTTTACACTAAAATACCATGAATTCCAAATAAATCAATATTATAAATAAATACCTTTAATTATGAATCTAGGATATTTTCACTAGAAATATCACAATATAAAATCCACATTCATTACAACTCTAAACACGAATAATAAATACTTGAGGAGTATTTTGAAAAGTATATAAAAGTATTTTTACATAAACCCCCCTCAAGTTTTATAAATTACCCTAAAAACCCTAGCAATTATAGGTTTAAGAAATATTCAAGGCTTCGATTTACACTTTTAATTGTCTGACTCGGGTTTGAGTCTGATTAATCTGATTTGAATATGATTCAAATCAATCTACAATCTAAAATCTTCAACATGAATTCATGAACCCAATTATCAATCTATATGACTTGATTGAACCGAACCATGGATATACATTCCATTTACATGGTTCTCCATTTATTCCATTTACATGATTCTACGGTTATATCCGTTTACCGATATCATGGTTTCGGTCAGTCAATCAATTATACACTCAATTTAATTTACAGTACAAAACAATACAAATAAAACACTACGGGGTTTAAGGGGTAGATTGGTACGGAAGGTGTTAAAAGTGGCACGAGGCGGTAAGATTAAGACACCTAACCTATATTCCGTTGCTATGTACCGTGGCTTAACAGTTTCTTGTACATTCCGTTTGCCCTGGTCTCTAGCATATAGAGACCCCTCTCGTATATACTGGCATCCTTCTGTACCAAGCTACAAACAACTGCGTTAACACAACATTACAACAATATTATACAGCTTTAAAAGATATCTTTTTATTCTGTCTATTCTACTTTCCTCTTACATTTGGGACTTACCGAGTGACCTGTTCGCTGACGACATTCTATTTCTTTCTTCTTTGAATGTCGTCAGGTGGTTTGGACCCGGCAGAGATCGAGCCATCTGCAGAAGACTTGGAGCAGTTTGCCGAAGATCCAGTACTTTAGTTTCATTTTACACTTTTCGATTCAGTACTTTTCATTTCCTGTAATGCCATTGTTTAGACATCGTTTTATTTCAGTTGTATTTCCTTTCATGCATTGTACAAAAGAATGTTAATAAATAAAAGTTGCTGTTTTTATTATATCTTGTCTCTTGTGTATTTATTTTTATATTGCTTAGCTACGCTTAGCGTATGTACTTCTGAGTATATACGTAACGGACCAGTTGCGTCCCCTTTGCCGTATACTAGGAAGCGGGGCATGACAAAAGACGCCTCTGTAATTGAGAGCGGTATCATTATATTTATAACGCAGTTCGGTCCTCTTTTGGAATGTATTCCGAAAATTCCCCATTGTTCTACAGTGGGTCCCACAGACTCTAGAGGTGGCCCCCTCCCCCTTGGCATGACACTTGGCGTGGCACTTTGTTCTGTGTGATACTTTGCTCCGTGAACAAGAACCGGGTCTCGACATTGCTCGACGCACTGATTAGTTGAAAATATTGCACATTTTAATGATTATTTTCCCTATTATTGTTAAGTACTAAAAGGTGTTTATTGTAATTATTGAGCATATAGGGGTTTATGTGTAAAAACTTTATTATCATATATTTCTATATTATAATTAACATAATGAGGATAAATACATGCATATTATATTTATATGAAATTTTAGTAATTAAAATATGCATATCATATCAAATAATTCTAATCAATATTCTTAAAATATTGTATCATACAAATGGTTAGGATAATATCTCAAAATAATAACAAATACTACTAACACTATGACTTGAGATATTATGCAGATATTAGCTCAGATCTAGAGATCAGGAGATCCGAAATGTCAGAATAAAATCTGCTTATAATTTGAAGCAAATTATAAACGGCAGAGACTTAGAGTAATATTTTCAAAATTTAGACATCGAAGAGATCTACACATGTCAACAGAAGACTTCACAAAAAATCCAAAGTCATGATCTCTCTATGCCGCCGCGGTTGGGCGGCCAAATACCTATATATGCGGCGGATCCGCGGCCTCCTTATGGCCGTAGGATTTGGGATTTTTTTGGTGTGATCGTATCAGCATATCCTAACATCTGGCAACTAGGATTCCTAGTTTCTGTGACTATTTAAGTGTAACGACTCTGTTTATAATGTACACAATTTGTTTAAAGTTAAAATACTAAATGGAGTATTTACAACCCTGAGTATGCTATAAGTATTTAATTTGTTTTAGAACAACAAGAAAGTACTAGTAGCTCATTGGTAAAGCCTTACACTGCTGTGACGTAGCCCTTATGTTTAAATTCCCCAGCCACATATTATTTTTATTGATTTTTCTTTTAAACATTTTGGAAGCTCAAAAATTTACACGTGTAATACACGTAAAAATGAAAAGTCTCAGAAATCAAACATGTGCACTGAGATATATGAACAGACCCTGACACGTGGCCTCAATCTAAGACCCCACAACCCTAGATCAGCCGGCGAGAATCGCTTTGGGGCCGGCGCCGCCGGGCCCCCCATCGGTGATGCCTCTAAATTTTTGTAATACCCGGTTCTTTTTATACGCCTAATTCCGTATTTCTCTGTAAACTACAAATTCCGTTATTTTTAATCATTTAATTATTTAAAGAAACTCCATTAAACCCAAAACTATTTTTCTCCCAAAGTATTTAAATCTTCCCCTCCGGCCCAAGCACATTTTCCCAGCCTAGAAATCAAATTGTAAATTTCTCTGGCCCGAGCCCATAATTTCAATTCCATTTTTAATTACTTTCCTTAAACTCTTCCTCAGCCCGTTATTATAATTCTTTTATTTATTTAGCCAGCCCTGCCGTTCACTCCCCACTTCTTATCCAATTTCCTTTAATTTCTCCCTCAGCCCATGAATTAAAAACCAAAACCATTTAGTGAGCCGGCCCAGCCCACTCCCTTTTAAATTCTTCTTTCAATTCTTCTTCAATTCTTCCCTGCCGGCCCGTTGGCTCAGCCCATTTAGTTTGGAAATTCATTTTTGATTTTCTTTTTCTCACCGGCCCACTCCCTTGGCCCGCGACTCATACCCGACCCGGTCCGCCCCTGTGCTTCTCCCCCAACGGCTATTTTTCCAGCGCGCTCACCCACGATCCTCGCTGTCTTCGTTGCCAACGCTCGCGAGCGTTACACCCCACGACGCGCGACCTCTTGCATCTCCCCACCATCCTACTCCCTCGCAGCGTCCTCATCATCACCTTCGCCATCATCATCTCACCCTCCTCTTTCCCGCTCCCCGTCAACCCAGAATCCCCTAACCGCACCCGAGCTCCACCCCCACTGCACCCGCACCTACCCTCATCGCCGACGGTCACCCCCCCGGTCGTCGACCGAGCACCTCCTTCCCCCTCACCAAAACCCGCCGGCGCCGCCTCTCACTCCCCCAACCTCCATCTCACCTCTCACTCCCCCAATCTCCGTCGCCTCCATCTCATCGACACCACCACCATTACCTCGTCGGCAACCAAGCCCCACCGACCGTCAGCACCAGCCTCTCTTCCTCCTCGGTTCTCGACCTCTCTCATTTCCCTCTCACTGATCTCTCTGCTCCCTCTCTTCTCTCTTTCTCTAACTCTTTCTCACTACCTCTCTCTCTCTCTCTCTCTGTGCTTTCTCTCTCCCTCACTCTACCTCTCTCTGGTTCTCTCTCTCACTCTCTATCTCTCTGTTTCTCTCACTCTCTATCTCTGGCTCTCTCTCCTCCTCACTCTCTCTCTTTACCTATCTCTCTCTCTCTCTCTCTCAGTTCACTCTCTCCCTCTAACTGTTTTTCTCTCTAACTCTGTCTCTCTCTTCCTCTACAACTCTCTCTCCGTATCCCTCTCACTCCCTCTCCTCCATTGACAACCCAGCACAATCGAGTATTCACGCATCAACAGTAAGGCTGCGACGCAAACCCAAGCCGAGTCGAGCCCCGGCATTCCGTCGAGCACCTACAGAGATCGTCGTTGCCGCTGTCGTGCATCACCAGAACGTCTCCAGGCAAGTATTTTACTTGCTTACATGCTATTTACTTAAGCTACGATCTTTAATTACATTTATCTTAAAGTTACTATTTTAGATCAATTATTGTGCCATGCATGTTCGACGTGTGTTCTCAATGAAAATACTCATCAACTTTGATGGAACTAAATGGTATAGTTTGGCCCGTATGGCTGTGAACCTAGTGTATGAATTTCATTGGATATTATGACCGTTAACGACTAAAACGACTACCCTCCAGTTACTAGAAAAACTGGAATTTTATTGTATCTGAAAACCGTTAAAATCATCATAAATTATATACATAATGGAATGATACGTTCGAGTGCTCAAATCGAAGACAACTCGACGAACTTTAACCCTATACTAGTTACCAGATATTCCTGTAGTTAAACTGTGACGATATTTGGATCGGAGTGTGACTCTGGACTGCAGTCCAGAGCGACTCCAATTGTTGCTTGCTGTTTCGTAATGGGTGCCACAAGATTTCCTTAATTCGTAGGTTGCGGAACTCTGCTGATTATTATAGGGGAATCTGTTATCTAGACAACACAAGTGGTTCCATCCTATTTCGTTATCATTTGTTATTTAATCTGCAAATTAAAAGATCGGGGCGCATAACAGTCCCAACAGAATCAGAACTGACATATTAGTGTTAAACAGTGTACAACTCCTGACGTGCAGATGCGATTGACGATCCGTCTATTGCATTGAAAACCTTACTGAAAACCCTAGAATTCATCCAACTGTAACATCGCTAAAATCTGATCCTAACTGGGATTAAAATGCGTTGCGAAATGGACTTCTGATTCTGAAACCAGATTTCCAGCCACGAACGCTTAAAATGAAATGGCTATAACTAATGATCCGGGAACCCGATTGGCATGAAACTAAATTCGATGGATAGATAACTGAAAATACTAATTATTACCTGTTCATTGTTTCGCTAAATTGTAACCGTATGATTTACGATAAATTATGCAAGTGGTAGATTATTGATTCAGGACATCCTAAACATGCTTCATATACTGTTTGCGCATCATATCATACACATATCATTGCATTGATAACCTAGTGATGAAGTGCATCACCCAGTGTTAGGTATTAGTGATGATTGTGGCAAGTACGTCAGTGTTCGTGTATCAGTGAATAAGTGAAAGTGATACGTACTTGTACACAATCAGTGACCATTATTATTATATTGCATTGCCGACGTCTGCGGGACACGTGTACGTGTGACTATAAGTGGAATGGGACATTTATGGAAGCTCTTGCACGGGTGGCACAGATAAGGCACCAGACACTGCCATTTATCTTAGGTATAAGTCGGGATGTGCTTGATGGAGGTCCTGCCTCCAGTTCTCGCGCAGACTTGTCACAGACTGATTGGTATTTAGGGTTATGATTAGCGTTTGATGTAGACCACGGGGTGTGGGGTAGTTTAAGTGTGAGTTCAACAGAATCTCGGGAGTCCCTTTCCGGCTTATATATTTAGGGAGATATATGGAGATTTACAGGGTATGTGATTATCACCGTGATATACATATTGGGCCCGTGGTCCCTTGCCCTTGGGTTCTACCCTTGGGTGGAGGACACTCGCGAGAGGTTGATTCTCACACTTGGACTGACGATAGGCTTAGTGACCTGTACAGTGAGACTTAGAGACTGATAGGGATACTGGCATTGTTATACCTTACATACTGTGTTGACATACGTGGCATATCTTTCTACTGCTTCCACTGTTCCGCTGTATTGATTACTGCATGTCCATATACATACTGCCATTGATCTACTGTTATATATATACCTGTTATCACTGTTAGAATTATCGCATGATTGTTATATATGTTATATTGCTATTGTGTCGCTCTGACGACCTGAGTATGCATGCTCAGTGTGAGGAGAAGATTTAGCCTGGACCTGGACTAGACATATATCACAGACACCTTGACTTGCGATCCAGAGTTATATCCCGTTGTTTCCCTCTCAGGTCAGTTCTTTACATTGTTTTGTTTCAGTTACTGCATTTCTCATTACCTGTGTGTTATTTACTGATTACCAGTTAAAACTAGAAGCCGAAGTGTGACTACGGTAGGACAAGTCCTTGACCGTAGGAGCATGGCTGGCCTTGTCAACCCCTCGTATTCCGTATTTTGGGAAGCGGAGCATGACAATTTTGTCCCAACACCCCTTGGCCTTCCCCCCACTACTTCTGTTTGTTTTTTCTGTACATTAACAGAGGATTAAAATCACCCATTAAACCAATGTTAAATGCATTTTAACTCTCATTTTTAATTCCCTAAACCCTAATTCAATCCTATAAATACCACATTACACCCTAGCTCTCTCTATTCTGAAATCTATCATCAAAACTCTGAAAATTTTCTAAGTCAAACAAGGTGTACAAGTGAAGATAGCCTAAGGTCATATTCCGGCGACGACTTGGGACAAATCCGGCGACACTGCGACTCCACGATACTTTCAAACCATTCCTATACCTCCCCTCTCTCTTCTCAACCAGTAAGTTCCATCTCTTCTTCCCTATTCCTATTCTACAAAGATCTCTTTTCAAAACTCGTCGGAAGTGGAGTTATTCCGACTTCCGATTCTAAAATTTTTTAAAACCCAACTTTTCTTAATAACAAATTAACCATTTCTTTATATACTGTTTGGAAACCATAAAACAATATTTAGAACAAGTTTCAATTTAAAATATAATGTTATACAGCTTTTATTTCACTTTTTCGTTTAAATACCACAAAGTTTACCTACGACATTATTTCATTATATTTGCTCATATTACCTTTAGAAAACTCACGAGGTAATGACTTACCTCATCACAACACTCTTCATGATATAGCACGATTGTCTCTTTACAATATTTTGGGATAAATATAATTTTACAATAAAATACCTTAAACTAATAAAACCGTATTCTTTAAGATTGTTTTAATCAAATTCCTTACAATTATGTCCTTACAACCCACTTTTAGGGAATCCGAATAGGATGGTACAGATTATCGCACGTCCATCGGACTAGTAGGGCGAGATGCAGTCCTCCTCACGGAGCATACGATCTCGATGGAATTTTTATTCCAATTTTTAAGAAAACGAGATTTCTATTTAATAAATAAATTTATTTTCTAATAATTATATATAATATTATCAAAATATTTATTTTAAATATATATAATAAATTCCATGTTTTCTAAATAAAGGAATCACAAATTTCATGAATATATTATCACAAATCCATACAATTCCAATTTACACTAAAATACCATATACTATTCAATCTAGCTTTATAATCATTAGAATACTTCACTTTTAAAAATTACATCCATGAAAACCCTAAATACGACTAATAAATTCTTGAGCTTTATTTGAAAGTTTATCAAAACTATTTTATCATAAACCCCCCTCAAATTTATTAATTTATAATAAGGTCCCTAGTAAATATAGGTTTAAGCGGGACTAAATCTCTTGAGCCTCAGGGAGATGGAGAAGGTGGGTGCTTGCCTTTTTAAGGTAGAAAATTAAAATGGGGTTATCAATGGTAATTGGCTTGAAAAAAGTCACAAATTCTGCCGTCCATGTGCAGCAGTTACCGATAACTCCAAAACCTAATTCAGGAATCCAATTCTGTTTAAGCGTCTGACTCAGACAGAGTCTCAGTCTAATCGGAATATAATCCATACATGAATACAATCTAAATATAACTCCAATACAATATGAATCCATACATACCAGAATACAATCTATATCAACATGACTTTATTTGACCGATCCATGGATATACATTAACTTTTCTACATGACTATCCATTTATATCTTTATCCGTTTACATGAACAATTGATATCATGATTTCGGCAAGTCTTATATCTGCAAATCATCTATAAAACACACAATAAACATTATGGTTTTTTTAAGGGGGTAGACTGATACGGAATGTGTTAAAAGTGGCACGAGACGATCACTTTAATACACCTAACCTGAATATCCGTTACCGTTGTCCCTTGGGTTTTGACGGGACCTTGTACTCCATATACCATAGTCCAAAGGGTAAGTTGGACTCCTCTCGTATACACCGACACATTCTGTACCAAATTACAAACAACTGTATTAACATAATATGTTAATTATATGTATGCCCTAGAGGCCATTACTATACATGCGTTGTAGTGGATGCTTGGACATATATAGGGATGACTTTCTTGCTCGACATGATAGTATGCTATCTGGTTGCTCTTTATCTTAACATGTACACTTATTGTCTCTCTATTACATGTTGATAAAGCCCTTAGGATGAGTACTTGACTACCAGGATTATGATGAAAATCATACTAGTGGGGACAGAGTAGTCGGTAAGTACATCCTTCAAATGTTTCTACTCGTGGCTGTATCGAGACAAGGTATCGATATACCAGAGTAGACTAGCGTATAGTTTCTTGACCCATGTAAATGGGCGATGGATGATCCGATATCCATTAGTGTTTGACATCAGAAATAGTATACGGGTGCTCAGTGGAGACTGGGTACACTGGACGGACACGCCGAGAACTCCCAGATGGTATTATACCTCACGTCAGATGGAAGTTCTCTGGTGACACTAGTACAGGTTAGTCTGTAGACCCGAGATCGTCATAGAGTGTTGTGTGATTCCCACTGTGCTTTGATTTCCACCTTACCACGTTCAAGAGAACGTGCAAAACGGTGGCTTTTGGGTACAGTCCCGAATCGCATGGAGGCAATGAGCGATAGGAGGGGTTTCGTCTCTCCCGGTATTGAGGGTTGATGTTGCAATGTGCTCGATTGTCTATAACAGGAAGTCCCTGGCTAGGGCTGATTCAGAGATATACTGGTAAGTGTTATCAGTAATTTCTCGACCCGTTATGAGCCTCACATCAGCACGACTTATCGAGTTACTGGGGTCTGACGTTTACCACCCCTAAACGAGATATGCGACATATCAGACGAAGAGACCAGACTGTACGGTAGTGTTACTGATTGGATTCGTACGAGTATGAGCAGGCATGCTTGTTGATCTTCTGATCGCTCAATACCCAGGTGGCCGTTACGTTTAGCAGACCGCTTGCGGCTTGTGGGTGTTTGATATGATCATCACCAACTACCGGCGTATTGACGAGTCTTTAGAGTCATACACAGAGGTTTCCTGGCTCAAGTGAAACAGAGTAGGAGCACATATGCGATATGTGCGGGACCGAGATTAATACGATATGTGATACCGTATTCTATTCTCGTGATTTATGACATCGGTCGGTTATATGTGATATAGCTGGATTATTGGATCAAGTGTTGAATCGATAAGTTGCATTTGATATTAGTCGGTTATATGTGATATAGCCTGATTATTAAGTCAAGTGTTGATTTAATAATCTAATGTATAATTATATATTTGATATATTAATTTACATTAACTAGTATTGGCTCATTTAAGATTTCTTTTCTCACTTAATATTGTGCATTAAGTATATATGTGATATATATTTGTGTACATATTTTATGTCACGTTTGATGATACGTGCTTCATGGGTGTGTAAGACTTACACCATGCTTGGTTTAATCCTAGGGTTTTAATTTCTTAAGTAAATCAAAATAGGTGGCATTTAGTCATGGTTAGAAGCTTGGAGAAGCTTGAATGGTTCATTGACTAAGTCCGCTTGTTTTGTTTTGCATAAGATATTTATTAATCCAACCATTATCCTAGGCATGGTTAACTCTCTACAAGGGTTAATATTTGATATTAACTCACCCATGGTTATCTTTCTCTACTTGAATTATTCATGAAAAATTTCTTCTTCTTCTTCTTCTTCCATCAAAAGCTTTCTAGCTTCAATGGAAATGAGGAAAAATAATGAGAAAATTATTTCTAAAATGAGTAAAATTCCTACTTCATCATTCTCTACTACTTACCATTTAGTATAGGGTGTTTGCTTCACTAATTCCACAATTAGTGAAGAGGTAGCTTGGGTTAGTATCTCCTCGACGTAGATCATTTTCGGCCTCGAAGACTTCGTGCAAGCTTGCTCATTTCTTCAGGAGAACCCTTTCGAGAGTTCGGGCATTTATGATTCGCAGCGAAGAGACGACTACACGGAGCTATTGAAGTGAAGGACCGGTCTACAAAGGTTGTATTCCTTGTTCACTTCTTTACAAAGTTGTTTGCATTATATTTTGTCGGATTTTCTAGTAACGATTCTAGGGTTAGGGTTAGCTAGAACGGCAATTTTTGAAATTGGCATGGACGATACCTCCCGAAACCTTGCTACCGTACTAGACAACCCTGCAGTGGTATCAGAGCCATGCTAGAAAATTAGACGATATTTGTTAGATTACAAAACCGAAACGACTCCGAAATTTGAAACACGAAAACCCACTTTCTGTCGAATTTAAAAGGTCCTCTAAACTTTTTTTAAACAACTGCAGAATATTGTATGAGATATAACATGAACATTGTGGAAATTTCAAGGGGGTTGCTCTGAATTTGGCCGAGCACAATGATGATTTGGCCGAGCAGGCCGGCCTAAATATGCAATTTGGTCTTGAAATTTTCATGATGTTCCAGGATATGGGTTTTGGTATTTCAGGTATTGTTTGTTTTTGCTAATTTTGCGTGAGATGTGATCTTATAGTATAGGCAATTCGGCGTGTTTCGTATTCATAGTTTTAACATTGTTTCGGGTATTCGCATGTTGTCTAGGCGAAGTTAAAAAGTTTGAATGAATGTCAAAAACCTGTTTTTCCAAGTTTAACGTATTCGGAAAATCATGCAAGTAATTCTGTGGACTCTCTAGAAGAATAAAATCCTAACTCGACATAATGACCATGGAACCGCTAACGAACCTTAGGGTTTGCGGCAGTTCCGTGGTGCCATTAATGAGGCTTGGGTCTGTCCTTCTACGGCTGGTTCATAGGTACTGTGGCATGTTCTGGGTATTATTAAACCGTGCTCAAGTGTTGAGCTCTCGGGGAATTGTAGGACTTTGATGAATCG
Organism: Agapanthus africanus; assembly: GCA_030015575.1. Lineage (NCBI taxonomy): Eukaryota > Viridiplantae > Streptophyta > Magnoliopsida > Asparagales > Amaryllidaceae > Agapanthus > Agapanthus africanus. The sequence continues at coordinate 23,710,405 of CM057339.1, read as the reverse complement.
ATCGAAAAATTTAGCTTCGTCCGGATATCATGTGATGGGATACAATACTTGGAATCCACACTAATTTGAATTTTATAAATCTAGCAATTTAGTCTCGTTTGATCGGTCGCCACAGGATTTTGATGTGATCAAAAGTCCGTCGCAATCACGTAGCGTACGCGGATACTCGCTGGGTAACATTATTAGATAGCCACACCCTATAGCCCCGACCAAGTGACTGTAGGAGAACCCCGTTGCTAAAAGCATCCGTTCGGGTGCTCGCGGCCGCGGTGTTCCGCCTTTAGTGCATTTCGTCGACGGCATCGGGTGGTGCGGCCGTCTGCTAAAGTTTCCGACGAGCATTCGATTAGGTTATCGAGAATCTTGTTGAATTACCCGACAGGTTATTGGAAAGTGTTTTCAATATCGAGACTAAAATGCGGGGTTTATAATTGTTAGGCATGCGGGGTTTAAGGAATTCATTTGGTTAGGCATGAAATCCAGAATATAAGATATTTCGGGTTTATGATGTCTAAGGTGGTTGCGGATTCCAATTGTTGTAGTTTTCACTTTTTTCTGCGACCGTAAGTGTAATATGTGCTGTATCGCCGGTTTCGTTGCTATATGTCAACGACAATTGGGATACGCATATTTACTTACGTTGATGACATGTGATGTTATGTGTTGTTGGGATATGTTATATTGGATCGTCGTGTTTGAATAGCCGGGGATTTTATGTGAGATGAGAGTTTTTTCATTTTCATTCATGTAAAAACTTGTATATAATATTCTTTTATTGGGGCACTTCCGGCTTGAGGATGATGTCACTATTTTATATTATTTACTTTTCCGCATTAGGATAGACCTAAGGAGGAGAGCACAAGTTACCGGGTTCTAGGGCTCAGTGGGAGACCATCTCGAGGAGTCGAGACCGGGTCTCCTGACTCTTAAATTGGTAGGGTTGCTTGCCGCTCTCGTAAGGGTCTAGGGATGTGGGTTTGGCTATTCATCATGGCCGTGGAATCCGTGTTTTATACAGGCTTAATCTAAAATACGGAAATCCTAATATATCCAATATTTCATATGTTTTATTCTGCTGCGATATTCTGTGATGTGATCACTGTGTATATTCTGAGACGAATGCTTATATTATATATATATATGATATATATTATATACTGTTGCTTTCATTTCATATGTGATGCTTAGGAAGCATATTATGATGGGACTTCATTAATGAGATTAATGAAATTAAAGAAACCTAAAAGATATTGTAGAAACTTGTTTTAAAAACTGGTAGCTCTAGTTCTTGCTTTGCATAGCGGTATTCCTTGTAGAATATCCAGCACCTTATTCGATAAGGAAAGAGCAGAGATCCCTTCACCGGGAGTGACCTCTTTAGCGAAACTAGCAGATACTACACACTCGGTTTGTTTTTTTATTGCTTCTATAGTTTTTGCTTTGCATAGTGGTATTTATGAAATATCCTGCACCTTATTCGATAAGGAAAGAGCTGAGATCCCTTCACCGGGAGTGACCTCTTTAGAAAAACTAGTAAAAGCCTAAAAAACACTTATTTACAAAATCACTCGATTCTACAACGATATCAAGTTCATTAAGCAAAGGGTTTTCTTAAAAATCTGTCGTAGCCCTCCGTCATTTCAGATAAGTACTTCATAGTATTCGTGCTACGTTTGTTGGGTTTCGTCAAGGCGTAGTGTGCGGTAGCTATTTATGCTTATCTGCAAAAGCATATGATGCGATTGAGTTAGGGTAGTTGTGCGACTTTGTTGGTTTTCGTCAAGGGTCGTGCGGGTGGGTTTAATTCAATCATGAAATGTACGGGTTGAATACGATTAGCAGCTTATGGTTTGTTGGCTTTCGTCAAGGTCATAGGATGCTAGGGGCAAAATATTATTGGGAATTTCAATTGAAATTTGCAATGATATTGCATACCTTCTATGAGATAGTTGGATCCCGATACCCACTACGAGTAAGAGTTACTCCTGGGAGAGTTTTGCACATTACAATTAGCCGATCAAGTAGGTGTCTAGAAAAGTGTTAATGAGGTTACGCCCCTGGGAAAACGAGATTTATTTTAATTAGGTCCGTGCAAAAACACGGGAACCTCCCTCAAAATACCGGCACTGACCTGGCTGAAAGATTGGCGAACTTGTAGGGTGTAATTAAATCCCGGCTGGTCTTTCCTTTTAGGGTTTGAAGGAATATTTGACTAAAACATTGGGAGCCATCCTGATTAGATAAAATAATAACCGATCTAAATCTTGCAAGAGCATACGCAGAGCGTTTTCTTCTCTCTCTTTCTTCAGGTAGCGACCATATCACACCTTAATCAAGTTAATAATATGAATGTATTGACCGAACCCGCTTGTTATACTGAGCTGGGAAACGTTGGTCCCGCTCCAACTTATAATTGTTATAAGACCGAGCAGGAAATAGGGGAATATCAGGATTCCCGTGCCATCCCAACGAAGAAAGTGCATGCTGATCCATCTTCTTCGGGTATGTTTATTACCGAGAACTGTTTCTTAGTATCCTCTACGTCCTGAGTATGAGATACCGGATCAGGATCCCATATATGTAATCTGTTACATAGGCTACAGATAGGTAGAGAACTGGGAATGGGTGATAAGTTTCAAGAGTTGGAAATGGTGCAAGTGTTGCAGCCAAGCTTGTTGGCAGTTATCATCCTGTATTACCAAATACATTGATTCTGAACGAATGTTATTAGATACCGAACCTGATATACAACATCATATCAGTCTCTTTATTTAGTAAAGAAGGATCTGATTTTGTATTGTTGGATAATGTTTTGAACAATTTTCCTATATCAAGTGTTGATCGGTTCAGGCACGTTATCTAATGACATATACGTTCTAAATCAAACTACAGTTCTTAATGTTCAACAAGTATGCCTGCTCATACTCCTGCGAATCCAATCAGTAACACTACCGTACAGTCCGGTCTCTTCGTCTGATATGTCGCATATCTCGTCTAGGGGTGGTAAACGTCAGACCCCAGTAACTTGATAAGTCATACCGATGTGAGGCTCATAACGGGTCGAGAAATTACTGATAACACTTACCAGTATATCTCTGAATCAGCCCTGGCCAGGGACTTCCTATTATAGCAAATCGAGCACAGCGCAACATCAACCACCAATACCGGGAGAGACGAAATCCCTCCTATCGCTCATTGCCTCCATGTGATTCAGGACTGTACCAAAAAGCCACCATTTTGCACGTTATCTTGAACGTGGTAAGGTGGAAATCAAAGCACAGTGGGAATCACACAAGACTCTATGACGATCTCGGGTCTACAGACTAAGCTGTACCAGTGTCACCAGAGAACTGCCATCTGACGTAAGGTATAATACCATCTGGGAGTTCTCGGCGAGTCCGTCCAGTGTACCCAGTATCCACTGAGCACCCGTATACTATCTCTGATGTCAAACACCAATGGATATAGGATCATCCATCGCCTATCTACATGGGTCGAGAAACTATACGCTAGTCTAATCTGGTATATCGATGCCCTGTCTCGATACACCCACGACTAGGAGCATTTGAAGGATGTACTTACCGACTACTCTGTCCCCACTAGTATGATCTGCATCATAATCCTGGTAGTCAAATACTCATCCTAAGTGCTTTATCAACATGTAATAGAGAGACAATAAGTGTATATGTTAAGATAAAGAGCAACTAGATAGCATACTATCATATTGAGCAAGAGAGCCATCCCTATATATGTCCAAGCATCCACTACAATATACAATGCATGTACAGTAATGGCCTCTAGGGCATACATATAACTAACAATCTCCCACTTGCACTAGGGCCATCTGTTGTAGTATCCAATAGCCAACAATCAGCAGTGGTTGTAGTATCTCATTCACAACCATCCCATAAAAGTATCTTTTGGGAAAAATGCCTTTATGAGTGGATCCGCCGTGTTGTCCTCAAAGTCTCCTTTCCTATCCTCGATCTCCCTGGAGATCAACCATCTCCATGATCAGGTGATACTGTCTTAGAATATGTCTGGATCACTGATGGGACGGGGGTTCCTAGGCCGAAGCTACAACTCCATTGTCATACAATGGTAGGAACGAAGTTCATCTCATGAACTTATATACACCCAGACTCCCTCTTTGGCAGTATCGTTGGTAGCGATGTATCCAACCTTTATCGTCTAGTTTGCCACGGTATCTAGCTTGGAACTCTTCCAACATACCGTCCCTCCACTGAGGGTAAAGACAATGCCTGTGACTGACATTCAGTCGACCTTATCACCCTGGAGATCTTTCCAGTGATTCTGCCCAGGATCGATTGGTACCATCTCACTACACCTAGTGAGAATCTAAACATCCACTTAGATCTATCTCATAGACCTAAAACCCAGGATTTAGGAGGTGTCACCTTGATCCTATATGGAGAATCCTTGTGACAGGAGGAGATTGACCGAGTGTAGCATAGAAAACACCTTTCCTATCAAGAGTATGGCATCCACGTACAATACAAGGAAGAACACAATACTCTCTACTACCCTTTTGTACATACAAGGTTCATCTACCATTTTGATAAAGTCAAACCTTTTGTCTACCATATCAAAATAGATGTTCCATCTCCGCGATGCCTGCTTTATCTCATAAAGCAACTTGCACACGTTTCCGCTGCTCCTACTGTCTATGAAGCCCTCGCTGTGTACTTATAAACGCTCTCTTCTAAATCATTATTTAGAAAAGCAGTCATGACACCCAACCGCCAGATATCGCAGTCATGGTATGTAGCAATGGCAAGTAGGATCTGGATAGACTTAAGCATAGGCACTAGAAAAGGTTTCATCATAATCCACACTTGATCGATGAAGAAAACCTTTTACAACAAGTCTAGTTTTGAGAGTCTCAACTTTTCCATCTACACTAAGTAATCTTCTCAAGATATACTTGCTCTTGATGGGGATTTAACCCTTCGGATATAGCAACCAAAGTCCATACTTTGTTGGTGTACATAGATTCCATCTCAGATCACTTAGCATCCAGCCATTCTTACAGAGTCACTACTCCTGATGGCCTGCTCGAAAATAGTTGGGTCATCATCTCATGATGCAATCCTCGCTCGCACTGTCATAGAGAAAACCGAAGTATCTCTCAGGTGGATAAAGAACCCTAACAGATCGGCGGAGAGGCTGAGATTCATCGGGAACTATTGAATCCTCCGATTCTACCAAATCGTCAGCTGTAGTTTGTATAGCTGGAACTCCTTCCAGTTCTACCTCATGACCACTAATTTCTTCACAAGAAATTCCTTTTCTTAAAAAGGTGGCATGCTGAGAAACAAAACACCTTTTGCTCCTCAGTGTGGTAGAAGATATTCCCTCGGAAATGCTTGGAATATCTAACAAACTTCCACAGATCTGACCTTGCCTCGAGCTTGTCCGGATTTTGCTTTTGATATAGGCCGGACAACCCCAAATCTTAACTTACTTAAGACATGGGCTCTTCCCATTCCATATCTCATATGGAGTGGTAGGCTCCTGATTTGGTTGGAACCCTATTCAATAGGTATGCAACTTCTCAAGTGCATAACCACCTAAAAGGAAATAGGCAACTCAGTAATACTCATCATAGAGCACACCATATCTAATAGGATGTGATTGCTCCACCCCGATACACCGTTGTACTGTGGTGTATACGGAGGAGTAATACTGAGAGAATCTCATTCTCCTTTAGAATAGTCCAGGAATTCCGTGCTCAAGTTTCTCCTCCCTGATCACATCAAAGGACATAATACTTATATCCGTTTTGGTTCTCTGCTTCTGACTTATATTCTTTGAATTTCTCAAAAACTTCAGACTTGTGTTTTAACATGAACATATGTCCGAATCTTGAGAGATTATCAGTGAATATAATGAAGTATAAAGAATCAATCCTGGCATGTGTAGATATGGGACCTACATATATCATCATGTATTAATCCCAAGAGTTCACTAACTCTTTCTCTGTTTCCAATAAACGGAGCTATGGTCATCTTATCTTTGTGACAACTGGAAAATTTCACAAGATGTAAATTCAAACTGATTTAAATATGCATCTAAATGTAACTTAGTTAGTTGTGTCGCATTGATATGACCTAGTCTACAATACCTTAAGAAGGATTCGTTCATTTCTGAACTCTTTCTCTTGTGTGTGTTCTCTGATCGCTCAATACCCGGATGGCCGTTACGTTTAGCAGACCGCTTATGGCTTGTGCGTGTTTGATATGATCAACACTTACTGCCGGCTTGACGAGTCTTTAGAGTCCTACACAGAGGTTTTCTAGCTCAAGCAAAATGGAGTAGGAGCACATATGCGATATGTGCGGGACCGAAATTAATACGATATATGATACCGTATTCTATTCTCTCGATTTGTGACACCGGTCGGTTATATGTGATATAGCCGGATTATCGGATCAAGTGTTGAATCGATAAGTTGTTGCATTTGATATTAGTCGGTTATATGTGATATAGCCGGATTATTAAGTCAAGTGTTGATTTAATAATCTAATGTATAATTATATATTTGATATATTAATTTACATTAACTAGTATTGGCTCACTTAAGGTTTCTTTTCTCACTTAATATTGTGCATTAAGTATATATGTGAAATATATTTGTGTAGATGTTTTGTGTCACGTTTGATGATACATGCTTCATGGGTGTGTAAGACTTACACCATGCTTGGTTTAATCCTAAGGTTTTAATTTCTTAAGTAAATCAAAATAGGTGGCATTTAGTCATGGCTAGAAGCTTGGAGAAGCTTGCATGGTTCATTGACTAAGTCCGCTTGTTTTGTTTTGCATAAGATATTTATTAACCCAACCATTATCCTAGCCATGGTTAACTCTCTACAAGGGTTAATATTTGATATTAACTCACCCATGGTTATCTTTCTCTACTTGAATTATTCATGAGAGATTTCTTCTTCTTCTTCTTCTTCTTCTATCAAAAGCTTTCTAACTTCAATGGAGATGAGGAAAAATAGTGAGAAAATTCTTTCTAAAATGAGTAAAATTCCTACTTCATCATCCTCTACTACTTGCCATTAGTATAGGGCGTTTGATTCACTAATTCCATAATTAGTGAAGAGCTAGCTTGGGTTAGTGTCTCCTCGACGTAGATCATCTTCGGCCTCGAAGACTTCGTGCAAGCTTGCTCATTTCTTCAGGAGAACCCTTTCGAGAGTTCGGGCGTTCATGATTCGCAGCAAAGGGAGGACTACCCGGAGCTATTGAAGTGAAGGACCGGTCTACAAAGGTTGTATTCCTTGTTCACTTCTTTGCAAAGTTGTTTGCATTATATTTCGTCGAATTTTCTAGTAACGATTCTAGGGTTAGGGTTAGCTAGAACGACAATTTTTGAAATTGACATAGACGATACCTCTCGAAACCTTACTGCCATGCTAGACAACCTTTCATAATAATCATACATTATACCGGATACATTCTCTTTACCTGTTCAGTCTATTTCTATCTCTCTTTGGGACTTACCGAGCGATCGTTCGCTGACGACATTCCTTTTCTATTCTTTCTTTGGAATGTTGTTAGGAGGACCCGAATCTTTGGAGATCGAGCCCAGCTCAGAAGACTTAGAGCAGTTCGTAGAAGACCCAGAACTTTAGTCACTTGTATATACCTTTACTTTCAGTTCATGCCATTGTTTAAGCATTGCTTTCCGCATTGTATTTACTTTCCAGTTGTATTGTAAAGAATGTTTAATGAATAAAAAGTTGATGTTCATTTACATCTCATGTTATTCTTGTGTACATTTATATTATATTTCTTATTTACACTTAACGTGTTTACTTCTGAGTAAATACGTGGCGTGCCTCGTCGCGCCTCCTTATCTGTACACCGAGAAGCGGGGCGTGACAGGTTTTGTTGGCGGCCCATGCAGGCCAGTTCTGCATGGAAACCTAAGCAATATATCACAAGAATCAGCAACTAAAACATTCTTTAAATTTTCTATTCCTTGAATTCTATTCTAACCCTATTTTTCTTTCAAGGTTATAGATTCCCCAAACAATATGAGCACGAACGCCAATGGCAACACCACACCACCTCCTCTTCCACTTACACCTACCATTGTAGTTCCGATCAACGAGTAGACGGTACTGCTCAAGGCAATAAAGAGCCTCTTGGAGGGACAGCAGCAGCATACTGGTACCCTAATGAACCGCCCAGAAGCGGAAGCACCTGGAGTGAACCAATTCCGGGCACTTCATCCGAAGCAATTTTCTGGGAAAGAGAGCCCCTTGGAAGCTGAAGAATGGGCTCAGTCGATCGAAGTCGATCTAGCAGCAGCACAAGTGCCATACATTGCTTGGGTAAGGGTTGCGAACTTGCAACTTACCGATAACACCCGAGTATAGTGGAAGGCGAAAGAAAGTTGTCTTACTCAGCCGATCGAATGGAGGATTTTTCGTGAGATGTTAGACGCGAAATATTTCCCCGAGACTGCCCGATTCGACATGGAGCAGCAATTCATTCACTTGCAACAAGGTTCGATGTGGACCAAATCCGTGGATGAATATGACGCTGAATTCACCATGTTGAGCAGGTAAGTATGTGTTAAATATTTGAATTTCTATTATCACATACTATACAGGTAACACAAAACCGTAACAGATTCGCGGCACACCTCATACCGACTGCTGAGATCAGGGCCATACGATTTCAGTAGGGGTTGGACCTGGAAATCCAAGCTCTTTTAGCTACAGGGGATTTCCCAACCTACGACTTAGCTCTGAAGGCTGCCCGTCGATACGGGGCAGTAGTGAAGAAGAAGGACAGACCTCAATCTGCCGGTATGAAGCGCCCTTCTACTCAGATAGCAGGAGGAGCCTCTTCCAGGCCATTGTTTGTACCCAGGAGACCGGGACTACCATTCAACCGACCCGGTCCAGATTTCTGCTTTTATTGCAAAAGGAATGGACACCCGACGAAGGATTATAGGCGTGCTAATCGCCTTTGCTTAGTCTATGGCTCATCCGCACATGATATTGGGTCTTTTCCTCACAGACTTAATCAGAATACTGCACCCAGACCAACAATCACCTACCCGCAGCGGCCAGCTATCCAGGCACCTGCACCACGTCTTACTCTCCCAGCTTTACCTCCTCGTGGACCTACTGCACCTCCTCCTCATCAGTTCCATCAAGTACAAAGGAACCTACCTCAAGGACATAGGAACAGACAGAGGAATGCTCCTCTAGCAAGGAGGAACGTACCCAGGCGACGGGCTTTCACAATGACTGTGGAAGAAGCTGAAGCCACTGGCCAAGTCATCACTGGTAACTCTTTTCTTTCAAGCTTTCTTTCAATCCTTATACATATCAAATATCTTTTCCTAAAACATATCTTACATAACTTAGGTAAAATCTTAGTAGCCTCACTTTCTGCACTAGCACTCTTCGATACTAGAGCATCTCATTGCTTCATGTCGCAACGGTTCGTCCAAACTCATGCGATTCCAGTCACACCACTCGTATCCACCTGGAATGTCATTTCAGGGAACGACGTTCTAAAGGCAACAATGGGATACGACCTGTGTCCAGTGGTCGTCTGCAGCAGAGAATTTTATGCTGACTTCAAGGTGCTGGACATACCGAACTTCGATGTAGTTTTGGGTATGGACTGGTTGGGAACATTCTACGCTACCATCAACTGTCGTCAAAGGAGGGTAGTGTTTGAGATACTAGATCATCCGGTCTTTTATTTCAAAAGTGGAGACCACACCCTGGAGCCTAGCACATACAAGGCAAAACCGAAGAAGGCAGTGATTGCAACTCTAAAGGCAGGAGAAAATAAGCCAAAGGTAATTCTAGAATTCGATGATGTATTTCCTGAAGACATATCAGGTTTGCCTCCTGATCGAGCTCTTGAATTTGGAATTGATTTAGTACCTGGAGTACAACCGGTGATCAAAGCACCATACCGATTAAGTCCTGAAGGTTTGAAGGAGATCCGTATTCAGCTGGACGAACTTCTGCAGAAAGAATGAATTTGTCCCAGTACTTCAAGTTGGGGATCTCCAATTTTTCTTGTGAAGAAGAAAGAAGGTTCATACATAATGTGCATTGATTATAGAGTTTTGAACAAAGTCATGATAAAGAACAAGTATCCACCACCGTGAATCGACGATCTGTTCGATCAGCTAAGTGGGTCTTGAGTTTTCTCCAAATTAGATCTTCGTTCGGGTTATCATCAGGTGAAGGTCAAAGAGTCTGATATTCCGAAGACGACATTCAGGACTCGCTATAGTCATTATGAGTTTCTCATGATGCCATTTGGAGTGACTAATGCACTAGCCATATTTATGAACCTGATGAATCAAGTTTTCTGAGAGTACCTAGACAGGTTCGTTGTCATATTCATTGACGACATCCTGGTGTATTCTAAGAATCGGAAAAAGCACGCTGAACATTTATGAGTTGTCCTGGAGACTTCGCGACAGCATCAACTCTATGCCAAATACAGTAAGTGCGAGTTTTGGCTAGAACAAGTCGGATTTCTTGGACATATCGTTTCAGATGAAGAAATCTCTATGGATCCAGCTAAAGTATCCGCAGTAAGCGAATGGCCGACACTAAAGACAGTGAAGGACATTTGAAATTTCTTGGGATTAGTGGGATACTACCGAAGATTTATTGAAGTATTTTCGAAGATTGCAACACCCTTGATCAAGCTCACACATAAAATGAAGAATTCGTGTCGTCAGAAGCATGCGAACAAGCTTTCGTAGAACTTAAGTCAAGATTGACAACATCGCCTATTCCCGTAATACCGGACCAATCTGGAGGTTTCGTAGTGCATTGCGATGCATCCGGTAAGAGATTAGGATGTGTTTTACACCAGCACGGTAAAGTTGTAGCTTATGTATCAAGATAGCTGAAAGTTTATGAGCACAACTATCCGACGCATGATCTAGAGTTGGCGGCCGTTATCTTTGCACTCAAGATTTGGCGTCATTATCTTCTTGGAGAACGGGTAGATATCTACACAGATCACTAAAATCTGAAGTATGTATTTACTCAGAAAGAGTTGAATATACGGCAGAGAAGATGGTTAGAACTTATGGTAGACTTCGACATCAATCTACAATATCATCCAGGGAAGGTGAATGTAGTACCTGATGCACTTAGTCGTCAACCACTATCAATGAATCTCACTGCACAGTGGAAGCTATAGCAAGATTTGCATCAGATGGAGATAGAAGTGATCATGTCAAGTAAAGCTTTAAGTTTGATGAACTTACAAGTTCAGTCTACAATTGTCAATCAGATCAAAACAGCTCAAGCAAGTGATACCAAGTTGCAAAAGATCAGAGAACAAGTAGAAAGTGGATTTCGAACAGATTTCATCATCCACGAAGACAGATCTTTGAGATACGGAAGCAGATTGTGTGTACCACAAGGTCCTGTTCGGAAATAGTTGATGAAAGAAGCTCACAGCTCCCCATACTCAGTACACCCTGGTGGTACAAAGATATACAAAGATCTACGGCAACATTACTGGTGGCATGGAATGAAGCGTGAAGTAGCCAGAAGCGTAGCCAAATGCTTAGTGTGTCAGCAAGTAAAAGCTGAACACCATAGGACTGCTGGTTTACTTCAACCGTTACCTATTCCAGAATGAAAGTGGCAACACCTTACCATGGATTTTTTGACTGCTCTTCCTCGCAGCATAAAAGGTAACGATGCGGTATGGGTTATTGTAGATCGACTCACAAAGTCGGCTCACTTCATCCCATTTCGAGTTGGCCAATCTACTAAGATACTAGCAAAGAAGTACATGGAGGAGATTATGAGATTACATGGAGTATCGGTTTACATTGTCTCCAATCGTGACACCAGATTCCGATCGCTATTTTGGTAGAGTCTGCAAGTTAGCTTGGGAACGAGTCTGAACTTTAGCACAGTTTACCATCCACAAACAAATGGACAGTCTGAGCGAACGATTCAGATCCTTGAAGATATGCTAAGAGTGTGTATGTTAGACTTAGGAGGATTGTGGGAAGATTACCTGCACCTTGTGGATTTTTCATACAATAACAGCTAACAAGCAAGTATTGGAATGGCACCGTTCGCAGCTCTTTATGGAAGGAAGTGTCGTTCACTATTAAGTTGGAACGACATCTGAGATAAGGAACTCCTTGGACCTGAGATGATAGTGGCGACTGTAGATGTAGTTCGCACTATCAGAGAATGAATGCGCATAGTCCAAGACCGACAGAAGCCCTGGGCTAATGCAAAGTGTCTTCACTTGGAGTTCCAACCGGGAGATCATGTATTTCTAAAGATCTCTCCAAACTGTAGAGCCATTCATTTTGGTAAGAGGGGTAAGCTAAGTCCGAGGTATATTGGACCGTTCGACATACTCAAACGAGTCAGAGAAGTGGCATATCGATTGGCACTTCCACCCTCATTGGAAGGAGTGCACAATGTGTTCCATATATCCCAACTCCGAAAGTATGTGAGCGACCCCGTCACATTCTTGATCATTCTGAGCTTACTGTATAAACGGATCTATCTTATGAGCAACAACCCGTTGAAATCCAGGGAAGAAAGGTAAAGTCGCTTAGGAACAACGAAGTAAACTTGGTTCGAGTGATATGGAAGAAAGACTCACCAGGAGAATCAACATGGGAAAGAGAAGACGACATGTATTCAAGATACCCTTACTTGTTTGTAAATTAGTTCTTAAATAATTGTAAATTTCGATGACGAAATTTTTGTAAGGAGGGTAGAATGTAACAACTCTGTTTATAATGTACAAAATTTGTTTAAAATTAAAATACTAAATGGAGTATTTGCAACTTTGAGTATGCTATAAGTATTTAATTTGTTTTAGAACAGCAAAAAGCACTTGTAGCTCATTGGTAAAGCCTTGCACTGCTGTGATGTAGCCCATATGTTAAAATCCCCCAGCCACATATTATTTTTATTGATTTTTCTTTTAAAATTTTTGGAAGCCCAAAAATTTATACGTGCAATACACGTAAAAATGAAAAGTCTCAAAAATCAAACATGTGCACTAAGATATATGAACAGACCTTGACACGTGGCCTCAATCCAAGACCCCACAACCCTAGATCGGCCGGCAAGAATCGCTTTGGGGTCGGCGCCGCCGGGCTCCCCATTGGTGATTCCTCCAAATTTTATCCCAACACCCCTTGGCCTTCCCCCTACTACTACTCTTCTGTTTGTTTTTCCTGTACATTAACAGAGGATTAAAATCACCCATTAATCCAATATTAAATGCATTTTAATTCTCATTTTTAATTCCCTAAACCCTAATTCAATCCTATAAATACCACATCACACCCTAGCTCTCTCTATTCTGAAATCTATCATAAAAACTCTTAAAATTTTCCAAGTCAAATAAGGTAAACAAGTGGAGTTAGCCCAAGGTCATCTTCCGGCAGCGACTCGGAACAAATCCGGCGATACCGTGACTCCACGGCGTTTTCAAACCATTCCTATACCTCCCCTATCTCTTCTCAACCAGTAAGTTCTCTCTCCTCTTCTCTTTTCTTATTCTAAAAAGATCTCTTTTCAAAACTTGTCGGAAGTGGAGTTATTCCGACTTCCGATTCTAAAATTGTTTAAAACCCAACTTTTCTTAATAACAAATTAACCATTTCTTTATATATTGTTTAGCAACCATAAAACAATATTTAGAACAAGTTTCAATTCAAAATACAATGTTATACAACTTTTATTTCACTTTTTCATTTAAATACCACAAAGTTTACCCACGACATTATTTCATTATATTTGCTCATATTACCTTTAGAAAACTCACGAGATAATGACCTACCTCATCACAACACTTATCATGATATAGCACGATTGTCTCTTTACAATATTTTGGGATAAATACAATTTTACAATAAAATACCTTAAACTAATAAAATCGTATACTTTAAGATTGTTTTAATCAAATTCCTTACAGTTATATCCTTACAACCCACTTTTGGGGAACCCGAATAGGATGGTGCGGATTATCGCACGTCCATCGGAATAGTAGGGCGGGATGCATTTCTCTTCACGGAGCATACGATCTCGGTGGAATTTTTATTATAATTTTAAAGAAAACGAGATTTCTATTTAATAAATAAATTTATTTTCTAATAATTATATATAATATTATCAAAATATTTATTTTAAATATATATAATAAATTCCATGTTTTCTAAACAAAAGAATCACAAATTTCATGAATATACCATCACAAATCCATACAATTCCAATTTACACTAAAATACCATATACTATTCAATCTAGGTTTATAATCATTAAAATACTTCACTTTTAAAAATTACATCCATGAAAACCCTAAATATGACTAATAAATACTTGAGCTTTATTTTGAAAGTTTATCAAAACTATTTTTTCATAAAACCCGCTTAAGTTTATTAATTTACAATAAGGACCCTAGTAAAAATATAGGTTTATGCGGGACCGATTCTCTTGAGCCTCAAGGAACCGGAGAAAGTGAGTGCTTGTCTATTTAAGGTAGAAAACTAAAACGGGTTTATCAATGGTAATTGGCTTAAAAAAAGTCACAAATCCTGTCGTCCATGTGCAGCAGTTACCGATAACTCCAAAACCTAATTAAGGAATCCAATTCTGTTTAAGCGTCTGACTCAGACAGAGTCTCAGTCTAATCGGAATACAATCCATACATGAATACAATCCAAATATAACTCCAATACAATATGAATCCATATATACCAGAATACAATCTATATCAACATGACTTTATTTGACCGATCCATGGATATACATTGACTTGTCTACATGACTATTCGTTTATATCTTTATCCGTTTACATGAACAATTGATATCATGGTTTCGGTAAATCTTATATCTGCAAATCATCTATAAAAAAAGACAATAAATATTACAGGGTCTTTTTTAAGGGGGTAGACTGGTACGGAATGTGTTAAAAGTGGCATGAGACGATCACTTTAATACACCTAACCTGAATATCCGTTGCCGTTGTCCCGTGGGTTTTGACGAGGCCTTGTACTCCATATACCATAGTCCACGGGGTAAGTTGGACTCCTCTCGTATACACAGGCACATTATGTACCAAACTATAAACAACCGCGTTAACATAATAATCATACATTATACCAGATATATTCTCTTTACCTGTTCGGTCTATTTCTATCTCTCTTTGGGACTTACCGAACGATCGTTCGCTGACGACATTCCTTTTCTATTCTTTCTTTGGAATATTGTTAGGAGGACCCGACTCTTTGGAGATTGAGCCCAGCTCAGAAGACCTGGAGCATTTCGCAGAAGACCCAGAGCTTTAGTCACTTGTATATACCTTTACTTTCAGTTTATGCTATTATTTAGGTATTGCTTTCCGCATTGAATTTACTTTTCAGTTATATTGTAAAGAATGTTTAATAAATAAAAAGTTGTTGTTCATTTACATCTCATGTCATTCTTGTGTACATTTATATTATATTGTTTATTTGCGCTTAACGTATTTACTTCTGAGTAAATATGTCGCGTGCCTCGTCGCGTCTCCTTATCCGTACACCGGGAAGCGGGGCGTGACATTAAGGGACCGAGAGCTTCACTTTTAAAATCATCAACCGAAGAGATTAAGAGGTCTAAGATGATCTACGTATCCGAGTTGATCATCAGCTGTTCATCTACTTCTAACAAGACAGAGATCGAGAGCAAAAACTAGAGTTCTTGTAGTCTACTTTAAAATGATTTTTACATGATATAGTTGATTAATAAAAGTAGAGTTTTTATTAGTCTTTTCTCAATTACTTTCTGCACTTAATTTCTGCATCTTACATTATGATCTTATTCTTCATTCTCTCTTCTCCAACCATGCATGAGTAATTTCTAGCTTGCTAGGGTTCGTAGGCTAGGGTAGATCAATAGATGATAAAATCATTTAACTTTTTTTATACATTTTAAATTTTATAAACTTTAACAAAATAAATGTTAACATCTTTATCGGGTGCGCTACCAATTTATTGATAGTCTCGACCACGATTTGAGATTAGATTAACACTTATTTTGTTAGGGGCTAGACATGAATAGAGATCAATACAAGGAAAATGGTTAAGAGTGGGGAAACCCTAGTTTCTTCCAAAAGAACCCTAATCCACATTCATAACTATCGATCTAGTTTTAAACTATTAAAAGATAAAAAGAGTCATTTTTAATTAGTCATCCATTACTACTAAGTCATATGAACCCTACAAGCTTCTTTCTTATAAAATCTACATCCGTATTAAAATAAATCTACAACCAAGCAACCCATCTTTTAATCGACTCATCTAAAGCAAGAAAAAGATTCACGTTTCCATGCGGACGATCCGTACTCATCGCGGCTAGCTACTAGCGACACCGTCCTGATTGCGGTTATTCTATTTACACTTCACTTCTTTAAACACATCAATAAAATAGCGACGTTGCCGGAAAAACGGCTGTAATTTTTTTCTTGTTATTCGGGTTGAATTCTTATTAATCCATATCATAAAATAAACAAAACCGCATCTTATGTATTTAACAATTAGTGTGCGAATTTTGCAATGGAATCTAGAGTCGCTGGAGCGAGAAAATAGATATTCAGAGACTTTCAACGAGGACCAGAGGAGAATTAGAGGGCACTGAAGAAAAATCAGCAGACGAACGCATTATAGTGCGGCGGAACCGCGGCATAAGCAAGCACTTTGCGGCGGAAGCGCGGTGGCTTGGTGGAGTTGCATCGCCAAACTTCTATGTTATCTTTCTCTGATCTTTCTCTCTCCTCTAAAATCCAATATTCTGATTTTTCCTGCAGGATTCTTTGCAAAAATCGCCGCTAAAAAATCTTTTTGCGTGTTTTGATATTGTTTTGTTTGTGCATATCTTAACCGGACATTAAGGGGCAATAACCCAAATCCAAATTAGGTGGGGATTTCATCACCCTTCCTAGGCCCCACAAATCACAAAACGAGCATATTTTCATCCTACATTAATTAAAAAAATATCTAGACCAAGCCTCTAAGGACTGTCGTGCTCAATTAGGACAGAGGAGAGTTGTGGGTAATTTATCGCTTATCCGCATTTCTCTTGTGGTGTCTAGGCAAGTGTGACTAAGGAAATGGTTACTTAATTAGGCCCGCTATTTTCGGTGATTCATATAGCGGATACCTCCCACTTACCTGGCACTTACCTGGCCACAAGAGCGATAAAGAGATGGTAGAGGATTGATCCTGCGACTTGTCCTTTAGAAGTTTAGGAGCGGTCTAGTGACTTGACCTAGGTGACCCTAGTTCTAGGGTTTGATTGTACATTTTTGAGATTTGTTGAGTCAAGCCTCACGTCTGACACTTTTTCAAAACAAACCTTTTTAAATCATTCTCACACACGCTGCCACGTGCACTAAACTCGCTTAGTGCATGATCGGCTGGACACGGGATTCTAGTGCCCGTCTTGTCCGCGTCTTTGCTATCGACTCCGAAGTCGGTACTTCTTCATCTTCTATTTCCTTCCACCCACCACATCAACCGAGATGGATGGTTCTCCATCATATTTTCACAACACCACCCTGCCACCACCCGTAGGTGCACAAAATTCACCGCGCATCTCTCTTCAAAAAAGATGCTACCCTGTGCGTGGACCCTTTCCTACTTGTTTGTCTCTTCCACCAGTCAATGGGGATAATTTCGAAATTAAACCAACTTCATCAACTTGTTGCCCAAATCTCACGGGCTTGAATCCGAAGACTCATACGTTTTTATCACCAAATTCGAAAACGTATGCGCAATGATGGGCACAATCCAACTTTTAGGGGATGCTATGCAATTACGTCTTCTCCGTTTTCCTTTGCGTAATCTAGCAGAAAAATGTCTTTACAGCACTGTCGCACATTCTATCGCCAAATAGGATGAATTCATTATAGGATTCCTTAAGAAATTTTATTCCAATCACAAAACCGCCCGTGTTTGAAACAAGATTAACCAGTTTACCCAACTTCCCAACGAACCATTCTGGAAATGCTTTGAGCAATTTAATGATCTTCTTCTATAATGCCCCCATCACGGAATTGATAGATGGAAACTTTGCCGAATTATATATGAGAGTGTTAATCCTGCCACGAAATAGATGCTTGAAACCATTTGTCAATACCATTTCATGTCAAAAGACGATGGTGAAGTTTGGAAATTCTTGGAAGATCTCGCCGAACAAACATTACAATGGAAAAGCGTTAGACCAACTTCATCTAGGGCAGGTATTCATCAGCTCGATATTTCCATCGCAGTGAAAGCCGAAATGGCCGCGATGCAAAAGAAACTCGAAGCTATGGAAAACAAATTCTCATCAGCCACCCTAAACCAAGTTACGCTCCCAAAAACCGTGTGTGGTTACTGTTCTGACCCATCACATTTAACGGAAGAATGTCCTTTGAATCCTCCGTTTCAACGTCAAGAACAAACTGATGCTGCTTTTCAGCAATGATTTAGAAACGATCCTTATTCTTCCACATACAATCAGGGATGGAGGAATCATCCTAATTTTGCTCGGAACTAAAACCAAACTCAAAATTAAAACCAGTTCCCCAACAACTATCAAAGGACCCCCCCACAGCAACAGCAGTCGCCACAACAAAATTAACACCCTTTTCAACCGCAATCTTTTCAAAACCCGGCCAACAATTTTGATCCTTATAATACTATTTCAACGGCCGGTACCGATAAAACCTTTGCGCTTGAACGTAACTTAGAAAGTTCATTAAACAATCCACGAAAATGACGGCTAATTTAACGTCTTCTATTCAAACATTAGTGCAACACACTGCTTCCCACAGTGAAAGCATAATATCGATAGAAGCACAACTTGCACAGTTAAATGCCGCGATGAGCGATAGAGAGAAATGGAGACTTCCATCTCAAGCTCTACCAAATCCCGACCACTCACAAAGTGCGAATATCATTCTTTAAAATTATAATGTGAGTGCCATAACTACGTTGAGATCGGGAAGAGTGCTGAACAACAATGTTAGTAAACATGTTGTTAAGGATGAATCAGATGAAACTCCGGCTACTACTTCTAATCCTACTTCATCTAGTCCACCATCTTCTTCCGAGCCTATTCTCCGTTTCCCACTAGGCTCGAACCCTCATCCCACTTTCTTGAAGGAATTACCATCTACAACCATCCCAAATCCAATTTTGGGATCCATTCCATCCCCACAAACTTCTCCTCAAAAGTTGGACCTAATCCTTATTGATAAAGCTCATTTTCCACATAGGTTGAGGGCCAACAAACCAAGTCCCCAAATGGATAAGATTGTGGACATTTTAAAGCAATTTAACATAAATATCCCTCTCTTAGATGCTATCAAACAAGTTCCGTCCTATGCGGAAATTTTAAAGGACTTGTGCACTAGGAAGAGGAAAACTCAAGTATCTAAAAATGTTTTCTTAGCGAGTAATATGAGCAATTCTCTTACCCAATTGGTACCCACGAAACGTAAGGATCCCGGTTGTCCTATAATATCTATAACTATTAGGGGTAAAAATATCAATCGTGCTCTACTCGATTTAGGTGCTAGTATTAACTTGCTTCCATATTCTGTTTATGAGCAATTAGGGATAAAAGAGTTGAAACCTATGCATTGCACTCTCCAGATGGCCGATCGATCTATCACCCAACCTCGGGATGAGCTAGATGACGTGTTAATCAAAGTCGGAAAATTTATATTCCCTATGAATTTTATTGTTATAGATACACAGCCTGTAGTGAACCCACGGAACCAAATTCCAGTGATTCGAAGTCGATCTTTCCTAGCAACTTCAAACGCGATAATCAATTGTCGTAACAGTTCAATGAACCTGTCCTTTGGGAAGATGACAATTGAGCTTAATATCTACAAGCTAGGAAGTCAACCATCAGAACCCTATACTCATGTTTGTTCTGTCGAAAAGAAAGCTTCCGACAGTTGCGAATTTGGGGAGCTTCACGATTCTGATCTCGACTCCACTAGTGCGTTATGGTTTGATTCTACTGGTTATTATACAAGTGAAGACCCTTTGACTTGTCAACTAATTTAGTCGAGCTATTCGATTTTCATAACTCGCTTTCCGATGAGATTATCATTCGGAATCTTGATGAAAATTTGGAAGATATTTTGCTGAAGAACTCGCATTCTTAGAAGATATGGGAGTTTTGATGAATCAACCCCTACCCAAAGAAGTCGAACCGCCACCCCTTCTTCTTATCAAGAACGAGAATGCGAGTAGTGTACCATCACCGTTTTGTCTCTACCAACCGAGACGTAAACCCGATCGATTCCGCCTCCTATCCCCTCACTTCTTCACATCTATAATCTTCCACCAACCTTTGTGTTACATTGATAAAATATTCGAATGGTTAGTGTTGACTTTTGGTCTTTATAAAGTTTTGCATAGACCAATAATTTTACCCCCCTTATACTTTTAAATGCTTAATACCATTTTATTTAAGTTTGGAGGAGAGAAAAATATTTTGGCTCTTGAAAGGAAAACAAAATTTTTACAAAATTTTGAGCCAAAAATAAGTTTGGGGGAGAATTTCACTGTCATTAATTCTTGTCATCGTTACTAACTTTTCCTCTCAAGTCTACAGGTTTTAAGCTTAACAGATAATATCAGTGAGGACGCTGCTGCAAATAGGTTTGGGCTTATTCACGCATCATTTTCTGCATTATACTAAATAAATGCATAAATAATTTTTTGATAATGAAAGTTAGAAAGTGAAAAATACATATGATAGGAAGGAAAAGTTTAAGAAAAGTAAGAAAATTAGATGTTTTATAATAAAGCTAGTAATAGGTAGTCATGAGCTGTTGTCCCAAGGGTTAGTAAGATGAAGGAAATTACTAATCTGAGAATAAAAATTAAGTCTGAAAAATAGTCCCTATTCTTGAGTCCAAACTTTTGAACGTTGATACCCTACTATATACACTAGCACACATCCTGAAACTTGGGTTAGTAGAGAATACCTTGAAATGCTCTTGTCTAAAAGCCTTAGTATGAAGGAAAATAAATATACAAACAAAAAATATAAAGAAAAAATGGTGAAGAAAAATGAACACTAGTTTTGTAATTACTTAAGGCAACATAAAAAAAATACAGGGACAATGCTTTATCACCTAGTGCCTTAAACCAACTGGTTTGGGAGCCACTGCTAAGCCTTAAATGTTGCAAGACGAGGAAATTGCTAATTACGCCTAAATGAGTAAGCACATTTGGTAATCGGTCGGTTAGTATCTCAAGAAGTATTAACGGTCGCATGAAAAATGTGTGAGCAATTCCATCTAAAATATTCACCGAATAAAAAGTACTAAGGAAGATGGACAAGAGTATGATAACTTGAATTGAATTCTCTAAGTGTAGAGATATCTTTTATATACACGTAGGGGTATATGATCGATATTTGGAAGAAAGGTAGGGAGGAAGACTAAAGGCGATGTTTTATTGAGGGATGATGTGATTGCTGAAATCTTTTCACGACCATTAAGATAGAGCTCATGACAACTGAAAATCTGGTATAGTTTGGAACGCTTCTTTTCAAATTCTTTCTTTTATATGTTCTTATCTTTGTATGTAACTTTCATCATCTTTATTTTATTATGGGATTTTGTTGGTGTAATCCGCTGAAAACCCTCAGGAGACAACACTCCTCCTACTAGGGACACCTAGAGATTTAAAAGTTTGTTGCACGTGCTCAGTACAATCGTGTTGCCTACGAAAGTGTGCTAGGTTTTTCTTTTTTCTTTTTCTTCTTCTTCTCTTTAATAACTAGTTTGCTCGGGACGATCAAAGTTAAGTTTGTGGGTATTTGATTAGTTGAAAATATTGCACATTTGAATGATTATTTTCCCTATTATTCTTAAGTACTAAAAGGTGTTTATTGTAATTATTGAGCATATGAGGGTTTATGTGTAAAAAGTTTATTATCATATGTTTCTTCATTATAATTAACATAATGAGGAAAAATACATGCATATTATATTTATATGAAATTTTAGTAATTAAAATATGCATATCATATCAAATAATTCTAATCAATATTCTTAAAATATTGTATCATACAAATGGTTATGATAATATCTCAAAATAATAACAAATACTACTAACACTATGACTTAAGATATTGTGCAGATATTAGCTCAGATCTGGAGATCAGGAGATCCGAGATGTCAGAATAAAATCTGCCGATAAATTGAAGCAAATCATAAACGGCAGAGACTCAGAGTAATATTTTCAAAATCCAGACATCAAAAAGATCTACACATGTCATCAGAAGACTTCAGAAAAAATCCCAAGTCATGATCTCTCTATGCCGCTGCGGTTGGGCGGCCAAATACCTATATATGCGGCGGATCCGCGGCCTCCTTATGGTCGTAGGATTTGGGATTTTTTTGGTGTGATCGTATCAGCATATCCTAACGTCTAGCAACTAGGATTCCTAGTTTCTGTGGCTATTTAAGAGACCGAGAGCTTCACTTTGAAAATCATCAATCGAAGAGATCAAGAGGTCCAAGACGATCCACGCATCCGAGTTGATCATCAGCTGTTCATCTACTTCCAACAAGATAGAGATCGAGAGCAAAAACTAGGGTTCTTGTACTCTACTTTAAAAGGATTTGTACATGATATAGTTGATTAATAAAGGTAGAGTTTTTATTAGTGTTGGGGTCGAAAATTACACCCTGCTTGACCAAGTCAAAGTCAAATTCAACTCCAAATAAGCGGGCATAAGCCCAGATCAAGTGGGCTCATGCCCAAGGCGAGCCCCGTAGCCGGCCTCCCCATGCTAAATGAAATCATGTAATAAATAATTTTGATGTAATTTTTTATGCATGAATGTAAGAAAAATGGGTATAAAACCAAATTTTTGTAAAGTCCATGGCTCATGTGCAAAAGAAATGAGCACGCGAGGCATGGGATGGGCAAAATGCCATTTTGTAAATCCCAAGGGGCTATATGTAAACGTGTAAGCTTATATAAGGCAACATGATGCTGAAATAAAAAAGAACTTTTCATTTTCTTAAACTCTAGGGTTTTTGTGCCTCCTCCTTCCTCAAAGTTGTAAACCTTCTTCCCCTTTTCAATTATATCAAGAGTTTTACTCATCCTTTTCCAAAATTAAATAGTTTTTCACCACAAAACCCACAAAGGGGAACTCATATCATCCAGCAGATCTCAAAAAGGGGAGATTTTTAAATCTCACCCCTTTCTCCAAGATTCGGCCAACCGAGAGGAAGAAGAAAGAGACCCACCTTCAAAAACCCTACTTTGGGGATGATCCAGGGCCCAAGGGAGAAGAAAGGAGTCCCCTTTAATCAGCTCCGAAAATATCTTAGGAGTTTAACTCCTCAAAAAAAATAATAAATAAATACACACACAAAAAAAAAACTTTCTTTTTGGGAGTACAACTCCTAGTGTAGGGGCTAAACCTACTTGTCCTCTCTGTCAGAAGTTCAACTCCATAAGTCAAATCGGGAGCACAGCTCCCAGTGCAGGGACAAACTCCCTTTTCCTGCTAACGCCCAGCGCCCGCGTGCCAAGCACGTGGGGCGCTGGGCGCCAGCGTCCCACGTGCCCAGCGCCAACGTCCAGCGTCCGCGTACTAGGCACGTAAGGCACTGGCGCTCAAGCGTCCTTTGGACGCCATTTTCCTCCTCATTTTATATACACTCCATGCTAAAAATACCTCCCCCTGCAAGGGGGCTGCTAGCCCTCTTGACCCTCAGCCCGCTATCCGGGTAGCGGGACCCCCGAAAAAACTCTGTGGGGCCCCCGATATATCTAAAACCCCTTCAAAACAAAACACTGCACATTGAGTTCACATAACCTGTTTGACCCGTCAATCGGAAGTTCTCTCGCTCCAAAGACGAGGGGTAATTAACGGTAGCTTAGTTCGCGGCTGCCGAAAATTCGGATCCCCACAATCAATAAACCCCCACCTACCCTGGGTAGGGGGAATCTGTAATGCGCCTGTTTCTCGCAATCAGAGCAAAGCTCTGTTTTGAAATTTAAAATTCAAAAATTGAAGCAACACTTCAGATCCAGCGCTAGGCGCGCTGTGCGCCACATATCAAACACGGATTCTCTAGCGCCAGGTGCGCTGCACCCTAGGCAGTGCACCCCCAATCAGAGCAAAGCTCTGTTTTGAAATTTAAAATTCAAAAATTGAAGTAACGCTTTAGATCCAGCGCTAGACGCGCTGCACGCCACGTGTCAAACACGGATGCGCTAGCGCCAGGTATGCTGCGCCCTAGGCAGTGCACCATGTGCGCGCTAGCGCTAGGCGCGCTGCGCGCCACTTGTCAAACACGGGTGCGCTAGCGCAGGCTACGCTGCGCTCTGCGCTGCGTGCCACGTGTCAAATCTAGGTGCGCTAGCGCAAATTGCACTGCGCTCTGAGCAGCGCACCACATGCAAAGCTGGGGTGCGCCAGCGCTGGAATTATAAAATTCCCCACCGTTAGATCAAAAGATCTAATAATAATGATAAATTATTAATTAATCAGAATTAAAATTCTGTTATGGAAAGATCTTTCCAATCTTGTTAAAAACAAGAAGATTGCCTTCTGTAAAACAGAAGCTCTAGGATCAAAGATCCAACGATGGGGAAATATCCCCAAATCAATCAGAGAAAGATCTCTTTAACTGATTTAACAAATCAATTTGCCCTATATAAAGGCCTCAAGACTTCAAGTCTAATATAGAGAACCCCCCCATAAATTTTGAGAAAATCCAAAGAAAGAAGAGCAAGCTCTTGAAAGAAGAACATTTCTTCAAGGTAAAAAGAACGACTCTTGAACACAGAGATGAAATCATCTCATAAAAAGAAGAATTATCTTCTCAGAAGATCTTTTGATCTATTTTTATAAAAGACCAAGGTCTTTTATAAAAATAGATCAAAAGATCTCATCATAAAAACAAAAGAAGTATTTACTTCATTCACAGATCATTGATCTACAAAGGCAAAGCCCTTTCAAAAAAAAAAAAAGAACTGTTGTTCTTGAATCTTGAGGCAAAGCCTCTTTTAAAAGAACATAAATTTGTTCACACATCATAAATTTGCTCAAATGTGCTTTGCGCTATTGAAATGCGCTTTGCGCTATTGAAATGCGCTTTGCGCTATTGAAATGCGCTTCTGCGCTCTCTGGACCGGCGCTCAGCGCCGAAATACGCCACATGTCAACCACGTATGCAACTTGCGCTTTGCGCTTCTGAAATAGCGCACTGCGCTCATGGGCTGGCGCTCAGCGCCAAGCGCGCCACGTGTCACTCACGAGTGCGCCACTAAATTGACAGCGCAATGCGCTCATAAACTATCGCTTAGCGCTCATAAACTGGCGCTATGCGCTCACTATCTGTCACTTAGCGCCAAGCGCGACACGTGTCCTCCACGTGTGCGCTACTTGACAGAAGCGCATTGCGCTCTTTAATTGGTGCAAAGCGCCTGGTGCGCCACGTGTCGCGTTGACAGAACACAAATTGTTCTTTAATGAGCCAGAGCTCTGCTGAATGCTTTGCATTCAATACAAGACAAAAGAAAAGATTCTTTTTGCCAAGATCTAATGCTCAACATTATTAAAAGGGCCAAGCCCAAATAAAGGCTCAATAGCCAGAATAAACAAAATGTTAAACATTTATTGGACTTAACCCAATATTGGCCATAAGTCCTCAACCTATATTTAATTGAGCCCATCAGCTCACGAATATTTAACAGATCTTAGTCTCAAACTGGACTACAGATCTTCCGACCAATTCACACCGGTTCAAGGGTATATCTCTTTACTCTTCTGATATTTGTCGTTGTAATCCTTCAACATCTTCAGAGAGATGACCTCCCGACAATCACACATAACCTGGACTGTGGGGTCCTTAAGCCCATGGACTACGATGTCCTTAACCTGAACTGTGGGGTCCTTAAGCCCATGGACTACGATGTCCTTAACCTGGACTGTGGGGTCCTTAAGCCCATGGACTACGATGTCCCTAACCTCAGACTGTAGGGGTCCTTAAGCCCATGGACTATGATGTCCTTAACCTGGACCGAGATGTCCTTAAACTAACATTGTACCGTAATGTCCTTAAACTAATCGACCGCAATGTCCCTAAACTAAACAGTAGAGTCCAAATGCTCTTCTGTCGGATCTAAATGATCCCGTTAAGTTGATCTTAGTCTAAAATGAGACTGACGTATCCTTAACAAACGTTTAAGTTAATCTTAGTCTCAAATGAGACTAACGTATCCTTAAACCCAACTCCTAAACCTAAATCTAAGAAGATACGGATTTGGACTAATCCACGCCCTACGGGCGACAATATAAATTAGTCTCTGTATACAATCCACGGGCAACCAAACACAAAACAAACACCCATGACATGAAGTGACCATCTAGAGAAGGAGAAAGTGGTTACCGCGATACGGTAGCGTATAGGGGCTTGCGCCTGCAGGGAAGAGTATTCCCACAATCAAAAACCCCTCAACGAGGGGGAATCTGACGAAGTCTGCTACATCGGCCGCATCCGTTTAAACCTTCGATATACGGTGTCATAAATCAACTTGGCATCTTCGGAGAGGTGGACGGATAGCACCAATTAGCATCTGCCCCGAAATTCAGGCAAGACGTCCGCCGCGTCTTTCGGCGGGGAACAGATTCTGGCACGCCCGGTGGGACCTTTTCCTCTTTCCACTCCACACTTCGTGTGTCGTGTTCGCGAACGAATCGCGGTTTGCTAATGGTTGCCCTGGGGTTCGAGGTACTAAGATTTGGTGTCTTGCTTGGTGCAGAAAATGAAAGATCAATGGCGTCTACTTGCAGGAGTGTTCCAGCTGCAACTGCAACTCACGTTCCGCCTCATCTGGAGGCATAGCTTATGGACCTCAGGCGGCCTCCCTGTTCACAATGCCGATAGAGCAAGTAACGCAGGATACCACCGGTTTGTTCTTCGGGACCATGCTCCCACCAGTGAGCATTAACATCCCACTGCCGCAAGAAGCGCAAAAGAAGTCGGTCTTTGATCGGCTCACTACTACCACGGCCCCTCTCAATGGGTTGGCCGATGTCAAGCCAATAACATCAGTCTTCGATAGGCTGAGCCTGAACTCCGATGGTCCTGTCAAGAAGCCCACGATACCTGAAGCGTCCATCCCGAAACGGATATCCATTCCTGCTCTCGAGGTCACTAAAGAAGCTTCTCCCGTCAAGGGATCAGTCTTTACGAGGCTGGCCACCCCGACTCCCGTTCTTGCTCAAAGGTCTTTCTTTGACAGACTGGATACTGTTGCTCAACGGACGTTGGTCTTCAAGAGGCTGGTACCAGTAGCGCCTCACCAGAATAGGGGGCATGACGAAGTCACCCTTCAAGCTGAAACAATCCCCGCAGCTCGACACGCTCGACGTCGCCACTGGCACCGGGTAAGGAAAGCTGGGGGCAACTCCCCTTCTGGGCTAACTCCACCAGCCCCAACGGTGGAAGTCAATGCCGCTGTTCCAACCGGGAACAGCTTTGAATTGCTGAACAAGGTGCGCAGGAACTCTCCTACCGCCGTACTAAAAAGATCTGCTCCGCCCGTGGAGAATGTTATAGAAGTAAAGCCAGAGCAACCCCCTCAGCGGCTTTCTTCCAAAATTTACAAAGTCCGGCGATGTGTTCAGGACTCAGTAATTGATCAAGATTACTCTCTCCGGCAGAAAAAGGTGAAGGTTCAGCAGGAAGAAAACCGTCCTGTCAAACCACAAAGGACGACAACTACCTAGGGGCCCACTGCAACGGCCTCCTCGACTTCAACTGCTCAAAAGAGAAAGAGGCCAGAGAAAGCCCCTGTGACTACGGCAAACCACAAAGACGCTGAGCCCAAACGCCCTATGTCTGGGGGCATAATCGTGCATACTGTTTATATGGCTTCCGGAAAAGAGAAAAGTCGCGCTTCTATAGGTCACCGACCGCTCACCTGATCCGTGACAAAAGCCTAGGAGCAACAACAGAAGCTTCAGGAAATGCTGACGCAAATGGCCGCACTCACCGGGCCAAAAGAAAGCCCGTAGGCGTCATCAGAGCAGCGTCATGAACAAGAAACCGATGCTGACTTCCTCCGCAGAGTCCTCGAAAAGAAGGGCAGAGAAGCAGCAGAACAAGCGGCTAATATAAAATGAATGGCTCTTCTCTTCCAAGATATGGTCGGGATGATGTTACAGCCGGAATCTCCAGCTGAAAACCCTCCGATCATCATTGAAGACGATAGAGGGTAGACATCGAACCCTCCTTCGGCTCTTTCAGCAGCCAAAAAGGAAACCATTTCCAAGGCCGCTCTGGATGACTATATTGCTCAGCAAATACGAGCTCACCAGGCGAATGAAGCAGCCGGCCAAGTCGTTAAAACTGGGCGACCATATCCAGTCGTGTATGACCAAATAAAGTATCCGTCGGAATATACGATCCCTAAATTTCATGTATACAAAGGGACGTGCAATCCCCACCAGCATTTCGTCCAGTTCAGGGCTCTATATGGTAACACCGGGGGTGATGATAAACTTTTGCTCCGTCAGTTTGTTAGCAGCTTATCGGAGACAGCGTTCGAATGGTACTCTGAACTCCCGAACGACTCCGTCAAGACTTTTGCGGAAATGGAGCTATTATTCACCCAGCGATTCGCGAGTGCTAGTGAACGCACCCCGATTACAGCATTGATTAATGCTAGGGTGAAACCTGGAGAGACATGGGTTCAGTACGCAATAAGATGGCGGAATCTGTGGTCAAAATGCGAACAGTGCATCGAAGAAGCGCCGGCAGTGGGCATGTTCGTGGGCACTCTGGACCCTCATGCAACCATTTCCCAATTCATGATGTTCTTCAAGCCAACTACTTTCCAGGTCTTGATTGACAAGCTGGCCCAAATGGACCAGATGGGTCATAGACCGTCTTCTCTAAAGCCGGAGCCTCGGAACGAGAAAGGAAAGGGGAAAGCGACCGTCGTCGCTAATGCTCAACAGCAGCCCAGTGGTCCAAGACCAGTTGATCGCCAAAATAACAGAACTCAGTCTCTCGAAGATAAAATGAGACACCCTTACTCGTTCCCTCGAAACAAAACGAAGAGTTTATTCGAGCTTGCACTGCGCAACAGGCTCAAGAATCTGCTGGAGCCAAGACGCCCGGCGCAGCCCGGCGACATTAGAAATCCTAACTATTACCCTTATCACCGAATGTTAGGCCATCCGATCGAGGATTGTTACATGTTCAAAAGCTGGATAGAAGATCAGTACCAGCAAGGCAAATTCATATTATCTGAGAATTAGAAGGTGAACCCGCCTTGGCCATACACTCCCAAGAAGACGGATACACCGGGAAGAAGCTCCATTGGAGGTTGCTCTTTCAGCCAAGATGAAAAGAATGCTGAGGATCTACACACATGTCCGACAATTAGGTGGAAGAATCCACTGGAACCTGAGATCATCGAGGGGATGCTGAAGCCACGCCCAACTCTAAAGATTGGTGGTAATAGCCAAAGCGCTCACATCCAGCCGTTAAAGTCTTCGAAAAAGAAGAAGAAGTCCAAAAATCCCATGAAGCCTGGCGAAAAGCGTACGGACCTACAAAAACAGATTGACGCGCTGGAAGAGTATAACCAGAAGGTGCGGACTCCAATCACGCTCCAAGAGTTCCTCAGCCACGTCCTTGAGGACGGAAATGATGGAGAAGACTCGTCGGATGAATCTGAAGATTACGTGGTAAGTTGCCATGTGATCTCTCACTCGTCGATAGACTATGAATAAGCTCCTTGCACCGAGAAACTGAGGGCAGATCCTGAGCCGGAACTTCTGGGGCCATCAGACGAAATGATCGACGCATTCCTCAACGAAGCTCTTTCAAAAAGTAAAGTTGATCGGGAGCGTGAGATGGCCATATTTGAAAAAGCCAAACGCCGGTGACTGGACGAAAGGGTTGAAACACTCCCGCCAGATCAAAGTACATCCGTCGTAAATAAAAACAGGTTCAAGATGAGGAAAAAGTTCGCTAAAGCCATCTCGATGGGAATGAAGCTGCCACCCTCCGAAGGAAACGTTCTTGGTGAAGCGAAAATGCATCTTAGCTACTGCTTATATCATCAAAAGATTGCGCACCCCACCGAAGAGTGCAACGCTTTTAAAAGATGGTGGCAAGGATATGTTGCTCACCGGCAAAAGTTCAAGCGGATGAAACGCAAAACTCGTAGGGAGCAAAAAAGTACGACCGAGGAGCGTAAATGAACCACCGGCAACTGTCGCATGGTCAACGCCGGGGAATCGCAAGTTCTCACCTTCGGGAGCGACTCTGACGAAGAAATGACTCTTGGCCCTCTCTTTAAAGAGTCCACCTTGAGAAAGGAGGAAGAACCAAAGACCTGTGAAAATATTCAGCTGCGCAACCGTACGCTGCCCGAAAAGAATCTTGGGCCCTCGAACAATGGGTTAAATAGAAAAGATAAGGGAAAAGAAAAAGTCCCTGAGGATATCATCCTTGATGGCCAAGTCGTTGAGAAGCTGACAGCCAAGGACCCGTCAAAGAAAAGTAAGGTGGAGTACAACGTTTTGGCACACTTGAGAAAGCTACCTTCGCAGCTCAGCATTTTCGACGCCCTTCTGCTATCAAAGGAAGCAAGAGACACTTTGATCAAGGCACTGCAAGAGCCTGAGCAATTCCAAGATTTCCTCGCCGAAGAAAAGATGAAGGACGAGCTGAAGAAGTACACATAGCCGATATCACTTTCGGCGATGAAGATCTCCTCCTTGGGACATGCGAGCACAACCGCCCCCTATATATCTCTGGATACTGTCATGACATCAAGATAGGTAAAATCCTGGTCGATAATGGGTCTTCCGTCAATCTCCTTAACGTGAGGGTGCTAAAGGAAATCTGCATGAGTGTTCAACACCTCGCTTGGGATAAAATCAGCATCTCCTGGTTTGACTCCCAGTCATCACGGATGCTCGGGTCTGTAATATTGACACTACGGTTTGGGCTGCTTGTCATGAACATTAAGTTCCACGTCATTGACGCCAAGACATGCTACAATGCTTTGCTCGGCCGGCCCTGGTTACACGAGTACAACATCATCTCTTCTACACAACATCAGTGTATGAAATATTTCAAGGATGGTCTCGAGTATACCGTGACAGGAGAGCTAAACCCATTCTCCGTGAACGAAGTCCGCAAGTACGAAGATGCAAAATACTTCTTACCAGACTTTGAGGACACAGAAAGATGTCACAAACCGAAGAACAAAGTTATCACCACCATTCCGGTCTTCGGGAGCGATACCGAGGAGAAAGAAGAGATAGTTTATTCAGGTCCTCCCCAGTACAACAAGCCGGGGCCGTCCACTCCTATGTTAATCTTCGGCAGCGACTCGGAAGATGAGGTCAATGTCGTATTCTCTGCTCGGCCGTCCATGCAAACCTTCGTTGATGAAAATCAAAGTTTGCAAGTTGCCATGGTTCCGCCAAAGCATCATAAAGAGCTAGACGTGCTTGATACCTACAGTGTGGAAGAACTACAGACATTCTACGTCCCTCCTACGCGAAAAGGTGAAAAGGCAATCCTATTCTACCGATCCGGGGAAACCAAAGTGAAAAAATAAATCTGGCATGGCTCGAATTCTACACTCGACAGGCTCCAGCCCATCCGTTTGCCCAGATATTACACAGACAGACTAAAGAGACTCTTGAGACGCCAAGGTGTACCTTTTAAGCAAACTGCGCGACAAGCACGGTTCTATAACAGGATCTGGAACGTTCCCAGAACTCAAAGAAAGTTGCCCAACGGAAAAATGGAAACGACCGGGCTTGGGTATGTTCAATCCAAGAAACGGGAGCTACTCCACGACTGCTACGTCATATATGACTTTGATGAAGAAGGAGATGCTCTGTGGGAAGATACTAACCCTGAACCAGAAAGAGCTCCCGCTGTAAAAATGCCCAGTCCGTCGTTCGAAGAAAAAATGGACAAGCTTATAAGGGAAGCGGGTCAAAAGGTTCGAGACGATCATAATCGCGAAATGGCCATCTACGAGAAAGCCAGGACGCAATGCCTCCTTCACCAGGCTGTGAAAAATGAAAATACTCCTCCTTATCAACCCGTTGTACAAAAGGCCCGACGCAAAGGCAGAAACAAACCAAAGAACGGGAAAGACGTTCGACAATGACAAAGCGGGTCCAGGAAGCCACGCGAACAGGAATCGAGCAGTCCTGATTCGTCTCTTATAAAAAAGATGGGTCGAGCATATTCTTTTCCCCAAAACAAGACAAAGAAGATATTCGATCTTGTCATAAAACATCAGATGATGACACTCCCGGAGTCCAAGCACCCCGAGCAAGCAGGTGAAGTCTCTCACCCGGACTATTGCTCCTATCACAGGGCAATAGGACATCCTCTCGAAAACTGCTTCACATTTAAAGACTGGGTAGAAGACCAGTATCAGCAAGGCAGGTTCGCTCTATTCAGCAGCTAGAGGGTAACCCCGCCGCAGAAGCATGAACCCAAAGCCGCGAGAGCAGAACCAGATCAACATCGGTCTTGGAAGCGATCTCGTACCTGCCACGTGATAATACTGTCAGAAGAAGAGCCCAAGAATGTGGATGACCTTTCCTGGTGCTTCGACAACGATGATGACGAGGTAATCTCAGAATTTCCACCGGCGCCAAAAGAGCTGGAAGATGGGATACATACTACTGCAGATAACCTCAAGAAAATTGATTTGGGGGCAGCAAATGACCCGCGGCCGACGTTCGTTAGTGAGCTGTTGTCTGAAGAAAGGGTGGCTGCGTTAAAAGACGTGCTCATGCAGCAAAAAGATTGCTTCACATGGAACTATTCCGAGCTGCCAGGACTAGATCCAGAGATTGCTGTGCACAAACTGGCAATATCTCCGGACGTCAAGCCGATCAAACGAGCACCGAGAAGGATGCGGCTCGAGCTTGAGATGAGCATCAACGCCGAGTTCAAGAAGCTAATCGACTCCGGTTTTATCCAAGAGGTTCAATATCCTGACTGGATCGCCAACATCGTCCCAGTGATGATGAAGAATAGGATGGTGCGTATATGCGTGGACTTTCGGGATCTCAATAAAGCCTGCCCGAAGGACGACTTCCCAGTACCGGTCACCGAGCCGATGATAGACAATACGTCCACTCACGAAGTTTTCTCCTTCATGGACGGCTCATCAGGATACAACCAGATAAAGATGTACCCTGAGGACCAGAAACATATCGCTTTCCGGACCCCTTTGGGCATATTCTGCTATAAGGTGATGCCCTTCGGTCTAAAGAACGCCGGTGCCACCTATCAGAGGGCTATGACGAAGATCTTCGATGATCTCATACATGAAATCATCGAATGCTATATCGACGACCTCATGGTTAAAAGCAAATTATACGAGGAACATTTAGAGCATCTGAAGATCGTGTTTCAGTGCCTTCGGCAATACAACTTGAAGATGAACCCTCTTAAATGCGTGTTCGGAGTTTCCTCGGGCAAATTCTTAGGATTCATTGTCCGACACCGAGGCATCGAGATAGATCTGTCAAAGATCAAGGCGATTATGGAAATTCCCCCGCTAAGGACTCTCAAGCAATTACGGTCTTTCTAAGGGAAGCTCGCGTATATCCGGCGATTTATAGCCAATCTCTCAGGCAAGTGCCGTCCTTACAGTCACCTGATGAAGAAGGGAACCCCTTTCGTCTGGGATTGCAAATGCCAAAACGCACTGGACGAAATCAAGCAATACCGGCAGAATCCTCCGGTGCTGACTGCTCCCGTTAAAGGAAAACCTCCCGTCCTATATACAACAGCCCTCGAAGGTTCGCTAGGCGCGCTGTGGGCACAAGAAAACGATCAAGGGAAGGAGAGAGCCCTTTATTATCTAAGTCGAGTTATCCTGAAAGCAATTACTCTCCCATTGAAAAGCACTGCTTGGCGTTGATCTTCGCAATAACGAAGCTCAGACACTATGCATTGGCACATGAGGTCCATCTCATATCAAAGGTGGATCCCCTCAAATATTTGATGTCTAAAGCCATATTAACAGGACAACTCGCTAAATGGGCCCTGCTATTGATGGAGTTTTCAATAACTTATCGGCCTCTTAAGGCAGTGAAAGGCCAGGCCATCGCCGACTTCCTCGCTGAGCATCCGATACCTGCCGATTCTCCTTTGAATTGCTAACTGCCATACGAACATGCGTTTGACACGATCGACGGGGGTGATATCCAGTGGGAACTTTATTTTGATGGAGCGTCTTTCATGAAGAAGCGCAAACAAAGCACCCCTATAATCAAATCGGGGGTAGGTCTCATCTTCGTAACTCCACAAGGAGGGATAATGCGCTTCGCCTTCTCCTTGACAGGCCGAGGACGAACAATGAAGCCGAATACGATGCTTTGATAGCAGGTCTCGAGATCGCCATCGACATGGGAATTGAAAACCTACTCATATACGGAGACTCCCAGCAGGTCGTTAGTCAAATAAATTGTGACTACCAAACGTGCAAGCCTGAGTTGGTGAAGTACGGCGAGAGAGTACAGCGACTGCTGATTCAAATTCCTTCCCACACCTTGGAAAGCATACCACATGCGGAAAATAGCAAAGCGGATCCATTAGCCAAGCTCGCTAAAGAACTGGCCGGCGAGAACCTTGATGACGTAAGAATCGTTGTGCAAAGCCGTCGGGTTCTTGCATCGGCAGAAATATCTCCGGAGTCGTCCGAAGAAAAGGGAGCGACCGAGCAAATGGCCATGCAAATAGAAGACTAGGAAAAGGTTACAGATTGGAGAGAAGTCTTTATAGATTATTTCAAATCCCGTCGAACACCTGAAGATGCACCCTCAAGACATCAGCTTATGAAACGAGCTCTGTCTTTTGCTTTCGTTAATGATACCCTGTATAAGAGATCATTTGATTCTCTATGACTAAGATGCCTGGAAACTGAAGAGGCAAGGAGAGTCGTCCAAGAAACTCACGATGGACTCTGCGGTTCTCACCAAGCCAGGCCGAAGATGAAGCTAAAGATCAAATGGATGATTTATTATTGGCCCACGATGATCCAAGACTGCCTCGAATACGCGAAGCAGTGCCATTCGTGCCAGATTCACGGGGACTTTATCCATCAGCATCCAAATCCACTGCATCCAATAGTGGCTAGCTGGCCGTTCGAAATGTGGGGGACTGACATAATCGGCCCCATCGAACCAGCATCGTCCAGAGGACATCGATTCATTTTGGCGACAACTGATTACTTCTCCAAATGGGCAAAAGCAGTACCGCAGAGAGAAGTGAAGACGGAGAATATCCTCCATTTCTTCAAGACACACGTCATTTATCGGTTCGGAACTCTGAGACGGATCATCTCCGATAACAGGCCAGCCAATAGAAGCCACAAGATCAGCCGCTTCGCACAACAACATAACATAGACTGGAGATACTCTTCGGTCTATAATCCCCGAGCTAATGGTCTAGCTGAGGCTTTCAACAAGACCTTGACGAAGATTGTGAAAAAGACGGTGTCCCGAAATAAAAAGGACTGGCATGAGAGACTGCATGATGCTCTCTGGGCATATCGAACTACGTTCAAAACGGCCACGAACACAACGCCGTACGCATTGGTGTTCAGT
Organism: Agapanthus africanus; assembly: GCA_030015575.1. NCBI lineage: Eukaryota > Viridiplantae > Streptophyta > Magnoliopsida > Asparagales > Amaryllidaceae > Agapanthus > Agapanthus africanus. The sequence goes on along the minus strand of CM057339.1, from coordinate 23,674,691 downwards.
ACGGAGGCGGTACTCCCTCTTGAGATAGAGTTGCCCTCTCTACGAGTGGTGGTTCATTATGAGCTAACGGACGAAGAGAATGCTCACCTTCGACTTGAGGAGCTCGATGCCTTTGATGAAACCCGGCTCATGGCGCAACAAAATCTGGAGGCTTATAAAGCAAAGATGACGCGCTCATATGAAAGATTGACTAGGCCGAGAACATTCCGCCAAGACGAACTCGTGCTAGTGGTCAAGAGACCTATGATCCCTAATCGTGCCAAGCGAGGGAAATTCGACCTGAACTATGAAGGCCCGTATATCATAGATAAGGTCTACCAGGGTGGGGCCTATCTACTCATGGACATGCATGGCGAAAGGCCCTTCAGGCCAATAAATGGCCGCTTCTTGAAGAAATACTACGCCTGACGGGTCACGGCCTGGGTCAATGATAGATGACGACGCCTATGTCCGCTCGCTATCTTCCTAAGGCCAAAATTTTATAAGTAGTAGATGGTTGACGGACCAAAACATTCTTAAACTAACAACGGATCGAAACGTCCTAAAACTAACAATAGACCGAAACGTCCTTAAACTAACGACGGACCGAAACGTCCTTAAACTAACGATGAACCGAAACGTCCTTAAACTAACAATGGACCACTACGTCCTAAAACTAGCTGTTGACCGAGACGTCGATAAACTACTGTAGACTGCAGTATCCCAAGGCTGACAAAAAAAAAGAGAAAAGTAAAAAAAAAGAATAAAAAAACGATATGTCCATAACCAAAAAGGGCATGGATGAAAACGCGAAAGGGCTCCGTGAGTAAAAACAGCAGGGCTACCGGCGAGTTTTTGTGAAAACCCGAAAGGGCACAATCTCGTTAAAAGACACTTGCAGGGTCCTCTCGATCTTGTGAGGAGAAACCACCTGTGTGAGATCCTTACGACTCACAAGGGAGCAACACACTTAGGGATCCCCACGATGCCTGAGGAGAAATTACACTTGCGAGATCCTCACGACTCGTAAGGAGAACCCTCTTATGGGACCTTCACGACTCATAAGATTCGAAAGTCTTAAGCTACGGAGATCTGAACCTATTCTTAAGCGGCCACCACAACCTCCAACTTTGCCCTACAAGCGGCTCAATATTAACCCTTGTATATAATCCATGGGCGTGAATAAACATTTCCCTAACAAAGTCCCATCCGTGACTAGGGATATGTTCGCACGGTGAACCCCCTTGTAAGCCCTCTCGACTTATATGGAGAAAATACTCTTGTAAGATACTTACGACTTATAAGAGATCATACACTTAGGAATCCTCACGATTCCTAAAGAGAAAACGCACCTACGAGATCCTTACGACTCGCAGGGAGAAATACCTTTATGAGACCCTTAAGGCTCATGAAGTCAAAAGCCTTAGTCGACAGGATCCTAACCCTGTTCGCTAAGCCACCTTTGTTCGATATCGACAGAGGCAAATGATGATTCGCTCCTGGCAATATCCCAGTTGTAGCGGTGCTGATGCCGAAATCGGTGTCTAATTCCAAACTTGCAGTGAGAAGCTAGCAAGCCACATATGCATACGAAATAACCGAAATGATGGGGCAACTTGCAAACAAAATCAGCAAGTAAAAAATGTATGCATGCAAAATAGCCGAAATGAGTAGGCAACTCGCAATAAAAAGCAGCGAGTAAAAATAAAATAAATAGCCGAAATGATTGGGCGCCGCGAAAAATAGCCGAAATGATCGAGCAATCGTGACCTTCGCGATATAAAAGCTGAAATAATAGAGCATCGCGGAAAGAAATAAAAAAAGAAAACTGAAATTTATGCCCTACAGATGATACGTCATCCACATGACCCCGTCACAGAAATACGTCATTCATATGACCCCGTCGTGGAAATACGTCATCCACATGACCCCGTCTCGGAAATACGTCATCTACATGACTCCGTCACGGAAATACGTCATCCACATGACCCCGTCACGGAAATGCGTCATCCACATGACTCCGTTGCGGAAATACGTCATCCACATGACCTCGTCTCGGAAATAGGTCATCCACATGATCCCGTCACGGAAATACGTCATCCACATGAGCCCATCACGGAAATACGTCATCTACATGACCCCGTCGCAGAAATACGTCATCCACATGACCCCGTCGACAAAATACGTTATCCACATGACCTTGTCGCGGAAATACGTCATCCACATGACCCCGTCGCGGAAATATGTCATCCACAGGACCCCGTCTCGGGAATACGTCATCCACATGACCCCGTCACGGAAATAGGTCATCCATATGACCCCGTCACGGAAATACGTCATCCATATGACCCCGTTGCGGAAATACGTCATCCACATGACCCCGTCTTGAAAATACGTCATCTACATGACCCCGTCTCGGAAATACGTCATCCATATGACCCCGTCGCGGAAATACGTCATCCACATGACCCCATCACGGAAATACGTCATCCACATGACCCCGTCTCGGAAATACGTCATCCACATGACCCCGTCACGGAAATACGTCATCCACATGACCCCGTCACGGAAATACGTCATCCACATGACCCCGTCTCGGAAATACATCATCCACATGACCCTGTCATGGAAATACGTCATCCACATGACCCCGTCATGGAAATACTCATCCACATGACCCCGTCTCGGAAATACGTCATCCATATGACCCCGTCGCAGAAATACGTCATCCACATGACCCCGTCTCGGAAATACGTCATCTACATGACCCCGTCGTAGAAATACGTCATCCACATGACCCCATCTCGGAAATACGTCATCCACATGACCCCGTCTCGGAAATACGTCATCTACATGACCCCGCCTCAAAAATATGTCACCCAATGACACTGTGAAATGCGGATAACGTCAATCTCATTAAACACTTACGGGTCCTCTCGATTCGTAAGGAAGAAAACTCTCTTATAAGATCCTTACGACTTATAAGGGAAAACACACTTAGGAATCCTCACGACTCCTAAGAAGAAAAGACACCTACGAGATCCTCACGACTCATAGGGAGAAAAGTCTTTATGAGACCCTCACGGCTCGTAAAGTTGAAAAGTCTTAGGCAGCAGATCTGAACCTGCTTCCTAAGCCACCACTACCCCTTGAAGAAGCCAAAACAAGATGCTCACCCTATCATCTGCCGGCTATGTTTGCTAAGGTGACATGCTGATAGCAAAAGAAAGAAGAAAGTAAGAAATAACACAAGACATTGCGAAAGAAGTGTATCTTTTATTTATGAGTTCAATTGAGTACAAGCTACGTTATCTAAGAAGATAAAGAAAAATGAATACATTTTATTCAAAATTTACAAATGGCGCAAAAGCAACTATTGGGAGGGAAGCGTCTTAAGTAGGCCAATCAATTGCTCCCACACTCCACTCAGTCTCTCGTCATGATCAACTACCGCGGCCAACTCTGCTTCAACCTGAGCTCGTTGTTGTAAATAGGACGAAAGCTGCTTCTTGACTGCCTGCTGAGCTACCCCACGATTTTGTGCATCCCGCTCGACGACGTCAAGCTGCTGCCTCAGTGTTAACCCGTCAGAGATGCATCGCAGAAGGCCTTCAAAGATAACTTTCAACTGTGCAGCATTTGCATCAACCTGAGCATACAGTCGGGCAGATTTGCTCGAAGTCTCTCCGTACTCCTTACATTTTAAAGCCGCCTCTTGTTCAAGATGACAGAAGTAGGGAGTGCTCTGCTCAACCCACGCAGCCCGCTGGGCGTTCACAGCCAGGACCTCTAGAGCAGGACGTCCAACCTCGAGCTCCTGCAGGCAAGCTTCAATTTCCCTGCAGTGATTAACGCAAGACTCAACGACGCCCTCACTATGAAAATTCATGAGCATCGCTAGCATAGGGTTAACCTCCGCGGCAAAATCCACAGCAGATGTGGGAGTCTCCACGTCAAGCTCCTCAATATAGTCGCTCAACATGCGCAGACTATTTGCGGCGCCTTTCGAGGATGCACGTCAAGAAAAATGGCCGGCTAGCATTATGGTGCGAGACTCGAACGGGGCTGGAATCGATGTGACCGCTACAAAACAAATCAAAATCAGATGTCGGCTCAAGAAATAAAGAAAATACACGAACAATAGAGTCTACTATACCGGCTGCAACAGGGGGCAGAGCTGGAAGTACTGGTGGCGCAACGATAGCCTCGTCCCCGCCTTCGATTTGCAAGGCTACAAGCAATACAAAGAAGAGTTAGCAATAATGTGACCGCTCGTTAAAGAAAGGACGTCGTTTAGAAAAGATACTTACTGACACCAGCAGCCGAACTAATCTCTGACTGAAAAGAGAAGTGCGGGTGCAGCACCTGATACAGGTGATCAAAATGAACTCCTGCAAAGACACAGTAATGCAACGTCAATACATAAGTCATACAACCTAAAAATAAGACTGATGGGTCACGAATCCGTACATTCCAACATCCGAGATTGTACGAGAGAAAGTAGAGGAGGGGTCACCGTCAAAGCGGTAGCTGATAGCGCTGCCTCGGGTAGCGCGACCTCAACGCTCGCCACGCCTACATTAGAAACGAGATAAATACTATCAGGAAAGATTGAAAAGGATTGCAGAATAAAAAGAAAAGCAATGACCCAAGATCTACCTAGTAGGTCGCCGGTCGGAACCGCGACGAGGGCTTCACTTGATATAGCGACTGCTTCACCCTCCTCCATCGGGATGGTCTCACCTTGCGTCGCCTCATCCCCTGACTCTACGAGAGCCGTCGTAACGCTTGCGACGCCAGGATATGGCAAAGAGCCACAGGCGGAAAGAACGACGATCGGGGCAGTGCCCGACTCTTGCGAAAGAGTGACTACCTCGGGCTCGACGACTGTAGCCATCTCACCCATCGCCACTTCGGGCTCGGTAATTGTAGCCATCTCACCCACCACTACCTCGAGCTCGGCAATTGTATCCATCTCGCCTACCGTTGCCTCGGGTTCGGCGATCATGGCTACCTCCTCTACCGCTACCCCAGCCTCAGCGGTCGCCGCCACTTCTTGGGTAAGACTCGGCCCTGCAAGATAAGATATATGAGAACTGAAAGTTAAAACTTTGAAAATAGAACCCAATGTCACATTACCTTGAGTTGGTCTTCCAATTAATTCCCGAGCCGCCCGTGCTGCCCGTCTGTAGGCAGTGGACAAGGCAGCCGGAGATTTCTCTGAAGGAGAGGGGCAGGGGTAGCGGTGCTCAAACCCGCACCCACGGCCAAGGAGGCACTACGCTCCCTTGCCGCGCGCATTCTGCGCTTCCTTTCCGCTCGGGCCGTTAGAGCGGATCTTCTAGAAGCCTCCATCAACAGGACGTCATCATCCACGCTAAGGGTTACCTCTGGAGCCGTTATAGCATCCTTCATCGGTCGTTTAAGTAAGGCCTCTTTCGGCAGTCCCGAAGAGGCCGGGACTTCGGTGGCTGGCCCGGGAAGAATCTCCGTATCACCTTGCGGGATTGGCATTGTAGTCCTTGCGATAAGATAAAGAAGGGGTCAGATTGTCCATAAGAAAGGAGAATGAAGATGCAATGAGCCGAGACATACCAATGCCCAACAAAGCGCGATTCCTCTCCTCCTCCTCAAAGCTCCTAAGGGAAGCCGCCAGAGCCTCTTCAGTGGTAAAGCCTGTTACAGAAGGAAAAACGTCAGTCAAGACATGATAATAAAAATAAAGATATAATGCAATAACAGAAGGTGCGACTGATGTTTACTTGATTGCACGAGGGTGGCCATTTCCGCTTGGTGGCTTGCGGATCGCACAGAAGCTGCAATAGCGGCCTCGAGATCAGTATCTTCCGGCGCTATGAAGAGACCTTCATTTGTCCCATATTCGCTCAGGCCTTCATTATAAGGAGCATGAGGCTCCAGCCCGAGTACAGCGTCTAGAGAGAGGACCGACTTCTTCTTCCTCTTCAGCGAGTGAGCTCCAGTCATAGCCAGCACAAGCTTACGCTTGGTGGGAACTTTGGGGCGACGAGTCCCGATATCTGAGCCCACGCCAGATTCGGAGGAAGCTACATTTATCGTCTCCATGGGAGCACGGGGCACCGGTAGTACATCCGCCGTCTCCACGGGATCACGGGGCACCGGTAGCTCAGGCCTGTCGTCGGGGACTTCAATCACGGCAGCTTCTCTTAGCGGAGGAAGGACAATGGTCCATCACTTCAAGGGGAGGTTTCGGTCACTAGCAGGGGGTGCACCTTTGCGGTCGAGTAGCAGCCGTTTCTCCTCTCTGATAATAGCACCCGTTGCATGTTGATACCAGGCCACGTGCACATTAAGGGCCCTTGGGACACAACTTGGTTCGCTAATAAAGAAGTGAGACCCCGTATTCAAGCGCATGAAATGATGCAACGCGCCCCGCGTTCCCTCTTCGGTGGCAGCGGGTTCTACTAAGAAAGCCTCCAGCGGGACTCCCTGAATGTAACCCAGCTGCTGGGCAAAACGATGGGGGTTGTATCTCATGAATAGCGCCGTATCATTTTGCCTTAATACAAGAAAGCCCGGCCTGATGGAGTATAAATGAAGAATCTCCCGGGCTTTCAACACGGAGGCCCCGTCCTTAAAAATGTCTTGCAGTGACAGCACCGCCTTTGAAGTTTCCTGGCCGATAGTCAAGACTTTGTCTGTGAAAGACATACCATCTCCGACCATGCGCGGACGAAGAAGCAAGCCCCTAGCTTCCCGCTGTGACGGACTCACGATGCAGGCGTCAACCAGCCGCATAATCCGAGAGAACTTGCATCTCTCGTAAAACGAAGGTCTTTTGTGAATGCCAAAGACCCCGAGCACGTGCAGCTCCATCCATGAAGTGAAGTAATGCATCGGGAAGTTGGCAGGATGCACCCCCGGTTCAGTGGTATCCGCCGCTACGCTAAGACCATGGTATAAGTGGGCTAACCCGGTGATCCCGATGACCACTTGTATTCCGGCAACAATGCGATGCGCGGGGTAGAAGACGGAAGGCCTCATGTAACGAGGATGCATAAGGAGCACGAACCAACTCAACCATAGCCCAAGAAACCCAAGAAAGAACGCCTCCTCGTCAATGCCCGGAGCAGCGATTTCTGACAGGGGGACGATCGCGACGTCAGGAAGGAAGAAACCCTTCTGATTAGCTTCCAGTATCAGCCGACTGTCCAAGCCAAAGCCGAAAGGATCATCAAGTTTAGCGAACTTTTCGCCTTGTCGCGACAAAATCTCCAGGCGAAGAAAACGGACAATGAAGTCCGCAAAACTGACCCCCCGGCCTCCGGATTCAAGGAAGAGGCTCTCGTACATGTTCATCACCTTTATCAGACTTGGGAACTGGTGCTGAATGGCATTCTCTGGCATGAGGCCCATCACCACTGGCTTGGTGGCAAAAACATATTTGTCCGGAGGAAACAGCTCCTCGTAGTGCTCCCCCCTGACCGGTAGACCAGAAACCTCGGCGAATTCTTCTAAGGAAATGGAAACTTCTCTGTCCAGTAGAAGGAAGGTATGGGTCGGGATGTTCCACTGCTCCAAGAATGACTTGATCCACCATGTGGGAGGTGCAGAATACTGGAACAGCGAAGCGTAGACCACAGGGTATAAGCCGAGCTTTAGTAGCTGCGATTTCTTCGCCGACAAGATATACCGGGCCCACTGCAAGTACCCAGCCGGATGATGGGGAGTTAGCCCTGTAGGGTCACCCCATTGAGATGGGAATACGCGCGCGCTTGTCAGGCGCATTACAGATTCCCCCTGCTTAGGGTAGGCTGGGGTTTATTGATCGTGGGGATCCGAATCTCCGGCAGCCGTGGACTAAGCTGTCGTTAATTACCCCTCGCCTTTGGGGTGAGGGAACCTCCGATTAACGGGTTAAACTGGTCATGCGAACTCAATGTGCAGTGTACATGTGTTTTGTTTTGGATGGGGCTTGGGTATATCGGGAGCCACGCAGAGTTTTTACGGGGGTCCCGCTACCTGGTTAGCGGGCTGAGGGTCAAGAGGGCTAGCAGCCTCCTTACGGGGTGCGGGGCAGTGCCCCGGCCTAAAAATTTTCTTGGGAAGGACAGTGTTGTAGAGTATGTGTATGTGTGCGTGTATATACATATATGTAAAAAAATAAAGGGAAAGGGCATCCAGAGGATGCGTGGGGAAAAGCGCCAACGCTTTGGGGGCTAGCGCTCCACGTGTCAGCACGTGGGCGCTCGGGCGCTAGCGTTTTAGGCGCTAGCGCTCTGAGCGCAAGAGCACTAGCGCTTTGAGCGCTAGCGCTCCACGTGTCTGCACGTGGGCGCTCGGGCGCTAACACTTTGAGCGCTAGCGCTCCACGTGTCAGCACGTGGGCGCTCGGGCGCTAGCGCTCTGAGCGCAAGAGCGCTAGCGCTTTGAGCGCCAGCTCTCAAAGTGTCAGCACGTGGGCGCTCGGGCGCTAGCGCTTTGGGTGCTAGCGCTCTGAGCGCAAGAGCGCTAGCGCTCCACGTGTCAGCACGTGGGCGCTCGGGCGCAAAAAGAGACTTGGTCCCTGCAATGGGAGTTGTACTCCCAGAAAGGAGCACTTATTATTTTTTTTTTGTGTGTGTGTGTGTGTGTGTGTGTGAGGAGTTAAACTCCAAGGATGTTTTGAAGCTGATGAAGGGGCTTCTCTCCTTGAGCCCTAGTTCTTCCCCAAAGTGGGGTTTCTGGAGATAGGTCTCCTTCTTCTTCCTGTCGTTTGGCCGGATCTTGAAGATCAAGAGATGTGAGATTTTAAAAATTTCTTCTTTTTGAGATCTAATGACAGATCCAAGTTCCCCTTTGTGGGTTTTGTGGTGAAAAACTATTTAGTTTTGGAAAAGGAAGAGTAAAACTCTTGATTTAATTCAAAATAAAGAAGAAGATTTGGAACCTTCAGAAAGGGGAAAGAGGCTCAAACCCTAGGTTTTTGAGAGAATGAAAAGTGTATTTCTTTATTCATCATCATGTTGCCTTATATAGGCTTACATGTTTACATATAGTCCCTTGGGCTTTGCAAAATGGCATTTTGCCCATCCCATGGCTCATGTGCCATTTCTTTTTGCACATAAGCCATGGGCTTACAAGAAATTGGTTTTATGCCCATTTTGCATACATTCATGCATAATAATTAAATAAAAATTATTTGTTACATGATTTTTTTCTATTTTGGTATGGCGGAAGGCCGGACGCTTCGTGTTCGGGCTTGACTTGGGCATTGGCCCACTTGCTTGGGCTTGGACCCACCTGGCTTGGGGTTGACCTTGACTTTGACTTGGTCAACCGGGGTGCAAATTTTCACTTCAACAAAGTGCCCCCCATCAATAAATGCACACCACATATGTGAGTCGTGTGCATGAAATTGATGGATCTTCTTTCACGTGGAGGCGACTTGCCTTGGTTCCTACTTTTTGGGATGCACTGCCCTTTTTACGACGTGGACGGTCGACGCTTGATGCGTCTCCGAGACGGAGTGTCCGTGGTAGATGTTTCCCTGGCCCGGAGTGATCTGGTCCCTGCTTTGTAGGAAGCCTGCACTTCCCGTTTTGCGACATGGACGGTCGACGCTTGACGCGTCTCCGAGATGGAGTGTCCGTGGTAGAATTTTCCCTGGCCCGGAGTGATCTGGTTCCTTATTTGTAGGAAGCCAGCACTGCCCGTTTTGCGACATGGACGGTCGACGCTCTGATCCGGAGCGATTTGGTTCCCGATTTGTGGGAAGCCTGCACTGCCCGTTTTGCGACATGGACGGTCGATGCTTTGATCTGGAGCGATTTGGTTCCCGATTTGTGGGAATCCTGCGCTGCCTTTTTTACGACATGGACGGTCAATGTTGCCCTTTTTGCAACTTAGACGGTCGATGTTTCCCTTTTAGCGACTTGGACGGTCGATGCTGCCCTTTTGCGACTTGGACGGTCGGTGCTGCCCTTTTAGCGACGTGGACGGTCGATGCTACCCTTTTTGCGACTTGGACTGTCGGTGCTGCCCTTTTTGTGACATGGACGATCGATGCTGCCCTTTTTGCGACTTGGACGGTCGGTGCTGCCATTTTAGCGACGTGGACGGTCGATGCTACCCTTTTTGTGACTTGGACGGTCGGCACTCTGATCCGGAGCGATTTGGTTCCCGGTTTGTGGGAAGCCTGCACTGCCCTTTTTCCGACATGGACGGTCGACGCTTGACGCGTCTCCGAGACGGAGTGTCCGTGGTAGACTTTTCCCTGGCCCGGAGTGATCTGGTTCCTGCTTTGTAGGAAGCATGCACTGCCCTTTTTACGACATGGACGGTCGACGCTTGATGCGTCTCCGAGACGGAGTGTCCGTGGTAGACTTTTCCCTGGCCCGGAGTGATCTGGTTCCTGCTTTGTAGGAAGCATGCACTGCCCTTTTTACGACATGGACGGTCGACGCTTGAAGCGTCTCCGAGACGGAGTGTCCGTGGTAGGCTTTTCCCTGACCCGGAGTGATCTGGTTCCTGCTTTGTAGGAAGCATACACTGCCCTTTTTACGGCATGGACGGTCGATGCTCTGATCCGGAGCGATTTGGTTCCCGATTTGTGGGAATCCCGCACTGCCCGTTTTGTGACATGGACGGTCGACGCTCTGATCCAGATTTGGTTCCCGATTTGTGGGAAGCCTGCACTGCCCGTTTTGCGACATGGACAGTCGACGCTATGATCCGGAGCGATTTGGTTCCCGATTTGTGGAAAGCCTGCACTGCCCGTTTTGCGACATGGACGGTCGACTCTCTATTTGACTTGCTCTGCTTCCTGCAGTGTCAGGGGTGAACTTGACTTGCTCCGCTTCTTGCGGTGTCGAGATTGGATTCTGACTTGCTCCGCTTTCTACGGTGTCGGAGTTGAAGTTGACTTGTTGATTGTGATTTTGGTTGACATCAGCATCGCTATACTGGAATATGGTACCAGGAGCGAATCATCATCTGTCTTTGAGAGGATTTTGGGATTGGTTTTTTGTCGGCATCTGCATTGCTGCATTGGAATAATGCCAGGAGCAACTCATCATTTGCCCCGGAAGGATTTAGGAATTGGTGGCTTAGGAGACAGGTTTAAATCCCTATCACCTAAGGTTTTTCAATTTTATGGGCCGTAAGGGTCCCACAAAAGCATTTTCTCCCTACGAGTCGAAAGGATCTCGTAGGTGTATTTTCTCCTTAGGAGTCGTGGGGACTCCTAAGTGTGTTGCTCCTTTGTGAGTCGTAAGGATCTCACACGGGCATTTTCTCCTCACAAAGTTGAGAGCACTTTGTGAGTGCATTTCATTTCTTTTTTATGAGTTTGCACCCTTTCGGGTTTTCACAAACTCGCTGGCAGTCCTGCTGTTTTTACTCATGGAGCCCTTTCGGGTTTTCATCCGTGCTCCTTTTGCTTGTGGACATACCATTTTTTTATTTTTTTTTATTTTTTTTGGACTTTGAATACGGTCTCACCGGTAGGACTCGAGAGAGATTGGGATTGTTTTACGCCCGTGGATTGTATACGGTTTTGCAGGATGTATGATCCAGACCGTAGGGCCAGAAAATTTTTGGGAATTTGTTGGCGTCTGCATCGCTGCACTGGAATATGGCACCAGGAGCGACTCATCATTCGCCGTTGGGGTATGGGATTTGGAATTTGGTTGGCGTCTGCATCGCTGCACTGGAATATGGTACCAGAAAGGACTCATCATTCGCCATTGGGGTATGGGATTTGGAATTTGGTTGGCGTCTGCATCGCTGCACTGGAATATGGTACCAGGAGCGACTCATCATTCGCCATTGGGGTATGGGATTTGGAATTTGGTTGGCGTTTGCATCGCTGCACTGGAATATGGTACCAGGAGCGACTCATCATTCGCCATTGGGGATGGGATTTGGAACTAGGTTGGCGTCCTCATCGCTGCACTGGAATATGGTACCAGGAGCGACTCATCATTCGCCATTGGGGTATGGGGAAGTGATGGCTTAGGAGACAGGTTTAGATCCCTATCACCTAAGGCTTTTCAATTTTATGGGCCGTGAGGGTCCCATAAAAGCATTTTCTCCCTACGAGTCGTAAGGATCCCGCATGTGTATTTTCTCCTTAGTAGTCGTGAGGACTCCTAGGTGTGTTTTTCCTTTGTGAGTCGTAAGGATCCCATAAAGGTTTGTTCTCCCCATGTATCGTGAGAACACATGAGTGGGTCTTCTCAATGGAGCATAATTCCAAGGGCGGAGACCAGCCGCGTAACTGGTGATTTTGGTGGGGCATGAGTGTGATGAGAATTATTTGAGTCCGTGGATTGTATACGGTAGTCAATTTGGGGACTAACCGTAGGGCCGTAAGAATTTTGGGAAACTGGATTTTGGTTAGCGTCTGCATCGCTGCACTGGAATATGGTACCAGGAGCGACTCATCATTCGCCTTTTTTTTGTTTTGTTTTTGCTGTTTTTTTTTTACCACGATTGCTCTATCATTTCAGCTTTTCTTATTGCGAAGATCGTGATTGCCCTACCATTTCGTCTTTTATTCGCGGTTGCCCCATCATTTCGGCTTTATTTTCATCCTTATTTTACTCGCTGATTTTTATTGTGAGTTGTCCCATCATTTCGGCTTTATTTTCATGTTTATTTTACTCGCTGATTTTTATTGCAAGTTGCCCCATCATTTCGGCTTTTCTTTATTTTTTCTTTTATTTACACATTTTTTGATATATGTTTTTTTTACATTCCCAGTTTAACGACTTAGAGGTCGATTGTTCCCAGTTTAATGACGTGGTGGTCGATTATTCCCAGTTTAAAGACTTGGTGGTCTGCTGTTTCCAGTTTAACGACTTAGAGGTCATTTGTTCCCAGTTTAACGACGTGGTAGTCATCGGTTCCCAGTTTAAAGACTTAGAGGTCTATCATTCCCAGTTTAACGACGTGGTGGTCCTCTTGGTTTATCCCAGCTCCTTGAATTTTGATCTTAGCGGAGCTGTATTGATGACCGTAGCTCTGTGGCTTGCCGATACATTCGAGGACTGTGAGGTTTTTCCAAGCTTGTATTGTTCCTCTACCCAATTTTTGAAAACACAGCAGGCTTCAATGGCATGACTCACCACCCTATGGTATGGGCAGTATACGGGATTGCCGGTCATATTCATTTCATGTGGCCTCTTCGGAATGGGCAATTGTAGACCGTTGTTCAAGGCTTCCTTGAATATATTGCGGACCTCATCCCTCCTGAAGGAGTACACCTTCTTCTTTCTCTCCATTAGAGTAGGTGCTCTTACCGATGCTGGTCCTTGAGGCCAATCAGTCTTTGGTTCGCCTTTTCCAGATAATGGCATATGTCTGGGAGGATTAGGTTCCCGAAAGGCTTCGGTCTCCATTTGTGTGAAATCGGCGGTCGTAGCTTGACTGTTTGCTAACACGTCTTTAGACAGTTCTATCTCTCCCGTCTTGTATTGCCTTTCGACCCAATCTTTGAAGACGAAGCAGTCCTCAATGGAATGACCTATCACTCTGTGATAGGGACAATATTTTGGGTCGTCAGTCATATTCTCTTCCTTCGGTCTTTTTGACTCTGGCAGTTGTAGACCGTTTCTTAGGGCGTCTCTGAATATTTTGTGGACTTTTTCCCTTTTGAAGGAATAGACTTTTTCCAGTTTCTCTTTCAGAGGCGATTCCCTCCCGGCATATGTATCGGAGGGACTGGAGGCTGATTGCGGCCGTTTTTCGCGAAGGCGCTCCGCTCTTAGGTTGAAGGGGGTGTCAGTTGGCTGCCTCCGGGTATCAATCCCTGGTCATGAACCAAAATTTGATTTTGCTGTAATTGCAATCGGGCGACATGGGTCGCGAGATCTGCTGCGACGTTTGCCAATTCATCGACCTTGGACTGTACCTTGGCTAACTTCTCATCCATGTCCTGAAACTGCCTCTGAAGCCATCGGAATAATGCTTGTTCTGTAGCTCCGGTTATGACAACCGGGTCATCCTTATTGCCTGAGCTCAATTCCGCAGGAACCACGGGCTCCTCTGGCTTATCGGCCTGAGCGGGCTCTTCATCATTTAGATTGAGTTGACGTTGGGTAGCGTCCACCGTATCATCACCCTGGCTGTGAAGTATAGGAGGGTTCGTTTCTTCATGTCCGACTATATAGACAGTGCGGACCATATAGCCAGCCATCTCTTTATCTTTGGCGGCTGATTTCGCGGAGCGGTCCGGGCTTTGGAAATTCATAAATTTTAACATGGCCAGAGCACTAGCCCTTTTGTTGGGTCTGTATCTGAGCCTCTTCTGCCTCAGCTTCTCTGCCTTGAGCGCTTGGCAGGCTTCTACTCTTCGGGAAGCCGCCATAGGCTAAGTGATGGGGAGGCTTGAGAAGACACCCAATTAAGCAGTTGTCAGGGGCATCGCCGGAGCTTGCTCGAGACGCCCTGTTGCTTTGTTGGTGTTGATGGCCTTGCCCCCAGCTGGGACCAAGGAGAGTCGTTCAAACATCGACTTGCGTTTGGGTTGGGGCGCCCTCGCGACCATGACATTCGGCCTTTTCCCCTTTGAGACCGGTTTGTCTGTTACCGGAGCTTGAGGAGCTGGGACGGCGTTAGCTGACACGAACATAATAGAGCTGAATGGTAGCGGCGGTTCTTCCCATTGTCTTCCGAGACTGGCCGGAAGGACCGTCTTAGAGTCTATCTTCATCGTGTAGGAGAGGGAGCCGTGCTGAGAGCTGAGTTCATCATTGGAGACATTGTTGAAAAGCGATTGCTTGAGAACCTGCATGAAAGAGCATTATTTTAGTATAAATATAGATATGTACATTGACAGAGTTCGCATGAATGTTTAACCCGAAATATGGGAGGAGAGATAGGTCCCACCGGGCATGCCAGAATCTGTAGGGTGTTTTTCGTCACCCATTGAGATGGGAATACGCGCGCGCTTGTCAGGCGCATTACAGATTCCCCCTGCCTAGGGTAGGCTGGGGTTTATTGATCGTGGGGATCCGAATCTCCGGCAGCCGCGAACTAAGCTGCCGTTAATTACCCCTCGCCTTTGGGGCGAGGGAACCTCCGATTAACGGGTTAAACTGGTCATGCGAACTCAATGTGCGTGTATATACATATATGTAAAAAAAATAAAGGGAAAGGGCATCCAGAGGATGCGTGGGGAAAAGCGCCAGCGCTTTGGGCGCTAGCGCTCCACGTGTCAGCACGTGGGCGCTCGGGCACTAGCGCTTTGGGCACTAGTACTCTGAGCGCAAGAGCGCTAGCACTTTGAGCGCTAGCGCTCCACGTGTCAGCACGTGGGCGCTCGGGCGCTAACACTTTGAGCGCTATCGCTCTGAGCGCTAGCGCTCCACGTGTCAGCACGTGGGCGCTCGGGCTTTGAGCGCTAGCGCTCCGAGCTTTGAGCGCTAGCGCTCCGAGCGCTAGCGCTCCACGTGTCAGCACATGGGCGCTCGGACGCTAGCGTCCTGAGCGCAAGAGCACTAGCGCTCCACGTGTCAGCACGTGGGCACTCGGGCGCAAAAAGGGACTTGGTCCCTGCAATGGGAGTTGTACTCCCAGAAAGGAGCACTTATTATTTTGTGTGTGTGTGTGTGTGTGTGTGTGTGTGTGTGAGGAGTTAAACTCCAAGGATGTTTTGAAGCTGATGAAGGGGCTTCTCCCCTTGAGCCCTAGTTCTTCCCCAAAGTGGGGTTTCTGGAGATGGGTCTCCTTCTTCTTCCTGTCGTTTAGCCGGATCTTGAAGATCAAGAGATGTGAGATTTTAAAAATCTCTTCTTTTTGAGATCTAATGACAGATCCAAGATCCCCTTTGTGGGTTTTGTGGTGAAAAACTATTTAGTTTTGGAAAAGGAAGAGTAAAACTCTTGATTTAATTCAAAAGAAAGAAGAAGATTTGGAATCTTCAGAAAGGGGAAAGAGGCACAAACCCTAGGTTTTTGAGAGAATGAAAGGTGTATTTCTTTATTCATCATCATGTTGCCTTATATAGGCTTACATGTTTACATATAGCCCCTTGGGCTTTGCAAAATGGCATTTTGCCCATCCCATGGCTCATGTGCCATTTCTTTTTGCACATAAGCCATGGGCTTACAAGAAATTGGCTTTATGCCCATTTTTCATACATTCATGCACAATAATTACATCAAAATTATTTGTTACATATTTTTTTTATTTTGGTATGGCGGAAGGCCGAACGCTTCGTGTTCAGGCTTGACCTGGGCATTAGCCCACTTGATTGGGCTTGGGCCCACCTGGCTTGGGGTTGATCTTGACTTTGACTTGGTCAACCGGGGTGCAAATTTTGACTTCAACAAGCCCGATGTTGTAGGGCTGTCCCCAAGGATGCGACTCGCCATGGCATATGCGCCTCCCTAAGGTGTCCAAAGTCGCCGACGGCTGCATGGGTACGGCGGCAATCGAAGGCTGAAGGAGACCCTCTGAAGTCCAATTAACAACCTCCACGGCATAGTTCACCGAGGGCGCATTTGCATATGGGATCGCCGAGATAGGCTCCGAAGGCGTCGCACAAGAGAAGCTTCGACGACCTTTGATAATCTGGTCGTACCATCTACCCCACAAGTGAAGATTTTTGTGTTCCGGGTCACGGTCTTTGATGAGCGCGAGAACCTCCCGGTCCACAGGTTCCTCAGGGAATCCTCCCTCTGAATGGACGAATGGAAACGTAGTATCGAAAGACATGTCGCCTGCAAAAAAGGGGACAGAATTCAACTGTCAGTGCTATAATTTAATTTTAAATTTTGACACTCGGTACTTTAAAATTTGTACCACACTGCAATGCAGTGGAAATGGAATCAAAGGGGGACCCACAAAATCTAGATGGCAATGCATCAATTAATAAAACAGCCTCATCATTGGATGAAACTGTTAATTAAATGAGGAAATCCTCAGGAAAATTCTTATTAAATGCGAGATCCCTCGGGAAAAGGAGAAAATCTCCCTTTGAGAGCAATGCTCTATGACAGAGTGACACTTGTCAAACTCTGATCATTAAAGAATAAAATTCCTTAAGAGCCTGGCTCTGTAATGATGATGGAAAAATCCATCAGAAAAGAATTAATTAAAATTAATTTTTATGAATTAAAAAATTCTAGGATCTTCAAGATCTATGAACAAACTCTTAAAAGTTCTTCATCAAAGATTAATAAATCAACATGATTCAAAAGAGCAGAGCTCTGATTCATGGGCTAAGAAACCCCAAGAAAAGATCTCTTTAGATCTATGGGTTAATGAGAGCAAAGCTCTGTTAATGAAACCCTAAATGGGTTTTATTTAGATCAAAGATCTATGAAGAGCAAGGCTCTGTTAATGGGTAAAACCCTAATTTATTTAAAAAAATTTAAACATTACCTAAGTTTTGATAGAGTTCTGCTCTTGAAAAATTCTTAAACTGAAGAGCAATGCTCTAAATAAAAATTCTCAAGAAGAAGATGAAAATAATCTAAGGAACCAAAGGTCCTATTTATAGGCATTGAACCGCCTCTTCGACTTCTGAGTTGATCCAAGGGCGCAGATGCTGCCACCGCTGCACTCATATGTGCGTCACGTGAGCGCAACGGTGGGGGGTATTTGTTTCCCCCAATCAGAGCAAAGCTCTGTTTTGAAATTTAAAATTCAAAAATTGAAGCAACACTTCAGATCCAGCGCTAGGCGCGCTGTGCGCCACGTGTCAAACACGGATTCGCTAGCGCCAGGTGCGCTGCGCCCTAGGCAGTGCACCCCCAATCAGAGCAAAGCTCTGTTTTGAAATTTAAAATTCAAAAATTGAAGCAACGCTTCAGATCCAGTGCTAGGCACGTGATTGATACTTTTCGTGCGTGTTCAAGTTTAATTACCGCAATCAGGACGGTTTCGCTTTGCAGCTAGCCGGATGAGTACGGGTCGATCCACAGAGAGATGGGAGTCTTTTTCTTTATGTTTTAACGAGTTAAGTCCAAATGTGTTCAGGTTTGTTTAAGATTAGCTAATTAGAATTGAATGATAAGAGAACTTGTTAAGGGTTAGGATTTGGTTGGTTTGAGTTAGGAGGTCGCTCACTTAATTCATTTGCCACTCTTAATATCGATGTTACGGTAATCGGCAACAACGGGGATTAGCACGACTAAGGAGGAAACTTGCGAGTATAAGCTAGGCTTTCCAACACTTAGTTTCCTCTTTTTGGTCCTTGTCCGTCCGTTCTTGGCTCTTAGTCGCAACCTCAAGTTGATTCAACCACAGCCGGTCTCACTAGGGTATCACCGCTATTATAAAGAATAGGGTGCCGTAGGGAGCGGATTGTGGATCAATTAACGGGAGTTCGAATCAAGATGTTGGGCAAAGAGAAGAGTGAGGGAGATTTCCTTCTCTCAAACTTTCCATTTCCTACCCTAACAAGTGAGAAATTACTCACCCATTATAAAAGATAAATGAAATGAAACAAAGAAAGAGGGTAATAAGAATTGAGGTAGAAAATCACAACTAGCTATTTGGGACCTCACTTAGGCAAGAATCACACTAAGTATCATGGTTGTAAGGATAAAAGAAAATAGAAGAGAATTAAAACAAAAAGAAAACAAATAACAACAACTACTTTTAACAATTGAAATTACAAGCAAAATAAAGAACTAAATTACAATTCATGCATATAGAAAAAGAACACTTCTTGCATTCTTCAACACTCAATAAATCTCTCACAAGCTTTAATGGAGGAAGATGGAGGAAATACTCTTTTATTACAAACTAAACTAAACTTAATACAAAAATTACACACAAAAATAAGCACACCTCTCTTGGCTCTGTTCTGGGCTATTTATAGGCAGTTTCCTGAAACAATAGGAATAAAATATAACCCTAAATACAATTACAGGAATAACCCCAAAGTTTCACCAGATGACGACACATGGAAGACGCGGAACCGCGGCCAAGGTGGGGATTTGGCCGCGGTTACGCGGTG
Organism: Agapanthus africanus; assembly: GCA_030015575.1. Classification (NCBI taxonomy): domain Eukaryota; kingdom Viridiplantae; phylum Streptophyta; class Magnoliopsida; order Asparagales; family Amaryllidaceae; genus Agapanthus; species Agapanthus africanus. The sequence continues at coordinate 23,655,781 of CM057339.1, read as the reverse complement.
GGTTGGTGGCCAAACCCTGTCGGGTTGATTTCTGTGGTCTTGCACTCTTTTTTCCTTGTTTTTGAAAACTTTAAACTGAAACATCTCCTCCAGAATATCTTCAGACTTTATAGTCCAAGATTGCTTTTAATTTCTTCTCCTTTGACTTTTATTTCCTTTGACTTCTAATCTTGATTTAGACACAAATGACAACTAGTTTCGTCCCATCTTCTGAACTGGTACTGGACGGATACTGGACGGATACTGGAACCCGGCTTTTATCTGTTTGTGACAGATGTTCTGGATTTTGGCATAACTGTGGAGAATTTATCGGGTTTGCATTCTTTTGGACTGGAAACCTGTAATCTGTAAACATGCAGCAAATACGGATTAAAAGCACCTACCTATATACAATGTGATCAAGAATGGGCGGTATAAAATACAAAATTCTGTGATGAACAAATACCCCCAAACTTATCTTTTGCTCGTCCCGAGCAAAACCATTTTATTCATAAAAAGTCCTAACCTCACTTTCGTAGGGAACGCGATTGCACTGAGCACGTGCAACAAGCCGTTAAACCTCTAGGTGTCCCTAGTAGGAGGAGTGTTGTCTCCTGAGGGTTTTCAGCGGATTACACCCACAAAATCCGATCAAATTGGCCATCGACTCTAATCCTTTATTTCAGGATTCTAGCCAGAAACTCTATTATCATCAACTTAGAAATCATTAACCCGTATTCTTCACACTTCCTTTTATTTAACTTAAGATTCTATACGTCTAGCCATTTTACAAAGCTTTCAGCATCTCCTGAGTTTTTCTTCTTAAGCGCAATCTCGAATCCGGAATTTTTATCAACTCTTCTGAAGAAATAAACCCTATTTTTCATTCCTATCTCTCCTCCAAACTCTGATTATATACCCCTACGTGTGTGTAATTATCACCCCTACACTTGGAAATTCAGTTCAAGCTATAATACCCTTGCCTTAATACCCAGCACTACTTCTTTTCATTAATGATGGATGGTTTTGCTCATACATCTTTCATGCGACTATTAATGCTTCTTGAGGCACTAACATCCGATTACTAAATGTGTGAGCTTTAAAGTGTAAATAGCAGTTTCCAGGTCTTGTATTTTATTCTCTTTTTTTTTCTTTATTTTTCTTTTTCAAGACCGGATATATTTTTCAATGGTGCTCTTTTGGTGTTTAGCTTTAAATACCGTTTTTTCTTTCATACTAGGCTTTCAGGCAAGAGTATTTCTAGGTATCCTCTACTATTCCGAGTTTCAAGATGGTGTATGTGCGATTTGTAGGGTATATATTTTCAGAAATTTGGACTTAAGATTCAGAATTATTTTTCAGACTTACTCTTCAAATAGAGCTTCAATACTCTTCCCTCATTTTGACTTAGCCTGAGAACTAGACTCAAAATTTGCTTATTTCAAAATAAACCGCTGAGAAGTATATTTTCTATAGTTATATTTCAAGGAAGGTTATTTTTAGGGTTTATAATTAACTAAGTTTAAGATCTAGTTGTTTCTAACTAGTCAACTGTCATATCGGACTTGAGTCAAAAATGGTCAATAAGAATTTATTTTCTTGTAAAATTTTTGTTTTTATTTTCAAGATTTTTAATTTTTTTTAATTTTCTTTTAATTTTCTATTTTTTTTAATATATTTTTTTATAAAAAATGCAATGCAGAAAATGCGATGTAGAATTTAAACATGCAAAGCAGAAACAAATATTTACATAAAAGATAAATAAAACGTGCAGATGCAATACAAGGATAACTATTTACAACCCAATCCCACCCCCAAACTTATTGATAGCAGTGTCCTCACTGCCCCCTGCGTCGTCTCCTAGACGCTGCCTCGCTTGTCCCTGCCTCATTACTCTCTGCCCTTGGGCCCCTGGATCGTGATCTTGATCTTTCCTCTCTTGCCAATAGGGTGGCCATTCCGTGTTCCAGGTTCGTTAGACGATGATCAAAGTTTGTCATCATCCCAATTACTCTCTCTACCCCCCTATGTGTTCGTCGAATTAGGCGCGCTTGCGCAGCGAGGGTGAGCTCTTCGTCGCTCGCTGTGGAGCTCGAGCCAGATGTCCTGGCCATCACATTCTCGGCCGGCTCGGTGCGCGACCATATATCGTGGAGTCGAGTATAGGATGTGGAGACACCCTCAAGAAGGGGTCGAATGGGGGCCCCAGCATGCATGTGTAGTTCAAACTCGTCAACAGGGATAAAATGGCGACACAGTTGTGTCACCAACATTGGGCACGGATAATTGGCCGAACTTTTGCCAGCGTCAATCGACTGAAGTAACACAGTGCACATATCATAACTTGGGTTTCTAGTCATTAACGTGTGCACGATGTGCAGTGAAGGTGTAAAAAACGTCGTATTGTGCGAACTGCCAAATATGTTATTTTGTGCCCATCGGCACACAGTCAACACATTCGCGTACAGTGTACGCGCCTGAATCCCATTTCTAGGCTCCCTATAACAATCATTGCCCATCAATGGCGTGTAATCCTCAAATTGGAGAGGTTGGTCATGAGCGGGTATACGGGGTATCAATGTGACTTCATGAATGAAGTCTCTGTCTATTCGAATCTCTCAATCACCCCAAAATAAGCGAAGAAACCCGTATTTTTCAAAGCAACCCTCTTCCATGCTATCAAAGAACCATTCAACGAGATCCGGAAGCGCGAATGCATTCGGATGGTTATACAAGAGGTAATTCCATCCGCGTTTCCGGATTTCGTCGCCAAAATAGCTACCATACGTGTTATGGGCGAATAATTGTGAAAAATCTCTTTCAAATTGGAAATGTGGAGCCATAACAAGAATTTTACAGATCTTAAAATAGGGGAAAAGAGATCAAACCACCTCTGGAAAAAATTTCAGAGGGCAAGTCGGCAAGGAGGCGGCGCTTCCGCGGCGAAAATGGGGTTCCGGCGGCGCTTCCACGGCGATAGAAGGAGATCGGCGGCGCAGTTTTCTGGAGGCGGGTAGGGTTTCTGTTGGTCTTTTGTTTTTGAGGCAGAATGGTTCAGGAATGGGTTAGCAAGTTATTTATAGGGGTTTTGGGTTATTTGCACTAAAACCCCTATAAAAAGAATAATGAAATAAAAGAATTATGTATAAAGAATATTCTATTTTATGAGTTGAATATAAAAATAATAATATTATATATATTTTTTTATTTCTATTTTTATTTTTTTATTGGATTTTTTTTTGTTTATTTATTTTCTGAATACAAGTAGAATTTTTCCCGGCACACAAGAAAAAACAAAATTGTATATACATACCCCCAAATTTATTTGAAACAGTGTTTCCACTGTTTTTGGCTGGATAATCGAAGTTCGGGTGTAAGGGGAGGAAGATTAGTCGATGTAAACCGGCTACTGCAACAGCAAGAGCTCCTCTGATGGGTCTGCGGTGTGGAATGGTTTCAACCTGTGTCCGTTCACTTTGAATAGTGAACTGTCTTTTAGATTTTCCAAATCCACAGCACCGTACGGATATACAGTCCGTACCAAGAATGGTCCTTTCCAACGAGATCTGAGCTTACCAGGATGGAAATGTAGCCGGGTGTCGTAAAGCAGTACCTGTTGACCAGGTGCGAATGTTTTGCGCAAAAGGTGTTTATCGTGAAACATCTTCGTTCGGTTCTTAACGACAACCGCGTTTTCGTAAGCCTCATCCCGAAGCTTGCTTAATTCGTTCAACTGCAGCTTCCGATGGCTGCCCGCATCTTCGAGAGACAAATTCAGCTCCTTTATCGCCCAAAATGCGCGATACTCTATTTCCTCAGGGAGGTGGCAAGCTTTTCCGTAAACAAGCCGATAGGGAGACATGCCAAGATTGGTCTTATAAGCGGTTCGAAATGCCCAAAGGGCATCAGTGAGTTTCAACGACCAATCCTTACGATTCTTGGAAACCGTCTTCTCCAGTATCTGCTTGATTTGCCGATTTGAAATTTCGGCTTGCCCACTTGTTTGGGGGTGGTAGGGCGTGGATAGCTTATGATTAATGGAATATTTTTGCATCAAGGCCTCGAAAGTCCTATTACAGAAGTGCGTTCCATTGTCGCTAATGATCGCTCGGGGGTGTCCAAACCGGGAAAAGATGCTTTCTTTAAGGAATTTAACGACAACCTTGTTGTCGTTAGTTCGGCTTGGTACGGCCTCGACCCATTTAGAGACATAATCAACAGCCAGAAGAATGTACAGGTTCCCAAAAGAGCTGGGAAACGGCCCCATGAAATCAATCCCCCAAACATCAAAAATCTCCACAACCAAGATCGGTTAGAGCGGCATCTCATTTCTCCTGGATATCCGGCCCAAGTGTTGGCACCGGGAGCAATTCTTGCAGTATTCATGAGCATCTTTGAAGAGTTGTGGCCAGTAGAAGCCACATTGCAAGATTTTCTCAGCTGTCTTTCTTGGGCCAAAATGCCCGCCACATGCTTGATCGTGGCAAAATGACAGCACACTCTTGAATTCATCGTTAGGGACACACCGACGAATAATCTGGTCGGGACAGTACTTGAACAGATAGGGTTCGTCCCAGTAAAAGTGTTTTACTTGGGATAAGAATCGAAGTCTGTCCTGACTTGACCATTCAGTCGGTAGTAATCCTGTGGCCAAATAGTTCACAATATCTGTGAACCACGGTTCGCAAGATACTGTCAAGAGCTGTTCATCTGGAAAAACGTCATTGATCGGAATTTGAAGTGACGGCGAAGAAGGAAGTCGTGAGAGATGGTCGGCGACTACGTTCTCACATCCTCTTTTGTCCTTGATGACAAGGTCAAACTCTTGAAGCAAGAGGATCCAACGTATTAACCGAGATTTTGCATCTTTCTTCGCAAAAAGATGGCGCAGAGCAGAATGGTCTGTGTAGACAATGACTGGAGAGCCGATGAGGTAGGGCCTGAACTTTTCTAAAGCAAATACAACAGCCAAGAATTCCTTCTCAGTTGTTGTATAATTTAGTTGGGCGTCGTTCAGGGTTCGGCTAGCATAATAGATTACGTGCGGCATCTTGTTGATGTGTTGTCCAAGGACAGCACCGATGGCAAAGTCGGATGCATCGCACATAATCTCAAATGGGTGCGTCCAGTCAGGAGAAGAAAGAACGGGAGCAGAAGTGAGTGAGCTTTTTAATGACTCGAACGCAGTCACACAGCTCGAGTTGAAGTCGAATGTCGTGTCCTTGGCCAGCAAAAGAGTCAAGGGCCTAGCAATCTTGCTAAAGTCCTTGATGAACCGTCTATAGAAACCGGCATGGCCAAGGAAGGCTCGAATGTCTCTGACGCATCTGGGATGAGGGAGATTGGAAATGACCTCAATCTTTGCTTTGTCAACCTTTATGCCATTTTGTGAGATGATATGTCCTAAGACAATACCTTCGCACACCATTAAGTGGCACTTCTCCCAGTTCAAAGTGAGATTCTTTTCCTTACACCGGGTAAGGACAGCGTCAAGATGCAGCAAACACTCATCAAAGGAATCGCCGAAAATGGAGAAATCGTCCATGAAGATCTCCAAGAATTTTTCTACCATGTCTGAGAAGATTCCCATCATACACCGCTGGAAGGTAGCGGGCGCATTGCATAACCCAAAGGGCATGCGACGATATGCAAACGTGCCGAAAGGACATGTGAATGTGGTCTTGTCCTGGTCTTTTTCGGCGATGGGAATTTGATTATAGCCGGAGTAGCCATCAAGAAAGTAGTAGTACTCGTGTCCGGCCAATCGTTCAAGAATCTGGTCAATGAAAGGTAGCGGAAAGTGATCTTTCCGTGTTGCGGCGTTGAGTTTTCTGTAATCGATGCATACTCGCCACCCAGTCTGGGTGCGAGTAGGGATTAACTCGTTCGCCTCGTTGGTAATGACCGTTATACCTGATTTCTTGGGGACAACGTGAATGGGGCTGACCCACTGGCTATCAAAGATAGGGTAAATGATACCACTATCTAGACATTTTACGATCTCCTTTTTCACAGCCTCCTTCATGACTGGGTTGAGACGCCTTTGTGGATCCCTGGCTGGTTTGGCATCATTCATCAAATGAATATGATGTTCAACGATTAGGGGACTAATCCCCTTGATGTCCGCCATTGACCAGCCAAAAGTTTGCCTATTGCTGTGCAAGACCGCAAGAAGAGCTTTCTCTTGCTCTGGAGCTAGAGAAGCCGAAATGATAACAGGGAGGGTCTCGTTCTCACCCAAGTAAGCGTACTTAAGGTGAGACGGCAAAGGCTTGAGTTCGAGCGTTGGAGGTGAAACGATTGAAGGCAAGATTGGTGAAAAGGTCTCGAACTCAAAGGATTCCAGCAAAGGTTCAAAATGAGTGTAAGCGACCGAGATGGATGGTTCAGGTAACTCATCCGGAAATTCGAAGGATTCAAACTCGGGTGGTGACTGGCTAAGATCGGTCGAGAAAGTGAAACACTCGTAGTCATTGTCGGGCGCAGAAGCAGCAGCAGGTTTGAAGAGGAACGCACTAGTGGCGTCAAGATTATCGCGATCGAACAAAAACTCCTCGAATTCACAGTCCTCCGAGGTGATCTCCTGGATTGAGCAAACATCTAGTATATGAGCATTAGGTTCGGAGGGCTGATTCCCTAACCTAAAAATGTTGAGTTCAATTGTCATATTTCCAAAAGATAGGCTCATCGAACCATTTCGACAATTGATCACAGCATTTGAGGTTGCAAGGAATGGGCGACCGAGTATCACCAGAATTTGATTCCGGGGGTTGGCTACAGGCTGTGTGTCTAAAACAATGAAGTCAACAGGGAATATGAAGTCCCCAACCTTGATTAACACATCCTCTAGCTCACCCCTAGGATGGGTGATTGATCGATCGGCCATTTGGAGAGTGCAGTGTGTGGGTTTCAGCTCTCCTACACCTAGTTGCTCATATACTGAGTACGGAAGCAGGTTAACACTGGCACCAAGATCTAATAGTGCGCGGTTGATGTTCTTATCCCTAATGGTAATAGAAATCGTAGGATAGCCAGGGTCCTTCCATTTTTGCGGTAAAGGTTGGGTAAGAGCATCACTCACAGCACTAGCCAAGAAAACTTTCTTGGGTACCTGAGATTTCCTCTTTTTCGTGCACAAGTCCTTTAAGATTTTCGCGTAGGACAGGACTTGTTGGACAGCATCTAAAAGGGGAATGTTGATGTTAACCTGCTTAAACAACTCCAGAATCTTCTCCATTTGTGGATTTTGTATATTGGACCTCAACCGGTTTGGAATGGAACGTTTTTAAAATTGGTTGAGTCCAATGCTTGTGGAGGAGATTGTAGAGCTGGAACGGATCCCAGAGCTGGTGCTTTCGTGGAGTGAGAAGTGGGTCCATTCAGAGCAGAAGAAAAAGAAGAAGAAGAGCCTTTTGAAGAATGGAGCATAGGCTCAGAAGACGAAGAAGAAGAAGTAGAAGAAGAGGAAGCGGCCGGGGTGTCATTATCCTCAATTGTTGTGCCGATGTTGTTATGCAGCATCCTTCCTGATCTCAATATAGTCACGACACTCACATTATGGTTCTGTTGTTCAAGAGCAACATATGCATTATGTGGGTGACCGGGATTTGGGAGTGGCTGAGATGGAAGCTTCCCCTTTTCTCGCTCGCTTAACGCCGCATTCAGCTGTGCAATCTGGGCTTCGATCGTCTTGATGCTTTGCCCGTGTGCAGCAGTATATTGCACCAAAGACTGAATAGATGACTGGATGTTTGCGGTGGATTGTGTCGGTTGTTTAACGAACGCCTCCAGACTTCGTTCGAGCGAGGAAACCTTATCGTTGTTGGACGGAACAAAGTTGTTTTGGGGAAAAGAATTGTTGGGTGCAAAGTTGTTCGTCTGATTTTGAAAAGGTTGGGGTTGGAAGGGCTGCTGAAATTGATGTTGAGTTTGTTATTGCGCTTGTTGTTGCGGAGGAGGTGGCCTCTGGAAATTGTTGCCTTGGAATTGCTGCTGGTTCTGATTCCAGGAGAAATTGGGGTGGTTCCTCCAACCGGGATTGTAGGTGGAAGAGTATGGATCATTCCTCGGTCTTTGCTGAAATGCAGCATTAACCTGATCCTGTCCTTGAGATGGTGAATTGTAAGGACACTCTTCGGTTAAGTGAGAAGGATCGGAACAACAAGCACAAATGGTACGAAGGGGAAGAACAGGGGCAGGAGCAGGAGATGAAAATTTGCTCTCTATCGTTTCAAGTTTTCTCGTTATTGCAGCCTTTTCAGCTTTCATCGCAATAGAGGCATCAAGTTGGTGAATTCCTACCCTAGACTGACCAGTAGAGGTGGAGGAAGAAGAAGAAGAAGTTGGTCTGGTGCTCTCCCATTGAAGCGTTTGTTCTGCAAGGTCGTCGAAGAATTGCCACGCTTCTTCGTCAGATTTCGATAGTAAGTGGCCCTAACAAATGGTTTCCAACAACTGCTTGGTTGCTGGGTTCAGGCCCTCGTATAAGGTTTGGCACAGTTGCCATTTCTCAATACCGTGGTGAGGGCACTGAACAAGGTCTTTATACCGATCAAAGCACTTCCAAAAAGGTTCAGTAGTAAGCTGGGAAAATTGGTTGATTTCGTTACGGATCCTTGCGGTTTTATGATTCGGATAGAATTTCTTGAGAAACGCTTTCACAAACTCGTCCCAACTGGTTATGGAGTGCGAAGCAGTGCTATACAGCCACTTTTCAGCAAGATCGCACAAAGTGAACGGAATGACACGTAGCCGTATAGCATCGTCCGACAGCTGGGTTGTTTTCATCATGGCACAAACATTTTGGAACTTGTTGATGAAGATATAGGCATCTTCAGATTCAAGCCCATGAAATTTCGGAAGCATGTTAATGAAGTGGGGCTTAATTTCAAAATTATCCCCGTTGGCCGGTGGAAGGGAAAGACAGGTAGGAAGTGCAGAACGGGTGGGGTAGAAACGATCCTGGAGCGCAATTCGCGGTGGTGCTACAACAGGCGGTGGTGGTGGGTTATTCGCATCCATAGCAGGTGGAATCAATCCCCGAGGAGTTGTAGGGATGTTTGGATTAAATCCTGACATCGCGGAAGAAGAGATTGGTGAAAGAGAAGGTGAAGATGTATGAACAAAATTCTGGTCAACGTCGGAGTTGGCCGGCAAAGGTAAGGGTGAAAGAGGCGTGGAAGGAGTTTCGACGTCTGAGTTGATCGCGTAGTCGGTAGCGACTAACGTAATGCGGACTAGGCGGGCGCTAATGTCCCGAGTCCAAGCGGACATACACTAAACGAGTTTAGTATAGTCAAAGCGTAGAATGTGAGGGTAAAAAAATGTCAGTGGAGAAATACAATGAGAGGGTGGTGAAAAAATGGATTCTGGCGACAAAGGGCAAGTTTTTATAAAAGTTTTTGGTTTTTTATATATATATATATATTTTTAGAAAGAGCTTTACAGAAATATGTACGGACTTACGGCTTCAAGCAATCAAAAATAAGATATGCACAATCACACCTAGATCTAGAGTCACCTAGGTCAGCTAGACAGCTCCTAACTGTTCCAAAGGGCTAGAAATAGGACCTCAAACCGCCTCTTCTCCGCCAATTGCAGCCAGGTAAGTGCCAGGTAAGTGGGAGGCTCCCCACTACGTAAGTAGTGGTCCTAATTAAGTAACTACTTGCCTTCGACACACTTGCCTAGACACCGCAAAATCAGGATAGGATAAACGGCTGATGCCTGTAACCAGTCCTCTGTCTTATTGAGCGCGAAGTCCTTAGGGCCGAGTCTAGTATTTTTTAATTAAATAATGGTCAATGCATATGCCTTTTGTGATTTCTGGGGTCCTGGGAAGGGTGATGAAATCCCCACCCAATCTGGATTGGTTTTAGAGCCCCTTAAAGTCCGTATTAATATATGCAAAGCAGTAACAATCAACTGCAATCAATTTTTTTATTTTTTAGCGCGGCGCAAAGAATGCTGCAGAAGGAACAGTTCAGTGGAGTTAAAAGGAGTTGAGAAGAGGATTGGGATACTCACAGAGGATTTTGGGTTTCGCCTTGATCCGCCGCGGTGTAGCCGCGAGATATGGGTCTAACTCCCCACGACTTTGGCACTGAACTTGAACTTCTCCCTGTCCTGCACTCTTGCATAAAGAATAACAAGATGTTTTTACAGTATATTTTTTTCTGTTGTTTTTTGGTTATATTTATATTCACAAATTAACCTGAAATTACACAAAGAAATAAACTACCGTCTTCCCGGCAACGGCGCCATTTGATTGATAGGTTTTCTGCGTGTTCAAGTTTAATTACCGCAATCAGGACGGTTTCGCTTTGCAGCTAGCCGGATGAGTATGGGTCGATCCACAGAGAGATGGGAGTCTTTTTCTTTATGTTTTAACGAGTTAAGTCCAAATGTGTTCAGGTTTGTTTAAGATTAGCTAATTAGAAATGAATGATAAGAGAACTTGTTAAGGGTTAGGATTTGGTTGGTTTAAGTTAGGAGGTCGCTCACTTAATTCATTTGCCACTCTTAATATCGATATTACGGTAATCGGCAACAACGGGGATTAGCACGACTAAGGAGGAAACTTGCGAGTATAAGCTAGGTTTTCCAACACTTAGTTTCCTCTTTTTGGTCCTTGTCCGTCCGTTCTTGGCTCTTAGTCGCAACCTCAAGTTGATTCAACCACAGCCGGTCTCATTAGGGTATCACCGCTATTATAAAGAATAGGGTGCCGTAGGGAGCGGATTGTGGATCAATTAACGGGAGTTCGAATCAAGATATTGGGCAAAGAGAAGAGTGAGGGAGATTTCCTTCTCTCAAACTTTCCGTTTCCTACCCTAACAAGTGAGAAATTACTCACCCATTATAAAAGATAAATGAAATGAAACAAAGAAAGAGGGTAATAAGAATTGAGGTAGAAAATCACAACTAGCTATTTGGGACCTCACTTAGGCAAGGATCACACTAAGCATCGTGGTTGTAAGGATAAAAGAAAATAGAAGAGAATTAAAACAAAAAGAAAACAAATAACAACAACTACTTTTAACAATTGAAATTACAAGCAAAATAAAGAACTAAATTACAATTCATGCATATAGAAAAAGAACACTTCTTGCATTCTTCAACACTCAATAAATCTCTCACAAGCTTTAATGGAGGAAGATGGAGGAAATACTCTTTTATTACAAACTAAACTAAACTTAATACAAAAATTACACACAAAAATAAGCACACCTCTCTTGGCTCTGTTCTGGGCTATTTATAGGCAGTTTCCTGAAACAATAGGAATAAAATATAACCCCAAATACAATTACAGGAATAACCCCAAAGTTTCACCAGATGACGACACGTGGAAGACGCGGAACCGCGGCCAAGGTGGGGATTTGGCCGCGGTTATGCGGTGGGTTCGTGGCCAAACCCTGTCGGGTTGCACTCTTTTTTCCTTGTTTTCGAAAACTTTAAACTGCAACATCTCCTCCAGAATATCTTCAGACTTTATAGTCCAAGATTGTTTTTAATTTCTTCTCCTTTGACTTTTATTTCCTTTGACTTCTAATCTTGATTTAGTCACAAATGACAACTAGTTTCGTCCCATCTTCTGAACTGGTACTGGACGGATACTGGAACCCGGCTTTTATCTGTTTGTGACAGATGTTCTGGATTTTGGCATAACTGTGGAGAATTTGTCGGGTTTGCATTCTTTTGGACTGGAAACCTGTAATCTGTAAACATGCAGCAAATACGGATTAAAAGCACCTACCTATATGCAATGTGATCAAGAATGGGCGGTATAAAATACAAAATTCCGTGATGAACAGCGCGCTGCACTCCACGTGTCAAACACGGATGCGCTAGCGCCAGGTGCGCTGCGCCCTAAGTAGTGCACCATGTGTGCGCTAGCACTAAACGCGCTACGCGCCATGTGTCAAACACGGGTGTGCTAGCGCAGGCTGCGCTGCGCTCTTCGCTGCGCGCCACGTGTCAAATGTAGGTGCGCTAGCGCAAAGTGCACTGCGCTTTGAGCAGCGCACCACGTGCAAAGCATGGGTGCGCCAGCACTGGAATTATAAAATTCCCCACCGTTAGATCAAAAGATCTAATAATAATGATAAATCATTAATTAATCATAATTAAAATTTAGTTATGGAAAGATCTTTCCAATCTTGTTAAAAATAAGAAGATTGCCTTCTGTAAAACAGAAGCCCTAGGATCAAAGATCTAACGGTAGGGAAACATCCCCAAATCAATCAGAGAAAGATCTCTTTAACTGATTTAACAAATCAATTTGCCTTATATAAAGGTCCCAAGACTTCAAGTCTGATATATAGAAACCCCCCCATAAACTTTGAGAAAATCCAAAGAAAGAAGAGCAAGCTCTTGAAAGAAGATCATTTCTTCAAGGCAAAAAGATTGACTCTTGAACACAGAGATGAAATCATCTCATAAAAAGAAGAATTATCTTCTCAGAAGATCATAGATCTACAAAGACCAAGGTCTTTTATAAAAAGAGATCAAAAGATCTCATCATAAAAACAAAAGAAGTATTTACTTCATTCACAGATCATTGATCTACAAAGGCAAAACCCTTTCAAAAAAAATAAGAACTGTTGTTCTTGAATCTTGAGGCAAAGCCTCTTTTAAAAGAACATAAGTTTGTTCACAGATCATAAATTTGATCAAATGCGCTTTGCGCTATTGAAATATGCCTTGCACTCTTGAACAGCGCTTCTGCGCTCTCTGGACCGGCGCTCAGCGCCAAAATGCGCCACGTGTCAACCACGTATGCAACTTGTGCTTTGCGTTTCTGAAATAGCGCACTGCGCTCATGGGCTGGCGCTCAGCGCCAAGCGCGCCATGTGCCACTCACGAGTGCGCCACTAAATTGACAGCGCAATGCGCTCATAAACTAGCGCTTAGCGCTCATAAACTGGCGCAATGCGCTCACTATCTGGCGCTTAGCGCCAAGCGCGACACGTGTCCTCCGCGTATGCGCTACTTGACAGAAGCGCACTGCGCTCTTTAATTGGCGCAAAGCGCCTGGTGCACCACGTGTCGCGCTGACAGAACACAAATTGTTCTTTAATGAGCCAGAGCTCTGCTGAATGCTTTGCATTCAATACAAGACAAAAGAAAAGATTCTTTTTGCCAAGATCTAATACTCAGCATTATTAAAAGGGCCAAGCTCAAATAAAGGTTCAATAGCCAGAATAAACAAAATGTTAAACATTTATTGGACTTAGCCCAATATTAGCCATAAGTCCTCAACTTATATTTAATTGAGCCCATCTGCTCACGAATATTTAACAGATCTTAGTCTCAAACTGGACTACAGATCTTTTTACCAATTCACACCGGTTCAAGGGTACATCTCTTTACTCCTATGATATTTGTCGTTGTAATCCTTCAACGTCTTCAGAGAGGTGACGGGTCCCGACAACTACACATAACCTGAACTGTGGGATCCTTAAGCCCATGGACTACGATGTCCTTAACCTGGACTGTGGGGTCCTTAAGCCCATGGACTACGATGTCCTTAACCTGGACTGTGGGGTCCTTAAGCCCATGGACTACGATGTCCCTAACCTCGGACTGTGGGGTCCTTAAGCCCATGGACTATGATGTCCTTAACCTGGACCGAGAAGTCCTTAAACTAACATTGGACTGTAATGTCTTTAAACTAATCGATCGCAATGTCCCTAAACTAAACATTAGAGTCCAAATGCTCTTCTGTCGGATCTAAATGACCCCGTTAAGTTGATCTTAGTCTAAAATGAGACTGACGTATCCTTAACAAACGTTTAAGTTGATCTTAGTCTCAAATGAGACTAACGTATCCTTAAACCCAACCCCCAAACCCAAATCTAAGAAGATACGGATTTGGACTAATCCACGCCCTACGAGCGACAATATAAATTAGTCTCCGTATACAATCCATGGGAAACTAAACACAAAACAAACACCCACGACACGAAGTGACCATCTTGAGAAGGAGAAAGTGGTTACCGCGATGCGGTAGCGTAATTAACTGCAGGGGCTTGCGCCTGCAGGGAAGAGCGTCCCCACAATCAAAAACCCTTCAACGAGGGGGAATCCGACGAAGTCTTCTATATCGGCCGCATCCGTTTAAACCTTCAATATACGGTGTCATAAATCAACTTGGCATCTTCGAAGAGGTGGACGGATAGCACCAATTAGCATCTGCCCCGAAATTCAGGCAAGACGTCCACCGCATCTTCGTCCGCGTCTTTCGGCGGGGAACAACGCCTGACAAGTGGGCGCGTATTCCCATCTCAATGGGGTGACGAAAAACTCCCTACAATTAGTCTTTTTGCAATTACTTTCTGCACATAATTTCTGAATCTTACATTATGATCTCATTCTTCATCCTCTCTTCTCCAACCATGCGTGAGTAATTCCTACCTTGCTAGGGTTCGTAGGCTAGGGTAGATCAATGGATGATAAAACCATTTAACTTATTTTATACATTTTAAAGTTTATAAACTTTACCAAAATAAATGTTAATATTCTTATCGGGCGCGCTACCAATTTATTGATAGTCTCGACCACGATTTGAGATTATATTAACACTTGTTTTGTTAGGGGCTGGACATGAATAGAGATCAATGCAAGGACAAGGGTTAATAGTGGGGAAACCCTAGTTTCTTCCAAAAGAACCCTAATCCACATTCATCACTCTTGATATAGTTTTAAACTATTAAAAGATAAAATGAGTCATTTTTAATTAGTCATCCATTACTACTAAGTCATATGAACTCTACAAGCCTCTTCTTTATAAAATCTACATCCGTATTAAAATAGATCTACAACCAATCAACCCATCTTTTAATCGACACGTCTAAAGTAAGAAAAAGGTTCACATTTCCCTGCGGACGACCCATACTCATTGCGGCTAGTTACTAGCGACACCATTCTGATTGCGGTTATTATATTTACACTTCACTTCTTTAAACTCATCAATCACGCATCTCCGCTTAGGTCGGATCTTTTGTTGAATTTTCCTTGGCAAACCCTTCCTTTGAATTAGGTTAGATGTATTCCTCCGAGGTGTCTGTAAATGTAGTAGGGGTAGAGTCGAGCGATGAGGCTCCGGTTGCTGGGGCCGAGTCCAGTGGGTCTTCCTCCTCCTCGGCTTCAGATAGCCGAGAGGATTCTTCTTCTACTGTGTCTTCTGTGTCGGGCTTACCCCCCAGAGTCAGGGCCGCCCTTGTCACCCATCGTCGGGCGGCGACAAGGGCTCCCAAGTTGCGCATTGGGAACACCCGTGATGCGCCCTCCGTCTTGAATCGTATGGTCGAGCTTTCCGACATCCGGACTTGATTCCATATCCTCTCTGGCTATTCACTTCGTCTGGCTAGAGAGGGTGAGCGGACAGACCAGGTGTGGGGCAAGGAGATTGCTCTGTATCTAGAATCATTCCGGGCAGGGATACGTCTGCCTTTCTCATCTGAGGTTTGTGCAATGCTCCATTGTTTCCGTCTTACCCCGGGCCAACTAGCGCCGAACTCGTGGAGGATCCTCCTCGGGTTTCTAGTCCGGTTGAAATTTGATCGGATCCCCTTCGATTTGAACCTCCTCCTGTCTTTTCTCTGTTATAAAAATCATCCCGGGACTAGTAAGGAAGAGCCAATCTGGGTGTATCTGTCGTTTAAAAAACGTAAGGGTAGGACGGCCGGATCCGGGGTAGTGGTCGTCCCTTCTTCCATCCATGAGTAGAAGGAGAAGTTTGTTTTCGTCGGTCCTCCGGAGGGTGAGGATTAGCCTGTGTCCACCCTGTGGCACAGGGCTGATTGCCCGAGGGTGAGGCAGTCAAACTCCCCCGAGGTTAAGGTGGTGTCCCAGTGGGAACCAATCCATCAGGCTGATGTCCTGCTTTCCGAGCAGGCACTGAGCTGGGCTTGGCTCAGTCCTGCCCGTTTTTTTGGGTAAGTTAGGGTTTTTGACGATCTGTTTAGACTTCGCCAAATTTTCTTTTCCGCCTCGGTGTCGCTTACCTTTTTCTCCTGCGTGTTCTTTTTTGCAGAACCCATGGACCGATCAAAGATTATGGCTGCCATGGCTGCCAAGGCTTAAGGAAGAAAGACCAGTGGCGCAAGCTTGTACCGACTAGGTTTGAGCGCTGATCCCAAGCAAACTCCTCCGGCTAAGACTCCCACAGCACCCCCCGTCCCAAAGGAACGCCGCTGGGGGGAGAGGGGAGGGGGCAGGGCAGAAACAAGTATGGGACCCGGCACCTCGGGTTAGGGCGGAGGTAACTCCCCCCGCCGAATCACCCCTTAAAAGAAAGAAGCGGGTGGTTTCTCGACCACCCCTTACCGGGATTCAAGTGCAGGAGGGTGACTTCTGCATCGAGGTTCCCTTGGGGCTATCCATGGCTGACAGCTTGCTGGCGGACATGTAGAAGGCGGCTGGGGCCAAGATTCCCCGGGGCACCATGAAGGCCAAAATGGCCACCATAGCTTAGGAGGCGGTTCAGGTCGGTAGCTTTCTTTGAAAATTTCTTAAGTTTTACTTCCTCGGTTTCGGTTTTTTAACACGTTTGTTTTTTCCCTCAGGTCCTTCAGCACTGCGCTCTCCTTGTCGCCATAGAGTCCAAGGAGATAGCCCTGGCAATGAAGAAGGCGGGAGAATCCTTCTCGCGAGAGAAAGAGCTCATTCTTCAATTGCAGCAAGCTGAAGAGAAGGCGGCCCTTCTTGACTCAAGATTGGTCGCCAAGGGCCTGACGGTTTCTAAGCTAAAGGAGTCCCATCGGCTCTTAACCGAATCCAACCGGGCTATCCAGGCCTAGATGGTGGAGTCGAACTGCCTTTTCAATGTCATGAAAAGGTCGAGGGACGCCATCAAGAAGGATGCCCGGGCGGCTTTAGACATGGCGAAGCTTGCTGAGAGCAGGGCGGAGAGGGCCGTAGAGGAGTATAAGACGTCTGATCAATTTTACCTCAATCTCGCCGACTCCGCGACCGTCGGGTGGCATAATGCCCTCGACGCTGTCAAAGAGGCTATGCCCGAGTTCGTCGACCGCGAGCTCCGAGCCAGGTTTCCTCTTGCCGAGAAAGCACCACAGGGCGGCACCGGGTAGGTCGTGGAAGCCGTAGTGGCCGGCGGAAGTGCCGAGCTCGAGGTCGCCATTGTTGCCCCCGATGGAGGCACAGAGCCAGGAGAGGTGGCGGCCGAGCGGGCAGCGTGAGCTATCCCCCTTCTTCTTTTTCTTTTTTTAGAATTTTTGTAAGCTTCCGGGCATTTTTGTAAGGCTGAGAAGCCCACAATATCTTGTATATAATTTTGATCGTAAATAAAGTACATACATTTTTCTTTGCTCAAGTGTCTTCATTCTGCAAGTGCTTTTAGCTCGTCGGTCTTTTCATCTTTCAAGTAATTTTAGCTTAGCATATACTTTTCTTTGCTCAAGTGTCTTCATTATGCAAGTACTTTTTAGCTCTTTAGCTCGCAAGTCTTTTTATCTTGCTAGTATTAGGCCGGTGTCTACCCTTTTTAGGTGACGGTCGCGCCTCAAGTGTGAGTCGAACGATAGCCAAGTGTAGGAAGGTCAGTATCCTTCCTTTCCCCGGAATCGAGGTGACGATCACGCCTCGAGTACGAGTCGAACAATAGCCAAGTGTAGGAAGGTCGGTATCCTCCCTTTCCCCGGAGTCGAGGTGACGATCGTGCATCTAGAATGAATCGTCCGATAGCCAAGTGTGAATAGATCATCGCTCCTCGATTCCCTCTTGGAAGAGCCGAGCATGAGTCTGTTTGGCGGGTCTTGGATCCATATCTTTGTAGGGAAGAAATCTACCCATTGTAGATGAGCCGAGCAGGAAGCTACCCGGTCGCCTCATGATAAGAGCTTTGGATCCACAGCGTTGTAAGGCAGGAAGCCAGCCGTTGTGGATGGGCCGAGCAGGAAATTACTCGGTGGCCTTGCGATAAGGACTTTCGATCCACGCCTTTGTAGGGCAAGAAGCTACCCATTGTAGGTGAACCAAGCAGGAAACTACTCGGTGGCCTCGCGATGGGGGCTTTAGATCCACACCTTTGTAGGGCAGGAAGCTACCCATTGTAGGTGAACCAAGCAGGAAACTACTCGGTGGCCTCACGATGAGGGCTTTAGATCCACATCTTTGTAGGGCAGGAAGCTACCCATTGTGGGTGAACCGAGTGATAAGCTACCCGATCGCCTCGTGATGAGGGCTTTGGATCCAAAGTGTTGTTAGGCAGGAAGCTACCCATTGTGGATGAACCGAGCAGGAAGCTACCCGGTAGTCTCGTGATGAGGGATTTGGATCCACACCGTTGTAGGGAAGGAAGCTACCCGTTGTGGATGGACCGAGCAGGAATCTGCTCGGTGGCCTCGTGGTGAGGGCTTTGAATCCACAGTGTTATTGGGCAGGAAGCTACCCGCTAGACTGAGCAAGAATCTGCTCGGTAGCCTCGCGATGAGAGCTTTGGATCCACAGCATTGTTGGGCAGGAAGCTACCCGCTGTGGATGGACCGAGTAGGAATCTGCTCGGTGGCCTCACGATGAGGGCTTTAGATCCACACCTTTGGAGGGCAGGAAGCTACCCGTTATGGATGGACCGAGCAAGAAACTACTCAGTGGCCTCGCGATGAAGGCTTTAAATCCACACCTTTATAGGGCAAAAAGCTACCCATCGTGGATGGAACGAGAAGGAATCTGCTCGGTGCCTCGTGATGAGGGCTTTTCGTCTCCCTAGTATCTCTTCGGGTCGTCGTTCAACCTTCCGTGACCCATATAGGTGGGAATAGTGACCGTCATAGATGACACGTGGCGGTACTATATCTGGAAAGTGCGATTGTTTCCCCCAATAATAGAAGAGCAAAGCTCTGTTCAAAATTTAAAAAGAGGCAGCGCCTCACGTGCCTTGCACGAGGGTGCAAGCGCCAAGAGTTAAAAAAAACTCTGAGGCAGCACCTCACGTGCCTTGCACGAGGGCACTAGTGCCAAGAGTTAAAAACTCTGAGGCAGTGCCTCACGTGCCCCGCACGAGAGCGCCTGCGCCAGAACTAAAAGTTCTCTGCCGTTGGATCAAAGATCTAACGGAAATGATAAATTATCAAAACACAGAATTAAATTATAATTGAGAAAATACTCCTCAAATCTTTCTAAACAAGAAAAATTACGCTCTACACAACAGACCACCGTTGGATTAAAGATCCAATGGTGATTAAAAATCACCAAGTTTCAGAATAACCTCTGTAGGGGAAAATATTTTCCCTAATCTTTCTAAACAAGAAAGATTATGCTCTGTAAAACAGAGCACCGTTGGATTAAAGATCCAATGGTGATTAAAAATCACCAAGCTATAGAATAAGCTCTGTGGGGGAAAATATTTTCCCCAATCTTTCTAAACAAGAAAGATTATGCTCTGTAAAACAGAGCACCGTTGGATTAAAGATCCAATGGTGATTAAAAATCACCAAATTACAGAATAACCTCTGTATGGAAAATATTTTCCCAATCTTGTTAAAAAAAAGAGAAATATCTTTTGTAAAACAGAAGTCCTTGGATCAAAGATCCAACGGTGGATAAAATCCCCAAATCAATTAAGGATCTCTCAATGAGAGATGTCTTTAACTGAATCAACAAATCTGCCTCTACTATATAAAGGCCCCAAGACTTCAAGTCTAAAAAAGAGGAACCCCCCCCCCCAAACATTAAGTTCAAAAAAGAAGAGCAAGCTAAAAAGAAAGCTTCAAGAGAGAAGAAGGAAGAAGAACTTTCTTCAAGATAAATAAAGAGAATAGAGATCAGAGTATCTCATCTGCATATCTAAGGGTTTAACCCTCATAAAAGAACATAGTTCTTTCCCTGAATCTGAGATCCATGAGACAGGTCTCCTATAAATAAGAATTTAATTCTCGTAGGGATGAATTTGTTCTTGGGGATTGAAGATCCAGAAGAGAACAAAGAATTGAACTCTTAAGAAAAATACACAAAGAAAGAGACAGCGCCATGCGCTTCACGTGCCCCTCACGTGGGCGCTGCCTAATAAAGAGTGCCTAGTGAAGGGTTTCTTTAGCACCTCTACTAGGGTTTGGTAGCATCACATATGCCATATTTAAAAATTTAGAGGGTGCTAAAGAAACTATCCTAAGGATCAAACTAAAAAAGCTAGGGTAACACTAAAACCATCACAATCCACAAGTAGTTAAGTACTAGGTTTAGAGAATACAACCTTTGTAGCTCCCTTCGCTAGACTCCTTGGCTACTTGAGAGTTAAAAGAAGCTTGCTTGAGATCCTCCAAGTCCACGACGATCCATCCGGAGTTCTCTTTGTCCAAGCTCAAAGCCCCACTTGATCAAGATGATGAAGTTGAAGCTAACACTCTAATCTAGTGGGCAAGAGTAGTATAGAATGATGATGTGCTTTGTTTTCTCACTTCAAAACCCTAACTTGATCACTCTTTCACTCACTATCAAAACCTAGAGAGCAAGAGAGAGATGAAGAAGATGGCAATATGAGAGCTCAAGATAATGATAAGTCTTAGGATAAAAATGAGAAAAGAAAATATATATATTTTCTTCCTCTCATTCTTAACCCTATTTAATAAATATCTAGATATTTCTTTTGGACCAAAAATGGCCATGAAAAATAACTCATGGTTAGCTCATTGGTTTAGTGCAAGAATAAAATAATCAACCATGAATTATTATCATTTCCACTAATCCAAAAATAAATATCAACATATTTATAAAGGTGTGAGTCTTATATTGCCACCATCAAATGTATCAACAACCATGATACAAATGAGTATGCATGTATGTGTGCATGCACATCCATATGTGTATCAATGTAAACATGTGCATACATGCATGCATACACCAAAAGACAAAAGGGTTTAAAGTGAAAATGCTAATGGTCAATGTTAAATCAACACTTGATTTAGCAAACCGGTCATATCTCATACGACCCGACCAATAGCAAACCGCCCGATTAATATACGGTATCATATACACGCATTTAATCGGGTCCCCGTGCATATCGCATATGCACACCACATCGTTTCGCCTGGGCTAGGTAACTCCATTGTGGGACTCTAAGACTCATCAATACGCCGGCAGTGGGTGATGATCATATCACGCACCCCTAAGCCGCGAGGTCAGCTAAACGTAACGGCCACCCGGGTATTGAGCGATCAGAAGAAAACATGCGAACCTGTCACAACTCCCGTCGAGCCAACTGGTAACACTACCGTACAGTCCGGTCTCTTCGTCAGATATGCTGCATATCGAGTCTAGGGATGGTAACGTCGACCCCAATAACTCAATAAGTCGTGCCGATGAATGGTAAACTACTGAAAACACTTATCAGTAAATCTCAACAGCCCTGGCCAGGGACTTACTGATATAGCCAATCGAGCACAGCACAGCATCAACTCCAAATACCGGGAGAGATGAAACCCCTCCTATCGCTCATCGTCTTCATGTGTCTCGGGACTGTACCCAAAAGTCACCTGTTTGCACGACTTAGTAGAGCCGTGGTAGGGTGGTAATCAAAGTACAGTGGGAGAACACACAAGACTCTATGACGATCTCGGGTCTACAGACTAACTTGTACCAGTGTCACCTGAGAACTGCTATCCGACGATAAATATAATATCATATAGGAGTTCTCGGCCTGTCCGTCCAGTGTACCCAGTCTCCACTGAGCACCCGCATATGATCTCGATGTCAAACATCAATAGATGTGGGAACATCCATCGCCCATTATATGGGTCTAGTATCATATACGTTAGTCTACTCTGGTATATCGATGCCCCATCTCGATACACCTACGACTAGGGACATTTTAGGATATGCTTATAAACTACAGACGTCCCACTAGTATGATCTCCATCATAATCACGGTAGTCAAGCAAATATCCTCAGGGTTTTATCAACATATGTAAATGAATAAAAGCATGATCAAGTCAACATGTTAGATAAAGTAGAACCAGATAGCATACTATCATGTCGAGCAAGAATGTACACTGAATACACACACACACACACACACCCACTATCATATAATGGCCTCTAAGGCATACATATATCCAACAATCTCCCACTTGCACTAAGGCCAGTTATTGGCGTATCTCATACCCAACATCTCAAAAAGTCGCTCATGCTGCGGCTGATGGAGGGCCTTGGTGAGTGGATCCACGGTGTTAGTCTTTGTGTCTACTCTCCTAATCTTGATCTCGCGGCGATCTACAATCTCCTGGATCAAATGAAAGTGCCTCAGGATGTGTCTGGACCGCTAATGGAACCTGGGCTCCTTGGCTAACGCCATAGCCATATTATTATCATAATACAATGGTATTGGATCAATAATGGTTGGAACTACTCCTAACTCCGAGACGAACTTCCTCATCAAGACGGCTTCCTTGGCGGCATCATTTGAAGCAATGTACTTAGCTTCCATCGTAGAGTCTGCAACGGTATCCTGTTTGGAACTCTTCCAACTTACCGTCCCTCCATTGAGGATAAATACAAACCCAGAGATAGATTTGCTGTCGTCCTTATCACTCTGGAAGCTCGAATCGGTAAAGGCCTCCAGTTTGAGATCTCCATTATCATACACCAAGAACAATTCTTTAGTCCTTCGCAAGTACTTAAGAATGTTCTTCACAGTTATCCAGTGATTCTCCCGTGGGTTGGATTGATACCTACTTACTACACTAAGTTCATCAGCTACATCTGGGCGTGTACACAACATCACATACATTATAGATCCTATTGCCGAAGCATAGGGTATAATGCTCATGCGATCTCTCTCTTCATCGGTCTTTAGGCAAAATTCCTTGGAGAGAGTGATTCCATGGCAAGCGGGTAAAGCACCCCGCTTGGAATCTTCCATACTAAAGCTCTTTAGGATAGTGTTGATGTACCTGGTTTGGGACAATCCCAATAACCTTTTGGATCTATCCCTATAGATCATAATGCCCAGTATATATGTGGCATCATCCAGGTCTTTCATGGAGAACCTTGGTGATAAGAAAGATTTGACTGACTGTAGCATAGGAATATCATTTCCTATCAGAAGAATATCATCTACGTACAATACGAGGAATGTGACAGCTCTCCCTATAGCCTTCTTATAAACACAAGGTTCACCTGGATTTTTGATGAAATCAAACTCTTTGATAACATCATCAAAACAGATGTTCCAACTCCGTGATGCCTGCTTTAATCCATAAATGGATATAAGCAATCTACATGCTTTGCCGCTGCTCCCACTGTCAATGAAGCCCTCTGGCTGATCCATATAAACGCATTCTTCTAAATCACCATTTAGAAATGCAGTTTTAACGTCCATCTGCCAGATTTCATAGTCGTAGTGAGCAGCAATAGCAAGTAGGATCCGAATGGATTTAAGCATGGTTACGGGAGAAAAAGTTTCGTCATAGTCCAGACCTGGTCTTTGACGAAAACCCTTCGCCACAAGTCTTGCCTTATAGGTCTCTACCTGCCCATCTACACCAATCTTTCTTTTAAAGATCCATTTGCACCCCAGGGGTACAATGTCCAAAGTCCATACTTTGTTGGTGTACATAGACTCCATTTCAGATCTCCTGGCATCCAGCCACTTCACAGAGTCTCCACTCATGATAGCTTGCTGAAAGCTGCTAGGATCATCATCTTCCATGATGCAATCTTCTCTATCACCATCAATAAGGAAACCTTAGTACCTCTCCGGTGGGCGAGAAGTCCTACCAGATGTATGGAGTGGCTGAGGTTCATTAGTTTCTGCTGCAACAGCCGGTTCAACCAAGTCGTCATTTGCAGTTTGTGTTTCTAGAACCTCTTCTAGATCTACCACACTGCCATCAGTATCATTTGTAAAAAAAATCTTTTTCTAAAAATGTGGCATGCCGAGAAACAAATACCTTTTGATCCTCCTTGTGGTAGAATAGATATTCATAAGAATTCTTTGGATATCCCACAAAATTACACATGACTGACCGTGTCTCGAGCTTGTCCAGATTCTGCTTTTTAACATAGGCCGAACAACCCCAAATCTTAATTCATTTAAGAAATGGTCTCTTCCCATGCCATATCTCATATGGCGTGGTAGACACGGTTTTGCTTGGGACCCTGTTCAGTAGAAACGCTGCAGTCTCCAATGCATGCCCCCAAAATGAGACAGGTAACTCAGCATCACTCATTATGGAACGAACCATATCTAATAGGGTCCGATTCCGTCGTTCTGACACACCGTTGTGCTGTGGTGTGTAAGGAGGAGTGAGCTGAGAGAGAATCCCATTCTCTTTTAGAAAGTTTGCAAATTCTGTACTGAGATACTCACCACCTCGATCTAATCGAAGAATTTTGATACTCAATCCGGTTTGTTTTTCTACTTCAAGTTTATATTCGGTGAATTTCTCAAAAGCTTTGGATTTGTGCTTTAATAAAAATACATGACCGAATCTTGAGAAATCATCAGTGAAAGTAATGAAGTATGAAAAACCGTCTCTTGCCTGTGTAGACATTGGCCCGCATACATCACTATGTATGAGGCCTAAGAGCTCAGTAGCTCTTTCTCCGTATCCGGTAAACGGAGTTTTGGTCATTTTACCCTTGATACAAGACTGGCAAGTCGCATAAGATTTATATTCAGAAGGGTTTAAATATCCATCTTCGTGTAAATTGTTTAGTCTTGTTTCGTTAATATGACCAAGTTTACAGTGCCAAAGAAAAGCTTCATTTATTTATGAAAGTTTTATTTTATTAGTGTATTGTATGCTGAAAACTGTGTGTTGATTTAGGACGTATATCCCGTTATTAAGTGTACCATACCCAACCAACATTTGATTCAGGTTAATGTTCATAACATTGTTCTGCAATACAAAATTATATCCTTCATTGTCTAACAAAGAAATGGATATTATATTACAAAGCATACTAGATACATAATAACATGGGTTCAAAACCAATATATATCCAGACGGCAACCCCAAGTGATACTCTCCCACTGCAACAGTATGTACATTGGAACCATTTCCAACCCGGAGAGTATGGTCACCTGCCTTCAAAAGCTTGCTATTTCTCAGCCCCTGCATAGAATTGCAAATGTGAGAACCTGAACCGGTATCTAATACCCAGGAAGCAGAGTTTATTGAAAAACAGTTTTCTGTCACAAACACACCTGAAGCGGAAGCTTCCCCATGCTTCTTCTTGAGATCCAAGTACTCAGTGCAGTTGCGCTTCCAGTGTCCTATTTTGTGGCAGTGATAACATTCCCCTTTCCCCGATTCCCCAGCTTTAGACTTGTCTTTCCTTTTAACCTTTTTAACTCCTCCTCTAGGTTTGGTGGGTTTCTTCTTCATCTTTCCCTTAGCCTTAGCCTTCGGACGAGAGAAAGAAGATGGCCCAACAGTCAAAGCGGGAGTCTTCACTGACTTCAGTGTGCTCTCTTCACTCCTTAACATATTAAGGAGTTCAGTTAGTTCCTTCTCCATATTGTGCATATTGAAGTTCACTACAAATTGAGCAAAGGTGGAGGGGAGAGACTGCAGAATAATATCAGTATATTGCTCATTATCCATTGTCCACCCATGATCCTCAAGCTCTTTTATGAGAGTTATCATCTTCAGAACATGGTCTCCTACTGGTGTGCCAAGGGCTATCCGCGTCTGAAACAGCTTTCGTGACGTTTCGTATTGTAAGACACGAGATTGCTCCCTATACAACTCCTTTGTATGGAGAAATATGGCTTGGACGTCCATATTCTCGTGCTGCTTCTGATGTGTGTTATCCATCGATGCAAGCGCGAGGTATTTGGCCGTGGCACAGTCAGCGTCCCATGTCTTGCGGACTTCCTTATCCGCAACTGAAGATTTAGGACCTGAGACGGGCGGGGCTGGAGCCATGAGGACATATGATACCTTATCATAAGTTAAGGCAATGTTAAGGTTCCTCAGCCAGTCTTTATAATTGGTCCCATTTAGTTTATTTTTATCTAGTAGAAGCTTAAGTCCTGTCATTGGTATCTGCCATTAAGAGAGAGAAAAGAATACACTCAGCGAAATCTCTTGCAAAGATCAGATTGGTTATTATCTTATCTAATCAATGTTCCCCACTGCTTTAATCAAGTTTTTCTTTCAAACCTTAAAAGAAAACTAGTCAGGATTAATTACAGTCTACAACTTCGCTAACCGTTCAGCCAGGCCAGTGTTGGTACTTGAGGGAGGTTCCCCGTGCTTTTGCACGGACCTAATTAATATAAACCTCGTCTTCCTAGAGGCATAGCCTCGTTAACACCTTTCTAGACACCTAATAGGTTAGCTAATTGTAAACTGCAAAACTCTCCTGAGAGCAACTGTTGCCCACAGTGGGATCGGGATCCAACCATCATATGGAAGGTATGCAATCTCATTGCAAATTTCAACTCTTGAAATTCCCGATGTGGTTTTTACCCCTAGCACTCATGACCTTGGCTATGGTCAACAAATCACAAGCACTAGTCAAGTTCAACCCGTCATTTCTTGATTAATTAGACCCGTTCACATGACCCTTGGCTAAGGTCAACAAAGTCATATACCCGTTCCAATTAATCTGCATCATATGCATTGTAGGAAGACATCACTTAGCTACCGTACACTACGCCTTAGCTAAGGTCAACAAACGTAGCACGAATACTAAATACTCTACTTCCTAAAATGGCGGAGGGTTGCGGATGGTTTTTAAGAAAACCCTTAACGCTTTGAACTTGATATCGCTGTAGAATCAAATGGTTTTCAAAAGGAGTGGCTTAAGCTCCGCAATTTTGAAATGTAGCTTTTTCTTAA
Organism: Agapanthus africanus; assembly: GCA_030015575.1. Taxonomy (NCBI): domain Eukaryota; kingdom Viridiplantae; phylum Streptophyta; class Magnoliopsida; order Asparagales; family Amaryllidaceae; genus Agapanthus; species Agapanthus africanus. The sequence continues at coordinate 23,628,995 of CM057339.1, read as the reverse complement.
AAAACCGAGTGGTTTTCAAATCTGATTCTACAGTATCTTTTTAGGTTTATTTTCTTTACATTAATCATATTAATGTAGTCCCATCATTTAAATCCTTAAGTCAATCACAGAAAAGAAACGAAAATACAACGTACTCTTATGCCATCCGCATTCGCCACAATGTTCCGTTATGCACCGTTAGGTTACTTAACTAACGGCATACCGGGACGGGACTAGCGTGGGTGTAAAACATAAGCAACGTCTACTATATATCTCATATCTAATATTGCATTCGTCTCAGATATATTAAGCGATCACATCACAGAATATAGGCAGCAGAAACACAGATATGATCATGTAGGATATACTAGGATGTCCGTATTTAGTATTTATCCAACAATAGAAAATACGGATTCCACGGTCGTGATGAATAGCCAATCCCACACCCTAGACCCCTACGAGAGCGGAAAGTGACCCTACCAATTCTAGAGTTAGGAGACCCGATCCCGACTCCTCGAGATGGTCTCCCACTGGACTCTAGAACCCGGTTACTTGTGCTCTCCACCTTGGGTCTATCCTAATGCGAAAAAGTAAATAATATACAACAATGGTGACATCATCCTCAACCCGGAAATGCCCCAAATAAGAGAATATTACATTACAATTGAATTTTACATGAATGGAAAGAAAAACTCTCATCTCACATAAAACCCCCGGCTATTCGATCACGACAATCCTATATATCATAGCACATCAACACATAATATCACATGTCATCAACATAAGTAAGTGTGCGTACCCCAATTGTCGTTGACATATAGCAACGAAACCGGCGATACGCATACTACGCTTACGGTCCCAGAAACAAGTATCACATACTACTAGGCGATGTTAAACTATTCGATCGAATTAACGAACACCCATATTCCCCAGCAAGCTCAACACTTGAGCACCGTTAAACAATACCCAAAATCTATGCCACAGTATTTAATGGACCAGCCGTAGAAGGGCAAACCCAAGCCTCATTTGTGGCGCTACTAACTACGGTAAATCCTAAGGTTTAATCGCAGTTCTGTGGTCACATCTCGAGTTAGGGTTTCATTCTTCTAGAGGGTCCATAAGAATACCTGCATTATATATTGAGTACGTTAAACCTGGAAAATACTAGAGTTTGATAATCGTTCGGCCAGTTTAACGTCGTCTAGGTTACCAATACAATGCTAAAAAAATACGAATACGAAATACTCCGCAAAGAGTCCATTACCAAACTTACATCACATGCAATTCTGGACTACCAAACAATACCAGAAACCCCAGATCATGATGTACAGAGCACTGGTGCAATACGAGGAGGAGGAGAGCATGTACGGCCGGCGTCGCCGGAAAATGGAGTGTTGTCGCTGGATTTTTCCGAGCCCCCCCCCCCCACTCGTATTTCACCTATGTTCTTATAATCTCTTAAATGTCACTCTGCAGTTACTAAAATAATTTTTAGACAGGTTTTAAAAAAAATTCCAGAGAGCATTTACATGGGTTTCTAAAACCGTATTTTTTCGGGGCTTTTTGTTTTCGGATTATCGTAACATCGTCTAGGCTTCTAGTTAGGCTCTGATACCATGAAGGGTTTCCTTAGCACCACTACTAGGGTTTGGTAGCATCACGCATGCCATATTTAAAAATTTAGAGGATGCTAAAGAAACTATCCTAAGGATCAAACTAGAAAAACTAGAGTAATACTAAAACTATCACAATCCACAAGTAGTTAAGTACTAGCTTTAGAGAATACAATCTTTGTAGCTCCCTTCGCTAGACTCCTTGGCTACTTAAGAGTTAAAAGAAACTTGCTTGAGATCCTCCAAGTCCACGAAGATCCACCCGAAGTCCTCTTTGTCCAAGCTCAAAGCACCACTTGATCAAGATGATGAAGTTAAAGCTAACACTCTAAACTAGTGGGCAAGAGTAGTATAGAATGATGATGTGGTTTGTTTTCTCACTTCAAAACCCTAACTTGATCACTCTTTCACTCACTATCAAAACCTAGAGAGCAAGAGAGAGAGGAAGAAGAAGATGGCAATATGAGAGCTCAAGATAATGATAAGTCTTAGGATAAAAATGAGAAAAGAAAATATATATATTTTCTTCCTCTCATTCTTAACCCTATTTAATAAATATCTAGATATTTCTTTTGGACCAAAAATGGCCATGAAAAATAACTCATGGTTAGCTCATTGGTTTAGTGCAAGAATAAAATAATCAACCATGAATTATTATCATTTCCACTAATCCAAAAATAAATATCAACATATTTATAAAGGTGTGAGTCTTATATTGCCACCATCAAATGTATCAACAACCATGATACAAATGAGTGTGCATGTATGTGTGCATGCACATCCATATGTGCATCAATGTAAACATGTGCATACATGCATGCATACACCAAAAGACAAAAGGGTTTAAAGTGAAAATGCTAATGGTCAATGTTAAATCAACACTTGATTTAGCAAACCGGTCATATCTCATACGACCTGACCAATAGCAAACCGCCCGATTAATATACGGTATCATATACACGCATTTAATCGGGTCCCCGCGCATATCACATATGCACACCACATCGTTTCGCCTGGGTTAGGTAACTCCATTGTGGGACTCTAAGACTCCTCAATACGCCGGCAGTGGGTGATGATCATATCACGCACCCCCAAGCCGCGAGGTCAGCTAAACGTAACGGCCATCCGGGTATTGAGCGATCAAAAGAAAACAAGCGAACCTGTCACAACTCCCGTCGAGCCAACCGGTAACACTACCGTACAGTCCGGTCTCTTCGTCAGATATACTGCATATCGAGTCTAGGGATGGTAACGTCGACCCCAATAACTCAATAAGTCATGCTGATGAATGGTCTATAACAGATCGAGAAACTACTGATAACACTTATCAGGAAATCTCAACAGCCCTGGCCAGGGACTTACTGATATAGCCAATTGAGCACAGCACAACATCAACTCCCAATACCGGGAGAGACGAAACCCCTCCTATCGCTCATCGTCTTCATGTGTCTCGGGACTGTACCCAAAAGCCACCTGCTTGCACGACTCAGTAGAGCCGTGGTAGGGTGGTAATCAAAGTACAGTGGGAGAACACACAAGACTCTATGATGATTTCGGATCTACAGACTAATCTGTACCAGTGTCACCTGAGAACTGCTATCCAACGATAGATATAATACCATATAGGAGTTCTCGGCGAGTCCGTCCAGTGTACTCAGTCTCCACTAAGCACCCGCATATGATCTCGATGTCAAACATCAATAGATGTGGGAACATCCATCGCCCATCATATGGGTCTAGTATCATATACGCTGGTCTACTCTGCTATATCGATACCCCATCTCGATACATCTACGATTAGGGACATTTTAGGATATGCTTATAAACTACAGACGTCCCACTAGTATGATCTCCATCATAATCACAGTAGTCAAGCAAATATGCTCAGGGCTTTATCAACATGTGTAAATGAATAAAAGCATGATCAAGTCAACATGTTAGATAAAGTAGAACCAGATAGCATACTATCATGTCAAGCAAAAATGTACACTGAATATATATATATATACATGTATAAATACATCCACTATCATATGATGACCTCTAGGGCATACATATATCCAACACCTAGCACTCAGTGGCTGGCGCCCAGCACCAAGCGCCCTACGTGCCCTTCACATGGGCGCTGCCCAAATAAAGAGTGCTTAGCACTCAGTGGTTGGCGCTCAACGCCAAGCGCCCCACGTGCCCCTCACGTGGGCGCTGCTAAAATAAAGAGTGCCTAGCGCTCTGTGGTTGGCGCTCAGCGCCAAGCGCCTCACGTGGGCACCATAAAGAGTGTTTAACACTCCATAAAAAACAAAAAAAGGGTGAGCGTCAGAGCCCATATCAATGCTCAGTATTGTTGCACAGAAAAGGGACCGAACCCAAACATGTGTTCAACACTTTATTCAAAGACTGAGTGGGCTGAGTCCAAGTTGACCAAAAGTCCCTAATTCAGACCAACCGAGCCCATGTGCTCACAATTTTTCCAAATCGGTCTTAGTCCCAAACCCGACTATTGATCTTTCAACGGACATCAGTTCTAGGGTACATCTCCTCACACCTCTAATAAATGTCGTTGTAATTCTTCAGCGTCTTCAGAGAGGTGGTGGGTCCCGATAACCAACAACTCTTGAGTGTACTCTCAAATGAACAGACACATCCCAGTATGGACCGTAATGTCCTTAAACTAGCTCTGGACCGTAATGTCCTTAAACTAGCCATGGTCCGTAACGTCCCTAAACCAAAACGATAGAACCCAAGTACTCTTTCATTAGATTAAAAATGATCCCGAATCCCCGTTAAGTAGATCTTAGTCCAACACCGGATTAACGTATCCTTAACAAATATTTAAGTCGATCTTAATCTCAAACATGGTTAACGATCCTTAAATCAAACCAAACCCAAATCTAAGAATATACGGATTTGGACTAATCCACGCCCTACGGGCGACAACACAAATTAGTCTCCGTATACAATCCACGGGCAACCAAAAATAAAATAAACACACACGACACGAAGTGACCTTTTGGAGAAGGAGAAAGTGGTTACCGTGATGCGGTAATATAATTAACTGCAGGGGTTTGCGCCTGCAGGGAAAAGCGTCCCCACAATAAAAAAATTCCTCACAACGAGTGGGAATCTGATGAAATCCGCTACAACGGCTGCATCCGTCCAGACCTCTGATATATGGTGCCATAAATCAGCTTGGCATTTTCGGAGAGGTGGACGGATAAAACCAAATAGCATCTGCCTCCAAATTCAGGCAAGACGTTCGTCTTCCCGGTTTTCGGCGGTAAACAACGATATTCCGTGATTTGTGTCGATGCGCGAGTAGATTTTGGCCGTTGGAAGATATTTGCTGAGGCTATAAATATCGAAGGTATATTGGTTTCTCCTTAGTCCTGCATTCTTCGAAGATGATCGGCCGCATGTATACCATCAGGGAGATCATTTCCCGTGACGATGTGTAATTTATAATCTCGATCGTTCCGAGGAGACGTACGAGAAGGTGATAGGCCGTTTGAAGGGCCACTGTGGATGCTTACTTCCCCGACGATCTCCTCTTCTCCAAGTGCTAATTTTTGCGATATGGGAGACTTCCCCGACGAAGGCGGCGGTGTGGACGGTAGGCCGGCGGTGGCTGTGGTGTGGTCGGCCTGCCGGCGACTGTGGTGTTGACGGCCGGCCGGCCGGCCACAGTGGTGTGGATGGTTGACCGGCCACGGTGGTGGTGGAGGTCGCTGGCCGGTTAATGATGGCGGCAGTCTGCATGGTCGGACGGTTTATTTAAATTTTGATTCATTATGTATATTATGTCATTTTTGAAAAACCTAGGGGTACGTACATAGTGATTTAAAAGTTGACTGGTTTTCTTACTTTTTTACTATAAGTTGATTGATGAATTTTAAAATCCAAATTCTTTGATTCTAAAATACTAATTTCGACTAATGTAAATTCCAATTTTAAATAACTTAGGACCAATATGAATTTTCAAATTCCAGAATTGTATTTTCAAATGATTTGAGATAAACACCTCCTAAACTATTAGCAATTTTCGATTTGGAACAGTCGTTCCCAAATTGGAACACTAGCGATCCAAATCGCAAGAATCATCGATCCGATCTAACCCAGTAAGAACGCAACTTAAATGAGCATAAAATCGACTTTGTGTTGATACATATACTAGGAAAAAAAAACTAAATTTTCTTTTTTGAGAATTTAAATAAATAACAAAGATATTAAATTATATATTAGTATATAATACACACATACATAGACACATATATATACAAACGATCCAAAAAACACTCGATGTTTTAGAGCTGCGTTTCCCTTTCTATATAACTACATTAAAGAAAACTATTTTTATCGTACCACGTTTCATGACAAGCAGCGTTCCGCGTTTCCGTTTAGGTTTTCGTTTCACATATAATATAGTGTAAAACATTTATGCATGAGGTCTAGGATTCAAATTTTTCTCAAGCCCTACACCTAGATTTTCACTCTTTGCTTTAGCTTAATGACAAGCAAAAGAAAGTCTATTGACCGTCAGATGTAAAACAGTTATGCATGAGGTCTAGGATTCTTCTAGTTCTAGGTTTCACGAAAGCTTAAATAACGATGTCAATGAAATTATCTGAGAACCGAGTAGCAATTAGCCAAAACTCGAAACAAGTAGACCAAAATTTCATACAAGTGGAACATTGAAGTATGCAATGTCACCGTGTCTCTAACTTAATTTCTGTTACTTTCTCCTTGGAATTAACCGAGCTCTAAGGGGATTCTTCATGATAACAGTGAACTCTGTGATCTCCGACATATCGACGTCTCGGCCCTCCATCGTCTTCCATTCGAATTTCGTCACCAAGTTTGCTACAAAATACTCCAAATGAAGCTTGGCCAACCCAAGCCTGGGGCAAATCCTCCTCCCGACTCCAAAAGGCATCATCATGATCTCTTTACTCCCGGTTATATCAATGTTTTCTGCGGGCCCACCGCTCAAGAACCTCTCCGGCTTAAACTCCATTGGATCCTCCCAAACTTTTTCATCCAGCCCCATTTCCGCTACCATGAAGTTAATCGTCACGTTCTTCGGAATTGTGTACCCATCAATCACAATCTCCTCCGAAACCGTGTGTGGCAACACGAAATGACCCGGCGGGTGGCGCCGCAGCCCTTCTAAAACCACTGCCTTGAGATATGGCATCTTCTGCAAGTCGTCCTCCTTGATCTCATCTTCGTTCCCGACGACGCTCTCAATCTCCTCGACCAGCTTGTTTTGTATCTCTTGATGCTTTACAAGTTCCGCCATGATCCACTGCAGCGTAGTTGCCGTGGTGTCGGTACCGGCGTTAAGAAACTCGGAGCAAAGAGTTATAACCTCATCATCTGTCAGGCTTCTCCCCCCTTCCTCTGGCAGCTTCATCTCGAGGAGCGAGTCTGCATAAGAGTATATATACCTTTCAGCCGTCTCCTTCCGTTGCTTCATGTGCTTTCTCCGCGCGTTGATTAAAGGAAGGCACAGCTCCTTTTGCTTCTTCCTCATCTCTGACGCTGTCGTCCAACGTTCCCGATAGATGATCTTCGTGATTGTCGGAAGAAATGCCAAGACGTTGAGCTTCCGACTGTAGACGAGCAATGTCTTACTTGTGACCTGGATCTCGTTTATATTTTTCTCATCGAGTTTCTCCCCAAAACACATTAGGATCAGGAGCGCAAACATTCCGAACTGAAAGCTCTTCATGGCAACGATAGAGCCGTCACCAGAGGATCGGGATGATTTTTCCAGGTGTTGGATGAGGACATGCAGGACCCAGTTTCGGCCTTCGGCATAGATCTTGATCCGAGAGGGGTTCAAGATCTCGGACATGAGATTTCTTCGGAGTAAACGCCATAAAGGGCCGGAAGAGGCGGTGGTGATGCTGTGTTGGTTGCTGCTGATGAATCGGTTGCCAGGGTGAGGGGTCGGGCGGTCGGAGAAGACCGCACCGTGCTGGACGAGTGCTTTGTGAGCAATGGCACGGTCGGCGATGGATATGAACGTGCGGGATCCCGGGCGGATGGTCACGATGGGCCCGTATCGGCTGTGGAGGTCTTGAAGGATCGACTCGATGTCGAGGATCGACTTTCGGAGCCAAAGGAGGTTGCCGATGAAGGGGAAGGCCGGCGGGCCAGGCGGGAGCTTCTTGTTTTTGTTCTTGGAAAAGAGGAGGCCAAGAGATACGGCGAAGAAAAGGGAAATTAGGGGAAGCAAATAAGACTCCATGCTTTCTTCTCTCTTGGTGCTTTTTCGTGTTGCATGGTACGTGTATGAGTTTCTGAATCATTTATGGTGAAATGGATGAATCATATGAAGCTTTCTATTTGGAGGGGGGTAATTGAATTAGACAGTTGAGGGTGGCCTTTAGTTTCAATTGCCTTACTAAAATCTTTGCTAATTTTTGCTGGTGGTTTTTTGAAGTCTATTTTTAAAAAAAGCTTTTTGAGAAACTAGAGAACTTATATTGCTTAATTTGTGCAATTCTGCTTTACATGATCAATGTGTAATCTTATCTATTTATTTATTTTCTCCATCTTCTTTATCTAATTATATTCATTCTAAACTAAAATGCATTGAACCTTCATGATCATTTGAAGTTTGGATTTGATCCTGAGAAACGAGTAATGCAGGGTTGCTTCATATTTTGTTTGGTGATCAAAACTAAACTGACAAGACTAAAAATCAAAAATCAAAAACCAAAAAGAGAAGGGGAAAAAAGAAGAAGTTTTTGTTTGTTTAGCTTCATCCATTTCTTTGGTTTGAATCGGAAGGGATAAACATCTTCAAAAGCTAAAGAGGCCGGTCTCACTATGAGTAGTCGATATATAGATTTAACATGGGGTCCCATGAATTTGAAGGATTGATCTTCTCGTATTTGATTCTTCAGCACTGGTGAAGATCCGAATTGGAACCGAAGATGGCTCGTCTTGCTAATACATGGCCGTCGGGCGACGGTTGGGTTAGAACCCTTTGATGTCTCGTGTTGTGGCGACTCAAACACTTGGCACATGCTATTACCAACGGTTAAACCCCAAGTCTTCTACAATGTCAAATGAGTTGCCATTCCTAACACTGCTCAATAGAGTGGCTAAATATTATTTTATTTCCTCTTATGGTTTTTTTTTTCCCTTTTTCATTTTAGCTCCCTTGGGGTATCAATGGGCCGATATTGGGCTGTATTTGGATGCATTTCTTTTCTTTATCTTTCTTCAGTCAAAACCCTTCAGATCAAGGAATGAATCCAAGCCCAAAGTTAGACCTCGAATAGTCAAAGTTGGGCTGGGTCCAATATTGTAACGGTATCAAATTTTCTTCCGCAAATACTATTCTTGGAAAAAAATACACCCATTGCCATTTTTTTGTACAATCCGAACCCATCATCTTCATCTATTTCATCTAAGATGCAGATACACCAAATTTCATGTGATACTACCACCTTTTCACCGTTGATTTAGTGAGTGCAAAATTAACGGTTTACCGACAATAGAACGTTTTACACTGCTGATTCAACGGTGAAAAAGTGATAGAATCACATGAAATTTGGTATATCCACATCTTAAACGATAAAGATGATGATGATGTGTGCCGATCGTCGAATAAAACGGTTGAGGATATAGATTGTTAAGGCCATTTAACGAAAAAGCCTCCTAAGGCCCTTTTTTCTTCGTTATTTTATTTTCGTACTATAAATTCATAGCTAGAAAATTAATAAACGAATATATGATTCTCTTACTTAGAAACACTCTTTCAATTTAAATTGATGAACCAAAGAAATATATAACCCTGCAGCAGAATTCTTTTCAAAGTCGGAGGACACTGGTTTGATTCCAATAAGGATCACATCTGAAAATGAAAAAAATATATTGAAGATGGCCCCTTAGATTAGTAGCATAATTCATGCATGTGAATCATGTAGCTATCAGAAGGCAGGCTCATCATATCTGTCTAAAATAAAATCAGGTTGACTTATTCTTCCCATATTAATATTATAGGATCACATGTTTATTCTCTTTGAGATGCCTCCTTTTCCATTGTCCTCCACTTTTTCAATGATATAATTGTGCATAGTTTTCTTTAGGGAAAAGGATAAGGCAAAAAGAATTAGACAAATGTCCTTGCCAAACAATTACCTTGAGTAACAAACTCTCCCATAAGTAACCATTTCTTATCATCAAATGATAAAGGTGAGGAGCTTCCATTTTTGACAAGAATGTCACACATTTGTCCAAGAACTAATCGTCATTATACATCTAAGCATGACGTATGAAAACTGAATGATTTTGCAAGAAAGAGATAAATCTCTACATAAAGAACATCATTTCTAAATAAAGAACACTAAATTCATGAGTCATGAGAGAGATGGAGATGGGTCATTCTACATGAAGAAACATTTCACATGTGGATTTATTTAGTGCTCACATTGCCAACAAAGGAGGTGGAAGACTAAAGAAGCATTTGGGTGTGCATTTAAAGAAAGGGGCAATTATTATTGAGACATCTCATCTACGAACTTAAGTTAACCAACCAACCATGCTATTACAAAAACACCATAAGATTTGTATACGTTAGAATATAAATTATATTCTTCAACAGTGACGGACCCAGAAATTTTGGTCAAAAAAGTTTTACTGACAACCACACACAATTAAGTTTTATCTAGATGTTGCAGCACATTATATATTTAAGTCATCATGAAATTTAATAACAAAGCAACAAAATTTTAAATAAATATGAATATCTTTTACAATATCATCTCTCTTGTCAAGAATTTATGACTTGGGTTAAGAAAAACAAGGTTTTATTTAGAAGTTTATGGTTTTTCTTTATGTAATCTTTGTGGGGTTAAGCTCCACATGTTAAAAAAAATTAAATAAGATCAAAATAAATAATGAATGTGGTGGGATTTTTGAACAATTGATCTCCTATTTTAGAACACAATGTACCACCACTTGAGCTATGTGCTTTTAATATATAGTTTTGAAGTTGTAAATGCACATAACATATCTCTACTATTATAATCCAAATAATTTGGGTGATTATATCATAATTGCATCATTTTAAAAGAGTATTAGATTTATATAAAAAAAAAGTGACATTTGCTAAATGCAAGCAATGAGAAGGCCGAATCATCAATTTTAAAAAATAAAAATAAAAACATGCAGCAGGCACCATATCCAACAAAAACCTCATATGCTTTTAAAATCTCTCCCCCTCCCCCTGCCTCCCTCTTTCATCCCTCTCTCATTTATTAACTACATATTTGAGAAATAAAACATGACACGCCTTTAAAAGTTGAAATAAAGAAATTTATATATAACTCTCTAAATTTTTGATCACCCATGTGTTGGAGTCCTTTTCGGGTCTCCCTCAGATGTTGTCTTTTGTCGATCTCTTGGTGGATTTGGAAACGTGATCTTCTGTCGCGTGCGGATCTCAATGGGTTTTGAGGAGATTGGTGATTTGAGGAGTTTAGCGCCGAGTACCTGCAAAGAAGTCCTGGAGTGGTTTGGTACCACCGAGGACCCTCCGACGATTAAATTAGCACGAGAACCGAGCAGAGTAACGGCTAAGTGGGGTGAAAAAAACTTACTTGACCCCTCTGTGATGGGGTTTATATAGTGGCGGCAGCATGCAGCAGCAGGCGCGAGAATCTCGCCAGCAGTTACGCTCCCGACGTCACGTCCGCATAAAGAGCGGATCGTCCATTAATGGGGATCGTGATGGTGTGGAACGTGGGACGTTGCTGGCGGAGAATTTGCGCATGGCGAGATTTGCGGAGCGGCGGTTACGCCTGTGAGTGGTGGAGTTGGTCGGTCGGAGGGACCGAGGAAGACGGCCTCGGCTGGGGAGCTCGGAGATGAGCAAGAGGGCCGAGAAGTCTTGGTCCTGTGGCAGCTCGGGATGAGCCGAGGGGCCGAGGAGGCCAATTTGCAGAGGGCCCCGAGGAGAGCCGACTTGCGTTTGCAGGTTGGGTGCAGGGGTGGCCTGGTCGGTCCCTGTGGGCCCTTTCTTCTGAGTTCTGGGACACGTCATCTGCCACGTGTCCTGATCTTGGGGATCGCCAATATTGAGTATCATCATTAGCCCCCTACTTTTGTCCCGACCAGCTAGCGGGTCGGGTCAGGAGTGGACTGCCGGGCCGCCCGGGGTGAGTTCCCTCCTAAGGTTTCGTTGGGACGCATTCCCGGGTTGTCAGTTGTCTTACCTATCAACGAATCAGGACGAGATCTCTGCATTTAAGGAAGGTGCGCCGGTTCATGCATCCTGTCGTTGAAGTGACGGTCCGCGTATCAAGCGTCGGTTGGCCGACGCGACGTGTGCAGACCTGCGACGCCTGCAGGGGTGCGGTCCAGCGTGGGAACGACAAGTGGAACAATCGGAGCCGTTGGATGCGAGGAGGTGTTTTGGCGGGAGACGATGGGCGCCTTTGGATGAGGTCGCTCGCTGTGATAAATAGGGGTGGGGCCCATTCCAGGGCCCCTACTCTTTTATATTTCCTTTCTTCTAAGTCTTAGCCGCTCGGCGCTCGTCTTCTTTCTTCCGCTTTTGCTTCCCGAGGACCCATCTTCTTCAGGTTAGGTGTCTTCTTTCGGAGGATCTGTAGATGTTGTAGGAGTAGCTTTTAGGGAGCTTTTGTTGGAGATAGTGCCCTCAGAGTCAATTATTGGATCACAGGCGCGTGATTGCAATGATTGAGGGAGGACCTGTCCCAGTAGGACAGTCTTACTCGAGATGATAGTATGCTATCTGGTTTATCTTTATTATCGTGTACTGCTTTAGGTGACCTGACAGGTCGCTATTACACGTTGATAGAGCCCCTAGGATTCTTGCTTGACTGCCAGCAGTATGAGGGCGATCATATACGTAGGAGCTGGTGGTCTATAAGCACATCCTTAAAAGGTCCCTAGTCGTGGGAGTTTCGAGACAGGGCATCGATACTCCAGAGTAGACTAGTGTATACAGTCGAGACCCCGACGAGGGGCGGGGGCCGGTCTCACAAGCCACTGGTGTCAGTTGGTTCACCTAAGATGTATACAGGTGCTCATTGGGTTATGAGTACACCGGACAGGACTCGCCGGGAACCTACTAGTTGGGATTATACCAGACGTCAGATAGCAGTTCCCTGGTGACATGTGTACAGGTTAGTTCATGACCTGAGGATCGTCATTTGTCTCGTGTGAGTTCCCACTGTACTTTGATTACTACCCTACCACGCTCAAAGGAGACGTGCAAACAGGTTTTAGTTGGGTACAGTCCCGAGCCACATGGAGGCAGTGAGCGGATCTTTAGGGGTTCGTCTCTCCCGGTATTGGGGGTGAGGCCGCGCTGTGTCTAGGAGAGCCATTACACGAAGCCCTCGGCCGAGGCAGGAGATTTACTGGTAGGTATTCCAGTAGTATCTCAGGGTGTTCTGGGCTACACTCCGACACGACTTGTACCGCTTTTGGGGGTCTGACTTTTACCAACCCCCTAGGCCCGCCATGCGATGCTCATAGAAGAACGGACCGGACTGTACGGATATTGTCACTGACAGGCTCAGTAGGGTGTCAGGATGAGTTCACTCATCGACGTCCCTTTTGGTCAATACCTGGTGGCCCGTTACGTATTGGCTTATACCTCTGACGTGCTAGTGGTTAAATCCACAACCAAGGTGTTGACGAGTCTTTAGAGTCCCCCACATTCAGTTGCTCAAGTTTTCGGGCGAAAAGCTGTAGAGGCCGTATGGAGATATGGCAGGGTTCGATCAGATACGTGCGGTATTGCACGGATCAAGGTCGGACGGTTTATACTAGCGGGCTTTGGTTTAAGCCGGATCCTAGTATAGTACAGTATAGATTTTGTCTCATTGCATTTGTATTCGGTCGGAATATAGATGCGGGTGTGTATACACAGTATCGGGGTTTTTCTGTAATTTATTACGGGGCCAGTTTTCTGGAGTTGCCAGTTTGCTTTCCGTTTCGGCCATATTTCTTTGTATCCTTCATTGGCCGAAGATTGATGGAGGAGGGCTTATTTGCATTTGTGCAAATAAGTATTTGTGGAGGGGGTCTTTGCATATTATTGTATCATGATACTTGCACCATCATTTGACTTTCTTTTTCCATCATGGCTTGACTTTTGTGTGACATGGGTTTGATGATGGTTGTGGTTGAGTGAGGATGTGTTTGTGATCATGTTCTTTCATGATATCATTTGATTCCCTCATGCATTATTGGGTGGCCTCTCTCATTTTTGATACACTCTCTCATTCTCTCCTCTCCCACCAAGCCATGGCCGGCCAAAGCTCATGGGGGCTGTCCAAATTTGGTGGTGTGGGATTTTGTTCTTCTCATGTTTGAAAAAATCCCATAGCTCCACAAAAAGTTGATATATCATTCTCCTCCACAAAAGGGCAACTTCCATAAACCCCAATAGAGACTAAAGAGCACTACACATTCTACAGCAAACCTTGGGCACGTCGACTCGCCAACTTCGTGCCAGAGTTGCCTCGGTATAGAGGTGGGAGCCCGTAAAAGAAGCAGGCGACGTGGTGCCCTTCCGGCGACTTGGTGGAGACCGGACATTCCGCGGGAGATCGGGACGACGAAGAGAAGACCGGAGGACACGGATCAATCGGTATATCTCTCTTCCCCATCTTGTAGTTAGCTAGGACTAGTTAATGGTTCGATCCGGGTTTTAGTGCGCGGTGGTGCCGGTTCAAGAAAAATTTAAAGTTAACCATCGCTTCCGCATTTGGCCTCGGGATGGAGGCCGGGGCGCCGCCGTGCACTTACAGTGGTATCAGAGCCTCGCCATTAACCTAGTCTAGCTTTGTCTAATGTGTTTTACACTTCCGATCGAACAAAATTCCAAAAACCCGCGTTTTCACATGCATCAGTTTTCTGTTGAATATTTTCTGTCTCGAAAATTTTTTCAGGTTGTAGAAAAGTGATGTACTGGAAGTTATAAGCTTTCTGTAGAAATTCGACACAGTGACTCGACTATGGGAGCGCGGAACCGCGGCCGAACCCCCCATTAGGCCGCGGTTCCGCCGCACTATAGTGTGATTGCTGCATCAAATTTCTGCAGTTGCTTTCTGGGTTAATTGCATGGTTTTTGGAATATTAATTTTGGGCCCAGAATTTCTTGATGTGCTACAGTAGTATTTGGGGGCCCACTTATTAAAATTTGATCGATCGGATATTTTAAACACATTAGTTCACAGTATTTACAGTATATCTGCGACCGTGAATGTCACTTGATCGGTAAATCCTGTCTAACTGCTATAGCTCGGTTAGACGGATTTGCGAACGTGACTTTCACGTTGATGTTCTGTGATTTTGCTGTGTTGTTGCGGATCGGTCGTGGGGGATAGCCTGGATGCTATGCTAGTACAGTTTTGTTGTATTATGTATATTTGATATTGCGGGGCGAGCGTCCGACATGTGGACTGCCGTCACTGCCTGTTTGTATTATTATTTTGGGGCACGACCAGGTTGCGGTCGATATACCCGTTGTATGTATATTTTACTTTCTGTACTAGGATTGCCCCGCGGAGGGGTGCACGGATAGCCGGGGTCTAGAGGGCAACAAGCCCGCATCTCATGGCATTGAGACGGAGGGGGCTTCACTCTAGAATTGGCGGGCTATTCGCCGCACTCGTAGGGGGTACAGGTTGACCCAGGAGGGGTGCCCAAGTTACCGGATTCCGTGAAGTGCTGGGTGGTCCATTCACGTTGCTGAAGGGGGCTGCCTCGCTTCAGGTTTTGGCGGGTAACTTGCCGCGCCCGTAGGGGTCTAGGTTTTCATTGCACAGGCTATCCACACGAGCAGGGGAACGTCGGGTTTCAGTAGTGGCTCTGTGAAACCCGGGGATCCCAGATATCTGTATTGTTCTGTGATGCTGTACATTTCTGTGATGTTGCATTTTATCACGCCTTGAGCGAATATAATATATTGGTATATATATTAGTAGATGTTGTATATGTTTTACATCCGCGCTAGTCCAGTCCCCGCTCTGTCGTTAGTTAGCTAACCTAACGGGTAATGACGGGACCCAGTGGCAAATGCGGATGGCATATACGTACATCAGTATATTTTCGTTCTTTGTGGTGTGATCAATTGATGGGACTGCATTGATTCGGATCAATGCAAGTTAAAAACAAACCTAATCTGATGTTGTTGGAACATTTTTCAAAAAGCTGTTATTTGCAAGGACGTTCACTTTTGTTTTGCACAGTGGTATTCAGTTAGAATATCCTGCTCCTCAGTCGACGAGGCAAGGGCCGAGATCCCTTCACCGGGAGTGACCCCTTGGACAAAAGTTTGCATCAGGGCAATAACTTCACTATAGCCGATTACTTTTTCTTTGCACCGTGGTATTCAGTTGGAATATCCTGCACCTCATTCTACGGGAAAAGAGCCGAGATCCCTTCACCGGGAGTGACCTCTTTAGCAAAGGTTTTCGTCACTATATTTTTAAAAGCTATCCGTTCCTTCAATGATATCAAGTTCATTACGTTAAAGGTTTTTGCCAGAAACCATTCGTAGCCCTCCGTCGTTTCAGACGGGTAGCACGTAGTATTCATGCTATGTTTGTTGGCCTTCGTCAAGGCATAGTGTATGGTAGCTACTTGTTACCTTTCTGCTGCATAGATAGATGCGTTGGTTTGGGACAGTCGTATAGCCTTGTTGGCCTTCGTCAAGGGCTTGTACGGGTGGGTTCAAATCAACCTGGACAATGACGGGTAGAACTTAACATGTGACTTATGATTTGTTGGCCTTCGTCAAGGTCATAAGAGCATGGGGCAAAAATCCACATCGGGAGTTTCAAAAGAACTGAAACTTGCCAGATATGCGCATACCTTCTGGAGTGTGATGACGTGAGCGGATTCCGTCACGTTATCATGCGATGATAGTTGGATCCCGATTCCTACTGATGAGTTGGTTTACTCCTCGGGTGACCCCGACTAATTCTTCTTTCAGATTTGGAGGAGAATTTGAGGTACAGTGGGAGGTTTCTAGATTAGATAAATTGGTAACCATTCTGATCTAGGTTAGAGTGCACGCTGAGTGTTTCTTTTCTCTCTCTCTTTGGCAGCGACCATTGACCCGACCCTAAGACTATGACTCAGTGACCAAGTTGACCGAACCTTCTTAAACACTGGCTTTTGGATTGTCAGAGTTGCAGACCTCATTGCCACTTCTACTTTTACCCTTTTCTCCAGGACACCCCGTATTACTACGAACGTCCACTTCCATTGGACAAAACCATCGTATAGTTAGATACGAACTCGAAGGGATTTATTCGAGGATGGTTTCCGGTTCTGGAGAAAACGAATAGGACTATTCAGTTGTCTTTTCCTTTTACCTTCTCTCAGGCTGCGAGTACTCCTTGGTTTAGGAGATAGTACACCTATTACGCAAATTGGATACTCTTCTTCCAAACCTTAGGCTGGTGCCGAACGGTGGGGAATGAAGAAAACCAATTAGCATAACGATGGTGTGCAGAAGGTATTAAGTTAAGACAAAGCAAGGGATTAGTAAGAGGGCAAAGTAAATTGCAACTGATATTCATGACCAAACCAGGTATTTCATTACCACTCCCACTTCACCTTTGTATTTCTCCAGGACACTCCGTATCACTACGAAGATCCACAGTTTATTGGATACTCCATCGTATGGTTATATACGAACTCGAAAGGAACTTGTTCCAGTTCGGGGATGGATTCTGGTTCAGGAGAAATAGGAATAAGATTTATTCAGGTTGTCTTTTATCTTCACCTTCTCTCGCATTGCGAGTGCTCCTAGGATTAGGACAGTACACCCATTATGCTTATTGGATAGTCTTCTTCCAAACCATAGGCTGGTGCCGAACGGTAGGGAAGGAAGAAAACCATTTGGCCTAAAGGGGTGTGCAGAAGGTAATGACCAAAGACATATAAAGGGATTTGGAGAGGTGGC
This sequence comes from Agapanthus africanus, assembly GCA_030015575.1. Classification (NCBI taxonomy): domain Eukaryota; kingdom Viridiplantae; phylum Streptophyta; class Magnoliopsida; order Asparagales; family Amaryllidaceae; genus Agapanthus; species Agapanthus africanus. Next base: position 23,611,436 of record CM057339.1, on the reverse strand, counting down.
AAAGAATTACACGGTTACAGTCGTGAATCTGGAAGAGGCATTACTAGGAATACCGGGATACCCCATCGAAACATTTCAATGCTTCAGTGCCACTGTGTACTGTTAAAAGAAAACTGATTTCCCAATTAGTCATTACTCCAGGGTATGTATTTACCAGGTATGAATCTCACATCTGTATGGTTTTACACATGGTGAGTGGAGTAAGTTATTGGGAATTGGGTGATCATCCTCATTATATCGGGATTCGTTGTAATCGGTGATATTTGAGGAAATCACCTGGGCTGTTTGCCGGTCGGCAAATATTTGGTTTTGAATATCCGCTGTTGTGCACCAATTTCAAATTGATATATCTGTACGTCTATTTTTATAGAGTGAGATATACCATTTTGAAATTATGTCCGTGACATTTACCTATATCAGTGGATGGTTAGATAAGGAGCATTAAACAGCGGTGTAATTCTTCTTAACCATAAGTACGGTTTTCAACCTACGACACACAGTGAATGAGTTATCAGACTCAAGAAACTTATACATAGTATTGTATGTTGTCCAGGGTCCATCAGGACAGAGGGGTTGGTCCTCGTACTATATTCGGTTTACTTATGACTTCTCTAGTTTTTAGACAGGTGTTTCGTGGAAACACAGGGTCTGAATTTTGAGAAGTTATAGGTATTTGAATAGAGTAGAGAACCAGGTGTAGCAAGTATCAGGATTCTTCAAAGTGATCGAAAATGTAGATACTTGTGTATGGTATTCAGTTGATAGTAATGGTTAAGAGATCTTGCTTCTCTTTCAGGTTACTCATAATTGGAAGCATTCCTAAGTCGAGTAACGCTGATCGGCCTCTCTCCATTTAGTTGACATGCACTGGAGACAGCTGCATGATTTGAATCTGGTTCAATTAAATCAGTGCCTCTGGTTCTATATTGGATATAGAACAGTTCATATCTTAACGATATTAAGGTACGGGGAGTTGTCCGGCTTATGATTAAAACCAAACACCGGACAACTCAAGGCACGTTTCTGTAATGGCTGTTTATGGGTTGACCCAGGCCATGACGAGGGTTGACTTTCTACCATCTGGAAGATCAATAGCGATATTGTTCTAGACTCGCCACAGTTTTAATAAAAATGGATTTTTTTTCAGAAAACAGTAGTGGGAGTATGGTAGAACTGGAAGTGATTCCAGAACCACAAACGATTACTGAAGATTTCATAGGAACCTAAAGATTCAATCTGGTTTAACATTCCATTGGCCACTCCGCAGATTAGGTGGGTAACTTCAGGCACCCGAGAGGTACTCCGGTAGCCTCAAGGACGGTGACAGGGAAGTTCTTGTTTACCCACACTTGCCATTGCTGTTGTTCCAGACTGTGAGACCTGGCAGGAGGATGAGTATAGCGCCGTTCTAAACTTGCTTTAGAAGTGTACGTTTATATGACTCTGCCAGAGGGTTGTCGTAGTCAGTGGGAGCAGTGGAAGCATTGGTGGACAGGTGGCTTATGTCTATTTATAGACTAAAGCAGATATAGCGGAGAAAGATCATCTATTTCTGACGTAACAATCATAGGTTTGACTTCGTCAGAATAGGGGATGGATCTGTTGAGAAGGTAGTAGAGTGTGATGTCCTGGTATTTGGATGACATACACAGAGTAGGAAGTGATATTCTTATACTACGATCGGTTATACTTTAGTCGTCACACAGTGGTTTCTCCACATGGGACTTGGACATTATATCAGACATACTGGTTACTAGATCTATGGTTTTAGATCTAGATTTGGGTGGTTTTCCAATTATGGGTACTTAGACAGCATTCTAAGAGTATTTAGAATGGACGACTCCTGGTACGGTAGTGTACCTGCAGGTGATGGAGTCACCCTCTCTAAAGGTGTCTTACAAACTAAAGGGGAGAGGGATGTGCATGATTGGCAGATCACTTGCTCAGGCAATTGAGTCAATCATGAGATGTCAAGTACCACACCAGATGTTGTTCTTGCACTACATGCAATAAGTTGACATTGATCCAATCCTGGAGAAACAGTCGGAAGCAGTTTTAGAACATAAGTGGATGTTCTAGGGATATGATAACGACAGCCTGATTCGGGAGACAGTTATCATTCCAGGCTTCCAAGGTGACCTGGACGACAAGGAGATCGTCAGAGTTATAGTTTTCCTTCTGACGAGGGGCAGTATTTTGGACAGGTGGTCCAAGGCAATACTGAGGGAGGCATGGCGCTGGATACTGATTAAGTTCAGTTGACGATACAGTCTAAGAAGTTTGGATTTGGAGTTCATTTATGAGCTAGGTCCCATCAGACATCCAGACACATTCTAAGACAGGTATTGCTCATTTCGGGAGATGGCTTTCTCCGCGAACATGAGATATAGAGAGACATAGAAAGAAACTTCAAGGCGGATCCACTCACTGAGGCTATTTCTCGAACGCAATAGTTTCGCAAACGAGCTTTGTGAGACCGACTAGTAGAGGAGTTGGGTGTTCGGTATCACACGGGCTGTGAGTATGCGACATCGCAATAATTAGCCTTGAGTGCAAGTGGGAGATTATTGGAGATAGTGACCTCAAAGTCAATTATTGGATCACAGGCGTGTGATTGCAATGATTGAGGGAGGACCTGTCCCAGTAGGACAGTCTTACTCGAGATGATAGTATGCTATCTGGTTTATCTTTATCATCGTGTACTGCTTTAGGTGACCTGACAGGTCGCTATTACACGTTGATAGAGCCCCTAGGATTCTTGCTTGACTGCCAGCAGTATGAGGGCGTTCATATACGTGGGAGCTGGTGGTCTATAAGCACATCCTTAAAAGGTCCCTAGTCGTGGGAGTTTCGAGACAGGGCATCGATACTCCAGAGTAGACTAGTGTATACAGTCGAGACCCCGACGAGGGGCGGTGGCCGGTCTCACAAGCCACTGGTGTCAGTTGGTTCACCTAAGATGTATACAGGTGCTCATTGGGTTATGAGTACACCGGACAGGACTCGCCGGGAACCTGCTAGTTGGGATTATACCAGACGTCAGATAGCAGTTCCGTGGTGACATGTGTACAGGTTAGTTCATCGACCTGAGGATCGTCATTTGTCTCGTGTGAGTTCCCACTGTACTTTGATTACTACCCTACCACGCTCAAAGGAGACGTGCAAACAGGTTTTAGTTGGGTACAGTCCCGAGCCACATGGAGGCAGTGAGCGGATCTTCAGGGGTTCGTCTCTCCCGGTATTGGGGGTGAGGCCGCGTTGTGTCTAGGAGAGCCATTACACGAAGCCCTCGGCCGAGGCAGGAGATTTACTGGTAGGTATTCCAATAGTATCTCAGGGTGTTCTGGGCTACACTCCGACACGACTTGTACCGCTTTTGGGGGTCTGACTTTTACCAACCCCCTAGGCCCGCCATGCGATGCTCATAGACGAACGGACCGGACTGTACGAATATTGTCACTGACAGGCTCAGTAGGGTGTCAGGATGAGTTCACTCATCGACGTCCCTTTTGGTCAATACCTGATGGCCCGTTACGTATTGGCTTATACCTCTGACGTGCTAGTGGTTAAATCCACAACCAAGGTGTTGACGAGTCTTTAGAGTCCCCCACATTCAGTTGCTCAAGTTTTCGGGCGAAAAGCTGTAAAGGCCGTATGGAGATATATGACAGGGTTCGATCAGATACGTGCGGTATTGCACGGATCAAGGTCGGACGGTTTATACTAGCGGGCTTTGGTTTAAGCCGGATCCTAGTATAGTACAGTGTAGATTTTGTCTCATTGCATTTGTATTCGGTCGGAATATAGATGCGGGTGTGTATACACAGTATCGGGGTTTTCCTGTAATTTATTACGGGGCCAGTTTTCTGGAGTTGCCAGTTTGCTTTCCGTTTCGGCCATATTTCTTTGTATCCTTCATTGGCCGAAGATTAGTGGAGGAGGGCTTATTTGCATTTGTGCAAATAAGTATTTGTGGAGGGGGTCTTTGCATATTATTGTATCATGATACTTGCACCATCATTTGACTTTCTTTTTCCATCATGGCTTGACTTTTGTGTGACATGGGTTTGATGATGGTTGTGGTTGAGTGTGGATGTGTTTGTGATCATGTTCTTTCATGATATCATTTGATTCCCTCATGCATTATTGGGTGGCCTCTCTCATTTTTGATACACTCTCTCATTCTCTCCTCTCCCACCAAGCCATGGCCGGCCAAAGCTCATGGGGGCTGTCCAAATTTGGTGGTGTGGGATTTTGTTCTTCTCATGTTTGAAAAAATCCCATAGCTCCACAAAAAGTTGATATATCATTCTCCTCCACAAAAGGGCAACTTCCATAAACCCCAATAGAGACTAAAGAGCACTACACATTCTACAGCAAACCTTGGGCACGTCGACTCGCCAACTTCGTGCCCGAGTTGCCTCGGTATAGAGGTGGGAGCCCGTAAAAGAAGCAGGCGACGTGGTGCCCTTCCGGCGACTTGGTGGAGACCGGACATTCCGCGGGAGATCAGGACGACGAAGAGAAGACCGGAGGACACGGATCAGTCGGTATATCTCTCTTCCCCATCTTGTAGTTAGCTAGGACTAGTTAATGGTTGGATCCGGGTTTTAGCGTGCGGTGGTGCCGGTTCAAGAAAAATTTAAAGTTAACCATTGCTTCCGCATTTGGCCTCGGGATGGAGGCCGGGGCGCCGCCGTGCACTTACACCTTTTAGTTGAGCCTGAGTCTTCTCGCGGAGTAGGGATCGGACCCTCTTCTCGGGATCGCGCGGCGGGGGCAGCCCCCAGGGAGGAGGCGGTAGATGCTTCCCCCGGCGCCTCGTGTTGGGCGAGGCATGAGGACGAGCTCGCCAATGCTCGGGCTCGCTTCCACATCCGCTCGCGTTATACGCTTCGTCTGGCCAAGGAGGGAGAGAGGGCAGACCAAGTGCAGGGTAGGGAGATCGCCCTATACTTGGAAGCCTTTTGGGGTGGAATGCGCCTGCCCTTATCTCACGAGGTCGTCGAAGCGCTGAACTTCTTCGAGTTAGCCCCTGGCCAACTAGTGCCGAATTCATAGAGGATTCTCCTCGGGTTCCTGATCCGCCTGAAATTACAGGCGGTTCCTTTCAGCCTTTCCCTCCTCGATTCTTCCTCGTTTTCAAAAATCATCCTGGGGGTCGAGCGGGCGACCCGAGGTGGGTCTACCTCTCATTTAGAAAGCGACAGGGGGCGCCGCTGGGACAGGGGTTGTGGCTCTGCCTTCTTCCATTCACGACTGGAAGAAGAAGTTCTTCTTCGTCTTGCCTCCCGAGGGCGAGGACTGGCCCGTGCCTACCAAGTGGTCGAGGGAAAAATACTTGCCTGGGAACCAGTCCAATGACCCCGCAGCGGTGAGAGTGGCGTCGTGGGAGCCCATCCCCCGATTTGACGTGCTGCTATCTGAAAGGGTCCTGAGTTGGGCCGGGCTCAGCCCTGTTGAGTTCGTCGGTAGGTTAGGCTTGCTTTTAGCTTTTATATCGCTCGTGTCGCTGACTTCTTTGCATTTGGTTTGTGCAGGACCCATGGATATGGACGAGCTTCGAGCTTTCATGCGCCAGCTGAAAAAGGTCACGAAGGCTGGGGGCACCAGCTCTTCTCGTGCGAAGCCTGCCCCGGCTCCCTCTCCTCCGGTGGCCGCGTCCCGTGAGCGTTCGGGGTCGGATCCCGCCTCGGGGCCGAGCAGAGCGCCGGGCCGAAAGCGGGCCCGAATTCTTGAGGACCGGGCCTCGGAGGAGGAGATCGGCTCCCCATCGGAGCCGCTTAAGAGGTCTTCCCGGGGCCCGCCCTTGCCGATCATGGTGGAGGAGGGGGGCCTCCAGTTCGCGGTGCCTCGGGGCTATCAGTCGCGGATAGCCTGCTGCACGACATAGAGAAGTCGGCAGGGGGTAGGATCCCCGGGGGAACCTTCAGGGCTCAGATGGCGTCCATCGCCCAGGAGTCCGTGCAGGTTAGTGCTCGGTTGTTTGTGAAATTCGGCGCCTCCTTCGTCTTTCTGATCTCTTTCCTATCTTTCAGGTTCTCCAACACGTTGCCCCCGCCTTATGCATGGAGGTCAAGGTGATAGCCCCGGCGATGAAAGCTGCAGGCCAGCTCGCCTCGCTGGAGGAGAGCTCCAAGTAAGAGCTGGAGGCAGTGATGGCGAAGGTCGCCGCCCTGGAGGGCGAGGTGGAGGCCGGGAACAGAAGGTTGCCCGGTACCGCGAGGCCGCCGTTGCTGCCGAGGCCAAGCTTGAGGATGCTCAGGTGCTCGTCGGCAACCTGAAGAAGACGGTGAAGACCCTCTGGAAGGAGCTGGGGGCGGCAGCCGAGTCGGCGAAGTCGGCCGACCTGAGAGCGGCGAAGTTGGACGACCTCTCGGCGGCGAAGGCGGTGGAGGGCTACAAGAAGTCGAAGGACTTCTATGATGCCTGGCCGTGGCCACAACCCTCATCTGGCACAAGGCCCTCGACGCCATTAAGGCTCGGATGCCGGAGTTCGCCGACGAAGAGCTTCGGGCTGAATACCCCCTCGCGGACGCCGAGGAGCAGCGGAAAGAGATTCCTGACGAGGAAGTCGCCGAGGACCCTGCTCGTCTTGTGGCGGATGTCGAGGATCCCGAGGTCGCGTCTGGCCCCGAGGCCTAAATCCCCTGTCTTCCTTTTCCTTTATTTTGTTGTTTCTGGAATTTTTGTAAGCCCCCCGACAGTTTGTAAGGCTGGGGAGCCCAAAATACCCTTTGTAAAGACTTTGCCTTCGGTAATAAAACTTTTTTCTTTGGTTTCATCAGTTTTCACTTTATCTTCTGTTTGTGAAGAATGCTCGTAAAATATCTCTGCTTGCACTGTTGGGCTTCCATGTTAGGTCGGCTATCCGTTTAACGATCGTTCGTCGAGTTGATTACGGTCACTTGCCAAGCACGCCAAACGCTGCTGAGAAGGAGGCGTCTCCACAGCCCCAAAGTCGAGGGGGGATCGCCCAGACTTGGATAGACCTGATGTCCCTTGTTGGGGCCTCGGATCCTCTGCATGTGATGGGCAGATGGCCGTCCGCCGTATTTGTGCCGAGCATGAATGGGAAGCTGCTCGGTTTCCCCTTGGCGAGGGCTTTTGACTTCTGGCGTTGCGAGCAACGACCACTAGCTGGGGATGGTCGAGCGAGGGTCGGGCTCGACTGCCTCTGGGAGGACTTTGGATCCTTAGCGTTGGAGAGGCTGTAAGAAGCCCACTGAGGATGACCGGGCAGTGAAACTGCACGGTTTCCTCTTGGCGAGGGCTTTGATCTCTGGCGTCGCGGGTAGGTAACTACCAGCCTGGGATGACCGAGCGGGGTAGCCGCTCGGATGCCTCTTGCGAGGGCTTCGATCCCTGGCGTCATGGGCAGGGAGCTACCAGCCGAAGATGACAGAGCAGGGTAGCTGCTCGGTTGCCTCTTGTGAAGGCTTTCTGATCCCTGGCGTTGCGGTAGGGAAGCTACCCGCCAGGGATAACCGAGCAGCGACGACCGGACAGTGAAGCTGCGCGGTTGCCTCTATGCGAGGGCTTTGATCTCTGGCGTCGTGGGTAGGCAACTACCAGCCTGGGATGACCGAGCGAGGTAGCCGCTCAGATGCTTCTTGGTAGGGCTTCGATCCCTGGCGTCATGGGTAGGGAGCTACCAGCCGAAGATGACCGAGCAGGGTAGCTGCTCGGTTGCCTCTTGCGAGGGCTTTGATCCTTCAGGACGGGGACCGAGAAGGGTTACTGCCCAGTGCCTCTTGACGAGGACTTTGATCCCTGTCGGTTGTGGTAGGAAGCTACCAGCCGGGGATAGCCGAGCAAGGACCCGACTGCCTCTGGGAGGACTTTGGTCCTTGGTGCGGGAGGGGCTGTAAGAAGCCTACCAAGGGCCTTTGGCCAGGCAGGGATACTGCCCGGTGCCTCTTGGCCAGGGCTTTTGTCCTGAAGGATAGACGAGCGAGAGATCCTCGGGCTCGACTGCCTCTGGGAGGGATTTCTGATCCCTGGCGTTGCGGTAGGGAAGCTACCCTCCAGGGATTGCCGAGTGAGGGTCGGGCTCGACTGCCTCTGGGAGGACTTTCTGATCCCTGGCATTGCAGTAGGGAAGCTACCCGCCAGGGATAGCCGAGCGAGGGTCGGGCTCAACTGCCTCTGCGAGGACTTTCTGATCCCTGGCGTTGCGGTAGGGTAGCTACCCGCCAGGGATGACCGAGCAGGGTAGCTGCTGGGTTGCCTCTTGGCGAGGGCTTTGATCTCTGACGTTGCGAGTAGGGAAGCTACCGGCCAGAGATAGCCGAGCAGAGAAGCTGCTCGGCTGCCTCTACGGAGGACTTTGATCCTTAGCATTGGAGGGGCTGAAAGAAGCCCACTAAGGATGACCGGGCAGTGAAGCTGCCCGGTTGCCTCTTGGCGAGAGCTTTGATCCCTGGCGTTGCGAGTAGGGAAGCTACCGGCCAGGGATAACCGAGCAGGGTAGTTGCTCGGCTGATTCTTCATAAGGTTTCGCCCGACCATCCAGTTGCAGGTATAGGGAACAGGAATGGTCACGGTGAACGTGCGCGTAGCACGCGCATCGATTGTGCGGGGAGGCGAAGCGCCAGAGTCACGTCGTTTCGATTCCGCCAGAGGAGGCTCAATGATCGCCCAGTGGATGAGTATCGGCCCGTGAGATCTGTGGCCATAGGACGTAGCCTGCCGGTGGTCAGCCGTGTCGACGAGGGCAGAGTCTTCTGGAGGCGGAGGAGCGGCGATCTGGGGCCCTGGCCTGGTCGTTTGGAGTTTAGTCGGTCTATTCGGCCGGCGAGGGCGTTGATGACAGTCGCCGGAGGAGGTTCATCCACGCCTCCGATGAGGGGGAGGTGGCGGCTGGTACATTGATTTTCAGGGTGATCGCGCGCCATGTGGACGAAGATCGAAAGGCGAACTTTGTTTTTGTGGAGTTTGTGTTCCCACAGACGGCGCCAACTGATGGTGGTCCTGTTTGGGTCTCCCTCAGATGTTGTCTTCTGTCGATCTCCCGGTGGATTTGGAAGGTGATTTCCTGTTGCGTGCGGATCTCAATGGGTTTTGAGGAAATTGGTGATTTGAGGAGTTTAGCTCCGAGTACCTGCAAAGAAGTCCCGGGGTGGTTTGGTACCATCGAGGACCCTCCGACGATCAAGTTAGCACGAGATCTGAGCAGAGTAACGGCTAAGTGGGGTGAAAAAGGCTTACTTGACCCCTCTGTGATGGCGGTTTATATAGTGGCGGCAGCACGCAGCAGCAGGCACGAGAATCTCGCCGGCAGTTACGCTCCCGACATCACGCCCGCGTAAAGAGCGGATCGCCCATTAATGGGGATCGTGATGGCGTGGAACGTGGGACGTTGCTGGCGGAGAATCTGCGCATGGCGAGATTTGCGGAGCGGCGGTTACGCCTGTGAGTGGTGGAGTTGGTCGGTCGGAGGGACCGAGGAAGACGGCCTCAGCTGGGGAGCTCGGAGATGAGCAAGAGGGCCGAGAAGTCTTGGTCCTGTGGCAGCTCAGGACGAGCCGAGGGGCCAAGGAGGCCAATTTGCAGAGGGCTCCGAGAAGGGCCGGCTTGCGTTTGCAGGTCGGGTGCAGAGGTGGCCTGGTCGGTCCTTATGGGCCCTTTCTTCTGAGTTCTGGGACACGTCATCTGCCACGTGTCCTGATCTTGGAGATCGCCAATATTGAGTATCATCACTATGCGTACTATGCGTACTGTATAAATCTTTTAATTCTATTTTAACCATTAATCCTGCACTATGAAACTAAAAAAACAGTAGACATCTATACAAATCATAATTTATAAATAAAAAAAGTCCTGAATATGGAAGTTTATGCACAACTTTTACATAATCTCCTTAAGCCTTATTATTCATGCACATGAATCATTCTAATGCATTCCTTGTTCTTCGATTCTTAATTAAAGAAAATAAACATTATGCTAAAAATGGGATAAAACCATCCTTGGCTTCATCCGTTTAGTTGGTACATAATTATCTCCATGTACATCCCACGTGCTTAAACACTAGTATTCGAAAATATTTTAACATGATGGCTATCAATACTAAGCCATTTTTTCCTAGAATTTTAGAAGGGGCATTTGCCCCCTTCACCCAAAGCCTTGGGTTCATCCATGTTCTTCGATCCTCGTTACAACTTTATAGATTTTCATGTAGCGGTAAAGATTCTAAGATAGTTGGTGATGTTGCTGCGCTCTTGATTGGATTCAGGCAGGAGCCATCTTAATTCAGTGCATTAGAAATTTCCAAATGTTGAGTGCATCTCATCCTACTTTTCCTTGGATAATTTTTTTTAAAAAAATTCAATGGTAGGGCCTATAAGTCTATTTGTTTCCATGCATGTATGTTGCTCTCTCCTAAAGCTAAGTGGTAATCATTTCATCTATAGGAGAGCTCTAAGCTTTAAATTCTTGCAGCTCGCATTGCTAAAGATCCAAGCAAAAGCCCCTCTCCCTATCATTGAAGGTGGAATCCCTTGCATCAATCAGTCTTAACAAACACATAAAACTCCTTTTTCTCTCTCTAAGCAATCTTTCTTTAATTATACCGTAGAGATCGTTATTCAACCGACAGCAATATGATCCAAAGCAATACCTTTTTGTGCCGGTTTATATAATTATTATATAGCCCCTCTCTTATTCAACGTAAATCCTTTGTTTATGAATTGTATCATATGGATAGAAAAACAGAAATATTATAACCTTTGTATGGCCTTGAGTCTCGAGGCACTGTTCCCTGAGAACACGACTTAGGGCCGTGTGTGTTGTGGGGGCGGGTGGGTGGGTGTGGGGGGGCGGGGGCGGGGTGTGCACACATGATCGCGCCCAGAGACGTTTTCAAGGCCATTATTCACTTATCTATATCGGCAAATGTGCTATTCAGTCAAGAGATGTGAGAACTTACCAAAATACGTACATTAGTTCCAAAAGATGGAGCACAATTTAGTTTGAACATGTGCATCCCATTGATTAATCAATACTATGCTAATTCTTGTGTAAGGATTTTTATTATTACATATCGAGGACATAAATGATAGTTTTGCTATAGCGTCTACAAGTTTGCATTTGATGTTCGACCGAAATCCTAATGAGAAGAACTGTGAGAGACGGATACTGGTGTACGTAGTTCGTTTATTTGAATGTAGTGGTATATGGGGTATTTATTCTGAGATTAATTAGAGGCATTTTCAAGAATAATTTTTCCAACCTTTGTGGAACCTGTCCATCCTTTTGTTGATTATAAACCAATCATACAAAAAAAAACTATACAAAATTTAGACCCCCAAATCTCTCATGGTTACTAAAAAAGCCGGCATCATCATTAGTGATAATTACATCGGACATGCTCGAACCCTCCAAATAATGATTGCATCATTGTATGCTATGGCCATGAATAGACCCCTTAAACAAATGATAATGCATTAATTAAAGGAGGGCTTGTAAATGGCCGCTGCAAATCCTCTTGCGAGGGATAGATTTTCTTTTTTGAAATATGAAAAAGGCTGGAGAAAATTTCTCATAATTTGAATTTTCTTAATGTATAAAACAGAGAAAATAAAAGCATCCTCTTTGGATTTGGATTATAATAGCAGGTAGTGGATATGATTCTCACAATTATCATTGTAAAGAATTGACCTGATACAAAAATATCTATTATGTCCACAACAACAAATAATATACTGTGATGAACAACTGTAACAACAACAAGGCTTCATCTCAAATTTAATTTTTGGTATCACGGCCAGTAGGAGTGGTTGCGAACGAAACAACGGCAAGTGAACTAATTTACCTTTATGCATGAACCTCAGCGAGGGCACGGCAGGATAGCCATATAGCCGTGCACAAATTCTTTTTTAATGCTGACAAAGCTTGTCAATGCGTGATGAAGTATGTATTGTCCAAACCAGATTTCTTGTTAGCCAAATTTAGTGAAGCTTGAAGGGGCTTTACTTTTTCTTTTTTTGAACCTGGAGCATGATTGTAATTTGGAAGTAATTCATACATACATGTGATAGCAAGCACTCTACAAGGTAATTGGTAATTAATATCATTCATTTAAATATGAAATATGTAGTATAAATTATAGAGACAGGGCCGAGCTAAGCCAAAAATAGAATAAAATTAGTCAAAGTCTTCTAAAACTTTTTGTTTTCAATGTGTGCATGTTGTAAAATGTCTAGAAAATGGTAAGAGTCAAATGCATGTACAGAACCAAATGCATGCATCTAGAAAATTGGTAAGAGTCAAATGCATGTTCTCATTTAATAGAGTAAATCCAACGGCCATCTATCTGGCTATATAAACCTATGGTATGGATGAGTTGTTGAAGTGGCAAAAAAATAATGAAGTTCAAATATTCAAATTGTAGTGGCTGATCTCAACTATGTTATATTAACCTTTACTTGTATTTTTGCTCCACAACACAAAATTATCCAGCACCTTATAGTTGCTCTTGTCCAATTATTATCCCACCATATAAACTCCAACACTCTCATCTCCAACAAATTGGTATAAGAGCGCAAGGAAGATAGCCGCTCCCATAAGTTTCATCCTTCCGACGCCAAAACTCGAGAAGGACTACACGTATGATCCATCCATATGGAGGCGGTGCTTAGAGCATACGGCGTTTGGAGCGTCGTCAAAGATGGTTATACGCGACCGCAAGAACGAGAGGATGACTTTGAGGGAGAATGAATGCAAGGATGGCTACACTCAAGCCACCATTCTTTTCGGCATCGATGACTCCACCAAACAAAATGTCATCACCGCCGCTACCTCTAAAGAGTTGTGGGAGAAAATAAAAAACATCTTCAAAGGAATCGAGAAGATGAAGAAGGCGTGCCTACAAAGTCTTCGAGGAGAGTTTGAATCCTTGAAAATAATCGAGAAGGAGTCTGTTTCCGACTACTTCACAAGAGTTTCCACAATCGTCAACCAATTAAAGAGGAACGGCGAGACGCTGGAGGACGTTCGCATCATCGAAAAGATCCTACGTTTCTTGAATTCTAAATTCGACTACATTACTGTGGTGATCGAAGAGTCCAAAGATCCGGATACGATGACTATCGAAGAACTTATAGGCCCACTTGAAGCGCATGGACAACGCGTCACAAAGAATAAGGAAGAACTGATGGCGGAAGCCTTACAAGCAAAGCTAAATTTGAATGAAGACGCCAAAAGCGGAAGAGGTCGTGGTCAATTACGTGGTCGTGGCCATGGAAAAAGCCGCGGACGTGGACAAGGAAGAGGAGAATCCCAACAAAAGGAGGAAGCAACTCAAGTCCGAAGTCATGCCAACACAAGAGAATGCGGAAGAGAGGGTCCATGAAGAAGCCATAGGAATGATAAAAGCAAAGTTCAATACTTTACTTACAAGAAGTACGACCGTTACTCCTCGGAGTGTTGGAACAATGAGCACAATCAAGCGGGCGAGAGCGCCAACTTCGTTAATGAAGATAATCAAGATTATGTGTTTCAAGCCTACAACAATGAAGATCCCACAAGAGATTACACGTGGTACTTGGACACTGGTGCGAGCAATCACATGTGCAGGAAGAAGGACATGTTTTTGGAACTAGATGAGTCCAAGCGCTCCTCCGTCTCATTCGAAGATCACTCAAAAGTTTCCGTTGAAGGAAAAGGTAAAATTCTCATCCGCCTGAAGAATGTAGATCATCAATTAATTCAAATGTCTACTATGTACCTTCCATGAAGAACAACATTTTGAGTATTAGCCAATTGCTCGAGAAAGGTTACCATATTGAGATGCAGCACAAGACTCTCACCATGAGAGTCCGCAACAAGAAGAGTGTTATTAGAGTCGAAATGATCCGAAACAGGATGTTCATCTCGAAGATAAAGCATGAAGTTGCTAAGTGTTTGAATAATTTCATAAAAGACACCTCCTGGCTATGGCATATAAGATTTGGTTATCTCAACTTCCATGGGTTGCAGCTTCTGTCCTCAAAGAAGATGGAGCATGAGCTTCCACACATCAATCATCCTGATCAAGTATGCGAAGAGTGAATCTTCGAAAAGCAAGTAAGGAACCCATTCCTGAGGGAGGCCACATATCATTCGAGACAACCATTGGAATTGATACATTCCGATATTTGCGGTCCTATCACTCATTCTTCTTATACTTCTCGTAAATATTTTATTATCTTCACTGATGAATTTTCTAGAAAAACATAGATGTATTTCATGAAGGAGAAGTCCAATGTGTACGATATCTTCAAAAAGTTCAAGGTCTACATTGAGAAGCAAAGCGGCTTTGAGGACCGACCGCGGTGAAGAGTTCATTTCTAAAGAATTTGAAGACTATTGCCAAAATCATGGCATATAGAGACAACTAACGGCGGCCTACACTCCACAACAAAATGCTATTGCCGAGCGGAAGAATAGAACCATTAAGGAAATTGTTAGAAGCATACTCAAGAGCAAGAACTTGCCAAAAGAGTTGTGGGCTGAGGCGGTGCACTGTGTGGTCTACTTGCTCAACCTATGTCCCATAAAGACCTTGGATACATCACACCATAAAAAACATGGAGCGGTCAAAAACCGAACGTCACCCACCTAAAGGTGTGTGGAAGTATCGCGTACGCTCAAGTACCACAACAAATAAGGACCAAGCTCGATGAAAAGAGCAACAAATTCATTTTCATTAAGTATGATGCTCGCTCCAAAGCATATCAATTGTTTAATCCTGAAACTCGTGTGATTCATGTTAGTAGGGATGTTCGCTTTGACGAAGAAGACACATGGCATCAAAACGCTCAAGAGCAAACTCACATGGAATTGCAAAATCCTACTACACTAAGTACGCCATCACCACCTACTTTGGCACCTACATCTCCTACTTTTTTAGCGACATCCTTGATTGGTAGGGATTTGCTATGTCATATTAAGCTTTAAAATACCGCAATCAAGACGGTGTCGCGTGTAGCTAACCGAGATGAGTACGGGTCGTCCGCAGGAAGATGGTATGTTTTTGCTTCCTTTTCTTACGAGTTAAGTCAAAATTTGGAAAGTTCGTTTCTAATCTAAGTGTTTTGTATATGCAAAAGAACGCTTGTTAGGGATAAAATTAGGTTTGTTTAAGTTAGGAAGATCCGTACACTTTCTTTTGTGTCTTACTTGACTATTGATGCTAGGGTAATCGGAAACAACATGGATTAGGATGCTTAAGTATGGTATTTGAAATTGTGCATGAAATCCGTACTTATCGACCCTTTTCCTTCCGTTCTTGTCTCTTAACCCTCGCCTTTGGCCAAATCAAACGCAGCCGGTCATAATTAGGAATCACGACTATTGTAGTAGAATAGGGTTCCTAACGGAGTGGATTGCGTGAGTTTTGGTTGGAGTTCAACTTGCACGGTGTCGGGTAAAGGAAAGAAGTAAAGAAAATCTTACATCAAATATAACCCTTCTCTTTCTCTCACAAGAAGAAAAACTACTCACAAAATATCAAAAGAAAACACAAGATAGAAGACATCAATAAAACATTACAAGTAATTAAAGGTAACAAAATACTAGGAACCAAAGTACAAGGAATAAAGGATTCATTAAAGTTCAATACAAGTATAAGATAATGAATTCAAAATACTAAAATCTAAACTTGCAAACTCAGTTAAGAAATTGCAAGATCAAATAAAAGTAAAGAACTCAAGATTAAACCTATCTACTATGTACAAAACCAAAACTAAACATTATATTCTAAGTTGCAAAAAGTAGTCCTAAAGCTTACTCACTGATCTGATATTTATAGGCACTTCATCAATAAAACAAACAATAAAAATGAAGTGATGTGACAAGGAGAAATGACCAAAAGAAAATTTGAGCCAAGTGAGGACTTTGGGGCCGCAAATTGCGGCCAGAAGAAGAGTGGTGGAGCCCGTCTTCGTAGTGTGATCACATAACTTTGATATCATCTCTCTGGCATTGCTATTTTTTATTATCACCGGGGTGATATCCAGAGGTTTTGGAGGGAAAATACAAGATTCAAAATATATCACATCAACACTTTTCTAAGTCATTATATCAAGCCCACTTGCATCACCACTTGCTCAAATGTGTTCACACCATGACATGACTGGTTCATGCATCATACAATTAAGTTCACACTTGTACAATTTGCATCATGTTAGAACATTTTAGATAAAAAAAGGTTTTACACTTGCATTGTTTGCAAAAACTCTTTGAATAATGACTGGTTCTCCTTTCCGGTTGCAGTATTGGCTCATATATGTCATCTCCATGCATTTTGAATGTGTTTCCAATGTTTTGTCATGAATACCTGTATCCTGTACTTATAAGCAGACATGAATTAATAGCACCGATATTCACAAAAATGATAACGATTGAACGGTATTAAAATGCAATTTTTCGTGATGAACAAATACCGCCAAACGTATATTTTGCTCATCCTGAGCTAAACAAAATCCTAATCTCACTTTCGCAGTGAACGCGATTACACTGAGTCCATGCAACAAACCGTTAAATCACTAGGTGTTTCTACTAGGAGAAGTGTTGTCTCTTGAGGGTTTTTAGTAGATTACACCCACAAAATCCCTTCAAGCTAGTTTCGTGAAATAACGGTCGATTCTAATCTTAGGGTTTTGTATCCAAGATAAAAATTCTATTACCCTAAATTAGAAATATCGAACCCTTACTTTGCACACCTCACTTCTTATTTAACTTAAGTTACTATATGTTTTTACGTGCGTGTGCAAATAGCGTCGTTACGTTTCAAAAAAAAATTTAATTAGAGTCATCATGTCACAAAATATGGACCAGATAAAATTTCAAAAGAATCACGCAAGTTTGTAAAGAGTTAACCAATTCTCAGGTTTCGTTCTCCAGCTAGGTCTTAAATTCAGAATTTCTATCATTTTTAACAAAAAACCGAGCCTTATTCTTCACTCCATCTTTTACCTGTTTTCGTTCATACACACCTTCGTGAACGTGCAATAGTCTTTATCATTGGATAAAATCTTCATATCTCCGTTAAAAATATTTTTATAAAAAAACCCGTCTTAAGCCAAGATTATTCTCACACAAAGAATCGTGAGGAATTTTAACTCGAAGAGAATATTTTCTTGACTTTGTTTTAAAATAGACTTTCTGAGTTTCTTAGTAATTTTTGGGCCAATACACCCAAACCAGATGGATTTAGGGCATTAGGTGTAGAAACATCCCGGCAAACTTAATTGCCCAAGTCACCCAGGCCCTAAAACAAAAAAATTCATTTTGGCGTGAAAATCATAACAATTCAATGCGGATGGAGATATAACCAGTTGTTCAAATTATTTTTAAGATAAAAAACATGTTCGTATAGATAAGATGTGTAATCACTCCAATCAAGTTTCAGATGGATTGTTTTTCAGACTTAGCGTCCATTAAAGATTTACTAATATCCTTTCATATCCACTTCATTTTATGAACTAATCTTGATATTAATTATTTTATAACAAACCTGTTTGATTCTAAAAAATATTTATCAATTTAAAAGTTTTAAAGACATATCAAACTTGTCATCTAATTTTCAAAACTCACGACAAATGTGGTGTGATGCAAAAACGTATATTAGCTACAGTTAAACTCAAAGGATGGTTATTTTTTGGGTTTTCAATATCTAAAAATTGGATTTAGTTGTTTCCATCTTATCAAACTAAACCATCGGTATTTTGAATCTAAACTCTCCCACTAGCTAACTTGATGACAAAGTTTTTTCTGCTTTTAGAAAAAAATTCAATTTTTATGGGTTTTCAAATATGTATGCAAATGCAAAATTTACACATGAATGAAAGGATAGAAAGCATACCGAGCACACCCCCAAATTTAAACTTGACAATGCTCTCACTGTCATGCCACACAAAGAGGGTCAAAATTGTTGAGAGATCAAAATTTATCGGTTCCTTTTTTTCTCAAGAAAATAGCAAACAAAATGTATATACACCAAAAGGCCCTTCCCAAACTTAAGTGAGTCAGTGTTTTCATTGTTAAGTATTAAAGTTCAAAATTAGGAGGGAGGGAACATTATCAATTTATATATGGCCTTATATATACCAAAAGTTAACACCAACCATTCAAAAATCCTATCGTGATTAGACCAGGTTTGGTGAAAGGAGTGGAGGAAGGAAATGAAGGATACGCGAGACCATGTATAGACGGAGGTGGGATAAAGTCTCGGTAGATGGAAATGAGAAGATGAATGAAAGGGAGAAAGAAATGGAATACGAACTTGAGATTGTAAATTGATTGAATAAATTAGTACAGTTTGTAATGATTTGAAACTGGAATTTGCTAACTATACTAATTTATCAATATTTTGAGAAATGGGGTCAAACATCTCAATATTCGCAAGAAAACATAGGCCAACCGAATTTGGTGAACCGGAAGAAGGTTTCAAGTCGTCTTGCAGTTTGGAAACGATGGAAAAGATAGAGGGAAGCAATTGAGGAATGGCATCGGTTAAAAGTTCAGCAAGATATGCACAGACAATGGAAGGGACATGATGAATCGGAAGATCCGATTTATCCAAAAAAATGAGTTCATTCTCAAAAATGTCCTCAAAATTTAGCTCATCTAAGCAATCGATCAAATCATCATTAATGATATCAAGAAGCAAATGGGGTTATGGAAAAACAGTTAATGGCTCGGGATGATGCTTACACGGATTTGAAAGAAAGTGTTGAATTGGTGAGAAAAAGTCATTAAAATTCATGGGTTCATCATCAAAATTATCCACAAAATCAATATCCTCAATCGAGTCAAACATCAATTTCTCAGACACCTCATCAAAAGCACGGTTTTCAATCGGTTGTTTTTCTAGATTGGAGATGTAGAGATCAAAGTGAGTGGTATCGGTTTTACTTGAAAGGGTCTATTCATAATCGGGAAAATCAAACACAACGTAGTCGCACAACTCATCTAACATACTATCCTCAATTGGTGAATCATTTGGTTTACTCAATAGATTTTCAGAATCGGAATTGTGAAGTTCAATTTGAAACGGGTAGGTTTTATTTTTAAGGGTGCATTGCTCACTTTCACTACTCAAATCGTCAAATTGTCCTATTTTCACATCATACATTGTAAAATCTGGAGCTAGTTGGGAACTAGCCGATGGTTCGTTAGGTTGTATAAGTGCGGCCATGGATGCATTCAATTCCTCTATATGTCTACATAAAACTACCCAAAATTCTTCCAATAATCATTCAAGACTAGACATGGGTTGCGAAGGAGTTTGATTCGAATTCATTTGGATACGTGAAACTCCCAAATTGATGTTCAAAAGCAACGTTTAGAGACGGTGTAAAAGTCGGGTAGTATTTATTTGAATTGAATGGTTGTGTAGAAATGGTGGGATTATGGTCAACATATTGATAGAAAAATAATTGGAATTGTTGACCAAAAATTCAAAGTGGTGAAAAGCGTGAAAGGTCGGCTATGGGATCGCTCAATATATTTAGCAACGGACATGAGTTTAAAAGTCACCACATTACTCTCAAAAGGGATATCAATATAGAAGGGTGTGAAAGTTTGAAACGGTTGATAGGGAGTGGATTGCATTGTCTAATTGGCTTTTCGAAAAGCGTCTATCTGATCTTTCAAAAAAAATATGGCCTTGGATGCATCGTTTAAAATTTTACCAAAACAAGAACCTTATGATGAAATATCTAGTTGAGCATACCAAAATTTGCCAAGAGTAGGTCGGTTCGAGATACCCATGAATAGGAGAGCGAAAAGACGAGTGGATGGAAAAGGAGGTGAAAAAGTTGTTTTTTGGTTAGTTATTAACAAAAGAATGAAATGAAAATATACAAACAAAAAAGGTAAAACAAAAACAATTACGACATAATAACCATACACCTAAATAATCTAGGGTTCACCTAGGTCAATTAGACCTTTTCCAGAACTTGACTGTCGAAGTAAAACTGTGTCGAGAAACGGGCTCAAGATATACTGATCACGAAGCTTGGTAAGTGCAGAGATAAGGGGAGGTTGTCCAACACTTTCGTTAAATTCCTTAATTAGAATAACTCTCTCTCTTTTAGCGGTTATGCCGTGAACACTTGCCTAGACACCCCGTGAACGATATAACGTTAAGCGGTATTCTAAATACAGTTTACTTCTGCTAATGAGCGCGAAGTCCTTAAAATCTTAAAGTCTAATTTCTTTTAAAATTTGTATGGGTAAACATTATGTTCAATTTCATGATTTGTGGGCCACAGAAAAAAAAGGTGATAAAATCTTTTACCGTATGTCGTGGGGTTCGCTTTTCCTTAAGTCCGTATTAATGGATGCAATGCACAAATCAATAAAAAGTTATTCAAAATATCAAACAATCGACTTTTAAGTTTAAGTACGGCGCTGCAACAAATACAGGTTAGTCACTTTAGCTCTTGATAGAGAACATGCAAAATTTTTTGCAAAGATAGAATATTGGAGCATCGGATTTGAGAAAGAATGTGATAGAAAAAATACGCACCGATGGTTTTTCAGGTTAAGAAAACCCCGTTGAAGTGATCCCCGAATGCTTGAATGTTCTTTTCCATGGGTCAAACTATCCGGATCTTTGGCACTGTATTTTGCTATCGCCTTGGTCTTGAAAATGCACTTTGCCCCGCACGATCACTGTTCACAATTCCGTAAAATTTGTAAATGTTGGAAAACGGATATTATTGGCGAAAAAGCAATATATGTGGACAATCTTCTGCATACACACAATTATGAAATTCAAACTATAAAAATAGAATAATAATAGAATAATGGAGTATCACACAAAGAATTGGAGCATACAGAGGTGGTTGGGCCGCCAATCGCGGCCAAAAACATTAAATCGACGGCTAGATGATGGAAATGGGGCACCAACTTCTTATGGTATTCTCAGTGTTCTACCAGTGTCCTAATTCTATAGCTTAAATTTTCCAATTAATCTCAGAGTGATAGCAGATCAGAATAACAGAGAATAAAATGTTAAAACGGTTAGATTTTTGTTTTGGTTTTTGAAAATTTTCAAGTTTTTGTTTTGTTTTTATGAAAGTTGTCAGTTTTATACACAAGATATACAAAATTAACCCGAGATCACAAGAAGAAATGTGTTACCGTCTCCCTGGCAACGGCGCTATTTGATTGTTTGGGATTTGCTGTGTCGTATTAAGTTTTAAAATACCGCAATTAAGACGGTGTCGCGTGTAGCTAGCCGAGATGAGTACAGGTCGTCCGTAGGGAGATTGTACATTTTTGCTTCTTGTTCTCAGAGTTAAGTCAAAATTTGGAAAGTTTGTTTCTAACCTAAGTGTTTTGTATATGCAAAAGAACGCTTTTTAAGGATAAAGTTAGGTTAGTTTATGTTAGGAAGATCCGTATACTTTCCTTTGTATCTCACTTGACTATTGATACTAAGATAATCGGCAACAACGTGGATTAGGGTGCTTAAATACGATATTTGCAATTGCGCACGAAATCTGTACTTATCGACCTTTGTCCTTTCGTTCTTGTCTCTTAACCCTTGCCTCCGGCCAAACTAATCGCAACCAGTCATAATTAGGAATCACGACTGTCGCAGTAGGATAGAGTGCCTAACAAAGCGGATTGCATGAGTTTTGGTCAAAGTTCAACTTGCACGGTGTCGGGCAAAGGAAAGAAGTAAAGAAAATCCTATCAAACATGACCCTTCTCTTTCCCTAACAAGAAAGAAAATTACTCACAAAACATCAAAAGAAAACACAAGATAGAAGACATCATATAAAACATTGCAAGTAATTAAAGGAAGAAAATACTAGGAACCAAAGTGTAAGGAATGAAATCTTCATTAAAGTTCAATACAAGTACAAGATAATGAAATCAAAATACTAAAATCGAACCTTGCAAGCTCAGTTAAGAGGTTGCAAGATCAGATAGAAAAAAGAACTCAATATTAAACCTATTTACTATATACAAAACTAAAACTAAACATTGTATTCTAAGTTGCAAAAAGTAGTCCTCAAGCTTGGTCACTGATCTAGTAATTATGGGCACTTCATCAACAAAAACAAACTATAAAAATGAAGTGATGTGATAAGGAGAAATGACCAGAAGAAAATTGGAGCCAAGTAGGCACTTTAGACTCGCAAATTACGGCTAATTGGAATTAATTTGCGACTGGAAGAAAAGTAGTGGGGCCCGTATTTTTTATGTGATCTCATGACTTTGATATCATCTCTCTGGTATTTTTATTTCTTTTAATTATCACTAGGGTGATATCCGGAGGTTTTGGAAAGAAAATACTAGCTTCAAAATATATCACCTCAATACTTTTCCAAGTCATTATATCAAGCCCACTTGCATTACCACTTGCTCAAATGTGTTCACACCATGACATGGATGGTTCATGCATCATATAATTGAGTTCACACTTGAACAACTTGTATCATGTTGGACCATTTTAGATAAAAGAAAAGTTTTACACTTGAATTGTTTGCAAAAACTCTTTGAATAATGATCGGTTCTCTATTCCGGTTGCAGTATCGGCTCTCATATGAAGTATTTGTGCTTTTGAGTGTTTCCAGTGTTTTTTCACGAATACATGTATCTTGTACTTATTGAGCAGATACGGATTAATAACACCGATATTCATAAAAATAATGAAGAACGAACGATATTAAAATGTAGTTTTTTGTGATGAACAATGCTCCTCCTCCGAAGAAATCCCAGGCCACAAAAGACGAGAAGTTTCACACCCCGCTTCCCAAGATACTGGAGCAGAGACGTGTTCGCACCAGAATATTGCATTTAATACCGCTTATTCTTCTGCACATTTGTATATAGATAAGTGCTTTTGATCTATATTTGCTACATGGGTACAGATTACGGGTTCTTTGTCCAGAAAAACGAAAATCATGTACAATCTCTACAGTTATGAAAAATTCAAAACGACTGCCGAAAACAGATAAAATCCAGGTTTTGGTCATCCACACTCGTCAGGTGCCACTTACCAGTACAAGGGACAAGATCAAGCGATGGTCATTCTTGTCTAGGACAAGCACAAAGCACGAGAGATGCAGCACAAGGATCAAGGTGGCAGCGCAGAGCTCGAGGGAGATCAAGGCACAAAAGATAAAAAGAGTTGTCATTTTAGACTTTTGTCAATCTGAGAATATTTTGGAACTATTTTGCAAATTTGAACCTACCAAACTGAAGAAGATGGCAATACGAGAACCCATATGAAAAACGGCGTTCCAATTCCAAAAAATGACCACGGAACTGCGAAATTTAGCACATATTGGCGGCGGATCCACAACCCTATCATAGTGTCTCTTGACGAATTTTCAGGGGTATTTTTGTAATTGTACATGGGCTCAGAATATTGCCCTAGGATTTCACTTCTCTGCCTATATACTCCAGATCTGAGCCAAACCAAGGATGTTTTACTTTCCTTAGGATTGGTTTTAATTTAGTGTAGTTTTCTTCTTCTTCTTCATCTTTTCTTCATTAAAATGTAGTGAGAGCTTTTGAGTGAATGAATAATGAAGATGAGAGTTTTTTTTATCTTGTATTTTTATTTTCTTGCATTGTATTTTAATTTTTAGTATAACTTTTATTACTTATTTGTTAAAGTAGTTGTTGATTTTTATTGTTCTTCTTTTCTTCTTCTCAAATCTTTATTTTTAAACCATGATACTCAATAGAGTCCCTTACTTAAATGAGGGTCCAAGTAGTTAGCTTGTTATTGTTTGTTCTCATCATATTCTTCTATTCTTTCTTCTCTTCTTCTTGTTTATTTTCTTTTCATGTGTGAGTAGATTACTCACTTGTTAAGGTAAAGGAAAGGTAGTATGAGAGATGGAAAAATCTCTTGTGTTTCTCTTCGCCAAACAATTTGAAAACGAATCTAGACCAAACAAACACAACCCACTCCTTAAAGTACGCTATAAGTGACATATAGCCGCCACCTAAGTCGAGAATTCCTTTAGACGCACTATAACGTGACATGTAGTTGTGACCTAATTGGAGACTTGTTGTGTGTGTTTGGCCTAGCGTTGGAAATAAGAGTATGTAACGGACGGACAAGGGGTACTAGGAATAGATTTAGTATTGGAAAAATTTCTTAAACTCACAAATACCATTCCAATGTCCTCATAATCCTCGTTATTTCCGATTATTCTAACATCATTTCAATGATGACACAAGACAAGCACAAGATTAATTCCTAACTCTACTAACCAACCCTAACCCTAAAAAATTCTCTTGAATATAAACACTTATGATAGAATTGAACAAAGTTGTACATTTTTACTTGACTCGTCTAAAATAAGAACGAAAATACATACCATCTCTCTATGAATCAACTTGTACTCAACCGGCTAGCTACCAAGCGAAACCGACTTGATTGCAGAATAGGACTTTCAACACTAGGGTGAAAAAACCTACCAATCAAATGGCGTCGTTGCCGGAGAGATGGCAATGCATTTCTTTCTTGTTATTCGTGTTAATTTGTGTAAATAAAAAATTAAAAAAATAAACATCGTCTTGTTATTCTTTGATTATTTTTGTGCGATTGTGCAGGATAGGGAAAATAGCAAGTTCAGTGCCAAAATCGTGGGAAGTTTGATCCACATCTCACAGCTACACCGCGGCGGATCAAGGCGAAATCGTACCAAAATCTGGAGCAGTGATCCAATCAAGAACAAGAGGCTGAAAAATAGAAAACCAAAACCAGAGGAGTGCACCCAAGAAAGTTGGGGTCCAAACTCAAAAGTTCCATCACGTTTTCGTGGCCATTGAAGAGGATTTGACCGCGGTTCCGCGGCCTAAATTTGGTTTCAGAGCCCTAATTTTCTTGTACGTCCTTCTCTTCTTCAGAATCCCCCTCTGAGCTCTAATAAATTGCCTTTACTGCAGTATTCTTTGTGCGAACTCTCTCACTCTTTCTAATAAACTGTTTTGTGCAGTATTCTTTGCGCCGCTGCCAAATATATATTTTTATTTTAGATTTTGATTGTTTTATCGCTTTGCATACAATAATTCGGACATTAAGGGGCTTGACACCAATGCAGATTGGGTGGGGATTTCATCACCCTTCCTAAGACCCTAAAAATCACAAAAAGCGTATGCATTACCTTGAGTTAATTAAAAAATATCTAGACCAAACCTATAAAGACTTTTCGCACTCATTTAGGACAAGCGAAGGTTGCGGGTAATCGGTCGTTATCTAAACTTGATTTTATGGTGCCTAGGCTAGATAAGTGAGAAGGTAATTTTAAAAGGCCCGTCTCACGGTGATTTGTGAGCGAAACCCTCCTTACCTCGTTTGTGCTTACCTGGCCATAATTGGCAGTGAAGAGGCGATTCGATAGTTATTATGCAACTTGTCGCTTGGAACTCTAGGAGCGGTCTAATTGGACTTTGGAGGCTCTAACTCTAGGTGTTGCTTGTGTATATTGTGATTGTGATTGTTTGAAGTTTAGTCCTATAATTCCGTATTTTAAAAAAAAACAAAAATTTCAAAAATCCAAAATCTCAACAAAAAAATTCAAAAATTTATTAAAAAAAACGCCCGCTTTCCACCCTCTCTTGCTCTTTTCATATCACGGATACCCCTAATCGACCTACTCTTGCCGAAATTTGGTACCCTCAACCAGATATTTCATCATACGGTTCTTACTTTGGTAGAACTTCTAACGATGCATCCATACCAAAACTTTCTTTGAAAGATCGCATAGACGTTTCTAATCAAAATAATTGGACACCGCAATCCACTTCGTATCAACCGTTTCAAGCTCTCACACCTTCTTACGTTGATACCCCTTCTGAGAGTCAAGTGGAAACTCTAAAACCCATGTCCATTGTAGAACATATTGAACAATCGCATAGACAATCTTTCACTTCTTTCATCATTCCAAATTCTTTAGGATAACAATTCCAATCACCTTCTTATCAAAGTGTTGATACTAATCATGTCTATTCTACACATCCATTCAATTTCTTCCACCTTTAGACATTTCTTCTGAATATCAATTTAGGAGTTTCACGTGTTCAAACGAATTCGAATGTTTTACTGAAACCCCTTCACAACTCATGTCTAGTCTTGAAAGAACATTGGAAAATTTCGAGTAGTTTCGTGCCACAAAATTGAGGAATTGAATGAATTCATGGTCGTCCTCATACAACCTAACGAATCATCAGTTAGTTCCCAAATAGCTTAAAATTTTACAATTTATGATGAGGAGATAGGAAAATTTGATGATTTGATTAGTGAAAGTGAACAGTACACCCTTCTAAATCAAAACTATCCATTTCCGATTGAACTCCATAACTCTTAATTTGAAAGTTTATCAAGTAAACCAAATGATTCGCCGATTTAGGATAGCATATTTGATGAGTTATGCGACTACTGTGTGTTTGATTACCCGATTGTGAAGGGACCCTGTCAAGTGAAACCACCACCACACCGTTTGATCTCTACATCTCCAATCTAGAAAACCAACCGAGTGCGATTTGTAATCCACCGATTGAAAATCATGCTTTTGATGAGGTGTCTGAGAAATTTAACTTTCACTTGATTAAGAATATCGACGCTGGGGATAACTTGGATGATGAACGCACGGTTTTGGTTAAGTTTTTCTCACCAATTCGACATGTTCCTTCAAATCCGTGTGAGTATCATCCCGGACCATTAACTGTTTTTCCCGAAACCTATTTGCGTCTAGATATTATTGATGATGATGAATGCATAGATGAACTGAATTTTAAGAAGAATTTAGAGGATATCAATGAGGATGAGCCTGCTTTATTGGATGAGTCGGATTTTCCGATTTACCATGTCCCTTCCATCGAATGTGCACATCCTCCTAAAATTTTAACTGATACCATTCCAAAATAACTTCCTTCCACCTGTTCCATCATTACCAAACTGCAACACAACTTGTCACCTTCATCTCCTATGTCTGGTTTTACCAAGTTCAGTCAGCCTATATTTTCTTGTGAATCTTGAAAGTTTTGACCCCGTTTCTCAACGGATTGATAAATTAGTATAGTTAGAAAATTCCAGTTTCACATCATTACAAACTGTACTAATTTATTCAATCAAATTTCAATCTCAAGTTCGTGCTCCATTTCTTTCTCCCTTCCACTCATCTTCTCATCTACCGAGATCGTATCCCATTTCCGTCCACACACGGTCTCGTGTATTCTTCATTTCTTTTCTCTATACGTTCTTTCTCCAACTATGGTATCACCACGATAAAAATTTTGAATGGTTGGTGTTAACTTTTGGTCCGTGTAAGGCCTTGTATAGATTGATAATGTTCCTTTCCCCCTACCTTTTACGCTTAAACAATGGAAACACTGTTTCACTTAAATTTGGAGGACCTTTTTGTGTGTCTATATTTTATTTGCTTTTTCTTATATTAAAACAAAAATAAAAAAGGAACTGAAAATTTTTGACTTCTCAACAATTTTGACCCTCTTTGTATTGTATGACAGTGAGGACACTGTCAAGTTTAAGGTTGGGGTGTGTGCTCGGTAAGTTTTCTATTTTTGCATTCATGTGTATATTTTGTATTGCATACTTATTTGAAAACCCATAAAAACTGAAAAATTTCCAAAACATAAAAACTTCGTCATCAAGTTAGCTAGTAGGGTAACTTAGATTTTATTCCGAAAAATTTAGTTTGATAGGTTAGAAATAATTAAATACTAGGCTTACGAATTGAAAACCCTAAAATAACCCTCCTTGAGTTTAACCATAGTAAATATACGTCCTTTCAGGGTTTTTTAGAAGTAAGTAATCTTGAGTTCAGTTCTTGAGTTAAGTTGAGCAGAAGGGAAAGTATTGAAAGTTTTATTGAATGGTAAGTCTGAAAAATAGTTCTTATTCTTGAGTCTAAATTCAGAAAGTATATACCATACAAACTACACTTACACGAACCTTAAAACTGAGGATAATAGAGAATACCTAAAAATGATTTTGCCTGAAAATCCCGGTATGAAAGAAAAAACGTTGTTTGTAGCCAACCACCATAAGAGCGTCGTTAAAAAAATATATCCGATCTAAAAAAAAGAAAAAGAAAAAAATATTGCAAGACCTGGAAACTGCTATTTACGTCTTAATAAGCTCACACATTCGGTAATCAGCTAATTAGTGTCTCAGGAAGCAGTAGTAGTCGCATGAAAAGTGTGTGAGTGAATCCGCCCATCATTAATAAAAAGTAGTTAGGTATTAGGGTAAGGTTACTATAGCTTGAATTGAATTCTTGAATATAGGGGTGAAAATTTACATAGACGTAGAGGTATACGATCGATATTTAGAGGAGAGATAGGAATAAAGAATCAGTCTTATGTTTTCCGTAAAGATGATAAAAATTCCGGATTGGAGACTGCGCTTTAGAAGAAAAACTCAAGAGATACTGAGGTCTTTATAAACTGGCAAAATATATAGGATCTTAGGTTGAATGAATAGGAGGCGTGAAGAATAAGGGATGGGCATTTCTAACTTAGGATGATAGAGTTTCTAAATTAGATACAAATCCATTGGATTAGAGTCGAGCTTAACTTATGAAACTAGTTTGACGGGATTTTGTGGGTAGTATCCGTTGAAAATCCTTAGGAGAAAACACTCATCTTACTAGGGACACTTAGAGGTTTAACGGTTTATTACACACGCTAAGTGCAACCGTGATGCCTACGAAAATGAGCTTAGGACTTTTGTTTGAAAATAAAATGGTTTTGCTCAGGACGAGCAAATGATAAGTTTGGAAGTATTTGTTCACACCAGAATATTGCATTTAATACTGCTCATTCTTATACACATTTGTATATAGGTAGGTGCTTTTGATCCGTATTTGCTACATGATTACAGGTTACAGGTTCTCAGTCCAGAACAACGCAAATCACGTACAATCTCTACTATTATGACAAAATTCAAAACAACTGCCGAAAACAGATAAAATCCGGGTTCCATTCATCCACACCCATCAGATGCCGCTTATCAGTACAAAGGACAAAATCAAGCGACGGTGATTCGTGTCTGGGAAAAGCGCAAAGCACGAGGTAGGCAGCACAAGGATCAAGGTAGAAGCGCGGAGCTCAAGGGAGATCAAGGCACAAAAGACAAAAAGAGTTGCTATTTTGGACTGTTGTAAATCTGAGAATATTTTGGAACTATTTTACAAATTTGAACCTACCAAACAGAAAAAGATAGCAACACGAGAACCCACATGAAAAACGGCGCGCCAATTCCCTAAAACGACTATGGAACCACGAAATTTAGCACATACTGGCGATGGATCCACGGCCCTATCATAGTGTCTCGTGACGAATTTTCAAGGGTGTTTTTGTAATTGTACATGGGCTCAGAATATTGCCCTAGGGTTTTACTTATCTACCTATATATACTCCAGATCTGAGCCAAACCAAGGATATTTTACTTTCCGTAGGATTAGTTTTAGTTTAGTGTAGTTTTCTTCTTCATCATCATCTCTTCTCCATTAAAATACAGTGAGAGCTTTTGAGTGGATGAATAATGAAGATGGGAGTTTTTTTATCTTATATTTTTATTTTCATGCATTGTATTTTAATTCTTGGTATAACTTTTATTACTTGTTTGTTAAATTAGTTGTTTTTTATTGTTCTTCTTTTCTTCTATTCTAATCTCTATTTTTAAACCATAATATTCAATGGAGTCTCTTGCTTTGGTGAGAGCCTAAGTAGTTAGCTTGTTATTGTTTGTTCTCATCATATTCTTCCATTCTTTTTTCTCTTCTTCTTGTTTATTTTCTTTTCATGTGTGAGTATATTACTCACTTGTTAGGGTTAAGAAATGGTGGTATGAGAGATGGAAAAATCTCTTGTGCTTCTCCTCGCCAAACAACTTGAAATTGAAGGTAAACCAAACAAACACAACCTTCTTTCTTAGGCGCGCTATAAGTGACATATAGCCACGACCTAAGTCGAGAATTTCTTTAGGCGCACTACAATGTGACATGTAGTTGGGACCTAATTGGAGACTTGTTGTGTGTGTTTGGCCTAGGGTTAAAAATAAGAGCATGGAACGGACAGACAAAGGGCACTTGGAATAACTTTAGCGTTGGAAAGCTTACTTAAACTCGCAAATATCATTCCTATGTCCTCCTAATCCCTATTATTTCCGATTATTCCAATATCATTTCAATGAAGGCACAAGATAAACACAAGATTAATTCCTAACTCTACTGACCAACTTTAACCATAACAAGTTCTCTTGAACATAAACACTTAGGATAGAATTGAACAAACTTGTATATTTTTATTTGACTCGTCAAAAATAAGAACAAAAATACATACCATCTCTCTTTGGATCGACTCGTACTCAACCGGCTAGCTACCAAGTGAAACCGACTTGATTGCGGAATATAACTTTAGAAACCAGGATGAAAAATCCTACCAATCAAGACGCGACGAGGCCCACAACGTAACTGTATCGAGAAGTAGACTCTCTACGATACAGTTACACTAAGTGTAAGGTAATGCAGGAATACACAAAACAAGATAAATAAATTCAACTTTATTCATTAACCAACATCTATTATAAGTGATATACCAAAGTTTATTACATCGATGAAACAAGAAAGAAAATAAAGCAAACCCTAAACAGGTGGGCAACTAAAAAGGAAGCAAACTAAATCTAATGGTAGATCGACAGCTCCGTGTAGTCCTCTTCAGTGGGGTCCACTTCTACATCTTCGTCGCGAATCTCGTCCTCATCTAATGGGCATTCTATGGATAGAGATAAAGGAAAAGGAAGTCTGTCAGTGTGTTAAACTCAAGTAGAATTCTCAAGGGGATTATGTGAAAAGAATGTGAAAGTAAGATATAATGTAAATTAATGCAGCAAGTATATATGTTAAGTGTCGTTCAGTAACTATTAACAGTAGATTAGCTTGATTTAATTTGGTTTTATAAGGTTCACGCATTTCGGGTTAAAATAAGTTATGATAAATGGTGTAGCGTTATGGTATGCGAGTTTATTCAGGTGTATCATGTCATTTAAGATGTTATGATATGCTTAGTTTTTGGAGTTCAGGGAACAAAAGAGATCTTCGGGTATCATAGAGTATTCCGTATATTCCCGGAATCACGGTAACACGACAATCAGTATTCAATATATGCTCGGAATCAAGGCAATTAGACAAGGGCACTCCCAATACACGCGATCTCGATTTCCTTCTCTAAACTACCTTCAACCTTACATCAATATATTTAAGTTGAGTTATTAGTTATCATTTATCACATGGAACCAACAAGACATGGAAGACACATATTATTCAGAATCGGGTCCTTTGGTTTCCACCCCATGTCTAGCGTCCATGCGCTCACGCATAACCGATCGAGTAAAATAAGTTATGATTCGATTCCAGTTGATCAATCAATATGGAGTCAAGTATAACGGAGTTTTGTAAAATTTTAAGGTATTTTAGTGATGCCTTATCTCTGGCTCCCCGAGACTCAAGAGATAACGGGTTTTCGAAACTTCAGGGTTTTAACTTGAAAATACAATATTTAGAAACTTTAGGGTATCAATGTGAAATTAGGGCTTTCGAAACCATAAGGTATTTTTAGTGTAATAAGGTAGTTTAGAATATCTATCGTGGATTAAATTAGTTTAAAGTTCACTTTCAATTCAGGCAGCGTTTCAGCTTGTATAACGGTGTTTTCTGTCTTTTAGAATTAGGCAACCTATCAACATGTGTGTAATTAAGAATTAACAGTAAATAAAGAGGGTAGGTCGTTACCTCATGTCTAAAGTGTACAAAATGTGTATTAAGGTGAGTGAGAGAGTAACCCGAGCAAGTTGTATATACTGATTAGAAACTAGCTAGTATAACTACCATAGCCGTGTTAATTATTTAGATGCTAAGTTGGCATTTTAGAACAGATTCAAAAGATGTATAGAAGAGGCGACGGGATCAAGTGGAGAGAGATGGAATCCTACTTGAAGACGATTAATGAAAAGGAGGTCCATACGTCGTCTCGTACGGAAATAAGAATAGCTTTGTGCTTGGATTTTTCCCAAA
This sequence comes from Agapanthus africanus, assembly GCA_030015575.1. Classification (NCBI taxonomy): domain Eukaryota; kingdom Viridiplantae; phylum Streptophyta; class Magnoliopsida; order Asparagales; family Amaryllidaceae; genus Agapanthus; species Agapanthus africanus. Next base: position 23,579,376 of record CM057339.1, on the reverse strand, counting down.
CAATCGGGAAGCACTATAGCTACGGTGTCGTCGAAATGAAGAACCACATATTTTTTTCTGAATTTTTGGTGGAGAAACGAAGGAGAAAAAGAGAATGGAAGTCGAGCTATTTATAGGATCAAAAAAATTTGAATTGAGCTGACCAGAGCCGGAATCTGCGCTCCAGCAGCCGCTGCGTCACCACAACCGTTGGATCAACCCCTCGAGCGGTCCAGATCCGACCATATGATCGTGACCCTCCCACGTGGCCGTTGTTGGATATATGTATGTCCTAGAGGCCATTATATGATAGTGTATGTACCGGTATGTGTGTGTGTGTATTCAGGAGACATTCTTGCTCGACATGATAGTAAGCTATCTAGTTGCACCTTTTATCTTGACATGTTCATTTGATCGTGCTTTCATTCATTTGGTACATGTTGATATAACCCTTAGGATGATGCAGCACTACTGAGATTATGATGCGGATCATACTAGTGGGACATGTGTAGTCTATGAGCATATCCTTGAAATGTTCCTAGTCATGGGTGTGTCGAGACGGGGTATCGATATCACCAGAGTAGACTAGCGTATACGTTACTTGTCCAATATGATGGACGATGGATGATCCCATATCCATTGGTGTGGTGACACCAAAAGTCGTATACAGGTGCTTAGTGGAGTCTGGGTACACTGAACGGACTCGCCGAGAACTTCTATACGGTATTATATCTATCGTCAGAAAGCAGTTCTCAGGTGACACTGGTACATGTTAGTCTGTAGACCCAAGATCGTCATAGAGTCTTGTGTGTCTCCCACTGTACTTTGATCTCCAACCTACCATGGCTCTACTGAGTCGTGCAAACAGGTGGATTTTGGGTACAGTCCCGAGGCACATGGAGGCAATGAACGATAGGAGGGGTTTCGTCTCTCCCAGTATTGGGGGTTGATGTTGCACCATGTATGATTGGCTATAACAGGAAGTCCCTGACCAGAGCTGCTGAGATTTACTGATAAGTGTTATCAGTAGTTTCTCGATCTGTTATGAGCCATATACCGGCATGACTTATTGGGTTATTGGGGTCGACGATACCATCCCTAGACTCACATATGCAGCATATTTGATGAAGAGACCGGACTGTACGGTAAGTGTTGCCAGTTGGCTTGACAGGAGTTTTAGCAGGTTTGCTTGTGTTTCTTCTTATCGCTCAATACCTAGGAGCCGTTACGTACTGCTTGTGCCAATGACGGTTTATGGGCATGTGATGTGATCACTGCCTACTGCTAGCGTATTGACGAGTCTTAGAGTCCCACAAAGGAGTCTCCTAACTCAGGCGAAATGATTTGGGGTGCATATATGATATGTGTGGGAGCTGGATTAAATGCGTGTATTGGATACCGTATTTTAATCGGGCGTTTACTATTGGACGGGTCGTATGTGATATCACCGGGTTATTAAATCAAGTGTTGATTTAATATTAAGTCCATTAGCTCATTTATTAAAACCTATTTCTTTTGATGCATGCATGAGTGTATGTATATGTTGATGTGCATGTACACATGCAAGAATACATGTGTCATGGTTGATGATACATTGGTGGTGACAATGCAAGACTCACATGATAACATTTTTTTAGATATTTTGTTTATTTGAGAAAAGCAAAATGGGATTAAAATCATGGTTAACTATTCAACTCTCTTGAGTTGACAAAGTCAATGGTTTCTTTTTGCCCATGGTTTTTCTTAAACTCAAGTTACAAAATATCTAGATATTTTGTAACCGTGGTTTAGCATGGATGACACACTCTTACTCTCTTAAGTTTAGGGATGGTTATCATATTATTCTCTTGATTTTTGTTTTGTGCCATCTCCTTCTTTCTCTCTCTCTCCAAAAAAAAGCTCACTAGAGTTTTCAAAAAAAAGAGAAAGGATTAAAAAGAAAAGGTTTTTAATTGAGATCCAAACCCAAATTACCATTCTACTTTAGTCTTGCCCATTAGTGTGGAGTGTTAGCTTCTTCTTCATCCTTGATCAAGAGAAGCTTGGAGTTTGGTGCAAAGAGACTTCATGGTGGATCATCGTGGACTCGGAAGGACACAAGCCAACCGGTTCAAAGCTCAATCGATCCAAGGAGTCTAGGAGGAGGTCTACAAAGGTTGTATTCTCTCCCACTTAGTGTTAGACACTTGCAGTATATGATACTTGCATGTTGGTACTTTATCTTTCTAGTTCGATTCATAGTTGGAATTGTTTAGCACCCTCTAAAATTTTTATTATAGCATGTGTGATACAACCCTAAACCTAGTGTGGTGCTATAGAATCCCTACAGTGGTATCAGAGCCAAGCTAGAAACATAAATAATGTTAGATAGAATACGGAAACGAAACAACTCCGAATTAACAAAACTGCAACTCTCAAAATTGCTTCTCTGTCGAATTTTTAAAGTGCTAGAAAAAATTTTCAAACAACTGCAGAGGCTTACTGACACTACACTGAGAGCACATAACAAATTTCAGGCAAATCCCTCGAATTTTGGCCGAGCTCCCCCCTAAAATTCCGATGTGGCCGGCCCCCCTTCCCCTGTTTTGCCTAAAACTTTTCCTGTGCTCTGGTGTCTGGGTTTTGGGGTTTCAGGTATTGTTTTTTTAGGCCAAATTTTCATGTGATGCAAATTGTGCTTAGGGTCTTATTCAGAGTATTTCATAGTCGTATTTTTTAACATTGTAATGGAAACTTGGACGATGTTTGACAGTTCAAGCGAACATCAATAACCCCCCATTGCCCTCGATGAAAATTTCCAAGTGTTGAAATTTTCATAAGTTAATTATATTCAATAGTCGTGCAACTCTATGGACCCTCTAGAAGAACAAAAACCTTAACTCGATTCTATGCCTTCGGAACCACGACTGAACCCTAGGGTTTGCCGTAGTTCCGCAGTGTCATAGGTGAGGCATTGGTTTGGTCCTTCTACGGATGGATTATAGCTACTGTGACACGTTTTTGGGTACTTTAATTTTGCTCAAGTGTTGAGCTCATCGGGGTAATTTGTGGGTGCTTGTTGATTCGATTGAAACGTTTAACATTGTCTAGATATCCGTGATATGATAAAATAATTGGAATCTACACTAATTAGTTTTGTGAAAAGTAATTAGTTGCGTGTAAGTCTAATATTTCGATCTCGGTAGAATCGGGAATCTTGTTGAATTACCCGGCTTCTTTTGAAAAGGTGTTTTCATGGTTGAGACTTAAATATAAGATTTGCGTTATTAGGCATGAAATCCTGAATATGTAATATTCCGGGTTTATGATGTCTAAAAGCAATGTCGATTCCAATTGTTGTAGTTTTTCACTTTCTTTTCTGCGATCGTAAGTTTAGTATGTGGTGTATCGCCGATTTCATTGCTATACATCAACGACAATTGGGGTACGCATACTTACTTACGTCGATGATATGTGATATTATGTGTTGCTGAGATATGTTGTGCAGGATCGTCGTGAATGAATAGCCGGGGGTTTTATGTGAGATGAGAGTTTTTCTTTTCATTCATGTAAAATTAATTGTACGTAATATTCTTTTATTGGGGTACTTCCGGCTTGAGGATGATGTCACCTTTGTTGTATATTATTTACTTTTCTGCATTAGGATAGACCCAAGGAGGGGAGCACAAGTGACCGAGTTCTAGGGTTCAGTGGGATGCCATCTCGAGGAGTCGAGATCGGGTCTCCTAAACTCTAAAATTGGTAGGGTCACTTGCCGCTCTCGTAGGGGTCTAGGGGTGTGGGCTTGGCTGTTCATCGCGACCGTGGAATCCGTATTTTCTATTGTTGGCTAAATACAAAATACGGACCTCCTACTATATCCTGTATTTTCATATATGTGATTCTACTGTGGATATTTTGTAATATGATTACTCTATATGCTGAGACGAATGAAATATTATATATATGATATATGATAAGCGTTGCTTATGTTTTGCATCCGCGCCAGTCCCGCCCCGCTATGCCGTTAGTTAAGTAACCTAACGGTCCATAACGGGATATTGTGGCAAATGCGGATGGCATAAGCGTACGTTCTATTTTCATTTCTTTTCTGTAATGGCTTAGGACTTAAATGATGGGACTAAATTAATATGATTAATGTAAACAAAAGAAACCTAAAAAGATGTTGTAGAAACAGATTTGAAACCTACTCGGCTTTTTATGAAAAAGCAAGATTTCAAAAGGCGGAGCTTAAGCCACTCCTTTTTTAAACCATTAGATTCTATAACGATATCAAGTTCGAAGCGTTAAATGTTTTCTTAAAAACTATACGCAGCCCTCCGTCATTTTAGAAAGTAGAGTACTTAGTATTCGTACTACGTATGTTGATTATAGTCAAGGCGTAGTGTACGGTAGCTAAATGATGTCTTCCTACAAAATATATGATGAAATTAATTAGGGCATTCATGTGATTATGTTGATTATAGTCAAGGGTCATATCGGTGGGTCTAATTAATCATGAAATGACGGGTAGAACTTGACTAGTACTTATGATATGTTGATTATAGTCAAGGTCATAAATGCTAGGGGTAAAAACCATATCGGGAGTTTCAAGTGTTGAAATTTGCAATGAGATTGCATACCTTCTATATGATAGTAGGATCCCGATCCCACTGTGAGCAATAGTTGCTCCCCGGAGAATTTTGCACTTTACAATTAGCTAACTCATTAGGTGTCTAGAAAGGTGTCAATGGGGCTACGCCTCTAGGAAAATAAGGTTTATTTTAATTAGGTCTGTGCGAAAGCACGGGGAACCTCCCTCAGAAGTACCAGCACTGGCCTGGCTGAACGGTTAGCGAAGTTGTAGAATATAATTAATCCTGGTTAATTTTTTCCTTTTAAGGTTTGAAGGAGAATTTGATAAAAGCAGTGGGAGACATCGATTAGATAAGATAATAAACCAATCTAATCTTTGCAAAAGCTTACGCTGAGTGTATTCTTTTCTCTCTCCTAATGGTAGATAACCATGAATGGACTTAAGCTACTATTAGAGAAAAATAAGCTTACCAGACCAAACTATAAAGACTGGTTGAGGAACATTAATATTGCTCTCACATATGATAAAGTATCATATGTCCTCACTGCCACAGCCCCGCCCAAACCAGGCCATGAATCTTCTGTTGCGGATAGGGAGATCCGCAAAATGTGGGATATTGACTGTGCTACCGCCAAATGCCTCACGCTTGCATCGATGGACAATACATATCAAAAGCAGCACGAGGAGATGGATTTTCAATCCATCTTTCTCCATACAAAGGAGTTGTATGGGGAGCAGTCTCGTATCTTACGATACGAAGTATCTCGAAAACTGTTTCAGATGCGGATGGCTCCTGGCACACCAGTAGGCGATCACGTTTTGAAGATGATAGCTCTTATTGAAGAGTTTGAGGGTCTCGGATGGACAATGGACAATGAACAATATACGGATATTGTTCTACAATCTCTTCCCTCTGCCTTTGCTCCTTTCATAGTGAACTTCAACATGCACAATATGGAGAAGTCACCACCCGAACTTTTCAATATGTTGAGAAATACGGAGAGCACGCATAAGGCGAAGTCTCCCTCCCTGCTTGTTGGACAATCTTTTTCTTCTGTCCCAAAAGCCAAGGCCAAGGGAAAGAACAAGAAGAAATCCACCAAGCCGAGAGGTGGAATAAAAATGGCAAAGGGAAAAGACAAATCCAAAGCTGCGGTGTCGGGAAAAGGAGAATGTTTCCACTGCAAAAAGACGGGACACTGGAAGCGGAATTGTACTGAGTATCTTGGTCTCAAGAAAGGGAAGCATCTTGATGCTTCAGCTTCAAGTGTGTTCGTAACTGAAAACTGTTTTTCTATAAACTCGACTTCCTAGGTATTGGATACCTGTTCAGGTTCTCATATCTGCAATTCTGTGTAGGGGCTGAGAAATAGCAGAGTTTTGAAGATAGATGATCATACTCTCCGGATTGGAAATGGTTCCAATATACATGCGGTTTCAGTGGGAGAGTATCATCTGGGGTTGCCATCGGGTTGTATATTAGTTTTGAACCCATGTTATTTTGTACCAAGCATGCTTTGTAATATAATATCCGTTTCTTTGTTGGACAATGAAGGATATCATTTTATATTACAACACAATGTTATGAATATTAAACTTAATCAAGAGTTGATTGGTTGTGGTACACTTAATAACGGGATATACGTCCTTAATCAACACACAGTTTTCAACATACAACACACAAACAAAAGAAATTTTTCAGATATAAATGAAGATTTTCTTTGGCATTGTAGACTTGGTCATATTAATGAAACAAGACTAAACAAGCTTCATAAAGATGGATATTTAAATTCTTTTGAGTATAAATCTTATGCGACTTGTCAGTCTTGTATCAAAGGGAAAATGACCAAAACTTCGTTTGCTGGACATGGAGAAAGAGCAACTGAGCTCTTGGGCCTCATACATAGTGATGTATGTGGGCCAATGTCTACACATGCACGAGGCGGTTTTTCTTACTTCATAACTTTTACTAATGATTTCTCAAGATTCGGTCATTTGTTTTTATTAAAGCATAAGTCTGAAGCTTTCGAGAAATTCAAGGAGTACAAACTTGAAGTAGAAAAACAAAGTGGAATGAGTATCAAGATACTTCGATCAGATCGAGGTGGAGAGTATCTTAGTACAGAGTTTTCGAACTTCCTAAAAGAGAATGGGATTCTCTCTCAGCTCACTCTCTCTTACACACCACAGCACAATGGTGTGTCAGAGCGACGGAATCGAACCCTATTAGATATGGTACGATCCATGATGAGTGATACTGAGTTGCCCCTTTCCTTTTGGGGGCATGCATTGGAGACTGCAGCTTTTCTGTTGAACAGAGTTCCGACCAAGACCGTGTCTACCACTCCATATGAGATATGGTATGGGAAGAGACCATCTCTTAAGCGAGTTAAGATTTGGGGTTGTCCGAATTTTGTCAAAAAGCAGAATCCGGATAAACTCGAGACACGATCATTCAAATGTTTATTTGTGGGATATCCAAAAGATTCATATGGATATCTGTTCTACCACAAAGAGGAACAAAGGGTGTTTGTTTCTCGGAATGCCACATTTTTAGAAAATGAGATTTTTCTAAATGATTCTGATGGCAATGTGGTAGATCTAGAAGAGATCCTAGAGACACAAGTTACAAATGACGACTTGTTTGAACCTAATGTTGCAACAGAACCTAATGAACCTCAGCCGCTCCGTAGATCTGGTAGGACTTCTCGCCCACCGGAGAGATGCTATGGTTTTCTCGTTGATGGTGATGGAGAAGACTGCATCATGGATGATGATGACCGTACCAGTTTTCAGCAAGCTATTACGAGTGGTGACTCTGTGAAGTGGCTGGATGCCATGAGATTCGAAATGGAGTTTATGTACACCAACAAAGTGTAGACTTTAGATGTTGTACCCTGTGGGGTAAAACTCGTAGGGTACAAATGGATCTTTAAGAGAAAGATCGGTGTAGATGGGCAGGTGGAGACCTATAAGGTAAGGCTTATAGCGAAAGGATTTCGACAAAGACCAGGACTGGACTATGACGAAACCTTTTCTCTTGTAGCCATGCTTAAATCCATTCGGATCTTACTTGCTATTGCTGCTCACTACGACTATGAAATCTGGCAGATGGACGTTAAAACTGCTTTTCTAAATGGTGATTTAGAAGAGTGCGTTTATATGGATCATCCAGAGGGCTTCATTGATAGTGGGAGCAGCGGGAAAGCATGTAGGTTGCTTAAATTCATTTATGGATTAAAGCAGGAATCACGGAGTTGGAACATCTGTTTTGATGATGTTATCAAAGAGTTTGATTTCGTCAAAAATCCAGATGAACCTTGTGTTTATAAGAAGATTGTAGAAAGTACTATCACATTTCTCGTATTGTACGTGGATGACATTCTTTTGATAGGAAACGAAGTTCCTATGCTACAATCGGTCAAACTATTCTTATCACAAAGATTCTCCATGAAGGACCTGGGTGATGCCTCGTACATATTGGGCATAAAGATCTATAGGGATTGTTTACCCCAATCAGAGCAAAGCTCTGTTCAAATTCCAAGGCGGGAGATGAAGCAACGCTTCATCTTCCCCCAATCAGAGCAAAGCTCTACTTTGAAAATCTAAATTTTAATAAATGAAGCAACGCTTCAGATTCTTTACGCTATGCGCAACGCGCCACGTGTCAGAAGTCGATGCGTCAGCACAGCACCCAAGGCAGTGCGTCCAATCAGAGCAAAGCTCTTTAAAAATAAAAGTAAAGGAAGCAACGCTTCAGTTGCGCAACGCGACACGTGTCTGCGCAGTTGCGTAAGCACAGCCGCGCAAGCGCTGCGCTGCGCGACACGTGTCTGCGCAGTTGCGCAAGCACAGCCGAGCAAGCACAGCCGCGCAAGCGCTGCGCTGCACGACGCGTGTCTGCGCAGCCGCGCACGCGTCGTGCAGCCGCGCACGCACAGCCGCGCAAGCCCAGCACTGCACGACACGTGTCTGCACAGTTGCGCAAGCACAACTGTGCAAGCGCTGCACTGCGCGACACGTGTCAAGCGTTGGGGCGTTTGCGCCAAACAGAATTAAGATTTCAAAGAAATCTTTCTGTTTTTATTAAAACAAGAAAATTTTCTTCTGTAAAACAGAAGCCCTTGGATCAAAAATCCAACGATGGGAAAAATTCCCCAAATCACTCAGAGAAAGATCTCTTTAACTAATTTATGTGCACTATAAAAAGACCCCTAGACCTCAATTCAAAAGGATCAACATTTTGTGAGAAATTAAACAGAGAGAACTCTGAAGAATTGGAGAGTAATCCTCAAGAACAAAAAAAAAAGGTAAAAACCTTTAGAAAAAGAGAAAATTTTCTTATGAACAGATCATTGATCTGAGAACAAGATGAAGGACCTCTAATGAAAAGAAAAATAAATAATAAACAGTGCCTTGCACTTCTTTTTTATGAACCATTGTTCTGAATCTAAAAGATTCTCAAGATATCAGTGCCTTACACATTTTATGAACCACTGGTTCTTTAAAAAAAAAGAAAAAACTCGTTTTCTCTGATCTAAAGTTGATCCAAAAGAATAGGAACAGTGCCCAGCACTTGCCAAAACTGCACTATTGAGCAAGCCGCCAGGAGGCGCCACGTGTCAGCAGTGCAATAGCGCAGCCCACTGACGCAGCGCACTGCGCTGTTGCGCTTGCGCTCACCAGAGTGTGACACGTGTCACCTCCACTAGCGCTTGCGCTTATTAATTGCGCAAAGCGCCTGACAAGCCATGTGGGGCACTGTCAGAGTATTTAATGCTCTGCATTATTAAGAAAAGGGACAGAGCCCAATTAAAAGGCCAGACAGGCCTAATCAAAAATGCTATGCATTTTAAAAGAGGGGCAGAGCCCAAACAAAGTAGATGCCTTGCATCATTCATAAATGAGCAGAGGCCAGAATAAATTGATGCTCTGCATCTTTTATGGGCAGAGCCCAAACAAAAAAAATAGAAAATAATGCAATGCATTATTTAAAAATGGGCCAAGCCCTAGCACAGGTCTAACAGACCAAAAACAAATAAAAGCGTTGAATATTTTTCAACTGGACTTAGCCCAATCATGGCCGTAAGTCCTCAAACTAAATTGACTGAGCAAGATTGCTCTCCTAAATCAATTTACGACCGGTTCAAGGGTACATCTCTGAACTCCTCTGACACCTATCGTTGTAATCCTTCAACGATGTCAGAGAGGTGATGGGTCCCGACGACCACACATCAAGATGGACTGCGGGGTCCTTAAACTCGTGGACCGAAACGTCCTTAAACTAATATTGGACCGAAACGTCCCTAAACTAATATTGGACCGAAACGTCCTTAAACTAATATTGGACCACCACGTCCCTAAACTGGAATATGGACCACCACGTCCCTAAACTGGAATATGGACCACCACGTCCGTAAACTGGAACATGGACCACCACGTTCCTAAACTGGAACATGGACCATCACGTTCCTAAACTGGAACAATAGAGCCCCCAAATGCTCTTTTGCCGGATCTAAACGATCCCGTTTAAGTTGATCTTAGCCCCAAACACGGCTAACGTATCCTTAAACATTCAAATGGACTATAAAACTCTAAATCAATTTTGGTTCAAGGGTACATATCTGAACTCCTCTGACACCTATCGTTGTAATCCTTCAACGACGTCAGAGAGGTAACGAGTCCCAACGGCCATGTATTAAATTGATCACTACGTTAAGTTGATCTTAGTCTCAAAACAAGACTAACGTATCCTTAACGAACGTTTAAGTTGATCTTAGCCTCAACACGGCTAATGTACCCTTAAACTAAAAACACCAAACCTAAATCTAAGTAAATACGGATTTGGACTAATCCACGTCCTACGGGCGACGGCATTACTCAGTCTCCGTATACAATCCATGGGCAACTACAAACAAAACAAACACACACGACACGAAGTGAAATTCTGGAGAAGGAGAAACTTGTTACCGCGATGCGGTAGCGTAATTAACTGCAGAGGCTTGTGCCCGCAGGGAAGAGCATCCCCACAATCAAAAACCCCTCAAGCGAGGGGGAATCTAACGAAGTCTGCTACATCGGCCGCATCCGTCTAAACCTCCGATACACGGTGCCATAAATCAACTTGGCATCTTCGGAGAGGTGGACGGATAAAACCAAATAGTATCTGCCCCGAATCTCAGGCAAGACGACCTAATGTCTTGACCGCCATTCGGAGGGGAACAGGGATAGATCTAAATGGTTATTGGGATTGTCCCAAACCAAGTACATTAACACCATCCTAAAGAGGTTTAGTATGGAAGACTCCAAGCGGGTTTCTTTACCAGCTAGTCATGGAGTCACTCTCTCTAAGGACTTTTGCCTAAAGACAGATGAAAAGAGAGCTCGCATGAGCATTATACCATACGCTTCTGCTGTAGGATCTATAATGTATGCGATGTTATGTACACGCCTTGATATAGCTTATGAACTGGGTGTAGTAAGCAGGTATCAATCCAACCCAGGGGAGAATCACTGGACAGCAGTGAAGAACATTCTTAAGTACTTGCGAAGGACTAAAGAAATGTTCTTGGTGTATGGTAACGGAGATCTCCAAATAGAGGCCTTTACCGATTCGGGAAGTCCGGTTTGTTTGGCTAAAATCTCCTTCTTGCTAAACTCAACTCCTCTTTGCTTGACAACTCTGATCATTATATGATGCAAGTGAAGTGAAACCCTATCTCTGTGATAAGGATGACAGAGATAAGGATGACAACAAATCTATCTCTGGGTTTGTCTTTACCCTCAATGGAGGGGCGGTGTATTAGAAGAGTTCCAAACAGAATACCGTTGCAGACTCCACGATGGAAGCTGAGTATATTGCTGCAAATGATACTGCAAAGGAAGCCGTCTGGTTGAGGAAGTTCGTCTCCGAGCTAAGAGTAGTTCCGACCATTATTGATCCAATACCGTTGGATTGTGATAATAATGGGGCTATGGCATTAGCCAAAAAGCCTAGGTCCCATCAGCGATCCAGACACATCCTCAGGCCATTATATGATAGTGTATGTACCGGTATGTGTGTGTTTGTGTGTGTGTGTGTATAGATATATACTCAGGGGACATTCTTGCTCGACATGATAGTATGCTATCTGGTTGCACCTTTTATCTTGACATGTTCATTTGATCGTGTTTTCATTCATTTGGTACATGTTGATATAGCCCTTAGGATGATGCAGGACTACTGAGATTATGATGCGGATCATACTAGTGGGACATGTGTAGTCTATGAGCATATCCTTGAAATGTTCCTAGTCGTGGGTGTGTCGAGACGGGGCATCGATATCATCAGAGTAGACTAGCGTATACGTTACTTGTCCCATATGATGGGCGATTGATGATCCCATATCCATTGGTGTGGTGACACCAAAGATCGTATATGGGTGCTCAGTGGAGACTGGGTAAACTGAACGGATTCGACGAGAACTCCTATGTGGTATTATATCTATCGTCGGATAGCAGTTCTCAGGTGACACTGGTACAGGTTAGTCTGTAGACCCGAGATCGTCATAGAGTCTTGTATGTCTCCCACCGTACTTTGATCTCCACCCTACCACGACTCTATTGAGTCGTGCAAACAGGTTGATTTTGGGTAGGCACATGGAGGCAATGAACGACAGAAGGGGTTTCGTCTCTCCCGGTATTGGGGGTTGATGTTGCACCATGTACGATTGGCTATAACAGGAAGTCCCTGGACAGGGCTGTTGAGATTTACTGATAAGTGTTATCAGTAGTTTCTCGATCTGTTATGAGCCATATACTGGTATGACTTATTGAGTTATTGGGGTTGACGATACCATCCCTAGACTCACATATGCAGCATATTTGACGAAGAGACCGGACTGTATGGTAAGTGTTGCCAGTTGGCTCGACAGGAGTTTTAGCAGGTTTGCTTGTGTTTCTTCTGATCGCTCAATACCTAAGAGCCGTTACGTACTGCTTGTGCCAATGACGGTTTATGGGCATGTGAAGTGATCACTGCCTATTGCTAGCGTATTGACGAGTCTTAGAGTCCCACAAAGGAGTCTCCTAGCTCAGGCGAAATGATTTGGGGTGCATATGTGATATGTGCGGGAGCTGGATTAAATGTGTGTATTGGATACCGTATTTTAATCGGGCGTTTACTATTGGACGAGTCGTATGTGATATGACCGGGTTATTAAGTCAAGTGTTGATTTAATATTAAGTCCATTAGCTCATTTATTAAAACCTATTTCTTTTGATGCATGCATGAGTGTATGTATATGTTGATATGCATGCACACATGCAAGCATACACGTGTCATGGTTGATGATACATTGGTAGTGGCAATGCAAGACTCACATGGTAACACTTTTTTAGATATTTTGTTTATTTGAGAAAAGCAAAATGGGATTAAAATCATGGTTGACTATTCAACTCTCTTGAGTTGACAAAGTCAATGGTTTCTTTTTGCCCATGGTTTTGCTTAAACTCAAGTTACAAAATATCTAGATATTTTGTAACCATGGTTTAGCATCGATGACACCCTCTTACTCTCTTGAGTTTAGGGATAGTTATCATATTATTCTCTTGAGTTTTGTTTTGTGACATCTCCTTCTTCCTCTCTCTCTTAAAAGAAAAAAAGCTCACTAGGGTTTTCAAAAGAAAGAGAAAGGATTAAAAAGAAAAGGTTTTTAATTGAGATCCAAACCCAAATCACCATTCTACTTTAGTCTTACCCACTAGTGTGGAGTGTTAGCTTCTTCTTCATCCTTGATCAAGAGAAACTTGGAGCTTGGTGCCAAGAGACTTCGTGGTGGATTATCGTGGACTCGGAAGGACACAAGCCAACCGGTTCAAACCTCAATCGATCCAAGAAGTCTCGGAGGAGGTCTACAAAGGAATGTACCCCAGCGTCAGGCTTTCACTTTAGCGGCCGTAGAAGCCGAAGCTATATGTCAAGGTAACACCGGTAATCCTTCTTCTTTCAAAACCCTTGCATTCTTTCGTTCTTTCAAATATTTTTTTATGCACTTTCAGTAGTTCTTTCACCACCGTTGTCATCATATTTTCTTGAATCTGTTACAACTTTCTTCTATAAATTTCGAGAAAGAAATTTTTATAAGGAGGGTAGAATGTAATGACTATGAATTTTCTGTATAAAATTTTTCTTTTTAAATTACAGAAAGGAGTTTGCAAGCATGAGCACAATTTAAAAGTTATTCTTGTTTAAGAACAGCAAGAAAGCACTTGTATCCCATTGGTAAAGCCTTGCACTGCTGTGACATTACCCCTGTGTTCGAATCTCATCAGCCACATATTATTTTTTCCTAATTTTTCTTTTAAACTTTTTGGAAGCCCAAAAGTTTACACGTGCACTGCACACAAAAATGAACAGTCAAGAAAAACAAACATGTGCATAATATTATAAACTGAGAGATGGACACGTGGCAAGAATCCAATGACCTTCACCTCACATTGGACCGGCGAGATGAAGCATGGGGCCGGCGCCGACGATCGTCCGTAAGGGAAAAGTCCCCATGTCTTGCACACAAAACTTTTGGCCTACCCCCATTATCCTTGCACTGTTTGTTTTCTCTGCAATTTAACAAAGAATTCAATTTCTCAATTGATCCAATTTTAAATGCATTTTAATTCATTCTTTCAATTTCAAAACCCTAATTCCACACTATAAATACAACCACATACCCTAACCCCTCCTCATTCTTAAATCCCGAGCCAAAATTATTAAATTTTTCTAGGTACAAATGAAGTAGAAGTGGAGTTAACCCAAGGTCAACTTCCAGCGAGGATCTACGCAAGTTCCGGCGACGCCACGAAGGCTACCACATTTTCTTCTACCTCTCATCCCTCTTTCTAAATAGTAAGTCCCTTCTAATTCTCCCCCTTCTTCTCTAAAAATCTCTTTTCATAAAACATATCGGTAAGTGGAGTTATACCGACATCTTATTCTAAAATCCTTGAAACCACGCTTTTTAATAAGACTTTCTCATTCATATTCTATACCTTGCTTGCTAATCATGAAACTAATAATTAGAAACAACTTTCACCCTAAATCATTACGTTAAATAACCTTATATTGAGTTTTACGTTTAAATACCATGAACTTTGTATCTACCGTATTTAGTTGTTTTGCTTAATTATACCTTTAGAAAACCTCACGGGGTAATGACCTACCCCTCACATACATATAAGTTTACATAGCACGATACTCTTGGAAATATATTTTTGTGGCAAAATACAATATTTCATTAAAATACCATCAAATATAAAAACCCGGTTTTCTTTTCAATTGTATTATTAAATTCTTTGTGATTATGCCTCTGCAACCCATTTTGGGAAACCCGCTATTGGATGGGGCGGATTATCGCACATCCTCGGGCTAGTAGAGTGTCACGCCCCGTTTCCCAGAGTACGGTAAGGAGATGTGATGGGTCCCGCGACGTATTTACTCAGAAGTAAACACGCTAAGCGTAAATAAGCAATATAATGTAAATGTGCACAAGAAAGACATGAGATGTAAATGAACAACAACTTTTTATTTATTAAACATTTTTTACAATACAACTGAAAAGTAATTACAAGACTGAAAAAACAATGCCTAAACAATGGCATGAACTGAAAATAAAAGTATATACAGGTGACTAAAGCTCGGGGTCTTCTGCGAACTGCTCCAAGTCGTCTGAGCTGAGCTCGATCTCCAGAGAGTCGGTTTCTCCTGACAACATTCCAAAGAAAGAATAGAAAAGGAATTTCGTCAGCGAACAATCGCTCGGTAAATCCCAAAGAAAGATAGAACTAGAATCGATAGATAAGAGAGAATATAACTGGTATAATTTTTGATAGTTATGTTAACGCGGTTGTTTGTACCTTGGTACAGAAAGTATTAGTGTTTACGAGAGGAGTCCAACTATCCTGTGAACTAAGGTAACCCGTAGTACAAGGCTCCGTCAAACCCCACGGAACAATGACAATGGATATTTAGTTACGTCTTTTAATGACCATCTCTTGCCACTTTTAACACATTCCGTACCAGTCTACCCCTTTAAAACCCCGTAACGTTTTATTGTGTTGTTTTGTAGTAATTTGTATATATAAGACTTACCGAAACCATAATATCAGTTGTTCATGTAAACGGAAAGAATGTAAATGGATAGTCAAGTGATCAAGTCCATGTATATCCATGGTTCGGTCAAATCAAGTCATATTGTATAGATAGTATTCTGGTATAAATGGATTCATGTTGTATTGGAGTTATATTTGAGTTGTATTTATGGATGGATTGATTTCAGATTATACTGAAACTCTGACTGAATCAGACACTTAACAGAATTGAAGTCCTGAATTAGTTTTGGAGTTATCGGTAACTGTTGCACATTGACGGCAGGATTTGTGTTTTTTTCCAACACAAATACCGTAATGATAACCCCGTTTTTAATTGTCTAGCTTAAATAGGCAAGCACCCACTTTCTTTGGCTCTCTGAGACTCAAGAGAATTGGTCCTGCTGAAACCTATATTTATTAGGGTCCTTATTGTAAATTAATATAACTTGAGGGGGTTTTTATGAAAAATAGTTTTGATATATTTTCAAAATAGACCTCAAGTATTTATTTATCGTCTTTAGAGTTTTTATAGATGTAATTTTTATAAGATGAGATATTCTAGTGGATATAAATCTAAATTGAATAGTATATGGTATTTTCATGTAAATTGACTTATATTGATTTCTTGATGGTATTTTCATGAACTTTTGTGGGTTTTTTCTTTTGATTTAGAAAATATGGAATATATTATATATTTAAAATAGATATTTTGATAATATTTACATATATATATATATATTAAAAATAGAATTTATTTATTAATAGAAATCACGTTTTCTTAAATATTGTAATACTAACAATTCTATCGAGATGGTATGCACCGTGAGGATGTCTGCATCTCGTTCTACTAGTCCGATGGATGTGCGATAACCCGTACCAACCAAATCGGATTCTCCAAAATGGGTTGTAAGGACATAATCATATGGAATTTGATTAAAACAATTAAAAGAAATACAGTTTTGATAGTTTATGGTATTTAACCATAAATTCGTCTTAGCCACAAAAATATTGTTTTCAAGTCATCGTGTCATAATGAGTGTTATGATGAGGTAGGTCATTATCTCGTGAGTTTTCTAAAGATAATATGAGCAATATGATGAAGTAATATCGTAGGTAAACCTTGTGGTATTTAAACGAAAAAAGTGTAATAATACAAGTTGTATAGTATTTTATTTTGAATTGAAACTTATTCTAAATTTTGTTTAATGGTTGCTAAATAAGATATAAAGAAATGGTTGATTTGTTATTAAGAAAAGTTGGGTTTTTAATAAAATTAGAATCGGAAGTCGGAATAACTCTGCTTCCAACGAGTGTTCATAAAAAAATGTTTTAGAATAGAAATGGAGGAGAAAAGAGGGAACTTACTGGTTGAGAAGAGAGAGGGAAGGTGTGGGAATGGTTTTAAAGCATCGTGGAGTCGTGGTGTCGCCGGATTTGTCCTGAGTCATCGCCGGAAGATGACCTTGGGCTAACTCCACTTGTACACCTTATTTGACTTGGAAAATTTTGAGAGGTTTGATGCTAAATTTCGGAATGGAGAGGGCTAGGTATGATGTGATATTTATAGGAGAAATTAGGGTACTGAGGATTGAAGAAATGAATTAAAAACGCATTAAAATTTTGGATTAATACTCATTTTAAATCCTCTGTTAATGTGCAGGAAAAACAAACAGAACTAAGATAGTGGGGGGAGTGTTCCCGCCGAAAATTTCTACGCGAAAGAGTCCAAGGTATCAAATTGCAGCGATATGCTTAAGGAAATGCAAACCAGTATCTTCCGGGCTGTTTTTTGACAAACTCCCAAATAAGAAACAGATAAATTTTGATGGTATCGAAAGCGGCTCGAAAAACCCTTCGATTTGATATATTATGGGCCTCGTAATTCATCCGGGATCAAAAGTTATGAGAAATTACGTGTCCACACGTGATGGACTTTTAAGAACCCGCTGGAGGAGTTAAAAAATATAATAAAAACTCAGAAAAGACCCCAATGGGGCATCACGTGCTCACACGTGACTATGGGTCACGTGCAGACACGTGATGGGCTTTTAAAGCCTCTAAAATAATGAATGGAATTTAATTCTAAAAGTCAGAAAATACCTCAACGAGGTATCACGTGCTTACATGTGACCAATGGTCACGTGTTGACACGTGATGGTTAAAACTGAAACATAAATAAGCGGCTGAGAAAGGAACCCAATTGGGGGTCACGTGCTCACACGTGACTGGCTTTAAAAGCCTTATAATTTAATAGAATTAAATTCTAAAAGTTTCTGAATCTTTCCAAATGGAAAAGGGTCATGGGGAACCGTTGGATTAAAAATCTAAGGGTGATTAAAAATCACCAATTTATGGAAAAATTTTGGACTTGGAAAGATTTCCCCCCTAAATCTGACCGAGATAACAAATAGAATATCTTTGGATTTAAAATCCAATGGTGAATAAAATTCACTTAACAATCTAAAGGCCCAGATTAATGATGAATGCAAATCAAATCTCTCAACATACAAATCAAATCTCTCAATGAGAGATTTGCTAAACAAATTGATTCTCTTCCTTCTCCTATAAATAGGAGCCAAGAAGAGAAGAGGGGGGATCTACTTTTTTGAGAGAAAAACAGAGGGATCTACTTTTTTGGAGAGAAAAACAGAGAGAGGAGAATTTAATTCTCAAGAGAAGAAGAAACAGAGAGAGAAGAATTTAATTCTCTGCAAAAGAAAAACCCTAGGTAAGAAAAGAGAGGATTCAAAAGAGAATTTAATTCTCAAAAGAGTTTAACTCATTTTTAAAGAAAAGAACTTAGTTCTTCTTCTGGTTGAAGATCTGCACAGAGCACATCTCCCCATATTTTGAGAATTTAATTCTCATCGGGTCGAGATCCTGTCATGCAGATCCTAAACTTAGAAGGGGAATTGAGTTTTGAGAATTTAATTCTCCTAAAACAAAACTAGGGTTTAACCCTAATCAAGAACTTAATTCTTTTACATATCTGGGAATTTAATTCCTTTGAAAAGAAATCAGGGTTTCATCCTAAATAAGAATTTAATTCTTTCACGATAGGAATTCAATTCCTTCAAAATCATAACTAAGGTTCAACCCTATAAAGAATTCAATTCTTAGAAGATCTCTGTTCATGAAAAGAACTAGGGTCACGTGCCCCTTGAAAAGATCCCCTGCAAAGAACTTTGAAGCATCACCTCACGTGCTCCCACGTGACTCCCAAAACGCAGAAAGAAAAAGCAAAGGAAATGAAAGCTTTGGGCGCTCTCACGTGTTATTACGTGACCCCTCAGCAAATGCTTTAACAATTGGCGCACAGATCCCCATCACATGCCAACACGTGATGCTCTAAAAATAAAAATGAAAGTGTTTAACACTTAATGGCAAAACAAAAGAAAAGAAGCTTTGGGCGCTCTCACGTGTCCCCACGTGACCCCTCAGCAAGTGCTGTAATTATCGATGCATAAACCCCCATCACGTGCCAACACGTGATGCTCTAAAATAAAGATGAAAAGTGTTTAACACTTATTCACAGTTTTGATGATAAAACAAAGGAGATCTGGCTCCGCATTTAGGGCGCTCTCACGTGTCCACACGTGACCCCTCTCTCCTTAGTGTTTAACACTAATCTGGAGACTTTGTTCCCAGTGTTTAACACTGATTTGCTTTAGTGTTTAGCACTAATTTGAAATCTCTGATTACCAGTGTTTAACACTGATTTGCTTTAGTGTTTAACACTAATTTGAAAGCCCCGTTGCTAGTGTTTAACACTGATTATCTTTTAGTGTTAAACACTAACTTGCTAATCTTAATTCCAGTATTCAACACTGTTGGTCTTTAGTGTTCAACACTATCTTTAGCCCAATTGACTAAGTTTCTAGAGGCAAAGCCTCTCCTTCAATGGACCGACAGAGCGCCAATATTTCAAACATAATTGGACTTAGCCCAAACTGGCCATAAGTCCTCAAATCATCTTGAACTGAGCACATCTGCTCTTTCAACCAACTCATTGGTTCAAGGGTACATCTCTGAACTCCTCTGATATTTGTCGTTGTAATCCTTCAACGTCTTCAGAGAGGTGACGGGTCCCGACAACCACACATCAACACGGACTGTGGGGTCCTTAAACTCATGGACTTATGCGTCCTTAACCCAAGATACGGACTGTGGGGTCCATAAACCCGCGGACTTATGCATCCTTAAACTAACGGACTAATGCGTCCTTAAACACACCCATATGGACTGTGGGGTCCTTAAACCCATGGACTTATGCGTCCTTAAACTACCAATGGACTTATGCGTCCTTAAACTACCAATGGACCACCACGTCCCTAAACTGGAACTTGGACCACCACGTCCCTAAACTGGCAATGGACCACTATGTCCCTAAACTGGGATAATAGAACCCCCAAATGCTCTCTTGTCGGATCTAAACGATCCTGTTAAGTCGATCTTAGTCCCAAACTGGACTAAAGTATCCTTAACAACCGTTTAAGTTGATCTTAGCCTCAAATATGGCTAACGCATCCTTAAACCTTCAAACAGACTGGACTATGAATCCCTCCAATCAACTTTGGTTCAAGGGTACATCTCGGAACTCCTTTGACACCTGTCGTTGTAATCCTTCAACGTCGTCAGAGAGGTAACGGGTCCCGACAACCATACATTCAATGGACCACTATGTCTCTAAACTGGAACAATGGAGCCCAAATGCTCTTTTGTCGAATCTAAACGATCCCGTTAAGTTGATCTAAGTCTCAAATTAGACTAATGTATCCTTAACAAACGTTTGAGTTGATCTTAGCCTCAAATATCGCTAACGTGTCCTCAAACCAAACCCCCAAACCCAAATCTAAGATAATACGGATTTGGACTAGTCCACGCCCTACGGACGACGACATAACTCAGTCTCCGTAAACAATCCACGGGCAACAAAACACAAAACAAACACCCACGACACGAAGTGACCAGCTGGAGAAGGAGAAAGTTGTTACCGCGATTCGGTAGCGTAATTAACTGCAGGGGCTTGCGCCTGCAGGGAAGAGCGTCCCCACAATCAAAAACCCCTCAAACGAGGAGGAATCTGACGAAGTCTGCTACATCGGACGCATCCGTTTAAACCTTTGATACATGGTGCCATAAATCAACTTAGCATCTTCGGAGAGGTGAACGGATAGCTCCAATTAGCATCTGCCCCGAATCTCAGTGCCAAGACATCGCAGTCTTGTGCGCCGTCCTTCGGAGGGGAACAGATTCTGGCACGCCCGGTGGGACCTTTTCCACTTTCCACTCCACACTTCGTGTGTCGTGTTCGCGAACGAATCGCGGTTTACTGTGGTTGCCTGTGGATTCGAGGTACTAAGATTTGGTGTCTTGCTCCGTGCAGAAAACAGAAGATTAATGGCTTCAAACTGCACTGCCTGCAACTGCAACTCTCGCTCGGTCCTTGCTGGAGGAGTGACTTATGGGCCCCAAGCGGTCTCCCTTTTCAAGATGCCAGTGGAACAGGTAACTCAAGCCACCGCTGGACTATTCTTCGGGTCCATGATCCCACCAATGAGCTTCAATGCCCCATTGCCATCGCAAGAAGCTCCGAAGAAGTCGGTCTTCGATCGGCTTACAACTATCGCGGCCCCTCTCAACGGGTCGCCCAAGCCCAATGCCTCAGCTTTCAGCAAACTGGGCCAAAACTCATGTGGGCCCATGAAGAAGCCTACAATACCAGAAAAGGTTGTTCCGAAGAGAATAGCCATCCCTGCTCCTGAAGTCGCCATGGCGGCTTCTCTTGCCAATGGGTCGGTCTTCACAAAACTGACTATTCCAGCTCCCATTCCTGCTCGAAGGTCTGTCTTTGACAGATTGGATACCGCTACTCAAAAGACATCAGTCTTTAAGAGACTGACACCAGCAGCGCTTCATCTGGACAGGGGGCAAGACAAAGCCATCCTCATTGCTGAACCAACGCCGTCCGCTCGACATGCTCGCCGTCGTCACTGGCGCCGGGTAAGGAAGGCTGGGGGCAACTCCCCCTCTGGGATAACTCCGCCAGCTCCAACGGTGGGGATCGATGCTGCTATTCCAACCGGGAACAGCTTTGAATTGCTGAACACGGTGCGCAGAAACTCTCCTACTTAGGTACTGAAAAGACTTCCTTCACCTATGAAGAATGCTACAGAGAAGAAGCCGGAGCAACCTCCTCAACGGTTATCCTCTCAAATTTACAAGGTCTGGCGTCAAGTCCAAAACTCCGTGATAGATCAAGACTGTCTCCGCCGACAGAAAAAGATGAAGGTTCGGCAGGAAGAAAATCCCCATGTCAAGCCACAAAAAGTAACGGCTACTTGGGTGCCCACTACAACGGCCCCCTCAACTTCAACCACTCAAAAGAAAAGGAGGCCGCAAAAAGCCCCTGTGAACATGGCGAACCGTAAACGCGCTGAGCACAAACACCCCAAGTCTGGGGGCATGGTGGTGCACACTGTTTATATGGCTTCTGGAAAGAAGGAAAGCCGTGCTTCGACGGGTCACCAACCGCTCACCCGATCCGTAACAAAAGCCCAGGAGCAGCAACAGAAGCTTCAGGAGATGATGACTGCAATGGCCGCACTTACCGGACCAAAAGAAAGCTCGGGGGCATCATCAGAGCAGCGTCATGAACAAGAAACTGACGTTGACTACCTACGCAGAGTCCTCGAAAAGAAGGACAGAGAAGCCGCAGAGCAAGCGGCTAACATAAAACAAATGGCGCTTCTCTTCCAAGATATGGTAGGGATGATGATCCGGCAAGATCCTCCTGCTGAAGATCCTCCGATTGTCCTTGAAGATGACAAAGGAGAGACATCGAATCCTCCTTCGGCTCTTTTAGCTGCCAAGGAAGAAACCATTTCTAAGGCCGCACTGGATGACCATATAGCTCAGCAAATACGAGCTCACCAGGCAAATGAAGCGGCTGGGCAAATTGCTAGAACCCGACGACCCTACCCGGGCTGGTATGACCAAATTAGTTACCCGCCGGGATGTACGATCCCTAAATTCCGTGTATATAAAGGGACAGGGAATCCGCATCAGCACGTCGCTCAATTCAGGGCCTTATGCGGCAATACTGGAGGCGATGACAAATTGTTGCTACGTCAATTCATCGGCAGCTTAGCAGAAACAGCCTTTGAATGGTATTCGGAGCTACCTAACGACTCTGTTAAAACATTTGCGGAGATGGGGCTGCTGTTTACACAGAGATTTGTAAGCGCTAGCGAGCGCACCCCGATCACGGCACTGATCAACGCCAGAGTGAAGCCGGGAAAGACGTGGGTGCAATATGCAATCCGGTGGCGGAACCTATGGTCGAGATGCGAACAACGCATAGAAGAAGCTCCTGCCGTGGGCATGTTCGTGGGTACTCTCGACCCTCAAGCGACCATATCCCAATTCATGATGTTCTTCAAGCCGACCACTTTTCAGGCCTTGATTGACAAGCTGGCCCTAATGGACCAGATGGGTCATAGACCATCTCCTTCAAAGACAGAGCCTTGGAATGAAAAGGACAAAGGGAAAGCAACCGTCGTCGCCAATACTCAACAACAGCCGAGCCACTTAAAGCCGGTTGTTCGCCAGAACAATGTGCGACCACGCCCATCCCTCGAGGAAAGACTGGGACGTCCTTACTCATTTCCTCAGGATAAAACGAGAAAACTGTTCGAGCTGGCAGTGCGCAACAGACTCATCAATCTGCCGAGTCCAAAACGTCCGTTGCAACCAGGCGATGTCAACGATCCCAATTATTGCCCTTACCACCAAGCGGTAAGCCATCCAATCGAAGATTGCTTCGTCTTTAAGGGATGGATCGAGGATCAGTACCTACAAGGCAAGTTTGCGCTGTCTGAAAAGTGGAAGGTAAACCCACCACAGCCGCACACTCCAAAGAAGACGGACACACCGGGGGCAAGTTGTCACATGATCTCTCACTCATTGATAGATGATGAAGAGGCTCCTTGCACCGAGAAACCGAGGGCGGGTCCTAAACCAGAACTTCTGTGGCCGTCAGACGAGATGATTGATGCATTCCTGAATGAAGCCCGTCTTAAAAGCAAAGCTGATCGAGAGCGTGAGATGGCCATATTCGAGAAAGCCAAACGCCAACGACTAGATGAAAGGGTCGAAACACTCCCACCGGATCAAAGTACATCCGCCACAAATAAAAGCAGGTTTAAGATGAGGAAAAGATTCGCCAAAGCCATATCGATGGGAATGAAGCTGCCACCCTCTGAAGGAAACACTCCTGATGGATGTACATCCTAGCTACTACTTATATCATCGAAAGATTGCACACCCAACCGAAGAGTGCAACGCCTTTAAAAACTGGTGGCAGGGATACGTTGCTCACCGGCAGCACATTCAGCGATTGAAGCGCAAAGCTCGTCGAAAACAGAGAAGCACGACAAATGAGCATATAAAAACTGCCGGCAACGGTCACATGGTTGACGGCAGGAGATCGCAAGCTCTCACATTCGGGAGCAATTCTGAAGAAGAAATGACTCTTAGCCCTCTCTTCAAAGAATCCACCTCAGGAAAAGAGGAAGAAAAGAAGAGCTGCGAGAACGTTCAGCTGCGCAATCGCACGCTACCCGAAAAGAATCTCGGACCCACAAACAAGGGATCGAACAAAAGGGATAAGGGGAATGGAAAAGCGACCTCCGTCGCCAATTCTCAACAACAGCCGAGTGACCCGAAACCGTTTGTTCGTCAAAATAACAAGCCGCGATACCTCAATGAGAAGTTGAAACGTCCTTACTCGTTTCCCAGAGATAAAACGAAGAGACTGTTCGAGCTAGCGGTGCGCAGCGGGCTCATCACTCTGCAGGATCCAAAACGTCCGTTGCAGCCAGGTGACGTTAACAATCCTAACTATTGTCCCTACCACAGAGTAATGGGTCACCCACTCGAAAATTGCTATGTCTTCAAAGGCTGGATTGAGGATGAATACCAACAGGGCAAGTTCGCGCTGCCCGAAAAGTGGAAAGTAAACCAGCCACAACAACATTCTTCGAAAAAGGTGGATATGCCGGGGGCATCATGCTCATTCATAGGGAAAGCCCCATAGACCGAAAAGTCAGTAAACTAGAGATTCGCCTCAAATACGGCGACGGTGGACCACTATGTCCTAAAACTGGCGTTGGACCGAAACGTCCTTAAACTAACGACGGACCGCATTGTCCTAAAACTTGCAAATGACTGAAACGTCGTTAAACTACTATCAACCCGCGGCATCCTCAGGCTGGCGTGATTAAAAAAAAAAGAGCAAAAAAGCAACAAAAAAAAAGAAAAAAAGAAAAAAAGAAAAAAAAAACGGTATGTCCATAAGCAAAATGGGCACGGATGAAAACCCGAAAGGGCTCCGTGAGTAAAAACAGCAGGGCTACCGGCGAGTGTTTGTGAAAACCCGAAAGGGCGCAACCTCGTTAGAAAAAAGAATAAAAAGAATAAAAAAAACGGTATGTCCATAAGCAAAATGGGCATGGATGAAAACCCGAAAGGGCTCCGTGAGTAAAAACAGCAGGGCTACCGGCGAGTGTTTGTAAAAACCCGAAAGGGCGCAACCTCGTTAAAAGACACTTACAGGATCCTCTCGACCTTGTAAGGAGAAACCACCTGCGTGAGATCCTTACGACTCACAAGGGAGCAACACACTTAGGAATCCTCACGATTCCTAAGGAGAAATTACACTTGCGAGATCCGCACGACTCGTAAGGAGAACTCTCTTATGGGACCCTCACGGCTCATAAGATTTGAAAGTCTTAAGTTACAGAGACCTGAATCTATTCTTAAGCAACCCCTACAACCTCCGATCTTGCCCTACAAGCGGCTCAATACTGACCCTTGTATACAATCCACGGGCGCGAATAAACATTTCCCCAGCAAGGTCCCATCCGTGACTAGGGATATGTCCATATGGTGAGCAACCCTTTTAGGTCCTCTCGACCTATAAGGAGAAAACCTTTTTGTATGATCCTTACGACTTACAAGAGAACATGCACTTAGGAATCCTCACGATTCCTAAGGAGAAAACACACCTACAAGATCCTCACGACTTGTAGGGAGAAATACCTTTGTGAGACCCTTACGGCTCATGAAGTCAAAAGCCTTAGTCGACAGGACCCTTAACCCTGTTTACTAAGCCACCTTTGTTCAACATCGACAGAGGCAAATGATGATTCGCTCCTGGCAATATCCCAGTTGCAGCGATGTTGATGCCTAAACCGGTATCAAATTCCAAGCCCTTTCAAGGCAAATGATGATTCGCTCCTGGAAATATCCCAGTTGTAGCGATGCTGATGCCTAAACCAGTATCAAATTCCAAGTCCTTTCATGGCAAATGATGATTCGCTCCTGGCTATATTCTAGTCGCAGCGATGCTGATGCCAAGATTGGGATCAGATCCCAAATCCCCTACTCGCGAGAAAAAAAACTCAGCGGGCCAAAAAAAAAATGAAGGCATGAAAAATAGCCGAAATGATGGGGCAACTTGCAATAAAAAGCAGCAAGTAAAAATGAAGGCATAAAAAATAGCCGAAATGATGGGGCAACTTGCAAACAAAATCAGCAAGTAAAAATGTATGCATGCAAAATAGCCGAAATGATTGGGCAACTCGCAATAAAAAGCAGCGAGTAAAAAGAAAAATAGCCGAAATGATTGGGCACCGCGAAAAATAGCCGAAATGATTGGGCAATCGCGATTTTCGCGATATAAAAAGCTGAAATGATAGAGCATCGCGGAAAGAATAAAAAAAATGAAAGAATGAAACTTTTTGCCCTACAGGTGAAATCACATCGATCCCTGTATACAATCCAGGGGCACAGATAAAAAGGGAACCATACCTTCCCAACAGGCTCCATCAGAAAGCGGAGCCAAATCTCGACGGTTAATAGACAACCTAGAGAAAATCTCGACATTTATCGCAATATTGCAGACATAATATCAACAAACGAAGCAAAAAGAAGATCCCGAGCTTCAGGGTCTCGACGTCAACATCGACAACTTAGAGATCACCAACGGCGTTTCTCCTCACTCCAGCCAGATGCAGACGTGACGTCAACAACTGACCTCAGAATCGCAACGAAACGGAACCAAGGCAAAGTTCCTAGTCCCAAATCTCAACGGCCACATCTACAGCCTGGAGACCAACAACGGTGTGCCTCCTCATTCCAGCAGCACAAAGATGTTACACCATCAAGCGGAGCGATGGCAAAATCCCAACTCCGCCTTAGCATTCGTCTCGTTACAACAGACGCAATGTTAACAACGGCGTCCCTTCGCAGTCCAGCAGGATGTACATGCAAAGTTAATAAAAGACCCCATGGTCAGCAAAACGGAGTGATGGCAAAATCCCAGCTCCACCTCAGCACTCGTCTCGTCACAGCGGACACATCATCAAGCAAAGCGGAACAGCGGCAACTCCCAGTTCCATAACTCGACGATGTACCCCCACAGAGAGTCAAATCCCAACTCCGTGAAATGCGGATATAATCAACAAAATTCCTGGTCACGTGGAACGCGGAAAACGTCACTCTTTGACCCCGTGGAAAACGTCCAGAGCGGATCCTGGTCCTCGCAGAGCACGGCAGTGAACCCGTGTGAAGCATCCAGAGCGGAGCCTAGTCCTCGCCTAACGCGGCAGTGAACCCGTGTGAAGCATCTAGAGCAAAATTCCTGGTCACGTGGAACGCGGAAAACGTCACTCTTTGACCCCGTGGAAAACGTCCAGAGCGGATCCTGGTCCTCGCAGAGCACGGCAGTGAACCCGTGTGAAGCATCCAGAGCGGAGCCTAGTCCTCGCCTAACGCGGCAGTGAACCCGTGTGAAGCATCTAGTGCAAAATTCATGGTCACGTGGAACGCGGATAACGTCACTTTTTGACCCCGTGGAAAACGTCCAGAGCGGATCCTGGTCCTTGCAGAACACGGCAGTGAACCCGTGCGAAGCATCCAGAGCGGAGCCTAGTCCTCGCCTAACGCGGCAGTGAACCCGTGTGAAGCATCTAGAGCAAAATTCCTGGTCACGTGGAACGCGGAAAACGTCACTCTTTGACCCCATGGAAAACGTCCAGAGCGGATCCTGGTCCTCGCAGAGCATGGCAGTGAACCCGTGTGAAGCATCCAGAGCGGAGCCTAGTCCTTGCCTAACGCGGCAGTGAACCCGTGTGAAGCATCTAGTGCAAAATTCCTGGTCACGTGGAACGCGGATAACGTCACTCTTTGACCCCATGGAAAACGTCCAGAGCGGATCCTGGTCCTTGCAGAACACGGCAGTGATCCCGTGCGAAGCATCCAGAGCGGAGCCTAGTCCTCGCCTAACGCGGCAGTGAACCCGTGTGAAGCATCTAGTGCAAAATTCCTGGTCACGTGGAACGCGGATAACGTCACTCTTTGACCCCATGGAAAACGTCCAAAGCAGATCCTGGTCCTCGCAAAACACGGCAGTGAACCCGTGCGAAGCATCCAGAGCGGAGCCTAGTCCTCGCCTAACGCGGCAGTGAAACCGTGTGAAGCATCTAGTGCAAAATTCCTGGTCATGTGGAACGCGGATAACTTCACTCTTTGACCCCGTGGAAAACGTCCAGAGCGGATCCTGGTCCTCGCAGAACACGGCAGTGAACCCGTGCGAAGCATCCAGAGCGGAGCCTAGTCCTCGCCTAACGCGGCAGTGAACCCGTGTGAAGCATCTAGTGCAAAATTCCTGGTCACGTGGAACTCGGATAACGTCACTCTTTGACCCCGTGGAAAACGTCCAGAGCGGATCCTGGTCCTCGCAGAACACGGCAGTGAACCCGTGCGAAGCACCCAGAGCGGAGCCTAGTCCTCGCCTAACGCGGCAGTGAACCCGTGTGAAGCATCTACTGCAAAATTCCTGGTCACGTGGAACGCGGATAACGTCACTCTTTGACCCCGTGGAAAACGTCCAGAGCGGAGCCTGGTCCTCGCAGAACACGGCAGTGAACCCGTGCGAAGCATCCAGAGCGGAGCCTAGTCCTCGCCTAACGCGGCAGTGAAACCGTGTGAAGCATCTAGTGCAAAATTCCTGGTCACGTGGAACGCGGATAACGTCACTCTTTGACCCCGTGGAAAACGTCCAGAGCGGATCCTGGTCCTCGCACAACACGGCAGTGAACCCGTGCGAAGCATCCAGAGCGGAGCCTAGTCCTCGCCTAACGCGGCAGTGAACCCGTGTGAAGCATATAGTGCAAAATTCCTGGTCACGTGGAACGCGGATAAGGTCACTCTTTGACCCCATGGAAAACGTCCAGAGCGGATCCTGGTCCTCGCAGAACATGGCAGTGAACCCGTGTGAAGCATCCAGAGCGGAGCCTAGTCCTCGCCTAACGCGGCAATGAAACCGTGTGAAGCATCTAGTGCAAAATTCCTGGTTACGTGGAACGTGGATAACGTCACTCTTTGACCCCGTGGAAAACGTCCAGAGCGGATCCTGGTCCTCGCAGAGCACGGCAGTGAACCCGTGCGAAGCATCCAGAGCGGAGCCTAGTCCTCGCCTAACACGGCAGTGAACCCGTGTGAAGCATCTAGAGCAAAATTCCTGGTCACGTGGAACGCGGACAACGTCGCTCTTCGATCCCGTGGGAAACGTCCAGAGCGGATCCTGGTCCTCACACCAACATGGAGTGATCACTACCGCGACATTCGTCTCGATACAGCAGACGCGACACCAGCAAACGAAGCGAAGGCCAAATTCCTAGCTTCAGGGTCTTGACGGCAAGTCATATAAAGCCTGAAAGACAATAGGAGATCATCCCACACCAGCGCGGAGTGGTCACCACCTCGACGTTCGTCTCGATACAGCAGATGAAATGTCACCCCAGCGTTCTTCCCCTAGCAGGATTCGGACACGCCAAAGCAAACGAAGCGAAAGCCAAATTCCTAGCTTCAACGTCTTGACGGTAACTCATATAAAACCTAAAAGACAATCGGAGATCATCTCACACCAGCGTGGAGTGGTCACCACCTCGACGATCGTCTCGATACAACGGATGAAATGTCACCCCAGCGTTCTTCCCCCAGCAGGATTCGGACGCGCCAAAGCAAACGAAGCGAAGGCCAAATTCCTAGCTTCATACGTCTTGACGGCAAGTCATATAAAGCCTGAAAGACAATCGAAGATCATCTCACACCAGCATAGAGTGAGCACCACCTCTACGTTCGTCTCGATACAGCAGACGAGATGTCAACTACAGCGTCCTTCCTCCAACAGGATTCGGACACACCAAAGCAAATGAAGCGAAGGCTAAATTCCTAGCTTCAGGGTCTTGACGGCAAGTCATATAAAACCGAAAAGACAATCGGAGATCATCCCACATGGAGTGGTCACCACCTCGACGTTCGTCTCGATACAGCAGACGCAACATCACCAAAAGGAGCCACGGCAAAATCCCTAGTTCCAAACCTCGACGGTTCACCAGCAACCTAGACACAACCATGACATTCGTCTCGATACAGAGGACGCGATGCCAGCAAACGAAGCGAAGGCCAAATTCCTAGCTTCTGGGTCTTAACGGCAAGTCATATAAAGCCTGAAAGACCACCGAAGATCATCCCACATGGAGTGGTCACCACCTCGACGTTCATCTCGATACAGCAGACGCAACATCACCAAAAGGAGCCACGGCAAAATCCCTAGTTCCAAAGCTCGACGGTTCACCAGCAACCTAGAGACAACCATGACATTCGTCTCGATACAGAGGACGCGATGCCAGCAAACGAAGTAAAGGCCAAATTCCTAGCTTCAGGGTCTTAACGGCAAGTCATATAAAGCCTGAAAGACTATCGGAGATCATCCCACACCAGCGCGGAGTGGTTATGACTCATCGGGGCTCTCCAAAATGAGCCTAACCTCAAGTAAAAAGCGGCATGGCAAATTCCTAGCGCTTGCTCTTCCGACGGTCAAACTGCCAAGGAGGATTGCTTGAAGACGTCTTGTCCAGCCCCCGAAGGGATCAGAGACACGGCAGTCGCAGGGCTACTCGAACAGCACGATTGCCTATCGAGGAATATATCAGCTCATGCGACGGTACGACGGCCAAAACCCTAAGTACCACAGACCCTAACGGACTTCTGTCGTAAAGAGCAGAGGTTAACTGTGACGTTAGGATATTCTTGCGAGATCTGCTCGATTCGTTTCGACTCGTGAGGAAATTGATGTCTTTGCGAGAACTTCTCGATTCGTCTCGACTCGTGAGATAAAGCCTTAGGCAGTAGGGATTAAAAAACCTGTTTCCTAAGCACTGGGATCCTGCAAGTCGGCCCAAAATGGTCTCTTGCATACTATCCACGGGTCTCACTCTCCGAAGTCGAATTTCGACAAGGAGGGAAACAACCGCTTACGGGTCCTCTCGACTCGTAAGAGGGAAGAATTCTCTTACAAGATCCTTACGACTTATAAGAGAAACACACTTAGGAATCCTCACGCCTCCTAAGGAGAAAATACACCTACGAGATCCTCTCGATCCGTAAGGAGAAAAGTCTTTATGAGACCCTCACGGCTCATAAAGTTGAAAAGTCTTAGGTGGCAGATCCTAACCCTGTCTCCTAAGCCATCACTGCCCTGCAAAGAGGTCAAGAGGGACCATTTATGAGCCACAATCGCCAAAGCTACATGCCATTGAAATGGAAAAGCTACTCATGAGCATATAAACTACTTCACTCCAGAGTGAGATATAAAGAGATAGAAGGGTGCGGCTCATGGAGTTAAGGGTTTGGAACTATATCTCTTAAGAGTCAAGATTTGAGTCAATGATAAATGACGACGCTTGTGTCCGCTCGTTATCTTCTCAGATCAAGATTCTGAAAGTAATATACCAACCCGAAACTGGTCATACGCTATACATTACTTTGCACTACTTCACCCATGTAAATACTTACGTGGGCAAAGTAGTGGGGGGCATTTGTTCCTGCCGAAAATTTCTACGCGAAAGAGTCCAAGGTATCAAATTGCAGCGATATGCTTAAGGAAATGCAAACCAGTATCTTCCGGGCTGTTTTTTGACAAACTCCCGAATGAGAAACAGATAAATTTTGATGGTATCGAAAGCGGCTCGAAAAACCCTTCGATTTGATATATTATGGGCCTCGTAATTCATCCGGGATCAAAAGTTATGAGAAATTACGTGTCCACACGTGATGGACTTTTAAGAACCCGCTGGAGGAGTTAAAAAATATAATAAAAACTCAGAAAAGACCCCAATGGGGCATCACGTGCTCACACGTGACCATGGGTCACGTGCAGACACGTGATGGGCTTTTAAAAGCCTCTAAAATAATGAATGGAATTTAATTCTAAAAGTCAGAAAATACCTCAACGAGGTATCACGTGCTTACATGTGACCAATGGTCACGTGTTGACACGTGATGGTTAAAACTGAAACATAAATAAGCGGCTGAGAAAGGAACCCAATTGGGGGTCACGTGCTCACACGTGACTGGCTTTAAAAGCCTTATAATTTAATAGAATTAAATTCTAAAAGTTTCTGAATCTTTCCAAATGGAAAAGGGTCATGGGGAACCGTTGGATTAAAAATCCAAGGGTGATTAAAAATCACCAATTTATGGAAAAATCTTGGACTTGGAAAGATTTCCCCCCTAAATCTGACCGAGATAACAAATAGAATATCTTTGGATTTAAAATCCAATGGTGAATAAAATTCACTTAACAATCTAAAGGCCCAGATTAATGATGAATGCAAATCAAATCTCTCAACATACAAATCAAATCTCTCAATGAGAGATTTGCTAAACAAATTGATTCTCTTCCTTCTCCTATAAATAGGAGCTAAGAAGAGAAGAGGGGGGATCTACTTTTTTTGAGAGAAAAACAGAGGGATCTACTTTTTTGGAGAGAAAAACAGAGAGAGGAGAATTTAATTCTCAAGAGAAGAAGAAACAGAGAGAGAAGAATTTAATTCTCTGCAAAAGAAAAACCCTAGGTAAGAAAAGAGAGGATTCAAAAGAGAATTTAATTCTCAAAAGAGTTTAACTCTTATTTAAAGAAAAGAACTTAGTTCTTCTTCTGGTTGAAGATCTGCACAAAGCACATCTCCCCATATTTTGAGAATTTAATTCTCATCGGGTCGAGATTCTGCCATGCAGATCCTAAACTTAGAAGGGGAATTGAGTTTTGAGAATTTAATTCTCCTAAAACAAAACTAGGGTTTAACCCTAATCAAGAACTTAATTCTTTTACATATCTGGGAATTTAATTCCTTTGAAAAGAAATCAGGGTTTCATCCTAAATAAGAATTTAATTCTTTCACGATAGGAATTCAATTCCTTCAAAATCATAATTAAGGTTCAACCCTATAAAGAATTCAATTCTTAAAAGATCTCTGTTCATGAAAAGAACTAGGGTCACGTGCCCCTTGAAAAGATCCCCTGCAAAGAACTTTGAAGCATCACCTCACGTGCTCCCACGTGACTCCCAAAACGCAGAAAGAAAAAGCAAAGGAAATGAAAGCTTTGGGCGCTCTCACGTATTATTACGTGACCCCTCAGCAAATGCTTTAACAATTGGCGCACAGATTCCCATCACATGCCAACACGTGATGCTCTAAAAATAAAAATGAAAGTGTTTAACACTTAATGGCAAAACAAAAGAAAAGAAGCTTTGGGCGCTCTCACGTGTCCCCACGTGACCCCTCAGCAAGTGCTGTAATTATCGATGCATAAACCCCCATCACGTGCCAACACGTGATGCTCTAAAATAAAGATGAAAAGTGTTTAACACTTATTCACAGTTTTGAGGATAAAACAAAGGAGATCTGGCTCCGCATTTAGGGCGCTCTCACGTGTCCACACGTGACCCCTCTCTCCTTAGTGTTTAACACTAATCTGGAGACTTTGTTCCCAGTGTTTAACACTGATTTGCTTTAGTGTTTAGCACTAATTTGAAATCTCTGATTACCAGTGTTTAACACTGATTTGCTTTAGTGTTTAACACTAATTTGAAAGCCCCGTTGCTAGTGTTTAACACTGATTATCTTTTAGTGTTAAACACTAACTTGCTAATCTTAATTCCAGTGTTCAACACTGTTGGTCTTTAGTGTTCAACACTATCTTTAGCCCAATTGGCTAAGTTTCTAGAGGCAAAGCCTCTCCTTCAATGGACCGACAGAGGGCCAATATTTCAAACATAATTGGACTTAGCCCAAACTGGCCATAAGTCCTCAAATTATCTTGAACTGAGCACATCTGCTCTTTCAACCAACTCATTGGTTCAAGGGTACATCTCTGAACTCCTCTGATATTTGTCGTTGTAATCCTTCAACGTCTTCAGAGAGGTGACGGGTCCCGACAACCACACATCAACACGGACTGTGGGGTCCTTAAACTCATGGACTTAAGCGTCCTTAACCCAAGATACGGACTGTGGGGTCCTTAAACCCGCGGACTTATGCGTCCTTAAACTAACGGACTAATGCGTCCTTAAACATACCCATATGGACTGTGGGGTCCTTAAACCCATGGACTTATGCGTCCTTAAACTACCAATGGACTTATGCGTCCTTAAACTACCAATGGACCACCACGTCCCTAAACTGGAACTTGGACCACCACGTCCCTAAACTGGCAATGGACCACTATGTCCCTAAACTGGGACAATAGAGCCCCCAAATGCTCTCTTGTCGGATCTAAACGATCCTGTTAAGTCGATCTTAGTCCCAAACTGGACTAAAGTATCCTTAACAACCGTTTAAGTTGATCTTAGCCTCAAATATGGCTAACACATCCTTAAACCTTCAAACAGACTGGACTATGAATCCCTCCAATCAACTTTGGTTCAAGGGTACATCTCGGAACTCCTTTGACACCTGTCGTTGTAATCCTTCAACGTCGTCAGAGAGGTAACGGGTCCCGACAACCATACATTCAATGGACCACTATGTCCCTAAACTGGAACAATGGAGCCCAAATGCTCTTTTGTCGGATCTAAACGATCCCGTTAAGTTGATCTTAGTCTCAAATTAGACTAATGTATCCTTAACAAACGTTTGAGTTGATCTTAGCCTCAAATATCGCTAACGTATTCTCAAACCAAACCCCCAAACCCAAATCTAAGATAATACGGATTTGGACTAGTCCACGCCCTACGGGCGACGACATAACTCAGTCTCCGTAAACAATCCACGGGCAACAAAACACAAAACAAACACCCACGACACGAAGTGACCAGCTGGAGAAGGAGAAAGTTGTTACCGCGATGCGGTAGCGTAATTAACTGCAGGGGCTTGCGCCTGCAGGGAAGAGCGTCCCCACAATCAAAAACCCCTCAAACGAGGGGGAATCTGATGAAGTCTGCTACATCGGACGCATCTGTTTAAACCTTCGATACATGGTGCCATAAATCAACTTGGCATCTTCGGAGAGGTGAACGGATAGCACCAATTAGCATCTGCCCCGAATCTCAGTGCCAAGACATCGCAGTCTTGTGCGCCGTCCTTCGGAGGGGAACAGGGAGGCAAAGGGGTGTTAGGGTGAAAAATTGGAGCATTCTCCACGGGGGGCCTGGCGCTGCCGGCCCTTTGGTGATCTTCGTCAGCCAAAGGTGTAAGGTGGGGTATAGGATTGGGGCTACGTGCCCTCGGCTGTGTGTACATCATTTTACATGTGTTTGATTTTAGTGACTTTTCATTTTTACGTGTATTGCACGTGTAAACTTTCGGGCTTCCAAAAAGTTTAAAAGAAAAATAATTAAAAAATAATATGCATCTGATAGAATTTGAATACAGAGGCTATGTCACAGCAGTGCAAGGCTTTACCAATGAGCTACAAGTTGTTTCTTGCTGTTCTTAAACAAGAAATACATTTAAATTGTGCTCAGGCTAAGGTACTCCTTTCTGTACTTTACAAAAAAATTTATACAGAAACTTTAGGGTTGTTACATAGAGCGAGATGCAGACCTCCTCACGGAGCATTCGGTCTCCAAATATTTTTAATATGATTTTTAAGAAAAACGAGATTTTCTAATCAATAATAAAATTAATTTTTATAATTATATAAATAAAAAGAATGAAAAATTTTCAAGATATAATAAAATTTCATGTTTTCTAAAAATAAAAAGAATGAAAATTTTCACTAAAATACTATCAAGAATCAATACAAAGCAATTCTTATACTAAAATATCTTGAATTATTCAAACTATGTAAATATTCACTAATATACCTCACATCCTTAAAATACACATTATGAAAACCCTAAATAATATAAATAAATACTCAGGGTTTATTTTGAAAGTATATAAAATATTTTTCATAAAATCCCCTCGAGTTATATAAAATTACATTTAAGGACTTTACTAAATATAGATTTAAGCGGGATCAATTCTCTTGATCATCGGGGAGCCGGAGAAAGTGAGTGCTTGCCTATTTAAGGTAAAAAAAACTTAACGGAGTTATCAATGGTCTTGGAAAAAAACACAAATCCCGCCGTCCATATGCAGCAGTTATCGATAATACCCAAACTTAATTCAGGATCAAAATTCTGTTTAAATTGTCTGACTCAAGTCTGAGTCTAAGTGTAATATGAATCCAATCCACACATGAATCCAAATCTAACATGAATCCGACATATATACTTGAACCTGAAGCTGAATACCAGAACAATATCAACATGCAAACATGACTTGACTTGACCTGACCGAACCATGGCTATGATTTGACTATATGACTACTTGATACATTTTGAAATTGTTTACATGAACAACTTATATCCATGGTCTCGGCAAGTCTGATAACTACAATTTATACTATATACATTACGGAGTTTAACGGGGTAGACTGGTACGGAATATATTAGAAGTGGAACAAGATGGTCACTAAAAGACACCTGCCTGAACATAAGTGTCGTTGTCCCGTAGGTTTTGACGGGGTCTTGTACTACCGATTACCATAGTCTACTGAGCAAGTTGGACTCCTCTCGTATACACTGATACATTTTGTACCAAGTTACAAACAATTATGTTAGTACAATAAATATATACTTGTACAAATTTCTAGTTCTGTTTCCTTTATTTGAACTATTCCTATCTCTCTTTTGGGACTTACCGAGCGCTAGTTCGCTGACGACATTCCTGTTTCTTTCTTTCTTTGGAATGTTCGTCAGGAGGACCCGACTCTCAGAAGACCGAGCCCAGCCAGAAGGACTTGGATCAGTTCACAGAGGAACCAGACTTTTAGTTTTTACTTGTACTTACCTTTTCTTTTGTATGCCACTGTCTAGGCATTACTTTTATCATTGTACATTTCCTTTTCAAATCAGTTGTAATTTAAAGAATGGATATTAATAAAAGTTGTTGTTTATATTACATCTCTTGTCATTCTTGTGCATTTATTTATATTGCTTATTTACGCTTAACATATTTACTTCTGAGTGAATACGTCGCGGTCTGTCACGTCTACTTCTTCGTATACTGGGAAGCGGGACATGAAACCCATGGTATGGATGGGTTGTTGAAATAGCAAAAAAAAAGGAGTTCAAATTAATTCAAATTGTAGTGGCTAATCGCCTCTATATTATATTAAGCTCTACTTGCATTTTTGCACCACAACACAAAATTGTCTGGAGCTTTATTGTTGCTATTGTCCAATTATTATCCTACTACATAAACTTCAACACTCTCATCTCCAAGAATACTTAACCAGATTTGAAAGCATCATTTGAAAACCCAGTAGCTCGGTTGGTATGGGCACTTCCCCTTTTGGGGAGAATACAGAGTTGGAACCTCAGGAACCTCAAAAGGAAAGTAATCACAAATTAACGCTCTTGGGGCAATTTCGTGGGTCCTCTGGTTGCATGTGTGATGTGTGCGTGTGTGTGGTGTGCGTGTGTTGTATGTATAGGCTAGGCCCGGCCAGTGCCAAAAACCAAAAAAAAAAGGCATCATTAGAAGAGAATATATAATTTAAGTCATTAAATGATTCTTAATTCATTTTGAAGGTACCCAAATTAAACATTATTGATGTGACATGGCATGCAAAAACTACCACTGCCAATAGAACTAAGGTTTTTTCTTTTTTTAATTATTATTAAAACCAATATTCAAAATAGCGATAGCGTGTCGCAAAATGTTCTACTTCCAAATAGTGAAAATCACAAAAATCGTTGCGCATAACATAGACTACATGAATTATTAATTATTACTATGATCATCTCATTTAAAATAAATTATATTATTATAAAGATATTGTAGGGTGTTTTTCGTCACCCCATTGAGATGGGAATACGCGCGCGCTTGTCAGGCGCATTACAGATTCCTCCTGCCTAGGGTAGGCCGGGGGTTTAATGATTGTGGGGATCCGAATCTCCGGAAGCCTCGGACTGAACTGCCGTTAATTACCCCTTGCCTTTGGAGCGAGGGAACCTCCGATTGACGGGTTAAACTGTTCATGCGAACTCAATGTGCAGTGTTGTGATTTGAAAGGGTTTAGGATATATCGGGGGCCCCACAGAGTTTTTACGGGGGTCCCGCTACCCGGATAGCGGGCTGGGGGTCAAGGGGGCTAGCAGCCCCCTTGCGGGGTGCGGGGCAACGCCCCGTTAGAAATTTTTTTCTAACAGGGACAGTGTCGTGGAGTATGTGTGTGTGTATGTATACATATGTATATATATATGTGTATATATATATATAAAGGGGGGAAAAGGCATCCAAAGGATGTGTGGGGCCAGCGCCAGCGCTTTGAGCGCAAGAGCGCTCGCGCTTTGAGCACCAGCGCACCATGTGTCAGCACGTGGACGCTCAGGCGCTAGCATACTGAGGGCTAGCACGCCACGTGTCAGCATGTGGGCGCTAGCGCACCACGTGTCAGCACGTGGGCGCTCGAGCAGCAAAAGGGATTTGGTCCCTGCAATAGGAGTTGTACTCCCAGAAAGGAGCACTTATTATTCTGTGTGTGTGTGTATATATATATGAGGAGTTAAACTCCTAAGATGTTTTGAAGTTGATGAAGGGCTTCTCCCCTTGAGCCCTAGTTCTTCCCCAAAGTGGGGTTTCTGGAGATGGGTCTCCTTCTTCTTCCTTTGTTGGCCGGATCTTGAAGATCAAGAAATATGAGATTCTAAAAATCTCTCCTGTCTGAGATTTGATGGCAGATCTGAGTTCCCCTTTGTGGGTTTTGTGGTGAAAAACTATTTAGTTTTGGAAAAGGAAGAGCAAAACTCTTGATTTAATTAAAAAAGAGAGGAAGGTTTTGAACCTTGAGGAAGGAGAAGATCACAGATCTAGATTTTCTTTGGAGAGAGAAAAAGTTTTTTAGATACTTTCATTACCTTTTCCTTTATAGGCTATACACTTTACATATAGGCCCTTGGGCTTTACACAAATGGCATTTTGGCCATCCCATGGCTCATATGCCACTTCTTTTTTCACATAAGCCATGCGCTTACAAAAAATTGGCTTTATGCCCATTTTGCATACATTCATGCACAAAAATTATATAAAAATTATTTGTTACATGATTTTTTATTTTGGTATGGTGGAAGGCCGGACGCTTCGTGTTCGGGCTCGACCGGGGCATTGGCCCACTTGCTTGGGCTGAGGCCCATCTGGCTTGGGGTTGACCTTGACTTTGACTCGGTCAACCGGGGTGCAAATTTTGACTTCAACAAAGTGCCCCCCATCAATAATTGCACACCACACATGTGAGTCGTGTGCATGAAATTGATGGATCTTCTTTCGCGTGGAGGCGACATGCTTCGGTTCCCACTTTTTGGGATGCACTGCCCTTTTTACGACATGGACAGTCGACGCTTGATACATCTCCGAGATGGAGTGTCTGTGGTAGAAGTTTCTCTGGCCCAGAGTGATTTGGTAGACGTGCCCCCGGCATGGAGTGTCGCTGGTCAATGTTTCCCCGAGGTGGAGTGTCTGTTGGTTGACGTGTCCCCGGCAAGGAATGTCTGTGGTCGACGTGCCCCCGGCACAGAGTGTCTGCGTGACGTTTCCCCGAGGCGGAGTGTCGGATGGTTGACGTGTCCCCGGCACAGAGTGTCGATAGTCGACTTGTCCCCGTCACGGAGTGTCGTTGATGTTCGACTTGTCCCCGGCACGGAATGTCGCTGATCGACTTTTCCCCGGCGCGGAGTGTCGCTGATGTTCGACTTGTCCCCGGCACGGAGTGTCGTTGATCGACTTTTCCCCGGCACGGAGTGTCACTGGTCAACTTTTCCCCGGCACGGAGTGTCGCTGGTCGACTTGTCCCCAACACGGAGTGTCGCTGGTTGACTTGTTCCCGGCATGAAGTGTCGCTGATCGGCTTTTCCCCGGCACGGAGTGTCGTTGGTCGACTTTTCCCCGGCACGGAGTGTCGCTGATCGACTTGTCCCCGGCACGGAGTGTCGCTGTTCGACTTGTCCCTGGCACGGAGTGTCGCTGATGTTCGACTTGTCCCTGGCACGGATTGTCGCTGTTCGACTTTTCCCCGGTACGGAGTGTCGCTGATCGACTTTTCCCCGGCACAGAGTGTCCCTGATCGACTTTTCCCCGGCACGGAGTGTCGCTGTTCGACTTGTCCCCGGCACGGAGTGTCACTGATCGACTTTTCCCCGGCGCGGAGTTCGCTGATCGACTTGTCCCCAGCGCGGAGTGTCGCTGATCGACTTGTCCCCGGCACGGAGTGTCGCTGTTCGAGTTGTCCGCGGCACGGAGTGTCGCTGTTCGACTTGTCCCTGGCATGGAGTGTCGCTGATGTTCGACTTGTCCCCGGCACAGAGTGTCGCTGATCGACTTTTCCCCGGCGTGGAGTGTCGCTGTTCGACTTGTCCCCGGCACGGAGTGTCGCTGATCGACTTGTCCCCGGCACGGAGTGCCGCTGTTCGAATTTTCCTCGGCACAGAGTTTCGCTGATGTTCGACTTGTCCCTGGTGCGGAGTGCCGCTGTTCGACTTTTCCCCGGCACAGAGTGTCGCTGATGTTCGACTTGTCCCCGGTGCGGAGTGTCGCTGATCGACTTTTCCCCGGCGCGGAGTGTCGCTAATAGACTTGTCCCCGGCGCGGAGTGTCGCAGATGTTCGACTTTTCCTCGGCACGGAGTGTCGCTGTTCGACTTGTCCCCGGCACGGAGTGTCGCTGGTCGACTTGTCTCCGGCACGGAGTGTCGCTGGTCGAGTTGTCCCCGGCAAGGAGTGTCGCTGATGTTCGACTTTTCGCCGGCACGAAGTGTCGCTGATCGACTTTTCCTGAGCATGGAGTGTCGCTGATCGACTTTTTCCCGGTACGGAGTGTCGCTAATCGACTTGTCCCCGGCACGGAGTGTCGCTGATAGACTTTTCCCCGGCGCGGAGTGTCGCTGTTCGACTTGTCCCCGGCACGGAGTGTCGCTGATGTTCGACTTTTCCCCGGCACGGAGTGTCGCTGATCGACTTTTCCCCGGCACGGAGTGTCGCTGATGTTCGACTTGTCCCCGGCACGGAGTGTCGTTGATCGACTTTTCCCGGGCACGGAGTGTCACTGGTCGACTTGTCCCCGGCAAGGAGTGTCGCTGGTCGACTTGTCCCCGCCACGAAGTGTCGCTGGTCGACTTGTCCCCGGCACGAAGTGTCGTTTATCGGCTTTTCTCCGGCACGGAGTGTCGCTGGTCGACTTGTCCCCGGCACGGAGTGTCGCTGATCGACTTGTCCCCGGCACGGAGTGTCGCTGTTCGACTTGTCCCCGGCACGGAGTGTCGCTGATCGGCTTTTCTCCGGCACGGAGTGTCGCTGATCGACTTATCCCCGGCACGGAGTGTCGCTGTTCGACTTGTCCCCGGCACGGTGTGTCGCTGATGTTCTACTTGTCCCCGGCACGGATTGTCACTGTTCGACTTTTCCCCGGCACGGAGTGTCGCTGATCGACTTTTCCCCGGCACGGAGTGTCGCTGATCGACTTGTACCCGGCGCGGAGTGTCGCTGATCGACTTGTCCCCGGCGCGGAGTGTCGCTGTTCGAGTTGTCCCCGGCATGGAGTGTCGCTGTTCTAGTTGTCCCCGGCACGGAGTGTCGCTGTTCGACTTCTCCCCGGCAGGGAGTGTCGCTGATGTTCGACTTATCCCCGGCATGGAGTGTCGCTGATAGACTTGTCCCAGGCACGGAGTGTCGCTGATAGACTTGTCCCCGGCGCGGAGTGTCACTGTTCGACTTGTCCCCGGCACGGAGTGTCGCTGATCGACTTGTCCCCGGCACGGAGTGTCGCTGGTCGACTTGTCCCCGGCACGGAGTGTCGCTGATGTTCGACTTGTCCCCGGCACGGAGTGTCGTTGATCAACTTTTCCCCGGCACGGAATGTCGCTGATCGACTTGTCCCCGGCACGGAGTGTCGCTGATTGACTTGTCCCTGGCACGGAGTGTCTCTGATCGACTTGTCCCCGCCATGGAGTGTTGCTGTTCGACTTGTCCCCGGCATGGAGTGTCGCTGATCGACTTTTCCCCGGCGCGGAGTGTCGCTGTTCGACTTGTCCCCGGCACGGAGTGTCGCTGATCGACTTGTCCCCGGCATGGAGTGTCGCTGTTCGACTTGTCCCCGGCACGGAGTGTCGCTGATCGACTTTTTCCCGGCACGGAGTGTCGCTGATCGACTTGTCCCCGGCGCGGAGTGTCGCTGATCGACTTGTCCCCGTGTCGCTGATCGACTTGTCCCCGGAACGGAGTGTCGCTGTTCGAGTTGTCCCCGGCACGGAGTGTCGCTGTTCGAGTTGTCCCCGGCATGGAGTGTCGCTGATGTTCGACTTGTCCCCGGCACGGAGTGTCGCTGTTCGACTTCTCCCCGGCAGGGAGTGTCGCTGATGTTCGACTTGTCCCCGGCATGGAGTGTCGCTGTTAGACTTGTCCCCGGCACGGAGTGTCGCTGATAGACTTGTCCCCGGCGCGGAGTGTCACTGTTCGACTTGTCCCTGGCACGGAGTGTCGCTGATCGACTTGTCCCCCGCACGGAGTGTCGCTGTTCGACTTGTCCCTGGCATGGAGTGTCGCTGATGTTCGACTTGTCCCCAGTGCGGAGTGTTGCTGATCGACTTTTCCCCGGCGCGGAGTGTCGCTGATCGATTTTTCCCCGGCGTGAAGTGTCGCTGATGGTCGACTTGTCCCCGGCACGGAGTGTCGCTGGTCGACTTGTCCCCGGCACGGAGTGTCGCTGTTCGACTTGTCCCCGGCACGGAGTGTCGTTGATGTTCGACTTTTTCCCGGCACGGAGTGTCGCTGATCGACTTTTTCCCGGCACGGAGTGTCGCTGATCGACTTGTCCCCGGCGCGGAGTGTCGCTGTTCGACTTGTCCCCGGCGCGGAGTGTCGCTGTTCGACTTGTCCCCGGTGCGGAGTGTCGCTGGTCGACTTGTCCCCGGCACGGATTGTCGCTGATGTTCGACTTGTCCCCGGCACGGAGTGTCGTTGATCAACTTTTCCCCGGCACGGAGTGTCGTTGATCCACTTTTCCCCGGCACGGAATGTCGCTGATCGACTTGTCCCCGGTACGGAGTGTCGCTGATTGACTTGTCCCCGGCACGGAGTGTCTCTGATCGACTTGTCCCCGCCACGGAGTGTTGCTGTTCGACTTGTCCCCGGCATGGAGTGTCGCTGATCGACTTTTCCCCGGCGCGGAGTGTCGCTGTTCGACTTGTCCCCGGCACGGAGTGTCGCTGATCGACTTGTCCCCGGCATGGAGTGTCGCTGTTCGACTTATCCCCGGCACGGAGTGTCGCTGATCGACTTTTTCCCGGCGCGGAGTGTCGCTGATCGACTTGTCCCCGGCGCGGAGTGTCGCTGATCGACTTGTCCCCGTGTCGCTGATCGACTTGTCCCCGGAACGGAGTGTCGCTGTTCGAGTTGTCCCCGGCACGGAGTGTCGCTGTTCGACTTGTCCCCGGCATGGAGTGTCGCTGATGTTCGACTTGTCCCCGGCACGGAGTGTCGCTGATCGACTTTTCCCCGGCGCGGAGTGTCGCTGTTCGACTTGTACCCGGCACGGAGTGTCGCTGATCGACTTGTCCCCGGCACGGAGTGCCGCTGTTCGACTTTTCCCCAGCACAGAGTGTCGCTGATGTTCGACTTGTCCCCGGTGCGGAGTGTCGCTGATCGACTTTTCCCCGACGCGGAGTGTCGCTGATCGACTTGTCCCCGGCGTGGAGTGTCGCTGATGTTCGACTTGTCCCCGGCACGGAGTGTCGCTGGTCGACTTGTCCCCGGCACGGAGTGTCGCTGGTCGACTTGTCCCCGGCAGGGAGTGTCGCTGATCGACTTGTCCCCAGCACGGAGTGTCGCTGTTCGAGTTGTCCCCAGCACGGAGTGTCACTGATGTTCGACTTTTCCCCGGCACGAAGTGTCGCTGATCGACTTTTCCCCAGCACGGAGTGTCGCTGATCGACTTTTCCCCGGCGCGGAGTGTCGCTAATCGACTTGTCCCCGGCACGGAGTGTCGCTGATAGACTTTTCCCCGGCGCGGAGTGTCGCTGTTCGACTTGTCCCCGGCACGGAGTGTCGCTGAT
The DNA here is from genome assembly GCA_030015575.1 of Agapanthus africanus. NCBI lineage: Eukaryota > Viridiplantae > Streptophyta > Magnoliopsida > Asparagales > Amaryllidaceae > Agapanthus > Agapanthus africanus. The sequence goes on along the minus strand of CM057339.1, from coordinate 23,535,194 downwards.
GTTCGACTTTTCCCCAGCACGGAGTGTCGCTGATCGACTTTTCCCCAGCACGGAGTGTCGCCGATGTTCGACTTGTCCCCAGCACGGAGTGTCGTTGATCGACTTTTCCCCGGCACGGAGTGTCACTGGTCGACTTGTCCCCGGTACGGAATGTCGCTGGTCGACTTGTCCCCGCCACGAAGTGTCGCTGGTCGACTTGTCCCCGGCACGAAGTGTCGTTGATCGGCTTTTCTCCGGCACGGAGTGTCGCTGGTCGACTTGTCCCCGGCACGGAGTGTCGCTGATCGACTTTTCCCCGGCACGGAGTGTCGCTGTTCGACTTGTCCCCGGCACGGAGTGTCGCTGATGTTCTACTTGTCCCCGGCACAGATTGTCGTTGTTCGACATTTCCCCGTCACGGAGTGTCGCTGATCGACTTGTCCCCGGCACGGAGTGTCGCTGATCGACTTGTCCCCGGCGCGGAGTGTCGTTGGTCGACTTGTCCCCGGCACGGAGTGTCGCTGTTCGAATTGTCCCCAGCAGAGAGTGTCGCTGATGTTCGACTTGTCCCCGGCACGGAGTGTCGCTGATCGACTTGTCCCCGTCACGGAGTGTAGCTGTTCGACTTGTCCCCTGCACGGAGTGTCGCTGATGTTCGACTTGTCCCCAGTGCGGAGTGTCGCTGATCGACTTTTCCCCGGCGCGGAGTGTCGCTGATCGATTTTTCCCCGGCGCAGAGTGTCGCTGATGTTCGACTTATCCCCGGCACGGAGTGTCGCTGGTCGACTTGTCCCCGACACGGAGTGTCGCTGGTCGACTTGTCCCCGGCACGGAGTGTCACTGTTCGACTTGTCCCTGGCACGGAGTGTCGCTGATGTTCGACTTTTCCCCGGCACGGAGTGTCGCTGATCGACTTTTTCCCGGTACGGAGTGTCGCTGATCGACTTATCCCCGGCACGGAGTGTCGCTGATCGACTTTTCTCCGGCGCAGAGTGTCGCTGTTCGAATTGTCCCAGGCGCGGAGTGTCGCTGTTCGACTTGTCCCCGGCATAGAGTGTCGTTGTTCGACTTGTCCCCGGCACGGAGTGTCGCTGATCGACTTGTCCCCGGCATGGAGTGTCGCTGATGTTCGACTTGTCCCCAGCACGGAGTGTCGTTGATCAACTTTTCCCCGGCACGGAGTGTCGCTGATCGACTTGTCTCCGGCACTGAGTGTCGCTGATCGACTTGTCCCCGGCATGGAGTGTCTCTGATTGACTTGTCCCCGGCACGGAGTGTTGCTGTTCGACTTGTCCCCGGCACAGAGTGTCGCTGATCGACTTTTCCCCGGCGCGGAGTGTCGCTGTTCGACTTGTCCCCGGCACGGAGTGTCGCTGATCGACTTGTCCCCGGCGCGGAGTGTCGCTGATCGACTTATCCCCGGCACGGAGTGTCGCTGTTCGACTTGTCCCCGGCACGAAGTGTCGCTGATGTTCGACTTGTCCCCGACGCGGAGTGTCGCTGATCGACTTTTCCCCGGCGCGGAGTGTCGTTGGTTGATTCCGTGTCAAAGCATAATTACGACATGGGGTATATTCTGGGATGAAGCATGATTCCGCCGCAGAGATTGTTGGTTTGATTTGAGTTGACTTCAGCATCGCTATACTGTAATATGATACCAGGAGCGAATCATCATCTGTCTTTGAGAGGATTTGGGAAGTGGTTTTTTTTTTCGGCATCTGCATTGCTGCACTGGAATAATGTCAGTAGCAACTCATCATTTGCCCCGGAAGGATTTGGGAATTGGCTATTTTGCTTGGCATCAGTATCGCTACACTGGAATATGGTACCAGGAGCGAATCATCATTTGCGCTTGCTTATCAGGAAGCGATGGCTTAGGAGACAGGTTTTAGGTCCCTATCACCTAAGACTTTTCAATTTTGTGAGCCGTAAGGGTCTCACAAAGCATTTTCTCCCCGGCGCGGAGTGCCGCTGTTCGACTTTTCCCCGGCACAGAGTGTCGCTGATGATCGACTTTTCCCCGGCACAGAGTGTCGCTGATGATCGACTTTTCCCCGGCGCGGAGTGTCGCTAATCGACTTGTCCTCGGCACGGAGTGTCGCTGTTCGACTTGTCCCCGGCACGGAGTGTCGCTGGTCGAGTTGTCCCCGGCAAGGAGTGTCGCTGATGTTCGACTTTTTCCCGGCACGAAGTGTCGCTGATCGACTTTTCCCCAGCACGGAGTGTCGCTGATCGACTTTTTCCTGGTACGGAGTGTCGCTGATCGACTTTTTCCCGGTACGGAGTGTCGCTAATCGACTTGTCCCCGGCACGGAGTGTCGCTGATAGACTTTTCCCCGGCGCGGAGTGTCGCTGTTCGACTTGTCCCCGGCACGGAGTGTCGCTGTAACATTTTCAAAAAGATAAAATATTAATTTTGGGAATTTTTATAATTTAATATTATTTTATTGAATATTTTAATATTTTGGTATTATTAAATGCAAATAAATAGGAAAAATTTGAGAAAAATTATGGAAAATTCTAAAATGGGGTATTTATTGGAATTATGCCATTTTTTAAGTGTTTGTGATCAATTATATGCTAATTTAGTGCTAATCGCGATTAAAAATCGCTAATCGGATTTTTTGGCCTTTTGTGCAAAAATGTGCGCATATCTTTTTCCTACACTTGTGTTACATTTTCTACCATGTTACTTTGGGTTTACTATTGGTGTGAGAAGAATTTGGATTAAAGGAAAAGAAAAAGAAAAGAGAAAGGGATAAGAAATAGGTATGGTGAGAAGAGAGGGTAGGTGAGGACTTTTGACTTAAAACTTAGCCTTTTCCCTTGGTTTTCCTCTCATTTCCCCCCTCTTCATGAGCTGCTGCTGCTGCTCCTGCCATTCATTTTCCCCCCATCATCAAGCCCTCTAATCACCTCAAAAATCACTCCAAAACCCCACCCTCATTTCATTAAAAAGATGCACAAGCTCGAGATCTACGCAATGGACCAAGAAAGCATGAATTTTGGCCACGAGGGGCAACTCAAGAAAATTCTTGAGTTGCCAAATGAGGTAATTACTGAACCATTAGCTTAGTTTTAGCCTTACTTTTACCCCTATGCAAGTTTAGAATCGAAATCGGGTGATTTGTTGATTTTAGGAAAAACTAGTAAGGGTTTGAGGAAATTATGAGTTGTGATGGGAAATTGAGTTCAGTGGAGACCCTATTTTGACCAAGCCCCTGACCTGACACAACCTGAAACCCAAAAATACGGAATTACGGGACTTTCATGTCGGTTTGTGAGTGTTTAGAGTGTGCAGGGAAATCTGGAAGGTACTGGGACTTTTTCAGGAAAATTAAACAACACCAGGGACCCAATTGAGACCCCAGGAGACCACCCTATGCAGACGAACCCCATTGGACATAGGGGGGCCGGCCAGGCCGGTTTTTAGGGGTATGTGGCCGGCCCCTCTGTGATGAAAGGTGTCCATGTTGCTTCTGTAGATCACATACTCCCTGCATATCACCCCAGAGTTGTTTATTTGCCCTGTTTTGGCCTGAGTCAAAATCTGGGATCGTTTTCTTGGGTTGCTGTTTTACTTTTAGTTTTGGTTTTCCGTATGTGGATTTCCGGATTTTGATAATTTTGTGTTATCTCGATTGTGTGACGTTTGTACGTCTATATCGAGTGATTCCGGGTTGTTTTGCGGAGGCTAACCGTAGGTTCTAACCTATAGGCCTTTTAGCGTATCGTATTGGTTTTAGCGTGCCGTTTCAAGTTTTGATTTGGTTTTGATGCGATGCGATACGTGTGATATGTGTAGGTACCCCGCGACGATCCGAGGCGATGCAGAAGATGACGGTGACATCGACACCGACACGCAGGATACAGGTGAGTAGATTTATATCTACGGGGAGAAGTCGGGTGGATGGCGTATAGCACCCCCGCAGTCCGTGGTGCTGTATACGAATACGTATACACACGTATATATATTATGTGTTGTTAGGATTATTGATAGTAATAATGGTTTTATTGGTGATAAGAAAATACTGGTTTAGTATAGTGCAAACCCTAGAGTAGTGGTTGCACCCACACATACATTTACACACATACTTGCATACATTGTTTCACTGATGGTGCGTATATTTACACATGGGTATGGGACTATGTGTTCATATACGGGATTTGAGGATGATACGTGGGTTTGAGATGATACTTGATGTGAGGCCGTGAGATCGGCGATGGGACATAGTTGCCTTTGAGGTGTGCGATATGATAGTTTTAGCCGGCCTTTGGACATGTGCTTTACCCGCATTCGTACTTTGATAGATGGTATCGATTTGTACTAGACTTAGAGTAGTACCCCAGATTGTGCGATCTGATGATAGTGATACCTGATATGTGATGAGATTGGGTGATATTGACCCCTACCCAGCTATTGGGATGCCGTACGACGATCTACCGTACGAGCCGATATTGATGATAGATCCGCACTCATAACTCGAGGATATCTTACGATATGTTATTGAGGCGAGATCACCGACTATCATATCTATATATATATATATATACCGACTCAGATTTAGGGGGTTTCATACCCCTCCTGTCTAGATTACTTGGTAGACATTAGACTAGACCGAGTCATACCTATTTCAAAACTAACGAATCGGGGATATTTTAAAGATAAGCAGAAGGGTTATACGGATATTTTCAAATGATGCATCTTTTCTTAAAACACCGTACCCCTTACTTTACCAAAAGCCATGATTCGTCTTATTTCAAAAGGCAAGGTTGCATGACATATCTATTGGGGCAGGTTCTGTGCTTTTGCGTTGATTATTCGTTTCCGCATATTCCTGCTATTTGCATTGCATCGCTTGTATTGTTGTGATATTCAGTCATGCAGCTAGGACACCAGCACCATTATCGATGATGCATATGTTCCACGTACACTTGTTGCCGGCTCACACACTCATCATCGATAATTGCCATGCCACTACACTGTAGTACTATTACATTCAGTATATGATCCTTGCATGACATGATGATGTGCATACCTTCCTTTACATGTCGCATACTTCATGCTCTTGATTATACGCATTGAGATATGTTGTTTCTATGATATTTCTGGATTTGGGAACCGAGGATATTTCAAAAGAGAATATGTCATTTCTTTAAAAACCCGGTTACCCTTGATATAATATTTCAGTGCGTCCACCATGTGTTTTCTCGGTGCTGAGAGCGACATGTGTAACCCGAATTGAGGAGTGGACGAGCCGATTGCGGGTACATGGTGGACCCGGTATGGTTCCCCTCGGCAAGAAGATCGATGAGCTTTGCCGATTGAGCCTGGAGGCGGGCGAGTACCTACCGGTGATTGGTTGGACCTGGCGGTTATCCGGAGGATACCGACCAGAGTCGATAGACAGATTTGGGCGTACTGCCGGGGCCGAGGGCCGATACCGCAGACAGAGCCCGCGAGCCGATCCGGACTGACGGAGCCCGATATATGAGGATTTACGTGCCGATGCTGGGCACAGTTTTCACGATGTTTTCGAGTGCCGATGCTGGGCACTCCGGTTCCATGATATTGATGTGTCGCGAGGGACACGGGTGGATTATATCCTCATATTTTTCCATGCACAGGTTATGATATTTACTTGCATGATGGTTATCGTCAGTGGGTGACGAGTGGACGGGATCCACGTGTGTACAGATTTGATTACATTGATCATACCTCATATTCTTGACATGCTATTACCTGAGGCACTAGTACGAGCACTTGGCACTACACTCATGTATAGAGGTTATATGGCCAGTTTAGCATGCTTCAGCTTTACTCATATTGAGGTTTATTTATATCTGATCGTATTGACCTAGGATGGGTCATGCATTCGATCTCTGCTTGTAGATATTTTCTATTCACGAGTTGGCAACTCACCCCCGTTGTGCCCCAGTTCTTGCAGGTTTGCCGTACAGATTTCATAGCGGCATTTCTGGCACACTGCTTCCTTATGGGTGACTTGCTTGGATAGGTGGGTTCTTTTGTATCAGAACCGCTATTGTATTTGTATTATTCATTGTATCTAGAATTTCCATCAACCAAAACTTGTGTATTGTTTCAGACTTAGACATTAGTGTTGTATTATTCGACCATAAAGTCGCGCTTAGTAGTATTGCGGTTTTCTTGCTTTTGGAGCTTTCTTTTGAGTTGATCCTCGCCATTCGGCGTTGTATATTATATTGTTGTGTGGTTGTGACCGTCTTTGACGAAGAGCTAGCTCCCGCTTGGGGATGCCTTTTATCATTGCTTATATATTGCTACTCTTGTTGCACCCCGTTCGGGGCCAGTTTTTACAAAAGAAACTCTGCCGAAAATTTTTAGAAAAGACTTTACTTTTTAAATCCATTTTCGGCTTAGTTATTTAAAAACCTTGACTTCAAACATGTTTTTTCTTACTTCCTAAAAAAAAACAAATTTTCATATTTACTCTTAAAATGGTTTTAGATTTCTGGGCTTTTGGCTTATTTGGATCAGATGGAGTCCTATAGACTTCATATGGTTCAGGTGCCAGTCACGTGCTCTTTTCGGGTCGTGACAAAGTTGGTATCAGAGCGCTAGGTTGACCTTGGTTCGAGTCTAAGTTTGACTATGTGGAGCCTAGGGCGTTATCTATATACGGAACTTAGGCTTGACCTTACGGAACTTAGACTTAGTCGAGGGGGTATTAAACCCGAACTTTCATCGTATTAGGATGACCCTTGGTTGATGGAATAGGTGACTAAAGTAGAGTGACGTACCGTTGGTATGTTCCGCGGCATACTTACGACACGCCACTCCGCTTAAGGAACCTTAGGATGTACATATTTTCGGGATCAGTGATTCTCTTCATATCCATGATTATACATCCATTTGAGATCCTCGATTCTATTAGTTTCATGATCATACCTTCATTGATGTTGTTCCTTCCTATGATCATGTACCCACTCTGGATCTGTTGTTCTCTTTCTTGCCATTGATGTGCTCTCTTTGATACTCGATTGAGGTTCCTGTCGCCATGTTTGAGCGCAGTTTGGGGCTGCTGCTAGGGTTATGGCCGGTGCGAGCTCGTCTGGTACGAGGGCCGACCATTGTGTTTTCTGGTGACATGGGAACGTCTCGAGTTAGTATTGGTGATTATGACCTCTAGTAGAGGCGAGTGCTTGGTTTTGCACCGGATGATCGGGCCGTTGTTAGAGCCGCCAGTTGAGAGAGGACTGTTGACGTACAGCATACCTTAGAGATTATGATGTCGCCTACCGTGCAGACAGATGGACCAGCTGTTGCTGAGATTGACAGGATGTCGCTTCCGAAGCTTACGAGCTGAGATTGCCGGAGCTTTCAAGCAGATATGAGACAGATGATAGCTAGTCTACCCGATTTGAGAGACGAAGGTGATTCGTCCGATTTATGCGCCGGAGCGGGCCCAGTTGAGTTGAAGATTTCCAGTGTGGAGAGTCTTACTCAGATCTAGAGCAGACCGACTCAGAGATGACCGCCTATGTATTGCCTTTCCTGGAGGATTGAGGCGCTGTTCGGCGTACAGGCGAATGAGCCAGTTGCTGCTGCAAATGACGAGATATCGCCCAGATGGTTGGAGCTACTGCAGCATGAGCATATACTTAGAGATATGATGGACGGTCGCTAGTCACCTGAGGACTAATGACTAGGACATGTGGTTCGTTCGTTTACCGATACGAGGTCATCAGATAGATTGTTTCCAGCTAGAGGGGACTTCACGCAGGTTCGTTGAGAGTCGATAGAGACGATCGAGTGTCAGGAGCCCATTTTCCCAGTTTAAAGTATACGGAACGACATGCAGGTGATTCTATGGACCCTCTAGAAGAATGAAACCCTAACTCGACTTAATGACCGTGTGAAAGCCTTTGAACCTTAGGGTTTGCGGCAGTTCCTCGGCGCCATTAGTGAGGCTTGGGTTTGCCCTTCTACGGCTGGACCACCGACGCTGTGGCATGTACTCAATACTATTAAACTGTACCCATGATGTTGATCTCTTGGGGGATTATGAGGTTCTGACGAGTCGATCGAATGATTCGACATCATTCGGATATCATGTGATGGGATGCCTTGCTTGGGATACTCCAGATACGAGGATAGCCGTTGGAGCACAGTCCATGCAGCCATGATGAGACGAGTCCGAATCAGTCGACATGGAAGCAGAGTGAAGAAAAGAGTTCGCAAGATATTTCGACGAGATGACGTCCCACTCCGCTGACATCAGATATGTGATACGCACCCAGAAGCGTTGTATACGGATATATCTTCCAGAAAGAAGCGCGATAAGTAAGCAGCCGTTCCGGAATAAGAATTTGCTTCAGCGATGGATGATGACTTCCGGCCAATCCAGCAGGAAAGAGATTGAGAGAGAACCTCGAAAGGACCTTTCTGGAGTACGATACGAGAAGACCTAGACCCAGGAGTGGTCATATTGCGCACACCCAGCAGGACAGAGTTCGGCACCGTCGACGAGGTAGTTGACCAGGCTCGGATAAGGAACTTACCCAGATACGCTGCGAATTGATCAAGGATGGACGAGTATTGAGTATTCCTCCGACGTTTGAGACGTGTTCCCGAGGACCTGTTCGGCCTGACATCTTCTATAGAATGATGAAGGTACAGAGTACGCGATTTCGAGTCCGTGTGAGAGACTTCGGATTGACCGTGGCCGAGAACAGTGCAGTGTGTAGATAGCATGGCGTGACGTCATAGTGGACGACGATAGAGACAGGTGGAACCAGAGGTTCGAGCGAGACGCTGACGAGCTGTCATTACTTCCCGTCAAGACTAGAGACCTGATATGCTTACAGAGACGTTGGGATGTGACCAGTTTCCGAGAAAATATTGTGCCGAGGACACAGATGTCTATCGAGTGAGAAGAGATTATGCAAGAGAGCCAGCCTCTGTATAGATCGGCATAGGCATGATTGGAAGAGACCCTGATCAGGATTCCTTCCGGGACATTGCTGCAATGATGTTTGCACCCAGGATCAGATGTGTGACGTGCATTTAGAGAGCCAGAGGCCGACGCCAGTGATATGCTGCCTTACGAGTGGTCGTGAGGATTGACCGAGAGGTGACCAGAGAAGTGCCAGAACGGAATCGTCCCCGTTAGCACACCTGACAGGGCCGATGAGCCGATTGACTGCGAGATAGAAAATCCGCAAAGAAAATAAGGACCCAGAGTCAGAGGACGCCAGACCGTGAGCAAGAAACAAGTAGATATCCTGCGCTGCTAGCAGTGGATGCACCGACTCCTTCTCGACCTTGAAGGAGGAACTACCGACGACGGTATTATGATTTGTGATTTTGTGATTCGATTATCACGTATCCGTCATTTTGGATTTCGGTATTTTGGGCGTTCTGTTTGCATGATTTAGTTTTGATGACTGAGTTTAATGATATTTGTTTCATGCACCCACTGGATATTTATATTTTGCGCATAGTTATTACATTCGAGGTATTGATTGTGATTTCACGCCTATCTTATACAGTGATTTGATTTACACTTCCAGCATAGTTTTCATGCACCTTTAGTGTTTTGATATACGATTTTGGTGCACGCCAGATTCACTAAATCGGGATTCTTCGTGCATGTCACATGCACCTGATTTCTACTGTCAGGCACACACGTTGCCTACGACAGATGTTTCGTGCACACCAGTTGCACCTAGATATTGTTTTGTACACCTGTTTGACACATATATGGATTTTGATTCCTTGCGCACCAGACGCATAGGATACTCTTATATATGCATTTTGGGGATTGATTTCTAGTAGAACGGTACTTTTTTATGATACTCTCCATGTATTGATGTTTTCGGAGCCCCGACAAATTGGATTATTATTGAAATTGTCTTAGTATTGGGGGTTTAAATTTAAATTCGGGGACCGAATTTCTTTAAGGGGGTAGATTGTAACATTTTCAAAAAGATAAAATATTAATTTTGGGAATTTTTATAATTTAATATTATTTTATTGAATATTTTAATATTTTGGTATTATTAAATGCAAATAAATAGGAAAAATTTGAGAAAAATTATGGAAAATTCTAAAATGGGGTATTTATTGGAATTATGCCATTTTTTAAGTGTTTGTGATCAATTATATGCTAATTTAGTGCTAATCGCAATTAAAAATCGCTAATCGGATTTTTTGGCCTTTTGTGCAAAAATGTGCGCATATCTTTTTCCTACACTTGTGTTACATTTTCTACCATGTTACTTTGGGTTTACTATTGGTGTGAGAAGAATTTGGATTAAAGGAAAAGAAAAAGAAAAGAGAAAGGGATAAGAAATATGTATGGTGAGAAGAGAGGGTAGGTGAGGACTTTTGACTTAAAACTTAGCCTTTTCCCTTGGTTTTCCTCTCATTTCCCCCCCTCTTCATGAGCTGCTGCTGCTGCTCCTGCCATTCATTTTCCCCCCATCATCAAGCCCTCTAATCACCTCAAAAATCACTCCAAAACCCCACCCTCATTTCATTAAAAAGATGCACAAGCTCGAGATCTACGCAATGGACCAAGAAAGCATGAATTTTGGCCACTAGGGGCAACTCAAGAAAATTCTTGAGTTGCCAAATGAGGTAATTACTGAACCATTAGCTTAGTTTTAGCCTTACTTTTACCCCTATGCAAGTTTAGAATCGAAATCGGGTGATTTGTTGATTTTAGGAAAAACTAGTAAGGGTTTGAGGAAATTATGAGTTGTGATGGGAAATTGAGTTCAGTGGAGACCCTATTTTGACCAAGCCCCTGACCTGACACAACCTGAAACCCAAAAATACGGAATTACGGGACTTTCATGTCGGTTTGTGAGTGTTTAGAGTGTGCAGGGAAATCTGGAAGGTACTGGGACTTTTTCAGGAAAATTAAACAACACGGCACGGAGTGTCGCTGATCGACTTTTCCCCGGCACGGATTGTCACTGTTCGACTTGTACCCGGCGCGGAGTGTCACTGATCGACTTGTCCCCGGCGCGGAGTGTAGCTGATCGACTTGTCCCCGGCACGCAGTGTCGCTGTTCGAGTTATCCCTGGCATGGAGTGTCGCTGTTTGAGTTGTCCCCGGCACGGAGTGTCGCTGTTCGACTTCTCCCCGGCAGGGAGTGTCGCTGATGTTCGACTTGTCCCCGGCATGGAGTGTCGCTGATAGACTTGTCCCCGGCACGGAGTGTCGCTGATAGACTTATCCCCGGCGCGGAGTGTCCCTGTTCGACTTGTCCCTGGCACGGAGTGTCGCTGATCGACTTGTCCCCAGCACGGAGTGTCGCTGTTCGACTTGTCCCTGGCATGGAGTGTCGCTGATGTTCGACTTGTCCCCAGTGCGGAGTGTCGCTGATCGACTTTTCCCCGGCGCGGAGTGTCGCTGATCGATTTTTCTACGGCGCGAAGTGTCGCTGATGGTCGACTTGTGCCCGGCACGGAGTGTCGCTGGTCGACTTGTCCCCGGCACGGAGTGTCGCTGGTCGACTTGTCCCCGGCACGGAGTGTCGCTGTTCGACTTGTCCCTGGCACGGAGTGTCGCTGATGTTCGACTTTTCCCCGGCACGGAGTGTCGCTGATCGACTTTTTCCCGGCACGGAGTGTCGCTGATCGACTTATCCCCGGCACGGAGTGTCGCTGATCGACTTTTCTCTGGCACGGAGTGTCACTGTTCGAATTGTCCCCGGCGCGGAGTGTCGCTGTTCGACTTGTCCCCGGCGCGGAGTGTCGTTGTTCGACTTGTCCCCAGCACGGAGTGTCGCTGATCGACTTTTCCCCGCCATGGAGTGTCGCTGATCGACATGTCCCCGGCATGGAGTGTCGCTGATGTTCGACTTGTCCCCAGCACGGAGTGTCGTTGATCCACTTTTCCCCGTAATGGAATGTCGCTGATCGACTTGTCCCCGGCACGGAGTGTCGCTGATCGACTTGTCCCCGGCACGGAGTGTCGCTGTTCGACTTGTCCCCGCCTTGGAGTGTCGCTGATCGACTTGTCCCCGACACAGAGTGTCGCTGTTCGACTTGTCCCCGCCTTGGAGTGTCGCTGATCGACTTGTCCCCGGCACAGAGTGTCGCTGATCGACTTTTCCCCGGCGCGGAGTGTCGCTGTTCAACTTGTCCCCGGAACGGAGTGTCGCTGTTCGACTTGTCCCCGGCACGGAGTGTCGCTGATCGACTTTTCCCCGGCACGGAGTGTCGCTGATCGACTTGTCCCCTGCGCGGAGTGGCGCGGATCGACTTGTCCCCGGCATGGAGTGTCGCTGTTCGACTTGTCCCCGTCACGGAGTGTCGCTGTTCGACTTGTCCCCGGCATGGAGTGTCGCTGATGTTCGACTTGTCCCCGGCACGGAGTGTCGCTGATCGACATTTCCCCGGTGCGGAGTGTCGCTGTTCGACTTGTCCCCGGCACGGAGTGTCGCTGATCGACTTGTCCCCGGCATGGAGTGCCGCTGTTCGACTTTTCCCCAGCACAGAGTGTCGCTGATGTTCGACTTGTCCCCGGTGCGGAGTGTCGCTGATCGACTTTTCCCCGGCGCGGAGTGTCGCTGATCGACTTGTCCCCGGCGTGGAGTGTCGCTGATGTTCGACTTGTCCCCGGAACGGAGTGTCGCTGTTCGACTTGTCCCCAGCACGGAGTGTCGCTGGTCAACTTGTCCCCGGCACGGAGTGACGCTGGTTGACTTGTCCCCGGCACGGAGTGTCGCTGTTCGAGTTGTCCCCAGCACGGAGTGTCGCTGATGTTCGACTTTTCCCCGGCACGAAGTGTCGCTGATCGAATTTTCCCCAGCACGGAGTGTAGCTGATCAACTTTTCCCCGGTACGGAGTGTCGCTAATCGACTTGTCCCCGGCACGGAGTGTCGCTGATAGACTTTTCCCCGGCGCGGAGTGTCGCTGTTCGACTTATCCCCGGCACGGACTGTCGCTGATGTTCGACTTTTCCCCGGCACGGAGTGTCGCTGATCGACTTTTTCCCCGCACGGAGTGTCGCTGATGTTCGACTTGTCCCCGGCACGGAGTGTCACTGGTCAACTTGTCCCCGGCATGGTGTGTCGCTGGTCGACTTGTCCCCTCCACGAAGTGTCGCTGGTCGACTTGTCCCCGTCACGAAGTGTCGTTGATCGGCTTTTCTCCGGCACGGAGTGTCGCTGGTCGACTTGTCCCCGGCACGGAGTGTCGCTGTTCGACTTGTCCCCGGCACGGAGTGTCGCTGATGTTCTACTTGTCCCCGGCACGGATTGTCACTGTTCGACTTTTCCCCAGCACGGAGTGTCGCTGATCGACTTTTCCCCGGCACGGAGTGTCGCTGATCGACTTGTCCCCGGCGCGGAGTGTAGCTGATCGACTTGTCCCCGGCATGGAGTGTCGCTGTTCGAGTTGTCCCCGGCACGGAGTGTCGCTTTTCGACTTGTCCCCGGCAGGGAGTGTCGCTGATGTTCGACTTGTCCCCGGCACGGAGTGTCGCTGATAGACTTGTCCCCGGCGCGGAGTGTCGCTTATCGACTTGTCCCCGGCACGGAGTGTCGCTGATCGACTTGTCCCCGGCACGGAGTGTCGCTGTTCGACTTGTCCCTGGCACGGAGTGTCGCTGATGTTCGACTTGTCCCCAGTGCGGAGTGTCGTTGATCGACTTTTTCCCGGCGCGGAGTGTCGCTGATCGATTTGTCCCCGGCGTGGAGTGTCGCTGATGTTCGACTTGTCCCCGGCACGGAGTGTCGCTGGTCGACTTGTCCCCGGCACGGAGTGTCGCTGTTCGACTTGTCCTTGGCACGGAGTGTCGCTGATGTTCGACTTTTCCCCGGCACGGAGTGTCGCTGATTGACTTTTTCCCGGCACGGAGTGTCGCTGATCTACTTATCCCCGACACGGAGTGTCGCTGATCGACTTTTCTCCAGCGCGGAGTGTTGCTGTTCGACTTGTCCCAGGCACGGAGTGTCGCTGTTCGACTTGGCCCCGGCGCGGAGGTCGTTGTTCGACTTGTCCCCGGCACGGAGTGTCGCTGATGTTCGACTTTTCCCCGGCACGGAGTGTCGCTGATCGACTTGTCCCCGGCATGGAGTGTCGCTGATGTTCGACTTGTCCCCAGCACGGAGTGTCGTTGATCAACTTTTCCCCGGCACGGAGTGTCGCTGATCGACTTGTCCCCGGCACGGAGTGTCGCTGATCGACTTGTCCCCGGCACGGAGTGTCGCTGTTCGACTTGTCCCCGGCACGGAGTGTCGCTGGTCGACTTGTCCCCGGCACGGATTGTCGCTGATGTTCGACTTGTCCCCGGCACGGAGTGTCGTTGATCAACTTTTCCCCGGCACGGAATGTCGCTGATCGACTTGTCCCCGGCACGGAGTGTCGCTGATTGACTTGTCCCCGGCACGGAGTGTCTCTGATCAACTTGTCCCCGCCACGGAGTGTTGCTGTTCGACTTGTCCCTGGCATGGAGTGTCGCTGATCGAATTTTCCCCGGCGCGGAGTGTCGCTGTTCGACTTGTCCCCGGCACGGAGTGTCGCTGATCGACTTGTCCCCGGCATGGAGTGTCGCTGTTCGACTTGTCCCCGGCACGGAGTGTCGCTGATCGACTTTTTCCCGGCGTGGAGTGTCGCTGATCGACTTGTCCCCGGCGCGGAGTGTCGCTGATCGACTTGTCCCCGTGTCGCTGATCGACTTGTCCCCGGAACGGAGTGTCGCTGTTCGAGTTGTCCCCGGCATGGAGTGTCGCTGATGTTCGACTTATCCCCGGCACGGAGTGTCGCTGATCGACTTTTCCCCGGCGCGGAGTGTCGCTGTTCGACTTGTCCCCGGCACGGAGTGTCGCTGATCGACTTGTCCCCGGCACGGAGTGCCGCTGTTCGACTTTTCCCCAGCACAGAGTGTCGCTGATGTTCGACTTGTCCCCGGTGCGGAGTGTCGCTGATCGACTTTTCCCCGACGCGGAGTGTCGCTGATCGACTTGTCCCCGGCGTGGAGTGTCGCTGATGTTCGACTTGTCCCCGGCACGGAGTGTCGCTGTTCGACTTGTCCCCAGCACGGAGTGTCTCTGGTCGACTTATCCTCGGCACGGAGTGTCGCTGGTCGACTTGTCCCCGGCAGGGAGTGTCGCTGATCGACTTGTCCCCGGCACGGAGTGTCGCTGTTCGAGTTGTCCCCGGCATGGAGTGTCACTGATGTTCGACTTTTCCCCGGCACGAAGTGTCACTGATCGACTTTTCCCCAGCACGGAGTGTCGCTGATCGACTTTTCCCCGGTACGGAGTGTCGCTAATCGACTTGTCCCCGGCACGGAGTGTCGTTGATAGACTTTTCCCCGGCGCGGAGTGTCGCTGTTCGACTTGTCCCCGGCACGGAGTGTCGCTGATGTTCGACTTTTCCCCGGCACGGAGTGTCGCTGATCGACTTTTCCCCAGCACGGAGTGTCGCTGATGTTCGACTTGTCCCCAGCACAGAGTGTCGTTGATCGACTTTTCCCCGGCACGGAGTGTCACTGGTCGACTTGTCCCCGGTACGGAGTGTCGCTGGTTGACTTGTCCCCGCCACGAAGTGTCGCTGGTCGACTTGTCCCCGGCACGAAGTGTCGTTGATCGGCTTTTCTCCGGCACGGAGTTTCGCTGGTCGACTTGTCCCCGGCACGGAGTGTCGCTGATCGACTTGTCCCCGGCACGGAGTGTCGCTGATGTTCTACTTGTCCCCGGCACCGATTGTCGCTGTTCGACATTTCCCCGTCACGGAGTGTCGCTGATCGACTTTTCCCCGGCACGGAGTGTCGCTGATCGACTTGTCCCCGGCGCGGAGTGTCGCTGATCGACTTGTCCCCGGCATGGAGTGTCGCTGATGTTCGACTTGTCCCCGGCACGGAGTGTCGCTGATCTACTTGTCCCCGGCACGGAGTGTCGCTGATCTACTTGTCCCCGGCACGGAGTGTCGCTGTTCGATTTGTCCCCGGCACGGAGTGTCGCTGATGTTCGACTTGTCCCCAGTGCGGAGTGTCGCTGATCGACTTTTCCCCGGCACGGAGTGTCGCTGATCGATTTTTCCCCGGCGCGGAGTGTCGCTGATGTT
Source organism: Agapanthus africanus (assembly GCA_030015575.1). Taxonomy (NCBI): domain Eukaryota; kingdom Viridiplantae; phylum Streptophyta; class Magnoliopsida; order Asparagales; family Amaryllidaceae; genus Agapanthus; species Agapanthus africanus. The sequence continues at coordinate 23,519,145 of CM057339.1, read as the reverse complement.
CGACTTATCCCCGGCACGGAGTGTCGCTGGTCGACTTGTCCCCGGCACGGAGTGTCGCTGGTCGACTTGTCCCTGGCACGGAGTGTCGCTGATGTTCGACTTTTCCCCGGCACGGAGTGTCGCTGATCGACTTTTTCCCGGTACGGAGTGTCGCTGATCGACTTATCCCCGGCACGGAGTGTCGCTGATCGACTTGTCCCAGGCGCGGAGTGTCGCTGTTCTACTTGTCCCAGGCGCGGAGTGTCGTTGTTCGACTTGTCCCCGGCGCGGAGTGTCGCTGTTCGACTTTTCCCCGGCATGGAGTGTCGCTGATGTTCGACTTGTCCCCGGCACGGAGTGTCGTTGATCGACTTTTCCCCGGCACGGAGTGTCGCTGATCGACTTGTCCCCGGCACGGAGTGTCGCTGATCGACTTTCCCCGGCGCGGAGTGTCGCTGTTCGACTTGTCCCCAGCACGGAGTGTCGCTGATCGACTTGTCCCCGGCGCGGAGTGTCGCTGTTCGACTTGTCCCCGGCACGGAGTGTCGCTGATGTTCGACTTGTCCTCGGCGCGGAGTGTCGCTGATCGACTTTTCCCCGACGCGGAGTGTCGTTGATCGACTTTTCCCCGACGCGGAGTGTCGTTGGTTGATTCCGTGTCGAAGCATAATTACGACATGGGGTATATTCTGGGATGAAGCATGATTCCGCCGCAGAGATTGTTGGTTTGATTTGAGTTGACATCAGCATCGCTATACTGTAATATGATACCAGGAGCGAATCATCATCTGTCTTTGAGAGGATTTGGGAAGTGGTTTTTTTTGTCGGCATCTGCATTGCTGCACTGGAATAATGTCAGTAGCAACTCATCATTTGCCCCGGAAGGATTTGGGAATTGGCTTTTTTGCTTGGCATCAGTATCGCTACACTGGAATATAGTACTAGGAGCGAATCATCATTTGCGCTTGCTTATCAGGAAGCGATGGCTTAGGAGACAGGTTTTAGGTCCCTATCACCTAAGACTTTTCAATTTTGTGCGCTGTAAGGGTCTCACAAAGCATTTTCTCCCTACGGGTCGTAAGGATCCCATAGGTGTATTTTCTTCTTAGGAGTCAAGAGGACTCCCAAGTGTGTTGCTCCTTTGTGAGTCGTAAGGATCTCACGCGGGAATTTTCTCACGGCTTTGTGAGTGCATTTCATCTCTTTTTCATGAGTTTGCGCCCTTTCGGGTTTTCACAAACTCGCCGGCAGTCCTGCTATTTTTACTCACGGAGCCCCTTTCGGGTTTTCATCTGTGTCCATTTTGCTTGTGGGCATGCCCCCTTTTTTTTGAATCTTCACCGTCGGTGGGGCTTTGAATGTGGTCTCACCGGCAGGACTTGGGAGGGATTGGAATTGCTTTACGCCCGTGGATTGTATACGGTTTTGCAGGATGTATGATCCAGACCGTAGGGCCGAAAAAATTTTGGGACTTTGTTACCGTCTGCATCGCTGCACTAGAATATGGTAATAGGAGCGACTCATCATTCACCATTTTGGGGTTTGGAATTTGGTTGGCGTCTGCATCGCTGCACTGGAATATGATACCAGGAGAGACTCATCATTCGCCGTTTTAGGGTTTAGAATTTAGTTAGCGTCTGCATCGCTGCACTGGAATATGGTACCAGGAGCGACTCATCATTCGCTGCTTGGGGATTGGGGAGCGATGGCTTATGAGACAGGTTTAGGTCCCTGTCACCTAAGACTTTTCAATTTTATGGGCCGTGAGGGTCCCATAAAAGCATTTTTCTCCCTTCGAGTCGTAAGGATCCCGCAGATGTATTTTTTCCTTAGGAGTCGTGAGGACTCCTAAGTGTGTTTTTCCTTTATGAGTCGTAAGGATCCCACAAAGGTTTGTTCTCCTCATGTATCGTGAGGACACATGAGTGGGTCTTCTTAATGGAGCATAATTCCAAAAACGGAGACCAGCCGCGTAACTGGTGATTACGATGGGGCATAGGTATGATGAGAATTATTTGAGCCCGTGGATTGTATACGGGAGTCAATTTGGGGACTAGCCGTAGGGCCGGAAGGATTTTGGGGAATTGGATTTTGGTTGGCGTCTGCATCGCTGCACTGGAATATGGTACCAGGAGCGACTCATCATTCGCCGTTTATTTTTATTTTTATTTGCATTTTTTTTGTTTTGCCGCGATTGCTCTATCATTTCAGCTTTTCTCATCGTGAAGATCGCGATTGCCCTATCGTTTTGGCTTTTCATTCGCGGTTGCCCTATCATTTCGGCTTTATTTTTCATCTTTATTTTACTCGCTGATTTTTATTGCGAGTTGCCCCATCATTTCGGATTTTCTTTATTTTTCTTTTATTTACACATTTTTTTTATTTACACATTTTTTTTATTTACACATTTTTTTACATTCTCATTTTAACGACTTAGAGGTCGACTGTTCCCAGTTTAATGACGTGGTGGTCGATTGTTCCTAATTTAACGACGTGGTGGTCAGCTTGCTTATCCCAGCTCCTTGAACTTTGATCTTGGCGGAGTTGTGTTGATGACCGTAGCTCTGTGGCTTGCCGATACATCCGAGGACTGTGAGGTTTTTCCAAGCTTGTATTGGTTCTCCACCGAATCTTTGAAAATATAGCAGTCTTCGATGGTATGACCCACCATTCTATGATATGGGCAGTATATGGGATTGCCGGTCATGTTCATTTCATATGGCCTCTTTGGAACAGACAGTTGCAGACCGTTGTTCAAGGCGTCCACGAATATTTTGCGGACTTCATCCCTCCTGAAGGAGTATACCTTCTTCTTTCTCTCCATTAGAGTAGGAGCCTTTACTGATGTTGGTCCTCGAGGCCGATCAGTCTTTGGTTCACCCTTTTCAGATAATGGCACATGTCTGGGAGGATTAGGTTCCTGAAAGGTTTCGGTCTCCATTTGCATGAAATCGGCGGTCGTAGCTTGACTGTTTGCTAACACGCCTTTAGACAGTTCTATCTCTCCTGTCTTGTATTGCCTTTCGACCCAATCTTTGAAGACGAAGCAGTCCTCAATGGCATGACCTATCACCTTATGATAGGGGCAATATTCTGGGTCGTCGGTCATATTCGTTTCTTGCGGTCTCTTTGATTCTGGCAGTTGTAGACTGTTTCTTAGGGCGTCCATGAATATCTTGTGGACATTTTCCCTTTTGAAGGAATAGAATTTTTCCAGTTTCTCTTTCAGAGGCGATTCCCCCCCAGCGTATGTATCGGAGGGACTGGAGGCTGATTGCGGCAGTTTTCCGCGAAGGCGCTCCGCTCTTAGGTTGAAGGGGGTATCAGTTGGCTGCCTCCGGGTATCAATCCCTGGCTCATGAACCAAAATTTGATTCTTCTGTAATTGCAATCGGGCGACTTGGGTCGCGAGATCTGCCGCGACGTTTGCCAATTCGTCAATCTTAGACTGTACCTTGGCTAACTTCTCATCCCTATCCTGAAGCTGCCTCTGAAGCCATCGGAATAATGCTTGTTCTGTAGTTCCGGCTATGACAACCGGGTCATCTTTATTGCCTGAGCTCAATTCCGCAGGAACCACGGGCTACTCTGGCTTATCGGCCTGAGCGGGCTCTTCATCACTTAGATCAAGCCGATACTGGGTAGCGTCAATCATATCATCACCATGGTTGTGAAGAAGAGGAGGATTCGTTTCTTCATGTCCGACCATGTAGACAGTGTGGACCACGTACCCAGCCATCTCTTTATCTTTGGCAGCTAATTTCGCGAAGCGGTCCGGGCTTTGGAGATTCATAAATTTTAATATGGCCAGAGCCCTAGCCCTTTTGTTGGCTCTGTATCTGAGCCACTTCTGCCTCAGCTTCTCAGCCTTGAGCGCTTGGCAGGCTTCTGCCCTTTGGAAAGCCGCCATAGGCTAAGTGATGGGGAGGCTTGAGAAGATACCCAATTGAGCAGTTGTCAGGGGCACCGTCGGAGCTTGCTCGAAACGCTCTGTTGCTTTTTTGGTGTTGATGGCCCTGCCCCCAGCTAGGGCCAAGGAAAGTCGTTCAAACACCGACTTGCGTTTGTGTTGGGGCGCCCTCGCGACCATAACATTCGGCCTTTTCCCCTTTGAGACCAGTTTGTCTGTTACCGGAGCTTGAGGAGCTGGGACGGCGTTAGCTGACACGAACATAATAGAGCCAAATGGTAGCGGCTCCTCCTCCCATTGTCGCCCAAGACTGGCCGGAAGGACCGTCCTGGAGTCTATCTTCATCGTGTAGGAGACGGGATTTGTGTCAAGAGCTGAGCTTGTCCTTGGAGACATCTTTACTGCGTCCGAAGATTGCAATTGGAGAACGTTAACCTGCACAAAAAAAACATGATTTTAGTACAGGCAATTGATATGCATATTAATTGAGTTCGCATGAAAGTTTAACCCGAAATATGGGAGGAGAGATTGGTCCCACCGGGCGTGCCAGAATCTGCAGGGTGTTTTTCGTCACCCCATTGAGATGGGAATACGCGCGCGCTTGTCAAGCGCATTACAGATTCCCCCTGCCTAGGGTAGGCCGGGGTTTAATGATTATGGGGATCCGAATCTCCGGCAGCCGCGGACTAAGCTGCCGTTAATTACCCCTCGCCTTTGGAGCGAGAGAACCTCCGATTGACGGGTTAAACTGGTCATGCGAACTTAATGTGCAGTGTTGTGATTTGAAGGGATTTTGGATATATCGGGGGGCCCGCAGAGCTTTGAGCGCCAGCGCACCATGTGTCAGCACGTGAGCGCTCGGGCGCTAGCGTACTGAGCGCTAGTGCGCCACGTGTCAGCACGTGGGCGCTCGGGCGCTAGCGCTCTGAGCGCAAGAGCGCTAGCGCGCCACGTGTCAGCATGTGGGCGCTCGGGCGCTAGCGCTCTGCGTGTCAGCACGTGGGCGCTCGAGCAGCAAAAGGGACTTGGTCCCTGCAATGGGAGTTGTACTCCTAGAAAGGAGCATTTATTATTCTGTATATATATATGTGAGAAGTTAAACTCCTAAGATGTTTTGAAGCTGATGAAGGGCTTCTCCCCTTGAGCCCTAGTTCTTCCCCAAAGTGTGGTTTCTGGAGATGGGTCTCCTTCTTCTTCCTTTGTTGGCCGGATCTTGAAGATCAAGAAATATGAGATTCTAAAAATCTCTTATTTCTGAGATCTGATGGCAGATCTGAGTTCCCCTTTGTGGGTTTTGTGGTGAAAAACTATTTAGTTTTGGAAAAGAAAGAGTAAAACTCTTGATTTAATTAAAAAAGATAGGAAGGTTTTGAACCTTGAGCAAGGAGGAGATCACAGATCTAGATTTTTCTTTGGAGAGAGAAAAAGTTTTTGAGATATTTTCATTATTTTTGCCTTTATAGGCTATACACTTTACATATAGCTCATTGGGCTTTACACAAATGGCATTTTGGCCATCCCATGGCTAATATGCCACTTCGTTTTGCACATAAGCCATAGGCTTACAAAAAATTGGTTTTATGCCCATTTTGCATACATTCATGCACAAAAATTACATAAAAATTATTTGTTACATGATTTTTTATTTTGGTATGGAGGAAGGCCGGACGCTTCGTGTTCGGGCTCGACCTGGGCATTGTCCCACTTGCTTGGGCTTGGGCCCACCTGGCTTGGGGTTGACCTTGACTTTGACTCGGTCAACCGGGGTGCAAATTTTGACTTCAACAGATATAAAATTTGCTTGAGAACATAGAACAATGAGTAATTTAACAATATGTTTTACGGTTGCAGTTTCTCTACTCCCAAAATTCCATAAAAAACAATATTTTCAAAATTTTCAATCTTTGAGTTCATATATATGATTCAAACCAGTATTAAACCTATCGAAAATCAATTAAATAATCTATTTGAGAAACATGGCTACTAAATATGATTTCAAATTGAGAGGTTAGAACTTTAATGAGACCGTCTTCATATAGTTTAGGATTAGATACTGAAATCTTAAGAACTTCAATAGAAAATCGTATATAAAAATAGCATACGCATATCGTAGCGTATATTATTTGTTAAAAGCACAAACTATTTGTAGAAAAAACCTAAACCATTTTGTATTTAAGTTTTTTCTTCTAAATCTACATGGTGCATACACTAAGCTACGCCACATTACGCACAACAGCGAGCTATTTTATACATTGATTAAAATCAAGAAAGGGTTGATATTGGTCTTTGTTCTTTTAGGTTTAGCTCACATAAACAAAAAATATGTTTTGAAAATATCTTCAAAATATTATTAAACAAACATTTTGGGACGTTCCGTAGAAAGTTGCAGGAAACCCTAGATAGATTATCGTTGTTACTTCAAGTACCTCATCCCATGATTCAAATGCTGTCAACCTTAATTATGCCATTTAATTAGGAGGGAAAGTTAACGCTTTGGGGATAAATTCGTGAATCCTCTGAATGCACATGTGTGTGTTGTGGGCTTATGTGTGTTTGTATGTGTTGCATGCATAGATTAAAGCATATGGGCAGTACCAAAAAAAAAAAAAATTCCTAACGGTAACAATATTATAACTTCACTGAAATTATATAGGCCATAAGAAACTAAAGCAACAACCAATTTAAAAAAGAAAGAAAGAAATATAGTAAAGAAAAGGACCTCCAAGTCTTTTCTATAACTATTTACCTAATTACTGGAAAACAAATCCTCAAGACTTTAATATAAGTACGGCAATAGTTAAACATATATACGAATTATTTTTTGAGCGTCTTTAATTAAAATGTAAATAAAAATACAATAAATGTGTAAACCCGTAGCTCCCAGCTGCCATAGGCCGTGCGCTTGCGTGCATGCACCCCATGCACACCACACACCCCTTGTTGCGTGTGCGATACCTGCTGCGTACGGCTACACTTTTCTCTAAAAATATACTCTAGTTTATTTTCTAGTTTCTTTTTGTTCTTTTTCTTATATCATGACATGTGGGTGGTCACTCAAATCATAACATTTTCTCACTCGCTTCTCAAGCGTAGTATATATTTCAAAAGTCAGCTACGTACGCACACAGCAGTATATAAAGACTAGAGCATGCAACAACCAAATTGAGAGAGAGAAAGAGAGAGAGAGGGGTGATGAAAAGTCGCTGTAGAGTTAGATCATATAAAGAGATGGTAGGGCCCCAACCAGTGAATTTATTTGTCGGATGGAGATTTTGTGTTGAATGTGATCGATGTGAGAGAAATATTGATCAGAGAATATAATAGAGAGAGAGAAGAGCTAATTAGCAATTGCAACCTCTCTCCCTCTCTCTCTAACATAAATTAAACAAAGAGAGCTTTCTTCTATTTAGAGAGAGAGAGAGATTGAGGAGGAGAATATATAATAATTAATAGAGCTGTTTAATAAAAAAAGATTCAAATTTTGAAAAATGGGGCATCATTCATGCTGCAACCAGCAGAAGGTGAAGAGAGGGTTGTGGTCTCCTGAAGAGGATGAGAAGCTCATTGCTTACATCTCCTCCCATGGCTATGGCTGCTGGAGTGAGGTCCCTGACAAAGCAGGTCCCACCTACCTCTCTCTCTCTCTCTCTCTCTCTCATCGGGGAACATATTAAACAATTTACTACTATATTATATGAAACAAAATAAGCTCATATGTATTGATCTTTGCTAAACTAGGACTTCAAAGATGTGGCAAGAGTTGCAGATTAAGATGGATCAATTACCTCAGGCCCGACATTCGTCGGGGCAGATTCACACCCGAGGAGGAGAAACTCATCATTAGTCTCCATTCAATGGTCGGAAACAGGTTTGAGAGAAACCCTCATTTTCTTTTATCTTATTAATTAAATATGAAATTATGTATGTACGTTGCTTTTACAATACCAAATCAATTATTGTAATCTATCATTTTCATTTTCTGGAGCATTATAAATATTGCCTATATACATTTTCATGACCACCTGCATAGAATTCAGAAAGCAAATTAAATATACTTCTATAGCCCCCCCCCCCCCCCCCCTTCCTCCCCCTCCCCCTCTCCCGCTCCATAAACATGTTAATGGAACATTTTCCATGCAATATTCTATACGAAAAAGTGTGTGTGTACACACACATACCTACCTACCTACCTACCTACCAGGTTTAATTAGCATCTAAGCACAGAACATTAATTAATTTACACACACACACACACATGTCGATCTGTATATATGAGAAATGTGGTGACCAACTTTGAGAACCTAACTTCCCTTTTCATATTTATCGTGAAAATTATATTTTGAAGTTAGCTAGATTTCATGCTTAACATTGAAGTATACTTTGTTCATCTTCTATTTCTCATCCAAATCTTTGTTTTGTCTGTATGGAAAAGAAAGTACTTACAAGAAGAGAAACATTTATATAAATATATATGGAGGAACTCCATTAATTATATTGCAACAACCTATCACATGATATCTTGACTTTTGTAGATGGGCTCACATTGCGAGCCATTTGCCCGGGAGAACAGACAATGAGATCAAAAACTACTGGAATTCATGGATCAAGAAGAAGATACGAAAGCCGAGCGTGTCTTCCTCAACGAGTCCCCCTAGCACGGAATTTCAAGTCTACAACTCCGTCAATCAACTCGATCGTCTCTTTGGAAACCAAAACACAACAAGTTTTCAAGAGAGCAAAATATCTCCATCCCATTCCCCTCTCTTCATGTTTGAGACTGGCATTGGTGATGACAACCACGGAGGTGAGCTAAAAGTTTGTTGATTAAAAATGTATATTAAGCTAATTTAATTCTTTCTCATTCTTATGTGGGCCATTGGCTGATACATGGAAAAGAGGACTAATGAGACTTACTTGAAAAGACTGAATGAATAAGACCATTTAGTGTCTTGATATCATTTGGAAACCATTTTATCAAGTAATTATCAAGCTAATTTAACTCTTAACATGTTCAAGGAGATGTAGTTCGCTCGAATTCGGAGCTGTGGAACCCTAATCATCCCCAAGATCACCAACCAATGCATCATTCTCTCTTTGAATACACAAATTGTATGGATTCAAACTACTTGCCACCTTTGGTAGATGGAATCCCAAGCATGTTATCAATTGGAGATGATCATGATGATCCAAATAAGGAATGCTTAGAGAAGCTAGAATTGAGTGAATGGATGGACTCTCAGCACAACCTTCTCATTTGGGATCAAGTCCAAGGACAACTAATTCATGAACATGAACTATCATCGATAGGTACATCAAACATGAATAACATCGTTGGTTCATTCCCTTGATTGTTCTCAATGATCTCTCTCTCTCTCTCCCTCCCTCTCTCCCTCTCTCCAATAATGGTTTGTGGAGTTTGCTCAAAAATAAGGGTTTGAGGAGGTTATATATATGTGCTTTTGACTCTTTCTTTCTTTCTTTTTTTAAATTATTGCTTCAAAGGGATGGTTATGGAGATCATATATGTAAGCATGAAAAATGAATCCATGGAATGTTTATTTTAAAGGTATATATAAATGAGAAACTAAATGGAGTTTGCAAGATCAATAAGGTTTGTGGGAAGACAACTTTATGGATTATTTTATGCTCTATGCATGCTTTGTATTTTTGTGAATCCTGTTTAAAATGGTACATGGATAAAGTATTTTTCCCAAAAAATAAAAATAAAAGAAAATAACATAAAAGAAAAATATGATGTTCCCTTTTGACTTACAACATTGGGAAAGCATAACCATCCCCCCTGCCCTCTAGGTCTGAGTGACTCCTTTTACTGAGATTTGACTAAAGCACACATAAATAGCTTTTTATATTGGGTTGCTGGTTGGCACGTTAATAGGGCGTGCGTCCAATACTGACTCATGAAGGAACGAGAAAGCCAGCCCAATCTCTATTGCCGCGGCCCCCACGGCATCCTTCATGTAGGTGAACCACTAGCGGTACAAGAGACCGGAAAAATCCCGATCTAACTCTCGAATCCATTAAGAGTTATAACTCAACCTGTTCTGATCTCTCTATGAAACAACTCCGCCTTAGGAGGGGTATGGAATGCCATACTCCAATGTATACTCGTGTTCCACATATATTTTGAGTTGTTTTCTAACGGTTCAACTGTCCGGCTTGTTGTTACCCTTTGAATTTCCTTCAAGAGATCGTCCATCATAGAAGTGGGGTTTCCACCTTCGATGTCCTAAACATAGGGCTTAGCCCCGCCCCCATAGGCTTTATTTTGTATAAGATCATCATCCTAATTTAACTGTTATGTATAGGACCTTCATCCTAATATAACTTGCCTAAAATATATTCGGACTTTATTGTCCATGATCATGTATAGCTTAAAAGCTATTGCATTTTATATCACTATTGGACTTTAGTCCTACATGACCTCTTATAGAGAATTTTTGGACTTTATAGGTCTAAAGTCATAAATAGCTTATTTTAAAAAAAAAAATCTTCTTTTTCATTTCTTCCAGCTGGACATATCTATCTGCAAATGCAAACATAACGTCTTCCATTTTGGAAAACTTGACATAATTATGAGTATAAATATTTCAAAATATATACTTAAATTGCATGTCAGTAGAAAAAATAATGTATACATGCAAATTAAGGCTAATCTTAGATATACAAAAGTAAGACTTATCCTCCGCTTAGATGATGATTCCAATCTCGTCCTTCTTCATTTTTCTCTAACTCAATAATGTTGAGCCTTATGGAAACTCTCAGATATTGAACTTGTATTTATAAGAAAATGCAACACTTTAGCACTTCACTAACATTCAAAACATATAATTCAAATTTTATAGTGGTATTTGGGATATAATCAAATTATTGTATTTCTTTTCCTTAGCAAATATAGCCCTAGGTATTATATCTAAACTATAAAGCCCAAGCATATAGTCAGTGCTTAGGAGTTGAAAGTATTATAGAACATGCATCAATTAAAAACTTTTATGCCATTGTGGGAAGATATGTAAATATTATATAAATATTTAATCAATAACAATTTCTAAATTGACAATATTGTGAAGAGTTATTTGGTTGCCCAAGCAGTGTCCGTTAAAGAAAATGAGTGCATACAGAATTTGTTAGTGTGATGAGATTCACAAGACAGCCAAGAGCAAATTCGGAGAGTAATAATATCAATATCAACTAAATTCCTTTTTATTGATACACCTTATAATATGAGAATAGAAGTGCGCGCTACCAAATAGGTATATGTAGTGATATAGAATAAAGCGATGATCTAAGATATATATATCAATTGTCATCCTTTTTCTTTAGGCATCATCAAAAGTAAAGAAAATCTAGTATGCTAGTTTTCTATATTACATTAATAAGGACAACTTCATTGTAATAAGGGTAATAAGGAGCGGCAAATAATTAATACAAATATAAAGATGACATAAATAACATTGAAAACTTTGGATATCAAATTAATATGCACTAATCAAGATATCAATTACTAAAAATAAAATGCAACTTATTTAAAATAAAATATTTCATTTTTCTAAATGAAGAGCGGTAATTATATGAATCGGAGTTTAGTGGTTTTAAAATTTGATAAACTTCCTTTTATCTTAAACAACAAATTCATATTTATATTTCATAATTGAACATATGGATGTATTGAAACAAAATTGGTACCTATTTAAATTAATTATCAAGCCCAATTACTTTTCCTAAAATGCATGTAAGCGATTTGAAGGGGAATTTATAGTAGTAAATTCCACAAACCAATAATTATTTCAGAATATATAGAATTTAAAAATAATCTCCCATATCATAGTAAGTTATTTATAAAAAAATTATACTGAAATGCAAAGTCAACTGTAATGAATCGTCCTAAATTAAAATTGTGTTTATGGATAATTATGGTTAGCCAAAGGTTTAGCCATGGAACTTATATCAATTTGTTTGGCAATGCCAATAACTTTCAAATATTAAATAGGTTGGTAATCAAATACTATTTATTTCCAAAGCAAAAGAAGTAAGCATCATTTTTGTAGCTCATCAAATGAATAACATCCAGACAAATGTAAATGGAATAAAATTCCATTTGATTGTCTATTATTAATGAAAGGGAATCGAGCCAAACATAAGTATCGGGCAATTATATCGATAATTATAATGAAATTAAAACAACATTTATAAGGATAACACATGCATAATAATACATTTAGGGTGCTAAGAATTATGAATTCTTTTTTTTAATACAAAAAACATATAATTGACCGAGGAATCAAGACTTCTAAATGTTCTCCGTAAGAATGATAACAAACTAATCGATCGAACCTTTTAAAATAATATAACCAAACCTATAAAGCAAAATACTTACAGATTTTATAAGCCTAACATAGAACATAAATTGCTCTTTGTTTTTTTTTCCTTTTTAATTGTAAATAATGGATATATATTTCAGTTGATAACTAGTTTTCCTTTTCCTTTTTTTCTTTCACTGAAACCTTCAATTCTATTTTCCAAACAGTGAAGAAAGAAAGCATGGTGTATTTCATCATATAATATGCATACAATCTAGACAGTAAGCATTCATATTTCCTTTTCATTTCCTTTTTATTTCTGTTATATACGATGATTAATTTATATAAGTAAACTTGGAAAATCAAGTTTTCAGGAACAACAAGAAACATTCTAGATCTTATATTCCAATATATTTTATATGAGATGTATATATAGATAAACATAACAGTAAGACTATGTGGTTGAAAGTTCCTAGTGCTCTTGCCGCTATAACCGCGGCCAATACGAAATCGAAAAACAAAAATTTTATGGGGAGTACGAGAAACTAATCCTTAATTATCGTTCTAAACACTAAACTAGTAAATTAAGCATACAAGGTTTAGAGATTACCACCTTTTTCGCGTGTCCACCCAATCATGGAAGACCCCTCTAAGCACTTCGTAGACCGTCGAGAACAAACTTGAGAGGCGACCGCCCTTGCCGAAAATGATCAACCCGAGGGAAATTGTAACGACTATAATTCTTTATAGTTTTTTGTTAATAATGTTTTTATGTAAAAAAAAATCATTTGTTTATGTTAATTTGTTGTTTTGGCTTTGTTAGGATTCAAAGATGCTTGGCCATCGGGACTCCACATGACGACCAGCCATTGGACATGTCCCCTCACGGCTGGATTCGGTGACAGCCCCTCCCGTCCCGCCACCCAATGGTGGACACGTAGCGCGTATTCCAACCAGCGAGTGAGCGAAACGGCACCCCTTTAAAGCGCAGTCATTTCCTTGATCCGCTGACGTCACCAAAGATACACGCGGGAACTGAGGCGCTTCATGAGGCGCCACGTGGATCCAGCGATCCGAGAGGAGTAGCCACCGAATGTCGCGTCATTGTCGGACAGCCCATTGTAGGGAAATCATCGGCTAAATCGTTAAAAACCGGGCTTACCACTCTCGACCCTGACCCATAAATAGGTCAGGACGAGAGTGTGAGGGCTAATGATGAGGCTCATAAACGGGAAATCCCCATATTGCGACACGTGGGAGATGACATGTCATATCCTAAGTCCGCCGGATTCCAGGGGGCTACGAAGGGGGAATCAGTATGATACATTGGGAACCTTCCGCGGGACCTTGTCTCCGAGGTGGCGCCCGACTTTTCAGAAGCCCCAGAATACCCGCCCTATGCAATTAGCAGCCGGCCAACAACTCGCCTCCGAGGTAGTTGAGCAGCCAAGTTTTCACGGTCTCCTTGCTCGTCTCCGAGCTGATACAGAACTGAGCTTCCTCGGCTTCCTCGCTTGCCTCCGAACTATCCACCGAGCTGAGCTTCCTCGGCTTCTCTGTTCAACTGAGAGCACAGAGCCCAAGCGCCCTCGCAACGGCTCCGTGTATCTCGCCGGATCTCCGCTGGTCCGCGTTCCGCGTCCCACGCTGGCACGTTTCTCCATTAATGAGCATATCCCGCTATTAATGGGCATGCCCCGCCATCAACGTGAACGTGCCGCAGGGCGTAACAGACGGCGAGAATCTCGCGCCGGTTCACCCCCCTACGACCGCTATATAAACCCTCTCTCCCAGAAGACACAAGTAAGAAAAACTCAATCCAATACGGCGCTACTCTGCTTTTATTCCTTGGTACTTACTTGACCGTCGGAGGGTCCTACAGTGGTTACCCGCCCCGAGAGTTCCCTTACAGGTAGCTCGGTGTCAACAACCCATTGAGATCTACACATTCAATCCTCACTTTCAATCTCAACCGTTCGAAACCACCTGCAGTAAGATCGACTGAGAGAGATTCCGACCTCCATCAGCCGGCGCCGTCTGTGGGAAAGGCGAAGGACTTTTCCACCAAAAATAGTTGATCCCCGCCTTCGATTTAATGGCAAGCAATAACTGCGACGATCCCAGCACGAGTCGCCCCGCCCTCCATAACGGAGGCGGGAGAGGTCCTACTCCCCATACTAACGCCATCAACGCCTTATCCGCTAGGATCGATAGGCTCACGGCAATGGTGGATGCGTTCGCCGGCGTTCAAGTGGCCAGCCATACCCACTAAACCGCAGTTTCCCCTCCCCGGAATGACGACGCACGCAGGCTGACGGGAGCACACACTCAGGCTCTTGACCTCATCGCGCTCATCCTGATGTTACCGAATGCCGGCGTGCCGATTCCAGCAATCATGACCCGATGAGCGCCGGACAGTTCGACGCCGCGGTCTCAGGGGAGAACAGGCCATCGTCTCGACACCCACTGTGTTTTCTCACCCCCTGAAGAAGTTCCGGTCAGTTCGCCCGGTTCCAAGCACAACCGACGTCCACACTCCCATCGAGGCCACACATATGGTGAACGTCGGGACTATCCGCAAAGGGCCTCCCCCAAGGATTTAAGAAATGTGATAGAACGAAACCGAAGCCGCTCCATTACGCAAGCCCGAAGCAAAGATAGAAGGCGCTCCGACTACGGAGAATCCTCGGGGTACCACCAAAGGATCAAGGCCCTCGAAAAGAAAATCGAGGACACACAACACGACGACCGCAAGGCCGGCGAAGGGGCGAAGTACTCCGCTGATTCACTCACGACGCCTTTTACAGAACGACTGCTAGCCGAGCGTATCTCGTCCAGGAACAAACCGCCCAAAATGGCCCTTTTTGACGGAAAGTTTGAGCCAAAAGACCACTTGGACGGGTTTACGGTGGGCATGAGTTTCCAAGACAACTCGGATGCAGCTCCTTGCAGAGCTTTCCCTACCACCCTCATCTGTGCTGGTCGGGATTGGTTCCGAGGGCTCGGGCCACGCTCCATCTCGACCTTTAACGAGCTGGCGACCTAATTTCTCGGTCATTTCGTCGGTAACTGATGACAGAAAAAGGCGGTCGACTACCTGTTCACCGTCAAGGGCAGAGACAAGGAATCTTTCAAAGGGTACGTTACCTGCTTCTACAACGCCCTCCTGGAGGTTCCCGAGCACAGCGACGAAGCGGTTATCACTGCCATAAGGTCGGGTCTTAGGCACAAAGAGTGGCTCCACTCTTTTGCATTGGCGCAAGCTAAGACCATGGCCGAAGTAAAGCATGGACCGAGCGAGAAATCCAACTCGAGTCAGAGGTGAACTCTAACCTGCACGGGGCGACCAAGCAAATCGGAAAAGATGGGACAGGGAGGAGAAAAAGAGAGCCGGTCGTCCAAAACCCTATTCCCCGAAGTTCCATGAGTACACTCCTCTGAACGTTTCCCAAACAGAGCTGTTAGAGGAGGCCAAAGACGATAGGTTCTTTAAGCTCCCGCCGGCTACCCAAAGGATGGGCAAGCAGATCCGTGGCCCGTACTGTACCTATCACAGGTTACAGGGGTACCCAACCGAGAGCTGCAAGTAACTCCATGGCTACATCGAGGAAATGATCCGCTCTAGTTACCTGGCGAAATACCTACAAGACAAGCGGCAGGTGGAGCAAGAGCAAAACGACCAACCCCCTCCCGGGAAGTTAACGATCGGGCAGATCATGATCATTTCGACGGATCCAACCCTGGACAGTAGGGGGAACCACCGCCACCTACCGATCATGGCCATAAGTGATCCGTCCCATAAGAAATGCAGGAAGGATGAACCGATTATCTTCACCGACGAAGACCTTCACGGCATATCGCTCTCACACAATGACCCTCTTGTGATAACAACCTGAGTTCACCGTTACGAGGTTCGGAGAATATTGGTCGATTCAGGGAGCTCAGCGGATATCCTATTCTATGACTGTTTCCAGTGTATAGGATTAGATCCATCCAATCTCCAGCCGACCTCCCACGTCCTCTCCGGATTCACCAACCATTCTATCCTGGCTGAGGGAACGCTCACCCTCCTCCTCAACATTGGGAAAGCAGGAAAAACGCAAACCGTACCGGTGATCTTCCTCGTTGCCAAGATCCCGTCATCCTATAACATCCTCCTGGGATGCCCCATCCTAAACGCCCTTCGGGCCCGGATCTCAACTTACCACCTTGCGCCCAAATCCTCTTTAGATCACGGGGTAATAGGCCGGGCCTATGGGGACCAACAAACTGCCAGGATCTATCTCACCTCAACATCTCCAGCCGGAGAGCAGGGCGACGATTTTGAAGATACTCATGATCCTCAGGGGTCCTGGGATACACGCGACGACCAAAAGGAAATCTGAGATGCCCCAGTGGAAACGTTAGCGGAAGTTCCCCTCATAGAGGGAGTTGACGGCCGGACTGTCCAGATCGGCTCTCTCTTGACAGAGGGTGTCCGCGAAGACCTAATCCGGTTCCTCCGGAACAATTCGGATGTGTTCACTTGGACACCAGCAGTCATGCCCGGAATCAACCCTAGGTGATCTCCTACAAGCTCAGGGTCGACCCAAAAGCCAAGCCAATCCGACAAAAGAAAAAAAGTTTCGTGCCAATTAAATTGAAGGCCATAGAAGACGAAGTGGATCGATTGCTCACTGCCGACTTCATCAGAAACCTGGACTACTCGGATTGGCTGGTGAACGTGGTCATGGTCAAGAAGGCAAACGGGAAATGATGCATGTGCGTCGATTTCACGGACCTGAACAAGGCTAGCCCCAAAGACAACTACCCACTACCTCGAATAGATCATCTAGTAGACAGCTCGGCCGGCCACGAATTACTAAGCTTTATGAACGCCTTCTCCGGTTATAATCAAATCTGAAGGAACCCAGCAGACGAAGATCTGACAGCCTTCACCACAGATCAGGGAGTATACTACTACAGGGTAATGACCTTCGGACTTAAGAATGCCGGAGCCACGTACCAGCGTCTGGTCAAAAAACTGTTCAAGACACAAATTGGGAAAAACATGGAAATCTACGTCGATGACATGCTTGTAAAATCCGCTTCGTCAGCCGGACACACTACGGACCACGGCGAAGCATTCGATATCCTGCGAAAATACAAGCTGAAGCTGAATCCAGCTAAATGCGCGTTCGACATCACGAGCGGGAAATTCCTTGAGTTCATGGTTACCCATCGAGGAATCGAGGCAAACCCAGAGAAAATCAGCGCCGTCATTAACATGGCAACCCCCAAGAGCAATGTCGATATCATGCGACTCACCGGGAGGGTGGCCGCGTTGAGTCGCTTTATGTCCTGATCCGAGGAAAAAATGCCTCCCTTTCTTCAGAGCCCTCAGGAAAATCTCCAGCTTTGAATGGACCAAGGAATACCAAAACGTTTTAGAAAAACTCAAGGCATACCTGGTGACCCCACCACTCCTCACTAGACCAGTCGAAGGCAACGAGCCGTTACTATATCTAGTCGTCTCTGACCAAGCTCGTCGAAGAGTTCGAAGGGACACAGAGACCGGTCTATTATGTGAGCCATATTTTCAAGGATGCGAAAACCAGATACCCGGCCATAGAAAAAATAGTCCTTGTGCTTTTCTTCGCCTCCAGGAAATTGCAACACTATTTCCAGACACACACGATCCTCGTCCTCATTGAACGACTTTTAGGGAGTATCCTCGCCTCCCCCGAATTATCGGGCCGCTTAGAGAAATGGAGGTAGGAACTGTCCTAGTTCGACATCAAATGCCAACCCAGACGGGACATCAAACCACAAAGCCCTAGCCGATTTTGTTTTCGAGTGCACCATTCCCACAAAGGAAGGAACGACTGCTCAGGATCCTGGGTCGCGGCCCTCAGTCGAGGAGGTGCCCGGCCCAATCCCGGGCTGGGTACTCTATGTGGACGGATCCTCCATCGAGGAAGGAAGTGGGGCAGGCCTGATCATCCGCAGCCCGAATGAGGCGAAAATGGAGTACTCCCTGAGGCTTGGTTTTAAGACATCAAACAACGCCGCGGAGTACGAGGCCTTATTGGCAGGACTACGAATCGCCTCCGGGGTGGGGCTGAAGACCATCCAGATCGCAGCGACTCTACGCTAGTTTCGGCCAAGTAACCGGTCATTTCGAAGCCCGGGAACCTCTCATGACAAAATACCTGGCAGATGTAAGAAGGCTTCAAAGAAATTTCGATGAAATCCAAGTGGAGCAGATTCCCAGAAATTTGAACACGGAGACTGATGCACTGAACAAACTCGCCTCTTCCTATTCGGCCGATCATAAAAGAAATATTCTCTTCGAATTCCTACTACGACCTAGCAACGAAGATGAAGAGGCAACACTCCAAATCTATGCGACCCAAGAAGATGCCCTGGACTGGAGAAAGGCCATCGTAGAACTTCTGAAAGATGGGGTTCTTCCAAAAGACCGGGCCGAGGCACGTCGGCTTCGAGCAAAAGCTCGCCACTTCGTGTGGAGTAATGGAAACCTATACAAGAATTCGTACACTCAACCTCTGCTCCGTTGCGTCGATCCCCATGAAGCAGACTATGTCTTGCGAGAAATACACAAAGGGGTTGGAGGGGCGCATCAAGGGGCCCGCGGCCAGGTCCAAAAGACACTGCTCCAGGGGTACCATTGGTCAGGAATACATCAAGATTCTGAGAAACTGGTCAGAAGATGCAATAGCTGCCAACTCTTCGGTGGCATTCCTCGTCTCCCCGCCACCGAACTAACGCCACTAAGTTCCCCTTGGCCATTTGCGCAATGTGGGATGGATATGGTAGGTTAGCTGCCCACCGGAACGGGTGAACACAAGTACATTCTTATCGCCATAGACTACATCACAAAGTGGATTGAAGCCGTGTCGATCAAGAAATCGGACGCCGTCTCTCCGATAAAATTCCTGCAAAACAATATAATCTCCCGATTTGGAATCCCGAGGTGCATCATCACCGACCATGGAACCAACTTCGAGAATGACAAAATCAGATAATTTTGCAACGGCTATCACACATTGATGAAGTTCGCCGCGGTCGCTCATCCCCAATGCAACGGGCAAGCTGAAATAGCAAGCCGATGCATCATTCACGGGCTCCGGGCTTGCCTGGATGGAAGGTAAGGCATCTGGGTCGAGGAACTGCCTCGTGTGCTGTAAGAACTGCGAACATCGAGAAAAACACCCACGGGGGTTCAGCCTCAGCTACTGCCACGCCCCGCTTCCCAAAATACGGAATGCGAGGGGTGACTAGGCCAGCCGTGTTCCTACGGTCAGGGAAGAACCCTGCCGTAGTCACACATCGACTTCTAGCATTACATGGTAGTCAGTAAACAGTACTAGAGTAAAGGGAATCACAGTTCAAAAATTTTTTACATTGCAATAAAAGAGTTCTAGATACATTTATTTTGCATAAGGAAATAACTAACCAACGAAATACATTGTGTTTATTGCAAAAAGGGCGGCGTTGATGTTGCGGTCTAGACCTCCGCGATCTCGAATGACAGGTCATGTTCCTTGAATGGGTCCACCTCGTCCTCTGAGCATGCACACTCAGGTCATCAGGGCGACACATATAACAATAAATATATGATGTGCGTACAATATTATTAAATATGAAAGGTGCGACAGGATACAGAAACATGAAAAATAATGAATATCATTTGAATGTACACAGCACGACATATGTATCATATCAGTAAACCAGGAAATGTGTATATCACTACTTATCAGTCACTAAGTCAATGAAATAAATTGGTGGAAAAGATACTCGTGTTTAAAAAGGGTCTCGTGCATGCTCGAGACAACGGTCTACTGTTGTCCGGGACATAACCCTGCAGCCGTGCCGCTAGGCCCACGACCTAATGTATATATATGTATATCACTAATATAGAATGATCATCCTCTAAGTCACTGTACCTCGCTAAATACGAGTTCAATTCCACCTTGATTTCCCCATCCCCTAGATTATACTATGCATCCAAGTATTAGATAGGTTGTGAACAAATACGTGTCGCTTTCACTTTCAATCACGTTTCCACTTATCAATATCACTTTCGTACTTGCCACAACCCAATCACTAACACTTATATAACGAAAATGCACAACATTCGCTAGGTCTCAATGTAAACAATCACTATGCAGAAGGTATAAAGCAAACACAAAAATTAGGTAGAAATGCACTGAACAGATATTCACTAAATTATGACACCCAACGCCATATGACTTGCAAAATTTACCATAAATCACACGTATAGAATCGACCAAAACAATATAAAATGCATACTAAGTACGCTTGATTATCTAAACGGTAAATTAGTTTCATGTAAACATGATTTCAGGTTAGGGACTTACCGTCATTTTAAATTAGCAATCAATTGCTGGAATTCAAGTTCCAGGACTGGAAGTCTAATTTCGTACGCAGTTTACTAGGGATTGCATTCAGATTCAGGTGTTGCCCCAGTTGAATAAAACCTATTTCTATCTGTTATATTTTCAACGCATAAGACGGATTAATAATCTCCTTTTTGTACTAGAAGATATGTCATGTTTTGTGTGAAGGTGAAAGAAATGTCACTGCAGAAACTGCAGAACACGTCGACATTCTAAAATACAAACAAAATATGAAACGACTATGAAACTGAACGAGACAAGATCCATGCATTATCTAATTAAATTATATACGCGACTATATAGGACTCCGTGCATTTTCAGTTTTATGTGGGGCTGTGAAGGCGCTTAAATTCAGTTATCCTCGTGGAATGCTGCCCCGGACTGCAGTTCAGAGCCGCATTCCCAGTCAATTCTCGTTACAGTGGCCTATCAGCATTGAAGGGTAAACTATATAGAGTTCTATTTTATCGAGTCGGCTTCGTTAAGAACCCTAGAACATCAGGTTTTGATTTGTATTAAATTTTCAATGATTTTAATAAGGCAATATGCGCGGTAAAATTTCAGTTTTGATGTAACTAGACGGAGGTACCATTTCATAGTGATGAAGTCAATATTTTTATCTCAAATTCTTACAAGTTATTTATTATCATTAAAGGGATGTATGGGACATAAATTCCGCCATTTTTAAATGGGGTTTTCTTTAGGGTAGTGTATCGAACACTTGCAAATATATATATATATATATCACGATCGATACCTCGTTTTCTTTCTACCAAACAAACGGTAATTAATTCTTCCGGGCTCTACACAATAATAACACGCATTTTCAACTCGATCATGTTCCAACCATCATAACTACGAGTGTAAATAAAATGTAAAGATTATACGATATAATATGTAAATGTGTTCATATTTTAGGTTACTCATTATGATATAATACAATAGCATGAGTAGCAAGTGAGGAGTTTCACTTGCCTAGCGATGGATCAGTAGTCGGGATAGCGACGACGAACAATGGCACCACAGCAACGCGGCACAGAGCAGCGGTACAATCACGAGCACAATCACAGAATGGCTACAAGCTTGGGCTCAGCTAGCTACGGGGTTCTGGGCTGATGGCGTTGGTTGGAGCTTGGTCGAACTCTGTGACGAAGGTAGCGGTGACGTCAGGGAGAAGGCAAGCAGCTCAGGGATGGCGGCTGTACAGCGAGTCGAGAGGGGAGTAGAGGATGGGTTCGAAGGAGATGATGGCGGAGGTTGCGATAGTGCTCAGGTGGTCGTGGTTGGGGACAGGAGATCGGTGGAGGTGACGAGGAGGTGTTGCTGGTGGTCGTCGGTAATGAGGGTGGCCAGAGTAGAATAGGGTCGATGGTGCACGGTGGGGAGTCATGGAGTCGATGGAGGTTGTAGCGCGGCTGTGGGGGAGCTCCGGGGGATGGAGTTAGGTCGGCTTGGGAGCTCGAAAGAGTCGGTGGTCGCTTGAGGTGGGAGAATGAGAGAGAGAGAGAGAGAGAACGAGCAAGATAGGATACAAGTGAGAGGGACTCGGTTGTAGGAGATCAACGTTGAGGAGATCGTAAGGGTCGGCGTGCAGATCACGTGACCGTTGGCGATGAGGTGGGGTGGGCCTTGCGGTGTGGGTGAACGGGTCTCGCGGCGAGGACGAGAGAGGAGGGGAGCCGTTGGAGGGAGAGGATTTGGTGGAGAGGATCACGGGGAGTTGGCGAGTGGGGGCGGCGTCGACGAGGACTGGGTCATGGGTGAGCGCGATAAGAGGGGGGCCGTTGGGTTTGTGGCGAGAAAAAGAAGGAGAAGAAGAAGAAGCGAGCGTGGGTGGGTCGGGTCAGGTCGGGTGTTGGGTCGGGTTTGGGTAGTTTAGAGTTTAAATTAGGAAATAAAAATAATAAAAATATATAAAAAAGTGCAAAAATACTGGGAAAAATTCTGGACAAATACTAAAAATATATACTTGGAATTGAGAATTTACATAATACCCACCTTACAAAAATTTCGTCCTCGAAATTAAAGAACGAAAACAACGGAACAACAACACTACTCAAACGGTTGTGGAAAATATGGACGGATGTCCTCCTCGCGTTCCCAGGTAGACTCTCCTAGAGAAAGACCACTCCAGAAACTCGAACCAAGGGAATGATTTTGTTCTTTAGCACTTTTCCCGATGATCGAGAATGGTGGTAGGCTGCTCCTCGTAAGACAGATCAGTGCCCAACGTTAACTCTGAATGGTCCAGGACATGGCTGTCATTCCGAAACGTAGCTTCTAAACTAAGAAACATGGAAAGTATTGTGCACACCGGTTAGCGGAGGAGGCAAGGCAAGCCGATAAGCTACCTCTCCTACTCGCTCTAGCACCTCAAAAGGTCCGATGCATCGGGGACTGAGTTTTCTGTGACTAATAAACCTGATCACTCCATGAGTGGGCAATATATTCAGAAATACGTGGTCACCAATACCAAAATCAAACGACCTTCTGCCTGTATCTGCCCAACTCTTCTGTCGGTCCTGAGCCGCCTTGATCCGTTGCCTGATCATCTGAACCTTGCTCACTGTCTGCACTATGATCTCAGGGCCCAACAACCTTCATTCACCACGTCATCCCAACAAAAGGGGGACCGACACTTCCGTCCATATAGAGCCTCGAACGGTGCCATCTGGATGCTAGCTGTTATTATACGAAAACTCTACCAGATGGAGGTGATCCACCCAAGAACCCTGAAAATCAAGCATGCATGCCCTCAGCATATCCTCGAGCGTTTGGATAGTACGCTAAGATTGCCTGTCCGTCTGCGGATGATAGGTCGTGCTGAACTTGAGACGCATGCCCAAACTCTCCTGTAGGCTCTTCAAGGAATGGGAAATGAACCTGGTGTCTCGAACAGACACGATATTAATGGGCACACCATGCAGTCTCACAATTTCCTGCATATACTTCTCTGCAAGCGACTTCGTCGATTGTCCGACTCAGAAAGGTATGAAATGTGTTTCCTTCGTGAGACGATCAACGACAACCCAGACAACATTGTTACCCTTTGAACTTCGAGGTAGTGCCATCGCAAAATCCATGGTGATGTGCTCCCATTTTCACTCTGGCACTGGAAGTGGTTGCAACAACCCAGCGATTCTCTGATGCTCGCCTTTCACCTGTTGACATACCAGACACTTGGAAACAAAGCGAGCAATCTCCCTCTTCATTCCGTTCCACCAGAAGTGCTGCCTCAGGTCTCTGTAATCTTGGTGCCACCTGGGTGTACTGAGTAAGCGGAACTGTATGCCTCAGCTTCATCTCGAATAAACCCTTTTGGAACACACAGCCGACTGCCAAATCTCAGAGAGCCATCTTCGTGAATCTGCAAATCCGTCCTCAAACCAGCCTCAACTAACCCTCTAAACTTCTGTAACTGAGATTCTCCAGCCTGTGCATCTTTAATGTGATCTATAAGCGATGATTGAACTTGCAACTGCCAGAGCTGTTCGGGCACACCCAGAGTAACTAACTCCAACTCGAGTCTCGGAAGGTCATCGAGAATCCCTTTCTGACAAGTCAGCAACGCAGCTGATGGCCTGTGACTGAGAGCGTCAGGAACGGCGTTCACCTTCCCAGGATGATATTGCATATCAATATCGTAGTCTGCCATCATCTCCAACTATCTGTGTTGTCTCATATTCAGCTCCTTCTGGGTGAACACGTATTCAAACTTTTGTGATCCGTGTACACATCCATTCTTTCGTCTAGCAAGTTATACCTCCAAATCTTTAAAGCGAACATAACGGCCACTAACTCCAGGTCATGCATGGGGTGGTTCTTCTCGTGAGTTTTCAGTCGACGAGAGGCATAAGCCACCACTCGACCGTGATGCATTAATACACAACCCAAACCTTTTCCCGACGCATCACTATGAACAACCAAGCCACCCGAGCCGTCTGGCACAGTCAGGATTGGGGCCATGGTCAACTTCAGTTTCAATAGCTCGAATGCCTGGGTGCACTCCTCCGACCAAACATAAGGCACCTCCTTCCGTGTGAGCTTCATCAAGGGTTCCGCTACTCTGGAGAAATCTTAGACAAACCGTCGATAATACCCAGCCAATCCCAAGAAGCTTCTTATCTCATCAACTGATTTCGGTGTCGGCCAGTCTTTGATAGATTCGATTTTCGTCGGATCCACTGAAATGCCGTCACTCGAAACGACATGCCCTAGAAATTTCACCTTGTCGAGCCAAAGCTCGCACTTAGTTAACTTAGCATAGAACTTCTCCTCCCGTAGAACCTGCAATACAATTCGTAGGTGCTCTGCGTGCTCCTCTCGACTTCTTGAATAGACGAGAATGTCGTCGATGAATACGACAACAAACTGATCCAAGTACTTGGAGAAAACCCTGTTCATCAAGTCCATAAATATAGCTGGTGCATTGGTAACTCTGAACGGCATCACAAGAAACTCATAGTGGCCATATCGGGTTCGGAAAGACGTCTTGCATACATCCTCTGCCTTAACCCTGATTTGGTAATACCCTGACTGAAGATCTAGTTTAGAAAATACCCGAGTACCACTAAGCTAGTCAAACAAGTCGTCGATGCGAGGATAGGATACTTGTTCTTCACGGTCACCCCGTTCAACTCCCGGTAGTCAATGCACATGCGCAAGGAACCGTCTTTCTTTTTAACCAGTAACACAGGAGCACCTTATGGGGAAGCACTTGGACGGATAAATCCCTTGTCGAGAAGATCTTCTATTTGCTTCTTTAATTCTGCCAACTCAACCAGTGTCATTCTGTATGGAGCCTTGGAAACTGGCGCCGTCCCTGGTATCAGGTCAGTCGAGAAGCTCAATACGCGAGGCGAGGGTAAACCAGGTAGATCTTCAGGGAACACATCAAGAAACTCTTGAACTACCTCTGGTGCTGGCTTCTCGTCTATCTCCATAGCGATCAAGGTCTTCGGCTTTGCTCGGAACTTAGCTGGTTCCAAAGACTCGCTACCACCCACGAACACGAACTCCGAATGATTAGGAATGCAAAAAGTCACTCCTGGCCCGGTAGTTGATGACAACATGAAACGTGCTCAACCAATCCATTCCCAGAATAGCATCGTAGCTACCAGTCCCAATTAAAAGGAAGTTTGCATAAAATTTCCTGCCACAAACCACCACAGGGCATAACCTACACTCTTGGTTGGACAAAATAATCCTGTTACCCGTATCTATCTCCCAACCTTTGATCAACAGCTCGTGAGGTATAGAGTATGTGTTAACAAACCACATAAAATAAAGCAATGCGAAGCACCCGAATCAAAAAGAATTCTAGATGGTACAGAATAAACAAGGAGGGTACCTGTAACTACTTCTCCAGAAGTCTCTGCCTGCTCAGCGGATAGGGTAAAATCCCGCCCCTGATTCCGACCTGTACCAGTATACCTCTGATCGAATAACCGTTGTTGGGATACCAGAGGTGGACCCCTCTGAGCTGAAGTGTTGTACGACGGTTGATGTTGCTCGAACCCTCCCTGTAGCTCAGATCTCTGGGGACATCCGCTAACCCTATGCTCGCTGGATCCGTAAAGCATACACTGCCCCTTAGCTCTGCGACAATCTCTCTGCATGTTCCCTGACCTCTGGCAATAATCGCAAAACAGGGACCTCCGCTACGACTGCTGAGGTGAGAAAGTACGCTTCATCTGGGTAACACCCGGCCTGTGAACTGGGATCGCTCCACGAGGGGAGATGGTAGCCCGTGCTGGAACTACGTGGGGTCTCCTGTCCACCGATCGTTGACCCTTGGCCTTCTCCGCCAACCTTTCCTGTACTCGGGCAGTGTTCAACACCCGAGTGAAGGTCGATAGATCGAGAGACACGATAAGCTGCTGTAGTTCAATATCGAGTCCCTGCTGAAACCATCTTGTCCTGGCGGCTTCAGTAGCTAGCATGTACAATGCAAAGCGATTCAGCCAGTTAAAATCTGCGGCGTAGACATCCACTGAGCATCCATTTTGCTTCAACATGATGAATTTCTCCTCCATTTCGGCCTTGGAAATGGCCGAAAAATAGTGATCTAGGAAGCACGCGGGGAACTTGGCCCATCCGACAGGTTTCTCTAGCCGACTTTCCTCTACGGACCACCACGTGCGTGCCTCATCCTCCAGCTGAATCTTCACCATGTTCACTCTGTCATTGTCAGGAACTCGAGAGACTATTAAAAGGTTCCCCACATTGATGAGCCATTGCTCGGGCTCGAGTGGATTTGATGATCCCGTGAGAACCGCTGGATGAAGCTTCCTAAAGTCTAAAACAGTATCAACCCTAGCATGTGTAGTCGGTACGAAGGCGCCCTCGGGGGTGGCGGGAACATCCGTAGATCTCTCCATAGCGGTAATTGCGGTCCCATGTACCGCATTCAATCCCTCAGTCAGGAGATCGGTCTTCCTCTCTTGAGCCTGGGCCAGGATCGTCAGTTTGCTGAGGATCTTCTCGGTACGATCGTGGGAACCGGTACCCGAGGAGTCCATATTTCTGAAGATGATAAAAAAGAAATCAAATCCAGTCAAGGATTTCATAATGATTCAACGAGGATTAGGAAGTGAAAGAAATGTTATAAAGCATACATCAAGGGTATAACTCAATCTAGGGATCCCTCGATGGAACCATGCTTTCTTCAAACCCGGCTCTGATACTAAGAAAACCATGTCACGCCCCGCTTCCCAAAATACGGAATGCGAGGGGTGACTAGGCCAGCCATGCTCCTACTGTCAGGGAATAATCCTGCCGTAGTGACACTTCGGCTTCTAGTATTATATGGTAGTCAGTAAACAGTACTAGAGTAAAGAAAATCACAGTTCACAACTTTATTATATTGCAATAAAAGATTTTGAGATACATTTATTTTGCATAAGGAAATAACTAACCAACGAAATACAATGTACTTATAGCAAAAAGGGCGGCGCTGATATTGCGGTCTAGACCTCCGCGGTCTCGAATGACAGGTCCTGCTCCTTGACTGAGTCCACTTCGTCCTCTGAGCATGCACACTCAGGTCGTCAGGGCAATTCATATAGCAATAAATATATGATGTGCTTACAATATTATTAAACATGAAAGGTGGGACAGGATACAGAAACATGAAAAATAATGAATATCATTTGAATATGCACAGAGCAATATATGTATCATGTCAGTAAACCAGGAAATGTGTATGTCACCACTTATCAGTCACTAAGTCAATGAAATCAATTGGTGGAAAAGATACCCGTGTTTAACAAGGTTCTCGTGCATGCCCGAGACTACGGTCCACTGTTGCCCGGGACATAACCCTGCAGTCGTGCTGCTAGGCCCACGACCTAATGTATATATATGTATATCACTAATATCAAATGATCATCCTCTAAGTCACTGTACCTCGCTAAATACGAGTTCAATTCCACCTTGATTTCCCCATTCCCCAGGTTATAGTATGCATTCAAGTATTAGATTGGTTGTGAACAAATGTGTGTCGCTTTCACTTTCAATCACGTTTCCACTTATCAATATCACTTTCGTACTTGCCACAACCCAATCACTAACACTTATATATCGATAATGCACAACAGTCGTTAGGTCTCAATGTAAACGATCACTATGCAAAAGGTATAAATCAAGCACAAAAATTAGGTAGAAATGTACTGAACAGATATTCACTAAATTATGACACCCAACGCCATATGACTTGCAAAATTTACCATAAATCACACTTATAGAATCAACCAAAACAATATAAAAGGCGTACGAAGTACGCTTGATTATCTAAGCGGTAAAATTAGTTTCATGTCAACAGGAATTCAGGTTAGGGACTTACTGTCATTTTAAATTAGCGCTCAATTGCGGGAATTCAAGTTCCAGAACTGGAAGTCTAATTTCGTGCGCGGTTTACTAGGGATTGAATTCAGATTCAGGTGTTGCCCCAGTTGAATAAAACCTAGTGCTGTCTGTTAGATTTCCAATGTATTAGACAGATTAATAATCACCTTTCTGTACTAGAAGATATGTCCTGTTTAGTGTGATGGTGAAAGAAATGTCACTGCAGAACACATCGACATTCTAAAATACAAACAAAATATGAAACGACTATGAAACTGAACAAGACAAGATCCATACGTTAGCTAATTAAAGTATATACGCGACTATATAGGACTGCACACATTTTCAGTTTTATGTAGGGCTGTGTAGGCGCTTAAATTCTAGTATCCTCATGGAATGCTGCCCCAGACTGCATTCCAGAGCCGCATTCCCAGTCAATTCTCGTTACAGTGGCCTATCAGCATTGAAGGGTAAACTATAGAGGGTTCTAGTTTATCAAGTCGACTTCTTTAAGCACCCTAGAACATCAGGTTTTGATTTGTATTAAATTTTCAATGATTTTAATAAAGGCAATATGCGCGGTAAAATTTCAGTTTTGACGTAACTAGACGGAGGTACCATTTCATAGTGATGAAGTCAATATTTTTATCTCAAATTCTTACAAGTTATTTATTATCATTAAATGGATGTATGGGCTATAAATTCCGCCAATTTTAAATGGGTTTTTTTAAGGTAGTGTATCGAACACTTGCAAAATATATATATATCACGATCGATGCCTCGTTTTCTTTCAACCAAACAAACGGTAATTAATTCTTCCGGGCTCTACACAATAATAACACGTATTATCAACTCAATCATGTTCCAACCATCATAACTACGAGTGTAAATAAAATGTAACGAGTATACGATATAATACGTAAATGTGTTCATATTTTAGGTTACTCGTTATGAAATAATATGATAGCATGAGTAGCAAGTGAGGAGTTTCACTTGCCTAGCGATGGCTCGATAGTCAGGATGGCGACGACGAAAGATGGCAGCAAGTTTCACTTGCCTAGCGATGGCTCGATAGTCAGGATGGCGACGACGAAAGATGGCAGCACAGCAACGCGGCACAGAGCAGCGGTACAATCACGGCAGTGGCAAAAAGCTCGGGCTCAGCTAGCTATGGGGTTCTGGGCTCATGGTGTTGGCTGGAGCTTGGTTGAACTCCATAATGAAGGTGGTGGTGACGTCAGGGAGAAGGCAAGCAGCTCAGGGACGGTAACTCTACAGTGAGTCGAGAAGGGAGCGGAGGATGGGTTTGAAGGTGATGATGGTGGAGGTTGCGGTAGTGCTCTAGTGGCACCCCTCGTCACTGAATGGAATGTCAACACAAAAAACGGTGTGATCAAGTCCACTACGGGGTATGACCTATGTCCCATGGTGATCTGCGGTCGGGGTTTCTACGCCAACTTCATGGTGATAGATATGCCTAATTTTGTCGTAGTCTTAGGCATAGACTGGTTAAGTACTTTTTACGCTATCATCGACTGCCGTCAAAGGAGGGTAGTGATCGAGATTCCTGACCATCCAATTCGTATTCGAGAGCGGGAGTCAATCCTTGGATCCAGCAACTTATAAAGTTGTACCAAGGAAGGAGGAGAGGTTATATACCTTACATGAGGAGGAAGATATGCCGATGGTGGTTCGAAAGTTTAAAGATGTATTCGTCGAGGTGTCTGGGTTACCACCGGATCGAGCTATCAAATTCGCAATATACTTGATGCCAGGCACAAAACCAATCTTACGAGCATCGTATCGAATTGGGCCGACATAATTGACCGAGCTTCGAATGCAAATTGAGGACCACGTTAATAAAGGATTTATTAGACTGAGCACGTCACTTTGGAGTGCTCCGGTTCTTTTGGTACCTAAGAAGGATAGAACCAAGCGGATGTGTATAGATTATCGGGAGCTAAATAAAGTCACTATCAAGAACAAGTATCCTCTACCGAGGATAGACGATCTGTCCGATCAGTTGGAAGAGTCTCAAGTGTTCTTGAAGCTAGATCTGCGAACGGGTTATCATCAACTCAAAGTCAAGACATCTGACATTCCTAAGATGGCTTTTCAGACTAAGTATGGGCACTACAAATTTTTAGTGATGCCTTTTGGAGTGACCAATTCCCCGGCGGTATTCATAACTGATGAACCAAGTGTTTTATGAATACTTAGACAAGTTTGTCGTCATCTTCATCAACAATATCCTTGTGTATTCAAAGGATCGAGAGGAACACGCGGAGCATCTGCGCATTGTGCTTGAAACTTTGCGTCAACGTCAACTGTATGCAAAGATCAGCAAATACGAGTTTTGGTTAGAGCGAATAGCTTTCCTGGGACACATTGTGTCGGGCGATGGAATTTTGGTAGATCCGGCCAAAATTACCGCTATACAAAAATGGCCGACATCAAGAACAGTTACGGAGATCAGGAGCTTCTTAGGGCTTGCTAAATATTACCGCCGGTATATTAAAAAATTCTCCAGGATTGCGGAACCGATGACTTGTTTGACTCGGAAAGATGTGTCATATGTATGGACTGAGGCTTGTAAGAAAGTGTTCTCAGAGTTGAAGACTCGTCTAACCACAGCGTCCATTCTTACTATT
Source organism: Agapanthus africanus (assembly GCA_030015575.1). Classification (NCBI taxonomy): domain Eukaryota; kingdom Viridiplantae; phylum Streptophyta; class Magnoliopsida; order Asparagales; family Amaryllidaceae; genus Agapanthus; species Agapanthus africanus. Next base: position 23,488,019 of record CM057339.1, on the reverse strand, counting down.
CCCAACAGAACTGGAGGTTTCAACGTTCATTGTGACACCTCGGGAAAGGGATTGGGATGTGTGTTACACCAACACGGCAAGGTAGTGGTATATGCATCGAGACAACTGAAGATTCACAAACGCAACTACCCAACCCATGATTTGGAGCTTTCTGCGGTTATCTTCACACTCAAAATCTGGACGCATTATTTATTGCGGGAGAAGGTGGAGATTTATACCGATCACAAGAGTTTAAAGTATATATTTACTCAGAAGGAGCTTAATATAAGGCAAAGGAGATGGCTGGAACTAATGGCAGATTTTGATATAAACCTGCAATATCATACGGGGAAGGTAAATGTGGTCCCTAACGCTCTGAGTCGCCAGCCGATGGCGTTGAGTCCTGCTACTCACTGGAGGAATCTATAGGACCTCAATGAGTTAGAGATGGACGAAATCATGCTCGGGGTACTCTCGTCACTTATGAATATTTGCAGTCCACATTCGTGGATCGGATCAAAGAAGCTCAAGCTGGAGACACAAGATTATAAAAGATTCGAGAGCAGGTAGAAACAAACTTGAGAACTGACTTCATCATTCATGAAGACGGGTCACTAAGATATAAAAGCAGGATTTGTGTGCCTACATGAGAAATCGGAGAGGAATTGATGAAAGAGGCGCACAGTTCTCCATACTCTATTCATCCTGGAGGGACGAAGATGTACAAGGACCTCCGTCAAAAATATTGGTGGCATAGTATGAAGCGGGAGGTAGCAAAGAGTGTATCCAAGTGCCCGATTTGTCAATAGGTGAAGGTTGAACACCACCAAGTTGCCGGTCTATTACAGCACTTACCGATACCTGAATGGAAGTGGCAGATTAAAAGCTACATTCTCTCCCTCTATCTATTCTACTTCTCAGTTATCTTTGGGACTTACCGAGCGATTGTTCGCTGACGACATTCCTTCTCTTTCTTCTTTGGAATGTTGTTAGGTGGTTTGGACCTTCAGGAGATCGAGCCCACCAGCGAGGATTTGGATCAGCTGACCTTCGACCCGGAGCTTTAGATTTCTTGTACACTCTTACATTCTGTATTTTCCATTTCTGTTATGCCACTGTTTAGGCATTGCTTTTCATTCCATGTATTTACTTTTCAGATGTATTGTAAAAACAATGTTAATAAATAAAGTTGATGTTCATTTATATCTATTGTCTCTGTTTCTTATGCATTTTACATATATTGCGTAGATACGCTCAGCGTGTTTATTTCAGAGTAAATATATAGCGGCCCCGTCGCGTCCCCTTCGCCGTACACCGGGAAGCGGGACGTGACAATACGGCCTTCCGCACGCCAGTAGGCATAAACTATTATAAAGTTATGCCCTTCGGACTAAAGAATGCTGGAGCGACATATCAAAAAGCAATGACCAACATATTCGGAGAGATGATACACGATATCATCGAATGCTATATCGACGACCTCATTGTCAAGAGCATGTCACATGAAGAACTCTAGGAGAATCTAAAGACATTCTTCAAGCGCCTTCGAAAATACAACCTGAAAATGAATCCGCTGAAATATGCGTTCGGGGTCACGTCAGGAAAGTTTATGGGTTTTATAATCCGTCACCGAGGAATCGAGATAGATCCCTCCAAAATCAGAGCAATTATGGAATGTCCCCTCTAAGGAATCTGTAACACCCTGGTTCATTTATACGAGTTCTATTTTGGGTATTTCTTTATTTATGGCTATTTATTGATTTATTGTTGTTTGGGTGTGAATAGTATAATTGGTATCTGTATTTTCATCCGACCCGACCCGCTTGCTAGAAACCCGTCTTGATTCCTGTTTATGATTTATTCCGGTTAGTTATGATGATCCGTGCACTTTCATATTTTATATTCTGCATACTTGTATTATATCGGGAATCTGCATTTTTTTAATAAAACAAGTAAAGTCAAATAAAATATTTTTAAAATGTCTAGCATGGCTTGCATCATACCCCTGACCCTGTGGTAGCATCCGCATATCTTGTTCTCGTTCCGTTTTGAGAAACAGACTCGTTTGGATAGCTACGTGCACGCTACGTGTATCCGTTCTTGGGGGTATACATTTTCGTTATCCGAATATCTTATTTTGGTTTTGGTTGATACGTATATTATCCGTATTTTCAAACAGTAATTTTAGACCCAACCCGGACATGTCACATATTTTGGACTATTTTTGTATTAGCCAAAATCTTAAAATTAACCAATATTATATTCTTTAAACATATATAAACCTTATATATATTCATTTAAAAATTTTAAACTAAAAATATTTTAAAATATACTCATGTTACTGTTATACACTTATTACTGTTCATACTCATGCCTGCATATCTTGTTACCTCCTGATTATATTTTTATTGTTTGATATTATGACGCACTGACGTCTGGGTTTTGCATGGTCCAGATCCTCTATCTTTATCGCAGGCTGACCAGGAGTATTTTAGCCGACAGGCCGAGCAGTGAGGATCCTGTTAGTATTTTAGTTTAGTTTTCTTTCAGCATTTTCATTTCCTGATGTGAGCCCGTATTTAGGACGTACTTTCCAGATTGTTATTGTTATTTGGATTTATTGCTTCCGCGTATTATTTCTTGACTCTTTATTTTGGCAGATGGACATGTACTAGATAGATTATTTATTTTATTGTTCTTGATATCTTATAGACAGCCGTAATATGACTTTGGAGGGATGTTTACTAGCCACATGTAGCATGGTTGGCTCTGTCACGTGCCGATCTTTGCGCACTCTTGGAAGCGGGGCGCGACAGGGTTTGTTTGGTATCAGAGCCATAGGATTTAGGTTAATTAGGTTTGGTTCTTTTGTAGTTGGGTATTGGACCCAATACACAAATCAGAAAACCTGTAATCAGGAACATGTCCTAGCCATGTTGTTATCGTGATTCTTGAATCATATCTTTCTCTTGACCCTTGTCTTGACGATATGCAAACAACTTTGCATCTCGACGTGAAACCATCTGGTTCCCTATTGTTTCTTTCTATTCTGATACTAGGATTTGGGCGACTTGAACGGAGTTATGTGATTGTAACTATGAACTGCAGTATGATTACAATGCGATACTCTATTTAAGTAATTTGCAGTAATTTGGAGTCCTAGTCATGTAAAGTGATTCTTTTGATTTAGAAAAGTTGGAACATTTATATTATATCAAAAAATAGATATTTTGATGATTCATATATATATTTATAAAATAATTTAATTCATTATTTTTTTAAAATTCCCATTTTCTTAATATATTTGTATTTTTAAATCTTTTGAGACCGTATGCTCCTTGCGGAGGTCTGCATCTCGCACTACTAAGCCCGAGAATGTGCGATAATCTGCACCATCCCGAACGGGTTCCCCAAAATGGGCGCTTTGCAAAGATTTGTTTAAAATACACAATCTTGTAGAAAAATGGGTTTTAAATAAGCTGGAGATAGTTTTATGTAAAACCGTATTTTCCCAAAACTATGTTCCCAAAGATCATCGTGCTATGTTGCATGTGTGTGTTGTGAGGAGCTAGGTCATTACCTCGTGAACTATCTAAAGGTATAACAAGGGTAATGATGTTTTATGTTGAAACTAAACTATATGGTATTTTTCTGTAAAAGTGCTATAAAAATTGAAATATAAATTCTTTTGATATGAAACTTGTCAATATATTTTGTTAATATTTAATGATCATGACGTGATGGTTTGGTATTATTGTTTTTAAGAAAAATATGATTTTTAAGGAAAAACCGAATCGGAAGTCGGATTAACTTCACTTCCGTCGGGTTTTAGAATTCTAAGTTTTTAGAATAGTAAAGAGAAGGGGGAGAAGGGACTTACGGGTTTGTAGTGTATAGAAAAGGAAAAGGAAGAAGTAGAGGATGCCGGTGCGTCGTTTCATCGCCGGAAACACTTCGGATCGTCGTCGGAAGTTCGCCGGAGCTTCGCCCTTTGCTAACTCCACTTGTACACAAAAAATCTATAGAATTTTCTTGAGAGTTTGGACATGAATTTCAGTGTGAAGGGTGTGAAAAATTGAGTGAGTATTTATAGGAAAACCAGGGTTAGGGTGTGATAAAAAAATGCATTAAAAATATGCATTAAAAAGAGTTTAATTGGATTTTTAATTCTCTGGAATAATGCAGAGAATTTAAATAGAACAGGGGTTATGGGGAGGCCAAAAGGTGCAAGGGGGTAAAAAAAATTGGGGAACTGAGCTGAGTCGGCCAGCGGCGCCGACCGATCTGCGCCTCCCGCCGGCCGAGTCGGAGCCCGTCTCGCCGCCACGTGTCCCCGTCGCTTCGCCTACTGTAGTGGACTCGTTTGTTTTTAGTGTGACCTTTGGGTTTACGAGTTATGCACGTGTAGACCCTTGGGCTTCTAAAAAGATTAAAAGAAAAGTAATTAAAAACTAATGTGGCTGATGGGATTTGAACTCTGGTGTTTTGGTTCAGCAGTGCAAGGTCTTACCAATGAGCTACAAGCTCTTGCTTGCTGTCCAAAAGCAGAACAAATTTATAATTTGTGCTCAGGCTCAAGTACTCCTTTCTGTATTTTTGAAAAAATTGTTCAGAAAGTTTAGGGTTGTTACATTCTACCCTCTTTATAAAAATTTCGTCCTCAAAATTTGTAAAAGGAAAGTTTAACGGATTCAAAGAAAATTTGATGATAGGACTATTGGTAGTGTCTGAAAAATATGTAAAGGAATGAAAGAATGCGAAAGGTTTGAAAAGAGTTAAGGAAATTACCAGTGTTATCTTGGTCTACGTCCTCTGCTTCTTCGGCCGCTAAAAGGAAAGCCTGACGCCGTGGTACACTCTTCCTAACTGGAGGCACATTCCTCTGTCTTTGGGGCATGTTTCTCTACCCTCGAGGTATGTTTCTTAGAGCCTGATGGAATTGGCGAGTAGGCTGTGCGGGTGGTGGAATAGGGAGTGCAATGCGAGGTGCAGGAGCCTAGATAGCAAGCCGCTGCGGGTAGTTGATGGGTGTGTGAGCTGGGTTGTGTCTATAAGGACAGTTTCCAATTCCGTGATTGGATGCGCCACAAACTAGACACATGCCATTTGCGCGCCTACAGTCCTTCACCAAATGTCCATTCCTATTGCAGTAGAAACAAAAACCTCGACTTGACTGGTTAATTATTTCTTTCTGTCTCTTGGGTTTTGAAGGTTGTATAGGATAGGCTCCTCCTACCATCTGGGTGGCAGAGCATTTTATACCGGTTGCTTCCGCTTCTGATCGGTTTAATAATATAGCTGTATACTGCTGCAGTCCTTCCAGGAGGCTTCGGATTGCCTCAAGCAGAACCGTCTGCTCGTTGATCGGAGCAGCGATGGCAGGTGTGAGTGGTAGTGGTGGGGGAGTATTGTTGACATTTGTGCTGGTGTGGTTTGGGGAATCCATGACCTTGAAAGAAAAATTTGGTTTAGCATAGATTCAAAGTATATGAAATGATAAGATTCAAGGAATATGAATTGTAAAGAATGTTTTTAGTTGCTAGTTCTTCTGTTATATTGCTTAGGTTGTCCACGCAGAACTGAACTGCATGGTAGGGTTTCATACAGCTCTGACCTGTATGGGCCACCAACAAAACCTGTCACGCCCCGCTACCCAGTATACGGGCAGAGAACGCGACGAGACCGCTAAGTATTTACTCTGAAATAAACACGCTGAGCGTATCTAAGCAATATAAGTAAAATGCACAAGAGACAGAGACAATAGATATAAATGAACAACAACTTTATTTATTAACATTCTTTTTACAATACATTTGAAAAGTAAATACATGGAATAAAAAGCAATGCCTAAACAGTGGCATAACAGAAATGGAAAGTACATAATGTAAGAGTGTATAAGAAATCTAAAGCTCTGGGTCAAAGTTCGGCTAATCCAAATCCTCGCTGGTGGGCTCGATCTCCTGAAGGTTCGAACCACCTAACAACATTCCAAAGAAGAAAGAGAAGGAATATCGTCAGCGAACAATCGCTTGGTAAGTCCCAAAAATAACTGAGAAGTAGAATAGACAGAGAGAGAGAATATAGTTTTTAAAGTTGTATTATATTGTTATAATGTTGTATTTAGTGTTAACGCTGTTGTTTGTAGTTTGGTACAGAAGAGGCCAGTGTATACGAGAGGAGTCTCATTAGACCAGAGACTACGGTATATAGAGTACAAGGCTCCATGATAATACCCAGAACAACGGCGATTGAATCCAGGTTAGGTGTCTTAATGGTTGCAGTCTCGTGCCACTTCTAACACCTTCCGTACCGATCTACCCCTTAAACTCTGCGATGTCTTGATTTTATTGTTTGTATTGTATTGTCTTGTAAATTGAATTGTAAATATGGATGACTTGCCGAAACTATGATATCAGTAATGGATGTAACTGGAGGATCATGTAGATGGATGTATATCCATGGTTCGGTTCGGTCAAGTTGTATTGATAGATTGAACAGATTGATTATATGGATTCATGGATTCATATTGTAATGTAGTTTTATACTTGAATCTCATTCAAGTCAGATTGTATATATTAAGACTCAGTCTGAGCCAGACAATTAGAAAAGAAATTGAATCCTGAATTATGTTTTGGTGCTATCGATAACCGCTGCACATGAACGGCATGATTTGTGTCTTTTTCAAAGACGATTACTGTGTTGATAACACCGTTTGTTAAGTTGTCTACCTTAATTAGGCAAGCATCCATATCTCCGACTCTCTCTGGCTCAAGAGACCGGTCCCACTTAAACCTATGTTTACTAGGGTCCTTATTGTAATTTATAAAACTTGAGGGGGGTTTATGTAAAAATAATTTTGTATAATTTTCAAAATACATCTCAAGTATTTTATTTTCGTCGTTAAAGTTTTCATTGATATATATTTTATCATTATGAAATTTCTAGTGAATAAAACATATTTTTCATAATATATGGTATTTAATTGTAAAGTATTGAACTTGTATGGAATTGCATGGTATTTTCATGTAAAATGATTCTTTTGATTTAGAAAAGTTGGAAAATTTATATTATATCAAAAAATAGATATTTTGATGATTCACATATATATTTATAAAATAATTTAATTTATTATTTTTCTAGTAATCTCATTTTCTTAAGATATTTGTATTTTTAAATCTTTCGAGACCATATGCTCCTTGCGGAGGTCTGCATCTTGCACTACTAAGCCCGAGAATGTGCGATAATCCGCACCATCCCGAACGGGTTTCCCAAAATGGGTTGTAGCGGCGCTTTGCAAAGATTTGTTTAAAATACATAATCTTGTAGAAAAATGGTTTTTATATAAGTCGGAGGTAGTTTTATGTAAAACCGTATTTTCCCAAAACTATGTTCCCAAAAATCATCGCGCTATATTGCATATATGTGTTGTGAGGAGGTAGGTCATTATTTCGTAAACTATCCAAACATATGGCAAGGGTAATGATGTTCTATGTCGAAACTATACTATATGGTATTTTTCTGTAAAAGTGCTATAAAAATTGAAATATAAATTCTTTTGATATGAAACTTGTCAATATGTTTTGTTAATACCTAATGATCATGATGTGATTGTTTGGTATTATTGTTTTTAAGAAAAATATGATTTTTAAGGAAAAACCGAATCGGAAGTCGGAATAACTCCACTTCCGTCGGGTTTTAGAATTCTAAGTTTTTAGAATAGTAAAGAGAATGGGGAGAAGGGATTTACGGGTTTGTAGTGTAAAGAAAAGGAAAAGGAAGAAGTAGGGGGTGCCGGTACGTCGTTTTGTCGCCGGAAACTTTTTGGATCGTCATCGGAAGTTCGCCGGAGTTTTGCCCTTCGCTAACTCCACTTGTGCACAAAAAGTCTATAGAATTTTCTTGAGAGTTTGGACAGGAATTTCAGTGTGAAGGGTGTGAAAAATTGAGTGAGTATTTATAGGAAAAACCAGGGTTAGGGTGTGATAAAAAAATGCATTAAAAATATGCATTACAAAGAGTTTAATTGGATTTTTAATTCTCTGGAATAATGCAGGGAATTTAAATAGAACAGGGGTTATGGGGAGGCCAAAAGGTGCAAGGGGGTAAAAAAAATTGTGGAACCGAGATGATTCGACCGGCGACGCCGGCCGATTCGCGCATCCCGCCGGCCGAGTCAGGGCCCGTCTCGCCGCCATGTATCCCTATCGCTTCGCCTACTGTAGTGGACTCGTTTGTTTTTAGTGTGACATTTGGGTTTACGGGTTATGGACGTGTAGACCATTGGGCTTCTAAAAAGATAAGAAGAAAACTAATTAAAAAATAATGTGGCTGATGGGATTTGAACTCTGGTGCTTTAGTTCAGCAGTGCAAGGTCTTACCAATGAGCTACAAGCTCTTGCTTGCTGTCCAAAAGCAAAACAAATTTATAACTTGTGCTCGGGCTCAAGTACCCATTTCTGTATTTTTGAAAAAATTATACAGAAAGTTTAGGGTTGTTACACGTATGCTTCTGATCTTCAGGATTCTTCTTTATCTGATTGTATCCTGAAGATCCATCCATGAAGGAGATGACCTTATGAGTAGAGGTATTGTCGATCATTAGTTCGATGACTGGTATAGGGAAGTCATCTTTTGGACATGCCTTATTGAGGTCATGAAAGTCCACACAGATCCGGACGGTCCCGTTCTTATTCATCATAGGGATGATATTGGCAATCCAGTCAGGGTATTGGACCTCTTGGATGAAGCCAGAATCTATAAGTTTCTTGACTTGGCGCTGACACTCATATCTAGTTCAAGATGCATTCTTCTCGGAAATTGTTTGACAGGATTTATTCCTGGCATTATAGACATTTTGTAAACTGCTACATCTGAATCAAGACCAGGTATCTCGGAGTAATTCCATGCGAAGCAGTCTTTGTACTTCAAGAGTACTACTTTTAGACCGGCTACTTATACATTTGAAAGCAGCTCGCTGACGAACGTAGGTTGAGGATCTTCTTCGGTTCCTAAGTTTATTTTTTTCTAATATTTTAGCGGTGGTATGAATACTCTCTTCCAGTTCTTTTGGCGCTGGCGGCAACTCCAAAATTTTCTCTTCTTCATTTGTGAAGCAGTCGAGGCACTGGAGTGTATCTTCATCCCCCTTTTCATTGAGGAGTCTTATCATGTGGCAAGTGTGGGTGAGCTTTTGTTTCTTGGGCTGGTTACGGTCTGATTTGGCGAGGTTGTCTCACATTAGCACATGCTTTTGAGGAGGTTCCACTTTCTAGTTTTCACTCAGTGTGAACTTGTCTTACCTGTATTGGTCTTCCACCTAGTCCTTGAAGGGAAAGCAATGTTCGATTGGATGATCAATAATCTGATGGTAGGGACAGTAGTTGGGATGATCAAAAGTATTAGCTTCATGAGGCCACTTAGACTTGGACAGTATTTTTTGGTATTCGTGTCACACGATCCTCAATTTTGATGATTTAGTTCAAAACATTATTTAACGAATTCATATGTTACTAACGTCGTTTCTAAGTTTTTCTTGAGATACAGTTTGCAACAACATATTCAACATCAAATAAGATTGCCTACAATATGATACGCACTCAAACCGGCAATATGGCATGATGACTCGATGTAATCGACAATGTGAAGCAAGCAAATTCAAAACCTATTCACGTCAAATGTAACAAGTCAAGAGAAATGAAGCAAATTGAAGAACCAAGACTAAGATCGAAGATATGAGCGATATATATGTAATTAGAAATGATCTCATAAGATTAGAAACCACATTCCAACTCATTCTTAATGTCCATGACGTCTTCATCTCTTTTAGAGACGTCATACCTATCCGTTGGAATTCAAATCTGCCAAAGTTCAAACTAAATGTATCATTCATATCACAACACTAACGTCATCCCCTGACGTCAGTATCAAAAAAGTTTGAACACTGACTTCAGCCCTTGACGTCAGTATTTGAAAAGTTTGAACTACTGACGTCAATAGAAAAATCTCTGATTTTCATCTTTCTGTTAAGGTTCTCAGCAACAGCTATCATGCCGTCATTAGAACAACTTGTTTAGAACTGACGTCTGTCCCTGACGCCATCATGAACAGTTTGAATCAAAAATTTGAATTTAAAATTTCTAATTGAGTGGAAACTTACGCCCAATTTGGTCCTAACTTCCTCTAAACGGTCATTAGCTATTTTATTGCAGTTTTTGTCAGTTACAATAACTTCATATTCAATTCTCTATAAATACCTTTGAGATCTCACAATTCTAACACATAAATTCATTGCAAATCATTCTGAAATTTTTCGTGTTCTTTACGCTTTAACTTGTTCAGATTTTTCATTTCTTAGAGCCTTAAACTTATCCAAATCTCTCAAAACAATTCTTATGTTTAACCTGAAATAATCTTTGAGATCAATAGGATTGTGAGTGAGTGAAATCATTTGTAATAATAACGATTTGTAACCCGAGAGAAGGGATGCTTCTCCTTTCACTTGAATTGTAGATTCGGAGTAGAAAAAAAGATCTTCCTAGAGAGACGTGGATTAAAGGGGAAAGTGTGACTTTCCTAGAGAATCACGGTCTAGAAAGGAAGAAGACTTATTTCCTAGGGAATTGCAGTGTAAGTGATTATTCATTGTGAAGAGAGATACCTTGTTTCTTCACATCCCTGTGAAGTAGGATTTGTGTACTTCACAAGTATACTGGAAGAATCCTGAGTAAAAACTTCGGTGGGGACTTGCCACAGGAGGTGGTGAACCCTAGTCAATATATCGTTGTGTTTGCATTTCTCTAACTCTTTTTTACCTTTTTACATTTGTATTGATTATCATATTAAGTTTCTTGTTTAAAACTTATTTCAAATTTTTTCCATAGAAACTTGATAATTAATTTAGAAACAGTATTTAAGTTTTTTAATTTGCCATAGGTTGTTATAATTACCTTATTCACCTCCCTCTAAGGTATTTTCAATTGGTATCAGAATAGGTTGCTCAGTTTTTAGATTAATATCTAGGGTTTATTAGATCTTAATCGCAAATCAACTTGAGGGCTAATCCATCACACAACCCCCACTTTTCAATGGCATAAATTTTCAATTTTGGAAAACTAAAATGAGAATCTTTTTACAATATATAGACTTAGATATTTTAGATATTGTAGATGAAGTCTTTGTTATTCCTACCACAAAACCATATTCTGATGCACATAAACAATCTATGAGATTAAATATTAAGCTTATGAATGCCCTTCACTTCTCGTTGGTTTCAGAGGAATTCAATAGAATTTCCATGTGTCAAACGGTATATGAAATCTGGAAAACTCTCGAGACTGCACAAGAGGGTACGAGCTAAGTAAAAGAAATTAATGGGCTAATGCATGAGTACGAAATGTTTTTTTATGAAAGAAGATGAATCAATTGATTCAATGTACTCTAGATTTAATAATATAGTAACAAATTATTTAATTTAGGTAAGAAATTTGTAGATAAAGAAAAGAACTATAAAATTCTTCGATCACTAATCTTATCTTGGCAGTCTAAGATTACCGTTATAAAAGAGGCAAACGACATAAGCACCATGAGTGTTGACACTCTCATTGGTAAGTTGAAAACTTATGAGACGCAACTCGCTGATATCAAGACAAAAGAGGATAATCAAAGAAAGAATACCGTATTCAAAGCGTCGATCAAAAAAGTTAAAGAGCCAATCCCATTAAACGATGATGAGAGCGACAACTAAGAAATGATAAACATTGCAAGATATTTTAAAAGGTTTCTTAAGGCAAGAGGCAACTCTTTTAAGAAACGGGGTAATACTTCCAAGACCATGTGGTGTTTTGAATGCAACAAAGAATGACATCTCAAGGAATATTGTCCGAACCTCAAGTCCAAGTAGGACAAACCAAAATGGAAAAAAGGTTCGGAAAAACGTGCATTCCAAGCCATCTGAGATGATTCCGATTCAAGTGAATCAGAAAATGAAGGAGTGGCCAACATGTGCTTCATGGCGATTGACGACAACGATACAGGTGATGATATTTTTGATATAGAAAACTTAGATAAATAAAGTTTAATTAATTTTTATTTTTAATTAAAACATATTTATAAGAAAATCCATACTAAATATAAACAACTAAAAAATAACCTTAGTATAATAATAATTTAAAAGAAAATGAAAAAGAAAAATTAGTTCATGAAAATAAAACATTAAAAGAAAACCTAAATTTAAAAGAAGAAGTTTCTAAAGTTAATAACACTATATTTTCTTTAAATAATGAGATATTTGATTTAAAAAGAAAATTATAAATTAAAGAAAATATAATCCTAAAGTTTACTAAAACAAAGACAATCTTGACGTTGTGCTAGGAACCTGTGTAAATCATTATAAATGTTTAGGTGTCGGTTTTCTTGATGATTCCAAGTATGAGAAACATACTAAATTTATTAAAAAATCTAAAACATATATAGATAGAAATAAATTTGCATATGTAACATGTAATTATTGTGGTAAATTAGGTCGTATTAGTAGATATTGTCAAATAAAGTTAAATTTTTCATATAAATATTTTTTCACTCCTAATTCAGTGGACTGAGAATGAAATAGATTCCTAAGGTCATACCTCCGTCTTCTTATTTTGCAGAATTTCAGATTACGTAAAGAGAAGTGGATTCTTGATAACGGTTACTCGAGGTACATGACTGTAAATATCAACTGCTTCCAAACGCTATCAAGAGAAAATGATGGTACCGTGACATTTGGCAATAATAAAAAGACCAATATCATCGGTAAAGGTACTATTTCATTTAAGTATATTTCCAATATTACTATAATACATGATGTTTTGTTACTAGATAACTTAAAACATAATTTATTTTGTGTTAGTCAGTTCTGCGATAAGAGATATAACGCGGTATTTGAAAAAGACTTATGAAAAATAATTTATAATAATATAACTATTTTAACGGGAAAACGATACAATTATATATATATATATATATATATATATATATATATATATATATAATGTACACACATGACTTCAACAATGAAAATTTAAAATGCTTAGTTGTAAATAACAACGAGAACTCATGATTTTGGCATAGAAGGCTGAGTCATGAATATCTTATCTAAAATAAATAGGAATAATCTAGTTAAAAGCATTCTATTATTAAAATACGAAAAATATAAACAATACGAGGCTTGACTTAAAGGAAAACAAACCAAAAACATCATTTAAATCTAAGAATGAAGTGACAACCGATACTCCCTTACAACTAATTCACATGGATTTATTTGGTCCAAGTAGAATTGCAAGTCGAGGAAGGAAGTTCTACTCTTATGTTATAGTAGACGGTTACTCTAAATTCACATGGGTATTCTTTCTTAGAACCAAAAACGAAACTTTTAACGTCTTCAAATTCTTCTCTAAGAGAATTCAAAATGAGATGAATCTTAGAATTTTCAAAATCAGAAGTGATCATGGTAGAGAATTTGAAAATAATCTCTTTGAAGATTATTGTGTCAAGAAAAGATATAAGCAGGAGTTCTCATGTGCCAGAACACCACAACAGAATGGTGTCGTTGAAAGGAATAATCGTTCCTTAGGAAAAATGACATGTACTATATCGAATGAGAAAAATCTACCCATGTATTTCTGGGCAGAGACAGTAAATACGTCATGTATATTATAAATAAAGTTAGCATACGGAAGTTTATTAAGAAAACTCCTTATGAACTCTTGTACAAAAGAACCCCAAATATAAAATACTTCAAATTTTTTGAATGCAGGTGTTTTATATTGAATACCCTAGATAATTTAGGAAAATTCGAGTCTAAGAATGACGGAGGTATATTTTTTGGTTATTTCATGACCAACAAAGTATATCATGTCTATAATAAGATAACACCAGTAATACAAAAAAGTATGAATGTTGAATTTGATGAAAATAACTCCAACTCTATAATACCAGAAAATGATAATGTGCCGAACATCTCTAATGGTTTAGAGAATCGATCAAACAAAAAGGAAATTGCCGAACCACAAATAGAAGATGTGCTACAAGTTATGGAAGAAAATCTTCCAAAGAGTTGGCAATTTAATCGTGATCATACAAATGATTTGATCATAGGTGCTATTGATAAAGTAGTTATTACAAGATCATCAAGATTCAATACTTGTATTAACTTAGCATTTATATCCTTGATGGATTCCAAAAACGTTAATGAAGCTATTATTGATGGAAAATTGGATAATAACCATGCAAGAAGAACTTAACCAATTCGAAAGAAATAACGTTTGGGATCTTGTTCCAAGACCTGAAGATAGACCCATTATAGGAACAAAATGGGTATTTAAAAACAAACTTGGTGAATTAAGTAAAGCGGTCGGGAATAAAGCACGTTTAGTTGCTCAAAAATATAACCAAATAGAAGGAATAGACTATGACGAAACCTATGCACCAGTTGCTAGACTTGAAGTAATCCGTATCCTATTGGTATACGCTTGCTATAAAAACCTCAAATTTTTTCAGATGGACATTAAAAAGGCATTCTTAAATGGTTAAATAGATGAGAAAGTCTATGTATCTCAACCCCCTGATTTTGTAGATCATAAATTTCCCGACCATGTCTATAAACTAAAAAAAGCACCTTATGGTCTCAAAAAAGCACCACGTGCTTGGTATGAACGTCTAAATTCATTCCTAGAAAACATAATGTCACGCCCAACTTTCCAAAGGTACGGAAACAGTGACGTGCCAAGGTCCGCAACCTAACTGTGTTAAGGGTGGTCTTTTCTCGATACAGTTACGTTAAGCGTATAAATAAATCATGCAGGAAATATACCAAAACTAATAATAAAAGCAGAAGTATTTATTTCCATTAACTAAAATTATTGCATCCCAAAGTACTGAAAGCAAAACTAAATAGTTTGATTATATTGATTAAAAGAAAGCAAGCCCTAAATATGTGGGCAATAGAAGAGCTATTTTAATACTCTTACGTCAACTCCGCGTAGTCTTCATTAGTGGGCTCCATTCCATCTTTTCCTTCTTGATCAACCTCGTTCTCATCTAACAGACATTCCCAAGATAGAGAAAGGGAAAGAAAGTCCGTCAGAGAGTTACATTCTGATGGGATTTTCTCAACAGAAATTAATGGTAGAGAGAACAAGCGTGTGTAATATATGATATCATATGCGTGTAGAGGTATGATGTATGTATTGTAGGTATTTTGTAAATTAAGGTATACTGCGTACGACAACTAACTCTAATATGTTCATTTAGTTTGTTAGAAAAGGGTAGCGGGTTCTCGAGATTATTCCGTTCTAACCACGGAATACGGTTGGGAAATATGAAATGTACTGTTCCACTTTCCCGGATCTGATCAAGTAATAAGGAAATCCGAGTTCGTATACTACCTTATCAATTCAAACTACTCAGGCCCATTTTATTCGGTATGAAGGTTTTGCGAATTAGCGTTAGTGCGTATATTATCTAGGCATGGAATGTCATTTTTCTATGTTGGGGCTGTTCAATTCATTCGTAGTAGTCATCCATGTTGGGATTGTTCACCCTGCATGCAGAGATCTTTATTTGTAATAGTATTCCATATCTAGGTTCGCGCATTCTAACCCTAACCGCATCGTAGGTCATGTCGTGTGATATATCAAAAGTTGTATTTAAGTAGATGATATCTCAGTCGATATGGACTTCCACAGTCGTGGGTTTTATCTCGTTCCATTATAGTTATAAGGTAAACATAATATTTTATAGAAAGTTTAATTTATAATCGATTATGGTATTTTATCGTAATTATTGTTTATATAAAAACAATGGTATTTTTAGGGCAAAATATTGATTTATGAAGTGCTATGGTATTTTAGGGTAAATATTGTGACGCTTTAATAAGAATAACCCTTTATAAAAGAGTATGGTATTTATATGGTATATTAACGTAAATTATCTTTTATTATAGAGGTTGTGGTATTTTAATAAAAAAACCTCCTTTATAAAATGGTAAGAGTATTTTAGTGAAATTATAAAAACTAAACTTTCAAAATTAAGGGTATTTTTGTTAAAGGTATTTAGTAAATCTAGTTTTCGGATTATTATTGATTTTTACAAGAAAACCATAGCTTTTAAAAGTTCAGGGTATTTTAATAAAACTAATTACTCTACCAAGTTTATGGTAATGTCGTAAAAATTATGATTCAAAAAAGTTCGTGGTATTTTAATAAAAATATCACTTGGAAAAGTTTAGGGTATTTTAAGGAAAATATTATTTTTCAAAATTCGTGGAATTTTACTGAAAATATAAATTCTTAGGAGTTGATGGTATTTTTTTGAAATAACCATTTTAGTGAAAATATGGTTTTACATGTTTACCATCAATTTTATTTTAAAACAACCAATATATAAAAATTTACTATAATTTTTCCATATTTTAATAATTAAGGAACTAATTATTGATAACCTTTATTTAATACCGTAGAATAATTATATTTATTCCTGTATAAGTTGTCCCGGTTATGATTTTCGCTTTACGACTTAGTTTCATATGTGAGGTTTTTCGTTACCCCATGATTTTATCATGAAAGATAACTGCTAAAAATTCGTTATTTTATTAAGGTTTAATATCGTTTTTAATCGTCAAAACCCGTAAAATAGATAATGTAGTTAAAAAATAATAATTAGGTCCTGGAATTTTTTTCAACGATATATATTTTTATAATGAAGATACCAGAGGGTCAAGTATTGAGAGATCCTACCTGAAATGAGCAAGAAAAATGAAAGTCGGTGAGCATTAGGTTGTACGAGAAAAGGTATATCTTGAAGCTGAGAATTTTTTTTGCCTTTGAGACTTGGTCCAGAGTGTATAAGACTCAAAAAGAAAGCTCAGGAAATATTTTTATATTTTTGTGTCGAACAGATATTGTTTTGGGGATTTTAGAAGCTCAGGGATATTTATAGGGGTTTTCTAGGATTAAAAATCCTTATTATTTTCCCCAGACACTACAGGAGCCGGCCCTACGAGCCGACAAGATCCGAACCGTCGCTCGATCAGATCTAACGACCCACATCCCATCGCGCGTGAGTTGGCGTGGGCCCCGACTCGAGTTAGCGCTGGCAATCCTTGACCGTTGGATCCAGATCAAAGGCGCGCGCGCGCGCGCACACACACATATACATTATTTTCTTTTTTCTTTTATTTAAACCGCCTGCCGAATCTGGGCCGTTGGTTTTCAGATCCGACGGTCCAAATTCATTCCCGCTTTTAAAATTAAATAAAATTTGTTTTGAATATTTAAAACATGTTTTTAAAATTGTTTTTGGCTTCTAAAAATTATTTTAAAATAGTTTAAAATATTATAAAAATCTGGGAAAATTATAGAAAATGTATTTTGACATTTTCTATCCTTTTCAACCAAATTTGATCCAAAATAACTCCCCTTGTCGGTTTTTTCAATACTTTACAATTAAATACCATATATTATGAAAAATATGTTTTATTCACTAGAAATATCACAATGATAAAATATACATCAATGAAAACTTTAAAGACGATAATAAAATACTTGAGGTGTATTTTGAAAATTATACAAAATTATGTTTACATAAAAACCCCTCAAGTTTTATAAATTACAATAAGGACCCTAGTAAACGTAGGTTTAACCGGGACCAGTCTCTTGAGCCAGAGGGAGCCGGCGATATGGGTGCTTGCCTAATTAAGGTAGACAACTTATAAAATGGTGTTATCAACACGGTAAGCGTATTTGAAAAAGACACAAATCCTGTCGTCCATGTGTAGAGGTTACCGATAGCACCAAAACATAATTCAGGATTCAATTTCTTTTCTAATTGTCTGACTCAGACCGAGTCTCAATATATACAATCTGACTTGAATGAGATTCAAGTATAAAACTACATTATAATATGAATCCATGAATCCATATAATCAATTTGTTCAATCTATCGATACAACTTGACTGAACCGAACCATGGTTATACATCCATCTACATGATCCTCCAGTTACATCCATTACTAATATCATGGTTTCGGCAAGTCATCCATCTATACAATTCAATTTACAAGACAATACAATACAAACAATAAAATCAAGACATCGCGGGGTTTAAAGGGTAGATTGGTACGGAAGGTGTTAGAAGTGGCACGAGACTGCAACCATTAAGAAACCTAACCTGAATTCAATCGCCATTATTCTGGGTATTATCACGGAGCCTTGTACTCTATATACCGTAGTCTCTGGTCTAGTGAGACTCCTCTCGTATACACTGGTCTCTTCTATACCAAGCTACAAACAACAGCGTTAACACTAAATACAACATTATAACAATATAATCCTTGTTTCATGGCCGTTGTATTACCTTGCTTCTCTCTGTTTCATTGCTTACCAGTTCATGTTTTATCGCAAGCTTGAATCCTGTTTATCATGCTTATCTTCTTCAGTGTCTTGACTTCAGATGAAGTCGTTTTTGGTATCCTACTTGTTCATGATTTCCCCGCATTAGTATTATTCGATTCAGGTGCATCCCATTGTTTGATGACGTCTTGGGAATGGACTTTCTCGGCACTTTCCACGCTCACATTGATTGTAGGGCAAAGAAAGTGATTTTCCAGATTCTCGGACATTCGGAGTTTGTTTTTGCTGGAGGTAGCAGTTCTGTCGGGCCAGTCGAGTTTAGGGATAAGCCGACAAACGCTGTTCTTTCGTCGATGGAAGTTAATAAGAAGAAGCGCCAGCTGTAGTTTGAGAGTTCATGGATGTGTTCTAGGACATCTCGGGTTTACCGCCAAAATGAGATGTGGAGTTCGCGATCGATCTTGTTCCTGGTGCTGCGCCAATCTCAAAGGCGTACTATCCAATGGCACCAGTGGAGTTGGAAGAAGTAAAGAAGCAGGTTACCGAATTGCTAGAGAAGGGTTGGATTCGCAGCAGTAATTCACCTTGGGAAGCTCCAGTTCTTCTAATCAAGAAGAAAGATGGCACACGGAGGATGTGCATCGATTATCTAGAATTAAACCGGGTGACTATTAAGAACAAGTACCCGATCCCTCGCATTGGCGAATTATTCGAGCAACTCAGTGGCGCGGGGGTATTCTCGAAGCTGGATTTGCGATCCGGATACCATCAAGTTCGAGAGGATATTTGCAAGACTGCGTTCCGAACTCGATATGTACATTACGAGTATTTAGTGATGCCATTCGGAGTCACGAATGCACCGGCGATATTTATGGACTTGATGAACCGAATCTTTTCACTGTTCTTGGACCAGTTTATAGTGGTGTTCATCGATGATATTCTGGTCTACTCGAGGAGCCTAGAAGAGCATGCAGGACACTTGAAGATCGCATTGCAAACGTTGAGGCAAGAAAGATTATATGCGGAGATGAGCAAGTGTGAGTTTTGGCTTGAAGAAGTGATGTTTTTGGGGCATGTCATATCCAGAGATGGAATTGCCGTTGATCCCGAGAAGATTGCAGCAGTTCAAGATTTGCCGATTCCGAAGAACGTAGCAGAGATAAGAAGTTTTCTGGGACTTGCCGGATATTACAGAAGGCTCGTGGAGAATTTTTCTCGCTTGGCTGAGCCTTTGACCAAGCTTACACGGAAGGAGGTACCGTTCATATGGACGGATAGTTGTGCGTCAGCTTTTGAGGCAGCGTAGATGGTTGGAGCCGATGGCTGACTATGATCTTAATCTCAAGTACCATCCGGGGAAAGTTAATGTAGTACCGGATGTGCTTAGTCGGTTGCCATCAATTCGGATGTTGACTGCATAGGATGAGCTTATCGAAGTTTTTCAGAGATTCGAGTTGGAGATCGTGTTACCGCATTCTTCAGGACAGTTGATGCAGCTGCAAGTACAGTCATCGTTAATCGATAATATTAAAGAAGCGCAGTCGCGCGATCCAAGGTTACAGAAGTTTCGAGAACAGGTAGAAGCGGGACTTCGAACAGACTTGTTGATTCATGAAGATGGTTCGTTGCAATATGGTAGCCGTTTGTGTGTGCCAAAAGGAGACATTCGTGAAGAAATAATGAAGGAGGCGCACAGTTCCGCATATTCTGTACATCCAGGAGGTACGAAGATGTACCGTGATCTACGGCAGCATTTCTGGTGGGAAGGCATGAAAAAGGAGATTGCCCGCTTTGTAGCGAAGTGCTTGGTGTGTCAGCAGGTTAAGGCCGAACATCAAAGGGTAACTGGTTTATTACAGCCACTTCCGATTCCTCTGTGGAAGTGGGAACATATAACCATGGATTTCGTGACAGTTTTACCGCGGAGTCCAAAAGGCAACAATGCAGTTTGGGAGATCGTTGATCGATTGACCAAGGCAGCTCATTTCATACCATTTCGAGTTGGTCAGTCAATGGAAGCGTTAGCAGAACGGTATATGCAGGAGATTGTGAGATTTCATGGAGTACCTGTGAGCATCGTTTCCGATCGTGATACTCGATTCTTATCGCACTTCTGGAGGAGTTTAGAGGAAAGCTTAGGGACGCGATTGAAGTTTAGCACCATTTATCATCCTCAGACAGATGGCCAGTCGGAGAGAACGATCCAAACTCTTGAAGACATGTTGAGGGCTTGCATGTTAGACTTCAAAGGTTCATTGGAGGATCATCTACACTTGGTGGAGTTTTCATACAATAACAGCTTCCAGGCGACTATTCAGATGGCTCCATTCGAAACATTGTATGGTCGCAAGTGTCGCTCACCTGTCTGTTGGGACGATGTTGGAGAGCGAAGATTGTTGGGACCGGATTTGATCGTACAAACAATAAAGAAGGTTAATACTATCTGAAATCACATGAAGGCAGCACAGGATCGGCAGAAGAGTTGGGCAGATATATCGAGAAGACCTTTAGAGTTCGCTGTTGATGATCTCGTATTCTTGAAGATATCACCAACTAGAGTAGTGATTCGTTTTGGGAGTCGAGGCAACCTCAGCCCTCGATTCGTGGGGCCTTTCAAAATTATTGAGCGTGTTGGAGAAGTGGCTTATCGATTGGCTTTACCATCCTTTTTGGCGAGTGTTCATGACGTGTTTCATGTATCTCAACTCCGTAAGTATGTTCGAGATGAAACACATGTGCTAGATCATTCGGAACTGACTGTAAGGGAGGATTTGACCTATCAGGAATGACCGACGTTGATTGTTGATCGAAGAGAAAAGGTCCTCAAGAACAAGGTTATCCCGCTCGTACTTGTTTCATAGGGGAATCGCTCGCACGGAGAATCGACTTGGGAACGAGAAGATGAGAATCGACGGAAGTTTCCACACCCCTTCTCATAGATTCATGTTTATTTATCTTTTCTTGTTCCGGGAATTTCGATGACGAAATTCTTTTTGTAGTTGGGTATAATGTAACACCCTAGTTCATTTATACCAGTTCTATTTTGGGTATTTCTTTATTTATGGTTATTTCTTGATTTATTGTTGTTTGGGTGTGAATAGTATAATTGGCATCTGTATTTACTTTCGACCCGACCTGCTTGCTGGAAATCCGTCTTGATTCCTATTTATAATATATTCTGGCTAGTTATGATGATCCGTGCACTTTCATGTTTTATATTCTACATACTTGTATTATATCGGGCATCTGCATTTTTTTAATAAAACAAGTAAAGTGAAATAAAATATTTTAAAAATGTCTAGCATGGCTTGCATCATACCCCTGACCCTGTGGTAGCATCCGCACATCTTGTTCTCGTTCCGTTTTGAGAAACGGACTCGTTTGGATAGCTACGTGCACGCTATGTGTATCCGTTCTTGGGGGTATGCATTTTCGTTATCCGAATATCCTATTTTGGTTTTGGTTGATACGTATATTATCCGTATTTTCAAATAGTAATTTTAGACTCAACCCGAGTATGTTTTGGACTATTTTTGTATTAACCAAAATCTCAAAATTAACCAATATTATATTCTTTAAACATATATAAACCTTATTATATATATTCGTTTAAAAAAATTTTAAACTAAATTTTTTTTTAAATATTTTCTCACCTAATCTCTACCTGCCTCTCTCTCCTCCACATACGTGTATATATATAAATATTTTTTTAAAAAAACCTATTTCTATAACCCCACGTACTCTCTCTTTCCCTCACATTCTCTCTTTATCTATCTATATAAAACTATTTCTTTTTTTATAAAAAAAAAATTTTACTATACCTTTTCCCACGTTCCCTCTCCCTCTCTCATTTTTTTCATTTTTTTCCCGCGCTCAAACCCATGCGAGAACCCACGCTCACACTCGCGTCGTCGCCATCGCCACCACCGCTGAACCCTCGCTTCCATCACCTCGTCGCCGACACCACCTCTACTGCCTTATCTTTCCCCAACTGCAACCCACACCCCGACCCAAGAAAACCCACGCCCGCACCCATCGCCTCGCCGTCGTCGCCCCACGCCGACGACCTCCCTCACCATCTCCTCATCTTCATCACCATAACCACCACCACCCTCACCTTCTTCCGCGACCACCCCAACCCGACATCAAGAACCCGCGCCTGCAACCTTCCGTCTCGTCCACGTCGCCGTGCCGGCACCCTCACCGCCGACCATCCTCGTCGGCCTCCCCTCGTCACCAGAACCGCCTCCATCTCCTCACCAACACCCCAAGACAACCCCGAGCTCCTCCTTTGCACGCCCCGACGAGAACCCTACACTCCAAGGACCTAGCACCCACTGCCTTCCCCTGAACCCTCACCAGAGCTCCGACCACGTCAGCCTCACCCCTTCACCGCCTTCTTTGAATCCAGAACAACACAACCCCAGTCTTCTTCTTCTTCCTCTTCTTCTTCTTTCTCCTCTTTCTTTTCTTGGTTTCGTATTTTCCGGTGATCGCCGAATCCGTGCGGTCACCGACAATCAGGGAGATCCAGTGGATGTTCCCAACCAGCGTGGTCGTATTCTTGCTTTTCCTGGTCCTGTTCTGTACGCCGTGTGTGTATTGAGACATTTACCCGACGTCGGACGCAGCGTACTCAACACGTCGTGAGATCCGTTCAGGCAAGTTTATCTTGCTACATGCTATGATACATATTTTGCATCCATATGAATAAAAATATCACATGTTTACTGCATTGCACATCCATATTACTGTTTTACTGTTTTCGGATAGTTGTACGCATCCATATGATTAATTACATATCTGGTTGCATGCAAGTTGGCTTGATACAGGCTA
Organism: Agapanthus africanus; assembly: GCA_030015575.1. Classification (NCBI taxonomy): domain Eukaryota; kingdom Viridiplantae; phylum Streptophyta; class Magnoliopsida; order Asparagales; family Amaryllidaceae; genus Agapanthus; species Agapanthus africanus. The sequence continues at coordinate 23,464,818 of CM057339.1, read as the reverse complement.
TATTATTATACTCGCATCTAAATTAATAAAAAAATATTGCATATTTAATGTATTGTGCATCCATGTTACAGTCTTACCGTTTTCTGATATCCGTTCGCATCCGTATCATTTATTGCATATCTAGTTGCATGCTAGATCACATTATTTCATGTTACTGTTATATTAACACCCCATTCTTGATAATGTGCATCATGTGTAGTCATGAAGTTGTAGATGTAATCCCTGGTAGATATTTGTGCATCTGTGTTTTACTGTGCATCCGTACTTTTATCGTGCACCCGTACTCGCTACAGTTTTATTATGAGCATCCGTTTGATACCTGTGCACTACCTGTCATGACCTGATATACCACTACTTGACATATTACCTGATCCTGTTTCTAATGCCGACAATCCTGACATGTTGTCCTGACGAACGTATCATGTTGTCTGCATAGACAAACCTGTACCTGCTTGATCCTGTGTTGGCATTAGCTCCAAATTTATCAATACCTGACTTGAACACATAACCATGGGGGTAAGGGGAAATCAATAATGAAACCTGACTTATAACTCAACAGTTCGATGCTTATATTGATCAGTTTTGGGGGCTAGGCCAGTCCCGGGATGATGTTGCTGACATCATTCGTCTGTACATGTTTCCTGTTTGTGCTTAGCGGCACGTCTCGGATTCAACCCCGAGGGTCTGGACCGTGGTCCCGGGTATGCACGGGATACTATTTAGTTACATCGACGATTCATTAAATTGATTTCAAAGACTTGAGAGTAGATAACCCAGTAATATAGTTAGATTACTCATCGCACATCACATATACTGATACACTTCACTGTTCCATACTCATGTTACTGTTATACACTTATTACTGTTCATACTCATGCCTGCATATCTTGTTACCTCCTGATTATATTTCTATTGTTTGATATTATGATGCACCGACGTCTGGGTTTTGCATAGTCCAGATCCTCTATCTTTATCGCAGGCTGACCATAAGTATTTTAGCCGACAGGCCGAGCAGTGAGGATCCTGTTAGTGTTTTAGTTTAGTTTTCTTTCAGCATTTTCATTTCCTGATGTGAGCCCGTATTTGGGACGTACTTTCCAGATTGTTATTGTTATTTGGATTTATTACTTCCGCATATTATTTCTTGACTCTTTATTCTGGCAGATGGACATGTACTAGATATATTATTTATTTTATTGTTCTTGATATCTTATAGACAGCCGTAATGTGATTGTGGATGGATGTTTCCTAGCCACAGGTAGCATGGTTGGCTCTGTCACGTGCCGATCTTTGCGCACTTTGGGAAGTGGGGCGTGACAGAATCTCAAACAACTGCGGTCTCTCTAAGGAAAGCTCTCCTATATCCGACGATTCAGTGCCAACCTCTCCGGAAAATGTCGTCCATACAACCATCTGATGAAGAAAAGGACATCATTCTTATGCGAACAGAAATGTCAACATGCGTTGGAGGAAATCAAGCAATATCTGCAGAATCCACCAGTCTTGGTTGTTCCGGTTAAGGGAAATCCCTTCATCTTATATACGACTGCCTTTAATGGTTCTCTAGGCGCACTATGAGCACAAGAGAATGACCAGGGAAACGAAATGGCTCTATACTACTTAATCTGAGTCTTGCTGGAAGCAGAAAGCAATTACTCTCCTATCGAAAAGCATTGCCTGGCGCTGATCTCTGCCGTCACAAAACTCAGACATTACATCCCGGCGCATTAAGTCCATCTTATATCGAAGGTGGACCCCCTTAAGTACCTTATAATGAAAGCTATGCTGATCGCGAGGCTTGCCAAATGGGCCATTCTGTTGATGGAATTCACAATAGTTTATCGCCCCCTCAAAACGGTAAAAGGACAAACCATCGCCGATTTCCTAGCGGAGCATCTGATCCCGGTCGACTCTTCGTTAAATAGCAAGCCGCCGGATGAATATGTATTAAACATAAGTAATAAAAAAGGGGATGAAGGAAAGTACCGTTGGGAACTATACTTCGACGGAGCATCTTCAATAAAAGCATGGAAGAGGAACGCCCCAATAATCAAAGCCGAGGTAGGTCTTATCTTCATGACTCCACAAAGCGGGATACTTCGCTATGCCTTCTCGGTGACAGAACCAAGGACCAACAACAAACCTGAATATGAAGCTCTCATTGTCGGTCTTGAAATCGCAATCGATATCCGCATCAAGGATCTTTTTCTTATACGGAGACTCGTAGTTAGTCGTTAATCAAGTGAACGATAACTAATAGACATGCAAGCCGGAGCTAATAAGGTATAACAAAAGGGTACAATAACTACTAATGCAGATTCTTTTTTGTGTACTGGAAAGTGTGTCACGAGCGAAAAACAACAAAGCAGAAACGTTAGCAAAACTTTCCAAAGAATGGCAGACGAAGATCTCGGCGATGTAAGGATCGGTGTTTGAAGCTATAAGATCCTATCGCCAGCCGAATTTCCTTCGGAGTCTCTAGTAGAAATGCCCGAAGAAGAAAAAGAGATACTTGAAGTGAAGGTTCTCGAAGCGGAAAAAGAAGAAGATGAAGATTGGAGGCAAGTCTGTATAGACTACTTCAAGTCCCAACGGATGCCTGAAAATGCATCGCAAAGGCATCAACTCATCAAACGAGCGTTGTATTTCGCTCTAACCAATGGAACTTTATATAAAAGTTCCTTTGATCATATATGGCTGAGATGTCTAGGCCCGAAAGAAGCCAAAAAAGTCGTCCAAGAAATTCACGACCGTCTTTGTGGGTCCCATCAAACCGATCCAAAGAAGAAATTGAAAATCAAAAGGATGGGTTACTATTGGCCCACGATAATTCAAGATTGTATCGAATATGCGAAGTGATGTCACTCATACCATATAAACAAGGACTTTATACATCAGCACCCCAATCCGCTGCATCCGACCGTGGCTAGTTGACCGTTCGAAATATGGGGAACTGATATGATTGGCCCCATTGAACCGGCATTATCAAGAGTGCATCGATTCATCTTGGCGACAACCGACTACTTCTCTAAATAGGCAGAAGCAGTTCCGCTGAGAGAAGTAAAAATGGTGAATATCCTCCACTTCTTCAAAACACATGTGATATACCGGTTCGGAGTTCCACGGTGTATAATTTCGGACAACGGACCAGCATATAGAAGCCACAAAATAAGCCGCTTAGCCAAGCAACACAAGATATACTGGAAATATTCCTCCATCTATAACCCTCGAGCCAACGGTCTAGCTAAAACTTTCAACAAGACGTTGAAAAAACTCATAAAAAAGATGGTGTCCAAGAATAAAAAGGACTGCATGAAAGGCTGCATGAATCTCTTTGGGCGTACCGAATGACGTTAAAGACGGCCACAAAGAAAACACCTTATGCCTTAGATTTTAGAGCCGAAGCAGTGCTCCTGCTAGAGATAGAACTTCCCTCGCTAAGGATGGCAGTTTACAATGAGCTTACGGATGAAAATAACGCTCACCTCCGACTCGAAGAACTTGATGCACTCGAAGAGACCCATTTCGCAGCACAGCAAATCTTGGAAGCCTATCGAGTAAGGATGACCCAAGCATATGAAAGATTGATCAGACCGAGGACATTCTGCCAAGGCGAACTCATACTGATTGTAAAAAGACCCATGATCCCTAACCGTGCAAAACATGGAAAGTTCGAGCCGAATTATGAATGCTCATATGTTATAGAGGAAGTATACCAAGGTGGAGCTTACCAACTCATGGATATACATAGAGAAAGAATATATCGACCAATAAACGGATGATTTCTCAAGAAGTATTATGCTTGAAGGGTTGAAACTTAGTTCAATGATAAATGACAACGCCTATGTCCACTCCTTATCTTTCTAAGTCGGAACTCTGAGAGCCAGGCACCCCCCAACATGTCCATGTTAGACCGAAATGTCCATAAACTAGCACATCATCCCGAATACGGGAATGTTGGACCGAAATGTCCCAAAACTAGCATGTCGTCCCGAACACAAGGATGTTGGACCGAAATGTCCCTAAACTAATAGTTGATGCCCTACAGACAGTCTCCAAATGGACTACAGTATACAGTCCACGGGTACAAATAATTCATAACGTCGACAAGCGATGTTGAATTACCATCTACGAAGCTTCGTAAAAAATGGTATGTCCATAAGCAAAATGGGCGTGAATGAAAACCCGAAAAGGCTCCATGAGTAAAAACAGCAGGACTGTCGGAGAGCTTGTGAAAGCCCTAAAGGACGCAAACCCGTTAAAAATGGGAATATACACCTGCAAAGTCCTCTCGACTTGTAAGGAGAACACCTAAGTGAGATCTTTATGACTCGAAAATGTGAAATTCACTTAGGAATCCCTACGATTTCTAAGGAGAACATACACTTACGAGATCCCCTCGACTCGTGAGGAGAAAACACCACTCTATGAGACTATCAGGGCTTATAAAATTCAAAAGCCTTAGGTTACAAATCTGAACCTGATCCTGAGCCATCATATACCCCTCTAAAATATCCTTACAGGTAGTTCGATCTTGAATCTTGTATACGATCCATGGGCATAAAAAAATATAAACAAACCCAAGTTCCACATGGTGGACGACACTTGTAAGTCCTCTCGACTTGCAAGGAGAAAAGTACTCTTGTAAGATCCTTACGACTTATAATATTCACTTAAGAGTCATCACGATTCCTAAGAAGAAAATATATCTACAAGATCCTCTCGACTCGTAGGGAGAAATACCTTTATGAGACCATTACAGCTCATAAAGTCAAAAAAGCCTTAGTTGGCAGGGATCTAAATCTGTCTTCTAATCCACCTTTGTCCAAATAGGTAATGGCAAATGGTGAGTCGCTCATGGAAATATTCCAGTTGTAGCGATACCGATGCCTAATTAGGTATCAAACTCCAAATCCTCTCACGACAGATGATGAGTCGCTCCTGACAACATTCCAGTTGTAGCGATACTAATACCAAAGCTATTATCAGACCCCAAGTCCTCAACTCGCAATAAAGATCAGCAAGTAAAGAATATATATAGCCGAAATGATTGGGCAACTCGCAATAAAAAGCAGTAAGTAAAAAAATGAAATAGCCGAAATGATGGGGCAACTCGCAATAAAAAGCAGCGAGTAAAATAAAACAAAATAGCCGAAATGATTGGACACCGCAAATAAATATCCGAAATGATTGGGCAATCGCGATTTTTGCGATAAGAAAAGCCGAAATGATAGAGCATCACGGAAAATAAAAATATAAAAAATATATAAAAATATATATATGATATATAATTATGCCCTATAGGGAATTCGAACCCCGACTCTTGTAGACAATCCACGGGCGCAAATTAATAAAGAAAAGCAGCATGTTATACTATGCTTGAAGAATATTTGGGTCTCGATGATATTATAGATATGATACCTAAGGACCAACAGATGTCACTCTACCTCGGAAGCGTTCGGTATTGACTTCTCTAAGACTCCCAAACTGACCTCAAGGTAAAACGCCACGGTGATCCCAACACTTAATTGTCTCATGGCAATATGGATATCCCCAGTCTAGGAAGGTTACTTGAGACGTTGTATCCTGCAGCGGTAGGGTTGGGTGATACAGCAAGTACATAGCTACTCAAGCTAGTGACCCGAGTGGACGTGAATCGAGAAAATATCGGCTGACGTAACGGTGTGGTAGATTAAACCCAGCACCACCATCCTAACGAACGCTTGTGATAACAAGAGCTATGTATGTTTGACATTAGGATGAGTTTATCCATATGTCTAAGGGAGGTATGAACTCAACGCTCCGGAACGAGTAAATAAACTAAGCTAAACCATTTCGGCGCAAATAAAAAGAAAGGAAAAGCAATTCACAGGAGATTCAATGGGAAAAGTCTAAAAAATATTTCTTCATTTATACATCCGAAGTTAAAGAAAGACTATCAAACAATGCGACTGCAGCAAAACGAAAAAACCAATATCGCCCAAAGTCTAGGGGAGGGGCAAAAGACTAGCATTAGTACATAGATTCTGAAATTCAAAAAGAAAGTCTTGCAGGGAATCTCAGGCAGCATCCTCCATCTGCTTATACTTCCGCTCACGAATACAAGCATTAGGGTCGCTATTGATATTTTCTGCCTTAGCATATTAGAATATAATTGCCTTTTGCTGATAGATCCAGTGCAGGACATCTATTAAACGGCCCCTTCGGTTCTTGAAAATCAAACACATTAGATAGATCGAGCATAATTTATCTTCGGCCTGATCTAGAGCATGAAACGACATCGTCCTGACAAGCCCGGGTGTAGCGCTCCAGATCGCAATGAAAATCATCTGTAAATGGGAAGACCGACGAGGGAGCAACAATCCACAATGATCCTCAAGGCGACGGAGTATGGCCTCACATTGGGCATCAGTGTAGGTAGACTCATAAAAGCAAATGTTAGTATAGGAAACAATTTCCCTGGTAGAATACAGATAGCTAGCCATTGTTTAGATGAAAGAAAACCAAAAAAGCGTCAGCAAAGGGATACAAGTTCAGACTGTGGAATCACTAACTCTAAAGCTTGTGGACCCTACAAAATCAAAATGGTGGCTCATTAATAATGGAACATGTGCCCACTGAGAGAATCAAAAAGGATTCTCATTAAAAAAAAAATGAGCAGCTGGAGTTAAGCTCCCAAAAAGTGGGTCATTTAATAACAAAGAGTTCAACTCTATTTAAAATGTAAAATAGGGATTAAAACCTTAAAAAAAACAAAAGGGAAAGAATACTCAAGAACAACATTAGGGCCAAGCCCTTTAAAAAGAAAATTAAAATAGAATAAAATTCTCAAAACTCCAAAAAAGGAAACTGTTTCAAAAATCAAACCAGAGCTAAGCATTGTAAACAAGAAAATGATAATGGGATTAAATCCCAGAATTCCCCCTTTGGAAGTTTATGGGTTAAGTATTAAACAATGGAATTGAATTTCAAGAATTCTCAAAAACAAAAAATGTCAAAATTGACAGCGGGATAAAACCTCTAAAATGAAAATCAGAGTTAAACTCCAAAAATGTCCATCGTTTATGATTTTGAATCAAAACATCAAGATCTTTGATAAAAAATGATGATGATGAATTTAAAATTCAAAGATCTCCAAATAGGGATGATTGGTCCAAAATCAAGAGCTAAGCTCAGTTAAATATGTTAATGGAGTTAAACTCCGAAATTCCAAAAAAGTGGGGTAATGTTTAAAACATGTTATAGAGCTAAGTTCTGTTAATGATCCTTACCAAAAATTTGGTGGAGTCGATCTTGTTTGCAAGAACTTTGAGGGCAGGGAGCCAAGCTCTAAAAGAGAATTAAATTCTCAAAAAAGAAAAAAAGAAAATAAACGAAGAAGATGAAGAAACATTGTTATGTTCTATAGCTAAGCTCTATTTATAAGGGATGAGGGATCGGTTCAACTCTCTCATATCCCTAAGTGATCCGGCAGCTATAAAGCCAGCACTGTTGCACTCACGTGCAAGGTACGCGAGAGCAACGGTGGAGGGAATTTGTTCCCTTATAAAAAATAGAAGGGCAGCTCCCACGTGTTAAACACGTGAGCATTCACATGCAAGGCACGTGAGTACCGGCTTCAGATGGGATTAAATCCTATAAAAACACCCACGTGTTAAATAAGTGAGCACTCACGTGCAGAGCACGTAAGCGCTGGAGCCCAAAATAGTTCTCTTATAAAAATAGAAGGGCAGCCACCACGTGTTAAATATGTGAGTACTCACCTGCAAAGCATGTGAGTATTCTGGCCATAATTATATGGCAGCACCCATGTGCCAGGCATGTGAGCACCGCTGCCATATATATGGCAGTGCTCATGTGCCGTACATGTGAGTGCCTCAGTATAATTAAATTCTATATGATAGAATTAAATTCTATATGATAGAATTAAATTCTATTCGGGAAATATTTTTCCCTGATCTTTCTAATAAAGAAAGATTTTCTGTGTTAAACATAGAGCTTTTGGATTTAAAATCCAACAGTGATTATAATATCACCGATCAGGTCATTTGATAGAATTAAATTCTATGTTAGGAAAATATTTTCCTAATCTTATTAAAACGAACAAGAAATATCTTCTGTTAAACAGAAAGTCACTTGATCAAAAATCCAACGATAAATAAAATCCCCCAAATAATCTTTAAGATCAATTAAATCAATTGATATGTCTCAATGAGAGATTTACTCAAACTAATAGATAGTTTTCCTCTCCTATATAAAGGATCTGAGACTCCAAGTCTCGCATGGATAATACCTCTTCCTATAAACTCTGCAAAAACCGAGAATTTAATTCTCTATGAAGAAAAAGATCATCTCCCTGCTCAAACCTTAGGTAAAGAAAATATAGAGATAAAAGAATCTCCTTTACCTATCATATATATATCCAAGGGTTTAACCCTTTAAAAGAACTTAATTCTTCCTATGGATCTGAGATCAACAAGACAAATCTCCTATAAAAAAGAATTTACTTCTCATAGGGAAGACCTTGTTCTTCAGACTCAAGATTCAGGGAAAATAATGATGTTTTACCATCCCATATGAATAGAAGAAAACAACATGGAAGAAAGAAAAAAAAGATAAAGTTTATGCTCCAGGAACTTGGTTCCCTAAAAATTTGATTTTACCTAAAGATAGGTTTTATCCCACTAAGAACTTAGTTCTCACGTAAAAAGAAAGAATGTAGTTATTGTATAAACAAGATCTGTACAGAAAGTTGAGATTTTAATCATCTCTGTGAAGAGATTAACTCTATTCTAATTCCAGGGTTAATCTCTGCATGAATATGGCAGCGTCCACGTGATATCCACCTGAGTGCCAGAGTTTGAACGCCTCACGTGACATTCACATGAGCGCCAGAAAATAAGACGACTGAGTACTTAGCACTACTTTGGCAGCTCTCACGTGATACACATGTGAGTGCCTATGATGACAGCGGCTCATATGATATGCACATGAGCGCCAAGAAGAAACTTCTCACATGATAGGCATGCGAGCGTCCATGAAGACAGCGACTCACGTGATATCCACGTGAGTGCTATATGAGTGAGTGCTTAGCACTACTCACGTGATAACATGTGAGCGCTAAAGAAAACCAGCTACTCACATGATATCCATGAGTACTGAAGCAGAAAGGATATTATATCCCATGTTAATGCTTACACTTCTTTCCCTGTTGCTTAGCACTGTTGGGTTATGTAAAGCACAAAACAAAATATATGGCCTATTGCTTAGCACTGTTGGGTAACACAAAACCCATTGTTTAGTCTAAAATAAACTAAGTCGCTGAATTTTTAAAATTCTTTGATTTTAAAAATCAATCGAGCTCATATGTTCTTATATTTTAAGCCGATCTTAATCTAAAACAAGATTAACGGTCCTTAACCATATTTCAAGTCGATCTTAGTCTAAAATAAGATTAATGATGCTTAAACCTCTGAACTGATGATAGATATAGCTTAGGTTCAATCCCAAATGTGAGATTTACGGATTTGGACTAATTCGCACCATACGGGCAACGACAAAATTAGTCTCCATAAACAATCTAAGGGCAACCCCATAATAAACAAAATCTAGCACGACACGAAGTGATATCTATGGAGAAAGTGAAAGTTGTTATCGCTTGGCTATAATGTAATTAACTAAAAGGGCTTGCGCCTGTAGGAAAAAGTCGTCCCCACAATCAAAAACCCCTCACATATGAGGTGGAATCTGATAAAATCTGCAACAACGGTCACATTCATTCAAACCTCCGATATACGGTGCCATAAATCAACAGGATATTTTCGGAGAGATGGACGGATATGTTCCATATACCATTTCCCCCCAGATTCAGGCTAGACGCGCTCCCCGTGCCTCAATTCCTCGTTTCCGACGGTAAACACACTCTATCAAGATTAGATTGGTTAATTAATTTATCTAATCAAGATGGTTCCCACTATATCCTCGAATTCTCCTTCATTATAAATACCAAGCTCACATGTCAAGATGAAGCATTCGTGTGGTCAAAAGCATGTGAAAATTCTTTTGTAGAACTCAAGTTAAGATTTACCTCTGCACCAATTCTTGTAATACTGGATCAATCTGGAGGATTCGTTGTATATTGTGATGCGTCCGGTAAAGGATTAGGATGTGTTCTATATCAGCCTGGAAAAGTTATGGATTTTGCATCAAGGTAGTTAAAGATTCACGAGAGCAACTATCCAACACATGATCTAGAGTTGGCAGCCATCATCTTCGTACTCAAGATTTGGCGCCACTATCTTTTGGGAGAACGAGTGGATATATACACTGATCATAAGAGTCTGAAGTATGTATTTACTCAGAAGGTACTAAACATGCGGCAGAGAAGATGGCTAGAACTCATGGAGGACTTCGACATCAACCTACAGTATCATCCTGGAAAGATGAACGTAGTTCCCGATGCCCTTAGTCGCCAGCCATTAGCAATGAACCTCACCGCTCAGTGGAAGTTATAGCAAGAATTCCATGGATTGGAGATCGAAGTAGTTATGCCGGGTAACACTTCATATTTGATGAAATTACAAGTCCGGTCCACTCTTGTCAATCAGATCAAGGCAGCTCAAGCAAATGATGCCAAGCTACAAAAAATCTGAGAACAAGTAGAAAGTGGACTTCGAACTGACTTCATCATCCACGAAGATGGATCCTTGCGATATGGAAGTCAATTATATGTGCCAATCGGCCATGTTCGAGAAGAGTTGATGAAAGAAGCTTACAGCTCTCCTTATTCTGTACACCCCGGTGGCACGATGATGTACAAGAAACTACGGTAACACTACTAGTGCAATGGAATAAAGCACGAAGTAGTTAGAAGTGTAGCCAAGTGTTTGGTGTGTCAACAAGTGAAGGTTGAACATCACAGAACTGTTGGTCCACTTCAGCCGTTACCAATCTCAGAATGGAAATGGCAGTACATTACCATAGACTTCGTGACTGCCCTTCCTCGCAGCACGAAGGGTAACGACACAATATGGGTTATTGTGGATCGACTCACCAAGTCGGCTCATTTTATTCCATTTCGATTAGGCCAGTAAACTGAGATGTTAGCAAAGAAGTACATGGAGGTGAGCATAAATCTAAAGTAAGATTTAAACCTTCAAGATGTACCATGTTTGATACCCATGAACTCATGCAGGTGATCATGAGATTACATGGAGTATCTGTTTGTATCGTCTCCTATCGTGATACAAGATTTCGATCACAATTTTGGCAGAGTCTGTAAGATAGCCTGGGAACGAGTCTGAGTTTCAGCACGACGTATCATCCACAAACGGACGGACAGTACGAGCGAACAATTCATATTCTGGAAGACATGCAAAGATCCTGTATGTTAGACTTTGAAAGTTTGTAGGAAGATCACCTACACCTTATGGAGTTTTCATACAACAACAGCTATCAGGCAAGCATTGGAATGGCTCCATTTGCAGCACTCTATGAACGGAAGTGTAGTTCACCACTAAATTAGGATGACATTGGAGATCGTGAACTCCTTAGACCAGAGATAATCATGGCAACTGTGGACGTGGTTCGCACGATCAGGAAAAGAATGCGTATAGCCCAAGACCGACAGAAGTATTGGGCAGATGCAAAGCGTCGACATTTGGAGTTCCAACCTGGAGTCCATGTATTCCTGAAGATCTCTCCAAATAGAGGAGTGATCCGTTTTGGTAAGAGAGGTAAGCTAAGTCCAAGATATATAGGACCGTTCACCATATTCGAACGAGTTGGAGAAGTGTCATACCGTTTAGCACTACCACCCTCATTGGAAGGAGTACACAACATGTTCCACATATTCCAGCTACGACGATATGTGAGCGATCCCAGCTACATACTTGATCACTCAGACCTCACAGTACAGACTGACCTAACCTGCGAGCAACATCCAATTGAGATCCGGGACCGAAAGGTGAAGACATTGCGCAATAAGGAAGTAAACTTGCTCCGAGTGATGTGGAGAAAGGATTTTCTAAGAGAATCAACATAAGAACGAGAAGAAGATATGCGTGTATGGTACCCTTACCTATTTGAAAATTAGTCCCTATGTAATTGTAAATTTCGAGGACGAAATTTTTATAAGGAGGGTAGAATGTAACGACTCTGAAATCACTGTACAGAAATTTTCCTATTAATATACAGAAAATAGTATTACAGGCTTTGTAAGAGTTAAAAGTTACTTTTATTAAATAAAAGCAAGAAACAACTTGTAGCTCACTGGTAAAGCGTTTGCACTGCTGTGACGTAGACTGTGTGTTCGATTCCCATTAGACACAATTATTTTTTCTGATTTTTCTTTTTAATTTTTGGAAACCCAAGAGTTTCCCGTGCAATACACGAGGAAAGGCAAAGTTTCAGAAAAATCAAACATGCGCAAAATGGAGTAAATACAGAAAAACCCATGTGGCATGAATCTCGAGGCAATTGCCTCAGATCAGATCCGACCGGCCAAATTGGCCATAGGGCCGGCGCCTACGGTCTGATGAGCTCCAAATTGATCCGTGCTTTGCACACTTGTACCTTCAGCTCTCCTTAATTCCTCTGCACTGTTTGATTTCCCTGCAATCAAACGGAGACCATTCATTTCACCATTTAATATCATTTTAATGCTTTTTAATCCAAAATTTTAATTCCAAAACCCTAATTCTTCACTATAAATACCACCCCATGCTTTAGCTCTTCACCATTCTGAAATTCTAGCAAAAATTCTCTCAAAAACTTCCTAAGTGCAATTGGAGTCAAGTGGAGTTAGCAACCACGCTCCTTCCATCGAAGATCGAAGCCGATTCCGGAGCTCCAGCGACGCCACGAAGCCTCCCTCTTCTTTCTTACTCTTTCCTTGAGATTTCCAAACTGTAAGTCCTTTCCAACTCTCCTTCTTTTCATCGAAATTCATCTCCTAATCATATATCGGTAAAGTGGAGTTATTCCCGATACCTTTCTTTTTAAAACCTAGAACTCCATTTTCCTTTATATATTGGTCAATCTTATTTTACCACATTACTTGTAACTTTAAGTACAAATGTTTAGATTCAAGTTTAACCAAAATTTTCATGTGAAACGAACATTTTCATTAAAATACCTTGAACTTTATCATCACCTCTTTTTGATATTGTTAAAACAATACTTTTAGGAAAACTTCACGGGATAACGAACTACCCCACACGCACAGTTTGGTTTCATAGCACGATACCTATATACATGTATATTTGGTTCAAAAAATAACTTTACAATAAAATACCACATCTTTTAAAAACTGGGTTTCTTTTAAAATGGTATTTTGAAAATCTTTGGAAAATACGCCTCTACAACCCTCGTTAGGGGACCCGCTAATAGATGGTGTGTATTATCGCACTTCTTTGGGATAGTAGAGCGAGATACAGAACTCTTCACGGAGTATTCGATTTCGAAAGGAAATAAAATACGGTTTTTAAGAAAACGCGACTTTTCTAAACAAAAATAATTTTTGAAAATTATATTAAAAAAATTATAAATCCATATTTTCACTATATTATGAAACTATTTTTTTCTAAAAATGAGAGATTAAAAAATGTTAATAAGATACTATCAAATTACCAAAAAAAGCTAATTTTCAATAAAATACAATAAACTTTTTAAAGCTACGTATCTATCATTAAAAAAACCCTATAATTAAAACACATGCTCATGAAAACCCTAAATGTTATAAATCACCCTCGAGATTTATTTTTAATCTATCTTAAAATATTTTTCATAAAACCCCCTCGAGATATACAAAACAATATTTTAAGGACTTTAGTAAATATAGGTTTAAACGGGATCAATTCTCTTGAGCCCAGGGAGCCGGAGAAAGTGAGTGCTTGCCTATTTAGGTTAAACAATTTAACGGAGTTATCAATAGCAATTATCTTGGAAAAAGACACAAATCCCGCCGTCCATGTGCAGCAGTTGCAGATTACTCTCGAACCTAAGAATTGAAGAGTTAAATCAGTTTACAAGTGGCTGACTCAATCTGAGTCCAAACTCAAATCTGAATCCAAAATCAAACACAAACTTGAATACTTGATCATGAACATGAATACTCAAATTCAAATATCAAACTCAAACTTGACTCGACTTGACCGAACCATGATTATAACTTGACAAGAACTCAACATGATTACTTGAACTTATGATTACGTTTTGAACATGAACATGAACATTTTATATCCATGGTTTCGGTCAAGACCTGTAAACATAATCTATACAATACATTACGCGGGGATAAAGAGGTAAATTGGTATGGAACGTATATCATGGCACGAGAAGTCACTTTAACAGACACCTACATGAATTCATGAGTTGTTGTCCCGTGGGTTATGACGGGGACTTGTACTACATGTTACCATAGTCCACGGGGTAAGATAGACTCCTCTCGTATACATGAATACCTTCTTTCTCAAACTACAAATTACCACATTAGAATAACTATCCTATACCTGTAAACGATCATATACAACTTTACCTGTTCATTTCACATTACATACTATCTTCTATTTCTTCTTTTGGGACTTACCGAGTTGTAGTTCGCTGACGACATTCATTTCTGTTTCTTTCTTTGGGATTTTCGTCAGGAGGACCGGACTCTGAGGAGATAGAGTCGAGCCAGGAGGACTTGGACCAGCTTACAGCTCAGTCTTACTACTAGTTCTTCTTGCACTTATTTTATGTATGCGATTGTTTAGGCATTTGCTTTATATCATTGTATCTTTTTATTACAAACAGTTGTATGTAAAGTTGAATGTAAATAAATTTTCTGTTTCATTATATTACCCTTGTCATTCTTGTTCATTGTTATATTGTTTAATTATGCTTAACGTATTTATTTCATAGTAAATACGTTGCGGGCTTGCCACGCCACCGTTTCCGTCTACTGGGAAGCGGGGCATGACAGGTTTTGTTGGCGGCCCATGCAGGTCAGTTCTGTATGAAGTCTTAAGCAATATATCACAAGAATTATAAGAATCAGCAACTATACATTCCTTACATTTCAAATTTCTTGAATCTATTCTAACCTTTCCTTTCTATTAAGGTAATGGACTCTCCCAACAACACCAGTACCAATGTCAATGGCAACACACCACCACCTACTTTACCACCTCCTCCTCCCGTTGCTACTCCAATCAACGAATAGAAGATACTTCTAGAAGCTATCAGAAGTCTTCTGGAGGGCCAGCAGCAGCAGACTGCTATTCTTATGAACCGATCGGAAGCCAAATCACCCGGAGTAAAGCAATTCCGTGCATTGCATCCCAAGAACTTTTAAGGGAAAGAGAGTCCTCTTGAGGCTGAAGAATGGGCCCAAAGTATAGAGGATGGCCTTACCGCAGCACAGGTACCAGATATAGATTATGTTCATGTGGCTAAGCTCCAGCTCACAGACAACGCAAGAATCTAGTGGAAAGCTGAGAAAAGCCGTCTCACACAACCCATAGAGTGGAAGACGTTCCGCGATCTGTTCGATGCGAAGTTCTTCCTTGAGACTGTTCGATTTGAGATGGAGCAACAGTTCATCCACCTACAACAAGGCTCTATGTGGGTAAAATGGGTGGATGAATATGATACCGAATTCATCATTCTTAGCAGGTAAAGAATTCATATCAATTTCTGTTCCGTAAAACACATCACTATCCTGACATCAATATCTTATCAGGTTCGCGGCACATTTGATCTCGACCGATGAGATTCGGGCTAGACGATTCCAACAGGGCTTAGACCCGGAGATTCAGGCGGCATTAGACACGGGCGACTACCCAACTCATGAACTCGCCCTGAAGGCAGCACGTCGTTACGAAGCTGTGGTCAAGAAGAAAGATAAGCCCCAAACAGCCGGAATCAAACGCCCTGCTACCTAGATGACAGGAAGAGCCTCTTCTAGGCCGACCTTTGCATCTAGGAGTCCAGTCCAGATTTTTGTTTCTACTGCAAGAGAACTGGACACCTGGCAAAAGACTGCAGGCATGCAAATAGCCTGTGTTTAATCTATGGCGCATCTACTCACGCTATAGGAGTATACCCATATCGTATTAACATAGCACCAGCACTCAGACACGCAATTACAGCTTCGCAGAGGCCAGCCATTCAGGCACCTCGCCTGGCTCTTCCAGCACCAGCTCCATGTGAACCACCTGCACAGCCTCATCGTCAATTCCATCAAGCATAGAGAAACGTGCCTCAAGGGCAGAGAAACGTGCCCCAAGGACATAGGAATGTGCTTCCGGTAAGCAGGAATGTACCGAGACGACATGCTTTTACAATGACGGTCGAGGAGGCCGAAACTACAGGACAAGTCATCACTGGTAATTCCTCCATCCTTTCAACCTTTCAATCCTTGTATATCGTTATACGTTTCCTATATCTAAACCTAAGCTCACACAACTTAGGTACTATACTAGTAGCAACCCTTCCTGCACTCGCACTTTTCGACGCCGGAGCTTCACACTGCTTCATGTCACAATGATTCGTAAGAACGCAAGCGATTCCCGTGAAGCCACTCATTTCAAGCTGGAATATCAGTTCCGGGAATGGAGTCTTGAAGGCAACTTTGGGGTATGATCAGTGCACAGTTGTAGTTTGCGGTTAAGAATTCTACGCAAATTTCAAAGTACTGGACATCCCAAATTTTGAGGTTGTGTTGGGAATGGATTGGCTGGGAATATTCTATGCTACTATTGACTGCCGTCAAAGGAGGGTAGTATTTGAGATACCAAATCAGCCAGTCTTCTATTTCAAAAGTGGAAATAGAACTTTGGAGCCAGGAAGCTACCATGCTAAACCGAAAAATGCAGAAGTGTTCTCTCTACCGGCGAAAGAATAAAAGCCCGAAGTAGTTCGAGAGTTCGAGGATGTGTTCCCTGAAGACATATCAAGTTTGCCTCCCGATCGAGCTCTTGAGTTTAGTATTGATTTACAACCTAGTGCACAACCTGTAATCAAAGCTCCATACCGGTTAAGTCCGGAAGGATTGAAGAAGATCCGCATTCAGTTGGACGAACTGCTGAAGAAGGGTTGGATTCGACCCAGTACTTCAAGTTGGGGATCTCCGGTACTACTAGTGAAGAAAAAAGAAGGTTCCTACTGGATGTATGTGGATTATCGAGCTCTGAATGAAGTGAAGATTAAGAAAAAGTATCCAATACCGTGCATCGATGATCTTTTCGATCAGTTAAGTGGGTCATGTGTCTTTTCAAAACTAGATCTTCGTTCGGGTTATCATCAGGTGAAGGTCTAAGAGTCCGACATTCCTAAGATGGCGTTTAGGACTCGTTATGGTCATTATGAATATCTTGTAATACCATTTGGAGTGACCAATGCACCTGCCATCTTTGTGAACCTGCTGAACCAAGTTTTTTGAAAGTACATGGATAGGTTCGTTGTCATCTTCATCGATGACATCCTGGTGTATTCAAAGAATCGGAAAGAACACGCCGATCACTTACGGATTGTCCTGGAGACATTGCGACAACATCAGCTCTACGCCAAGTACAGTAAGTGCGAATTTTGGCTAGTTCAAGTCGGTTTTCTTGGACATATTGTTTCAGGAGAAGGAATCTTTGTAGATCCGGCTAAGGTGTCAGCTGTCAGTGAGTGGCAGACACCAAAGACGGTGAAAGATATAAGAAGTTTCTTGGGCTTAGCAGGATACTGCCGACGATTCATCGAAAGATTTTCAAAGATCGCAGCACCCCTGACCAAACTCACATGTAAAGATGAAGCATTCGTGTGGTCAGAAGCATATGAAAATGCTTTTTTAGAACTCAAGTCAAGGTTTACCTCTGCACCAATCCTTGTAATACCAGATCAATCTGGAGGATTCGTTGTACATTGTGGTGTGTCCGGTAAAATATTAGGATGTGTTCTACCCCAGCATGGAAAAGTTGTGGTTTTTGCATCAAGGTACACGAGCGCAACTATCCAAAACATGATCTGGAGTTGGCAGCCGTCATCTTCGCTCTCAAGATTTGGCGCCACTATCTTTTGGGAGAACGGGTGGATATATACACTGACCACAAGAGTTTGAAGTATGTTTTTACTTAGAAGGAACTAAACATGCGGCAGAGAAGATGGCTACAACTCATGGCAGACTTCGACATCAACCTACAGTATCATCCTGGAAAGGTGAACGTAGTTCCTAATGCCCTTAGCTGCCATCCATTAGCAATGAACCTCACCGCTCAGTGGAAGTTACAGCAAGAATTGCACGAATTGGAGATCGAAGTAGTTATGCCAGGTAACGCTTCATATTTAATGAACTTACAAGTCCAGCTCACTCTTGTCAATCAGATCAAGGCAGCTCAAGAAAATGATGCCAGGCTACAAAAGATACGAGAACAAGTAGAAAGTGGACTTCGAACTGACTTCATCATCCACGAAGATAGATACTTACGATATGGAAGTCGATTATGGGTGCCAATCGTCCCTGTTCAAGAAGATTTGATGAAAGAAGCTCAAAGCTCTCCTTATTCTGTACACCCCGGTGGCACGAAGATGTACAATGATCTACGGCAACACTACTGGTGGCATGGAATGAAGAGCGAAATAGCTAGAAGCGTAGCCAAGTGTTTGGTGTGCCAGCAAGTGAAGGCTGAACATCATAGAATTGTTGGTCTACTTCAACCGTTACCAATCCCAGAATGGAAATGGCAGCACATTACCATGGACTTCGTGACCGCCCTTCCTCACAGCACGAAAGGTAACGACGCAATATGGGTTATTGTGGATCGACTCACCAAGTCGGCTCACTTTATTCCATTTCGAGTTGGCCAGTAAACCGAGACGTTAATAAAGAAGTACATGGAGGTGAGCATAAATCTAAAGTAACATTTAAACCTTCAAGATGTACCATATTTGATACCCATGAACTAATGCGGGAGATCATGAGATTACATGGAGTACCTTCTTGTATCGTCTCCGATCGTGATATAAGATTCCGATCACAATTTTGGTTGAGTCTGCAAGCTAGCCTGGGAACGAGTCTGAATTTCAGCACAGCGTATCATCTACAAACGGACGGACAGTCCGAGCGAACAATTCAGATTCTTGAAGACATGCTAAGAGCCTGTATGTTAGACTTCGGAGGTTCGTGGGAAGATCACCTACACCTTGTGGAATTTTCATACAACAACAGCTATCAGGAAAGCATTGGAATGGCTCCATTCACAGCACTTTACGGATGGAAGTGTAGTTCACCACTAAGTTGGGATGACATTGGAGATCATGAACTCCGTGGACCAGAGATGATCGTGGCAACTGTGGACGTGGTTCGCACGATCGGGAAAAGAAAGCACATAGCCCAAGACCGACAAAAGTATTGGGCAGATACAAAGTCTCGACATCTGAAGTTCCAACCTGGAGATCATGTATTCCTGAAGATCTCTCCAAATAGAGGAGTGATCCATTTTGGCAAGAGGGGTAAGCTAAGTCCAAGATACATAGGACCGTTCGACATACTCGAACGTGTTGGAGAAGTGGCATACCGTTTAGCACTACCACCATCATTAGAAGGAGTGCACAACGTGTTCTATATATCCTAGCTACGACAATATGTGAGTGATCCCAGCCACATACTTGATCACTCAGAACTCACAGTACAGACTGACCTAACTTGCGAGCAACAACTAGTTGAGATCCTGGACCGAAATATGAAAACATTGCGGAACAAGGAAGTAAATTTGGTCCGAGTGATGTGGAGAAAGGATTCGCCAGGAGAATCAACATGGGAAGGAGAAGAAGATATGCATGCACGATACCCTAACCTATTTGAAAATCAGTCCTTATGTAATTGTAAATTTCGATGATGAAATTTTTATAAGCAAGGCATATTGTAACGACTCTGAAATCACTGTACAGAAATTTTCCTGTTAATATACAGAAAAGAGTAATACGGCCCGTGTAAGAGTTAAAAGTTACTTTTGTTAAATAAAAGAAAGAAACAACTTGTAGCTCACTGGTAAAGCCTTTGCACTGCTGTGACGTAGCCTGTGTGTTCGATTCCCATCAGACACAATTATTTTTTATGATTTTTCTTTTTAATTTTTGGAAGCCCAAGAGTTGCCCGTGCAATACGCGAGAAAAGAAAAAGTCTCAGAAAAATCAAATATGCGCAAAATGGAGTAAATACAGAAAAACCCATGTGGCACAAATCTCGAGGCAATTGCCTCAGATCTGATCGACCAAATTGGCCGTAGGGCTGGCGCCGCCGGTCTGATGAGCTCTAAATTGATCCATGCTTTGCACACTTGTCCCTTCAGCTACCCTTAACTCCTCTGCACTGTTTGATTTCCCTGTAATCAAATAGAAACCATTCATTTCACCATTTAACATCATTTTAATGCTTTTTAATCCAAAATTTTAATTCTCAAATTCAAATTCTTCACTATAAATACCACCCCATGCTTTAGCTTTTCGCCATTCTGAAATTCTAGCAAAAATTCTCTCAAAAAGTTCCTAAGTACAAGTGGTGTCAAGTGGAGTTAGCAACCAAGCTCCTTCCGTCGAAGATCGAAACCGATTCCGGAGATCCTATGATGCCACGAAGCCTCCTCTTCTTCCTTACTCTTTCCTTGAGATTTCCAAACCGTAAGTCCCTCCCAACTCACCTTCTTTTCATCAAAATTCATCTCCTAATCATATATCGGTAAAGTGGAGTTATTCCCGATACCTTTATTTTTAAAACCTAGAACTCCATTTTCCTTTATATATTGGTCAATCTAATTTTACCCCATTACTTGTAACTTTAAGTACAAATGTTTAGATTCAAGTTTAACCAAAATTTTCATGTGAAACGAATAAAACGAACTTTTTCCTTAAAATACCTTGAATTTTATTATCACCTCTTTTTGATATTGTTAAAACAATACTTTTAGGAAAACTTCACGGGGTAACGACCTACCTCCCACTATTTATCGCTTATCCGCATTAATTTTGTGGTGCCTAGGCAAGTGTGTCTAAGGCAAGTGGTTACTTAATTAGACCCGCTATTTTCGGTGATTCGTATAGCGGATACCTCCCACTTACCTGGCACTTACCTGGCCGCAAGGGTAGTAAAGAGGTGATAGAGGATTGACCCTGCGGCTTGCCCTTTGGAAGTCTAGGAGCGGTCTCGAGCTTGTCCTAGGTAACCATAGTTCTATGGTTGTTTGTGCATTTTTTGTGATTTTGTGAGTCAACCCCCAAATCCACTTTTAAAGCAAAACAATCCAATTTTTTTTCTTTTCCTTTTTACCCCCCCCCCTCTTCTTCTTATAATGGGTAATCCAAACAAATGAACTCTTGCCGAGCTTTGCTATCCACAACCGGATATTTCTTTTCTTCGTAATCGCTTCGGTATACCATCCGACTCTCCCATGTCTTTACGAGATCAGATAGAACAAACGAAAAGAAACAGTTGGCCACCTCACTCCAGGTCATATCAACCACATCCAAATTCTACATCTTCTTATATTGATACTCCTAGTGAGGATACCCCTAGATGCATGTCCATTGCTGAGCATATAGCGAGGGCTAACGGCCAAAGTTTCAATCCGGACCAACATCAACCATCACCACCACTTTCTAAAGAAGAACTTCATAATCGGTTTGTGGCATATATGATGTCTATTGAAAATAGCCAACCCATATCAATATTCTTCTTATCATAATGTTGATCCTACTCCTGCCCTATTTTCACAACCATTCAATTCCTATCAATCCTACCCGACTTTTACACCTTCTCTAGACAGTTCTTCTAATCAGTCATTTGGGAGTTTTACTTATCCACAAGAATTTCAATCTTATGCTGAAACCCCTTATCAACCCAAGTGTAGTCTTGAGCGGAAATTAGAAGAAGGTGTGGAATTGATGCGCTGCCTCATAAAGGAATTGGCAGAAAGCATGGCTGAGTATAAACGAGCAACTAGTTTTGAACCAGCTCAAAAAATTTCAGTGTATGATACGGCCATAGGACAAAGTGAGAATTTGGGTAGTGAGAGAGAACTATATACCCTTCCTAATCAAACCTCTCCATTCCAAACTAAAATCCACAACTCCAGTTTCATAGATTCATCGAGTACACCAAATGATTCATCAATTGAAGATAGAATGTCTGATAAGTTGTGTGGCTTTGTAGTGTTTGATTTACCCGATTATGAAGGGTCCATTTCAAGTGAAACCATACCCAACCCTTGTGATCTCTACACCTCCACTCTTGAACCAAAATTGATTGAAAACCAAAATTTTAATGAGGTATTTGAGAATTCTAATCTTCACTTGAATGAGGAGATTGACGTTGGGGATATATTGAATGATGAACCCGAAATTTTGGATGAGTTTGTCCCACCAATTCATCAGGTCGTTTCACTTACTTGTGGTCATCATCTCGAGCCTTTAATTATTCTTCCCTAATCCCGTATGCATCTTGAAGTTGATAATTGTATAACCGAACAGCAGACCGAAATTCAGCCTTTATCTTCCACATCTGGTTCATCGATACTCGACACACCAATTTGTTTATCCATTTCACCTTCTACTTTCTCAGGTTCTTCTTCTATTCTTCCTATAATTTCAGTGAGTGTTGATGAATCACAATCCGATAATTCAAGTTTGATAATTCCAGAAAACCAACTTGATTTGGATACTTTTGAAAATGAGGTAGATGAGTTTTTCGAGTCTCCTACCTCCATAATTTTTGACAAATCAAGTATGATAAATTCTGGCACAAAACATACTGACAGCAAAATGTTCAATTACACCATCGATGAAAGTTTTGAAGAACTTTTTGCTGGCGAACTTGCATTCCTAAACAACACGGATTTTGTGATTAATCAACCTCCACCTATAGAAGTTGAAACACCACCCTTTCTTCTTATAAAATACGAGAATGCCAATATTCCACTCATTTCTGATCATTCGCATTCTCGTTTTTATTTATCATCATCTCTTATCTATTCACATTCACGTTCACGCAAACCATTTCCATACCACCACTTATCTCTTCCCCACTTTTTCTTGGATCTATATAACATGTTCTTCCACCGACCTATACGTTACATCGATAAAATATTTGAATGGTTAGTATTAACTTTTGGTCTTTGTAAAATCTTATATTGACTAAATAACTTTACCCCCTTAAAATGCTTAATATTGTTTAACTCAAGTTTGGGGGGTATATTTTTGGCTCTTAAAAATAAAATTTGTCCTCAAAATTGTGAGCCAAAAATAAGTTTGGAGGAGGATTTTCACTTTCAATTTTTGTTTCCCCCGTTAATAACCTTTCCTCCCAAGTCTATAGGTTTTTGAGATTTAAATGAAACAACAGTGAAGACACTGCTGCAAACAGGTTTGGGGGAGGTTTGTGCTTATTTACGCATTACTTTGCATTATACTATATATAAGCACAAAAAAAATTTGATAATAAAAGTTTGAAAGTGAAAATTTACATATGAAAGATAGGAATGGTTTGAGAAAAACAAGAAAGTTAGAGGTTTTCTTAAACAAAACTAGTAATAAGTACTTATGAGCTGTTGTCTCAAGGGTTAGTAAGATGAAGGAAATTGCCAATCTAAGGATAAAAATAAGTCTGAAAAATAGTCCCTATTGTAGAAGCCAAATATCTGAATGTTGATACCCTACTATACGCACTTACACACATCTTCAAACTTGAGATAGTAGAGGATACCTTGAAATGCTCTTGTCTAAAAGCCTTAGTATGAAGGAAAATAAAATAAAATATATGTGGTGAAGAAAAAAAAATGAACACTGGTTTTGTTATCACCAAGGCAGTAATAAAAAAATATAGCGAGGGTGCTTCATCACCTAGTGCCTTAAACCAACTGGTTTGGGAGTCACTGCTAAGCCTTAGGTGTTGCAAGACGAGGAAAATACTACTTACGCCTAATCAGCAAGCACATGAGTAATTAGTTGGTTAGTACCTCAAGAAATATTAACGGTCGCATGAAAAATGTGTGAGCATATTCCATCTAAATATTCACCGACTAAAAAGTACTAAGGTAGATGGACAAGAGTATGATTGCTTGAATTGAATTCTCCGAGTGTAGGGATGTACAGTTCACACACGTAGGGGTATATGATCAATGTTTGAAAGAAAGATAAGGAGGAAAACTAAAGGCGGTGTTTTATTGAGAGATGATGTGATTTCTAATATTTTTTCACGACCATTAAGATAGGGCTCATAGCAACTGAAAAACTGGTGTAGTTGAAAACTCTTATTTTCTAGTTCTTTCTTTCATAATTCTTATCTTTGTATGTAACTTTCACTATCTTTCTTTTTTCTTCTTTCTCCTTCTCTTGAATAACTAGTTTGCTCGGGACGATCAAAGATAAGTTTGGGGGTATTTGTTCAGTTGATAAAATTGCACATCTAATATGACATTTTCCTACTATTTCTATATAATAAAAGGTGTTTATATAATATATGACACATATGAAGGTTTATCTGTTAAAATACTATTTTCATGTGTTTATATATTATAATTAACATTATGTAGGAAAAAATAAGCATAAATATCCATGTGACATTTGGCCCATTTAAATATGCTTACCTTATTAAAAGCCTTTGACCAATTCTTATTGGTTAAGTTAATATCTCCATAAAACAAACTAATATTATTTGTTGAGTTATTGTGCAGAATTTTCAGGACTGAAATCAAGAAAATCAAAGTTGGCAAAACAAACCTGCCTAATTAAGAAAGCAAACTAAAGAAATCAATTCTGGCAGTGACGAAGAGAAGATTTTCAGTTTCCAGAGATGTGAAAAGATCACCACGTGTCATCAAGATAAAGCCCCAGAAAAACAATGTGATGATCCCCCTACTTGGCCGCGGAACCGCGGCCAAACCCACCTATTGGCCGCGGTTCCGCCGCTGTAACGCTTCAAAAATCGTTTAGGCGGTTTTTCGATAATCAACAAAATAATCAGTCTTTTCCGTAAAAAGTCAAAATAAGTATTTTTCAATATAGGTCTAATTATACAAAATTTAGATAAGATATTGCTAGAAATTGGTCACTAAATTGTCGCTTAAAATTTTCTAGTTATTTAAAAAAAAATCCTTAATTAATTATTTTTAATATTATTTTAAGCTTTTAAAAATACATTAAATTAGTGATGAATACAAATTTAAATGGGTAAATTACACACTTAGGAAACATTATAAACTAAAATCTAGTGTTAATAAAATTTTATCAAGACTTTGCAAGATTTTAGTTCTATGGTTAAAAATT
This sequence comes from Agapanthus africanus, assembly GCA_030015575.1. Classification (NCBI taxonomy): domain Eukaryota; kingdom Viridiplantae; phylum Streptophyta; class Magnoliopsida; order Asparagales; family Amaryllidaceae; genus Agapanthus; species Agapanthus africanus. The sequence continues at coordinate 23,439,531 of CM057339.1, read as the reverse complement.
TAAGCAAAAATGAATTAAAAATGGGGTTTTTTGTGTAAAAATTGATGTGATATGCATTTAATGAGTTTAAAAGATGCTTTTTGTGTAGAATTTTCTACACAATCTCACTCACATCTCCCCCCTCACCCTCAGTCCGAGATCACTGCAGGAAACCCTCCCCATTTTCCACCATTTTCTTGCTTCAAAATTCATGTAAAAATCAACCAAAAATCCACAAATTCCTTCACAAATTCTAACCTAAATCCTATTCCACCGCTTCCCAAACCCTAATTGGTTTAAAACAAGAAGAAAAGAGGCATATTTGGAGGCTAAGTGCAAGGGGATCAACACTTGGGAGGTATAATTTTAATCTAGTTGTTAAATTGGTAGTTTAAATATGTTAATTTAGAAGTTAAAGTGTTAATTTCATTGTAATAGTTTGTTTTGGAAATTCAAGAAAAGGGTTGAAATTTTAATTAGGGTTTGAAACATTGTTAATAAATTAAGTTAGTGTTGTGGCCATCTAGTGGGTTAGTTTGGAAATTTGTGCTAGTTTGTGAACGCTATATCGTTAATTCGCGAGGTTTTCATCGAAATTTGTATGTGAATGCTTACTAGGTTTTTCTTAAAATTAGGAAGTAATTTAATTGTGATATCATGACGATATTATTGGCATCTCCTACGACTTTTAGGGTGTGCGAATGCAGATTTTGGTTTAGTCAGGTTTTAGTTTTGACAGTTGCCCCGAAACGACAATTTTAGTTAAGCTTTTGGTGGGTTTCGTGTGTGTTCCGCGCGTTTAGTGCACGTTGTGCCTAACTTGTCAGTGTTGATTCTTTTATTTTGTGACTTGCATCGTTCTTGATGTGTAATCTTAAGTTTGTGTTGTGCAATTTTAAGATCGATTGCGGAAATATCGGGCGCGGCGCGCAAAGGCAAAGCGGTGGTTGGACCAGATTAGCGAGGCGTCCAGATGAGTAGATGTATACATCTATGGGGAAATCATCTGGATGGCGCGAGGCACCCCATAGTTAGGATCACTTTATTACTTGCAAGCTATATGCATAGTTAGTTAGTTAACCTTCTCATTCATATGCATATGTTTCTAGTTATTCGTCTGCCGGCATTGCATGATTATCTATATACCTATATGTGATATCACTCCTTAGGACACTTACACCTTTACCATTAGCTCATGTTGCACGTGCACTATTCATGTGAACATACACGCCTTGGTAATTGACATGTCACGGGCACTTTAGAACCTGCTTAGTTTAGTATCACCACTTGCACCATACATGATACATCGAATTGCATAGCATGTATATACCTTACATCATCATCATGCTTATATAGATTCCTAGTCACAAATCAATTGCATACCTTTGATATCATAAAAATTTATCATATACAACATGTTGGATATTATGATTTTCTTGAGGATTTCAGTATTGATGAGATTTCAGGATTTGGGGGGAAAACCGCAAGAATTTAACAAAAACTTATTATCATTATTTTTAAAATAAAGTTGCGGTTTTCTCGTGATGTATGTGTCGTCCATCATGAGTTTTCATGTTTTCTGTTGGATTTCGAGACCCAATTCGAGGAGTGGATGAACCGTCTCGGGTACATGGTGGGCCCGGTTTGGTACCCCGGGGCAAGAAGATCAAGTTGTAGACGATGAGCCTGGCAGGGGAAGACTACCTACTGGTGATGTCTGGCGCGGCGGATATCTGGAGGATACTGACCGTTGTCGTGAGATTTGATGATATGGGTCGATCCGGACTGACGGAGCCCGATGTATTGAGACATTGGTATAGTGAGACATTGAGACAGATATATTTCCATATTTGGTGTCGATGCTTGACACGGTTTTCAGATGATTTCATTGATGGTACTTTAGCTATTGCACAGATATTTTTTTTCTAAGTTAAGAATGCAGAGCTTATAGTATTTTAAACACTTAAAGATTTCGTATTGATGTTGCATACATGTGCATACATACTAGTGGCATTACATCACATATAGACATACATGTTGTGACGCATTTGCGTGCATTCTTACGATAGCCTTATTAGATATTACTTGCTACTCACGAGCTGGAAACTCACCCCCGTTGTGCCACAGTGTCTTGCAGGTCGGACCCGTCAGCCTTGTAGCGGCGGGCTTATCTTATCATTGGTTTTTTTCCTCAGACTCACAACATTGCTCGTAGGTGGGTTGCGAGGACACTTTATCTCTTTTTGTACTATCTCTGTATCTAGTATTCTCCATCTACCACTTCTTATTTGTATATGCGACCTAGTGATGAGATTGAGAGATTTGTGTATATGTGGTTTCTCTGGGGTCGAGCTCACTTGAGCCGACGCTGTGTTTTTCTTATTTTTTTGCATTTCTTTATGCTTATTTGCTTGATATTGCATATATATTGTGTGTGGTTGTGATCCGCCTTGGGCGAAGAGCTAGCTCCTGCTTGGGGATGCCATTTTATCGTTACAGGTTATATATCTTGCTGTACCCATTTTTGAGGGCTGGTATTTACAAAGGAGACTCTGCCGAAATTTTCGGAAAATTTTGATGTTTTTAAAACGGGATTAATACAACTTAATTGATTTTAAAGTCGTCTTCATGAAAGGTTTTCCTTCACTCTCATTGGTTGGTTTAGATTTTCTGGCCTTTGGCTGACTTAGGTTACGTTACGCCTTTAGACGTCTCGTAATCTAAGTGTCAGTCACGTTCCGTACCTTCGGGTTATGACAGCCGCGGATTTAAGGAGTTGAGATATGGGATTTTGGTGGTTAGGATCCTAACAACTAGTTTCCAAATTAAGAAACTAGGGTTCTGGCTCTGGAACTATAAATAAGGACCGAGAGCCTCTTGAAAAATTATCAAGCTGAAGAGATCACGAAGTCTACGACAGGCTCACGCATCCAGGCTGATCATCAATGGTTCATCTACCTCCTTAGAAGAGATCGAGAAGCAAACTAGCATTTTGTAATCATTTTCTAAGAGAACAAAGTGTAAATGAATTTTTTTGATTAATAAAGATAGTTGTTTTCTTATTCTATCTCTTTGTAGTTTTAATATGATTTCTCTCTCCATCTCTTCTTCTCCCAACATGCACGAGTAATTCTTCGCTTGTTAGGGTTCAGGGGATTAGGGTAGGTTAATGGATGATGAAATTCCTTAAACTTTTCATAAGTCCTATAAAGTTTATAAACTTTATCAAAAGAATAGTTAACATCCTAATTGGGCGCGCTACCAATTCATTGCTAGTTTCGACCGTGATTAGAGATTAGATTAACAATTGTTTTGGTAAAGGCTAGATATGAATGGAGTTCCATGTCGAGATAGGGGTTAAGAGTGGGAACCCTTTTCCCTCCAGAAACCCTAATCTACATGCATCACTGTCGTTCTAGTTTTAAATCTATTAAAGGATAAAAAGAGTAATCTTTAATTAATCATCCATGACTACTAAATCTTAAAGAACCCTACAAGCCCCTTTCTACTATAAAACCTACATCCGTAGTTAATCTAGATCTATATTCTGCATCCGTGTTTGACATAGATCTAGAACCTACAACCATTCTTCACCATTCTTTATTCTCCCTCCTTTCTTTCTCAACGCGCCTAAAGTAAGATTAAAAGATTCAACATTTCCCAGAGGACGACCCGTACTCATCTCGGTCTAGCTACACGCGACACCGTTATTGATTGGGGTTAACTACAAAGACAACTTTAAAATCGATCAATCAGCCTTATACTACATGTTACCATAGTCCATGAGGTAAGATGGACTCCTCTCGTATACATGAATACCTCCTTTATCAAACTACAAATAACCACGTTAGAATAACTATCTTATACCTGTGAATGATCATATACAATTTTACCGTCCACTGTCTTTTGGTTTCTATTCACATTATATACTATTTTCTCTTACTTCTTTTGGGACTTACCGAGCGCTAGTTCGCTGACGACATTCCTCCCTATTTTGTTTCTTTGGAATGTTCGTCAGGAGAATTGGACTCTGAGGACATAGAGCCGAGTCAGGAGAACTTGGATCAGTTTGCTACTGAACCAGACTACTAGCTTCTTACTACCCGTACTTACTTTCTTTATGTCATTGTTTAGGCATTTGCATTATTATTGTATCTTTTATTTCCAAACAGTTGTATGCAAAGTTGAATGTAAATAAAGTTGTTTCATTTTATTACTCTTGTCATTCTTGCTCATTATTATATTGCTTAATTATGCTTAATATATTTTCATAGTAAAACGTTGCGGGCTTGCCACGTCACCGTTTCCGTCTACTGGGAAGTGGGGCGTGACAGAGAACTAGTAGAGATCATATACACCTTACAATTTCGCTAACCGTTCAGCCAGACCAGTGTTGGTGCTCCGAGGAAGGTCTCCCGTGTTTTCACATAGACCCAATTTAATAAACTCGTTTCCGCATAGGCGTAATCTCGTTAACACTTTCTAAACACCTAATAAGTTAGCTAATTGTGAAGTGAAAATCTCCCGAAGCGTAATACTTACTCATCAGTGGGAATCAAGATCCAACTATCATTGTATGATAATCTTGACGGAAGCCAACCAAAATTACCACACTCCAGAAGGTATGCGCAAACTTGGCAAGTTTCCTTTATATTTGAAAATCCCGATATGCTTTTTGCCCTTAGGACCCAAGTGACCTTGACGAATGATCAACAAATCAAAGGGTCATAGTTAAGTTCAACCCATCATTATCTTGATTTCATTAAACCCACCCGCACGATCCTTGACGAATGATCAACAAAGCCGTACGACTGTCCTAACCAATCCACATATCCATGCAACAAAAAATCACCACTTAGCTACCGTACACTGCGCCTTGACGAATGATCAACAAACGTATCACGCATACTAAGTACCAATGATCTGAAATAATGGAGGGCTACATCTGGTTTTTGGCAAAAAAAAACCTTAACGTAATGAACTTGATATCGTTGAAGGAACTCGAGTGGTTTTGAAAAGGAGTGTTTTAGGCTTCGCTTTTAAAACGAGTGGTTTTGAAGAAAACCAAGTGTTATAGTAACATAAACTTTTGCTTAAGAGCAAAATTTCCGTGAAGGGATCAAGGGTTTTTCCTCTTAGAATGAGAAGCAGGATATTTCTAACCGAATACTTTTATGCAAAGCAAAAGAATACGGCTATAGTTTCAAAATTTGGTTCCAACAAAATCATTGGGTTTGGTTTCCTTGCATATAATGCAGTTCCATCATTACAAGTTTCTAAGCCATACCAGAAACAACCAAAATAATATGCTTTTATATGCCATCCGCATTCGCCACAGGGTCTCAGGTCTTCACCGTAAGGTTTCTCAACTTACGACAGAACGGGGACAGGGTTAACACAGATGCAAAACATATAAAAGTATCTAATATATATATAATATATATATATATCACCATCACAGGCAAGTAATAGTCATTACAGGCATGCGAACAAAGAAAAATATGGAATAACGGATAAATTAGGAGCCCCTCATTTCATTTGAGCCCAAATAAAACTCAACGTTCCCTGGTCATGTGGAAAGCCGGTACAACATCGATTCTAGACCCATACGAGTGCGGAAAGCCACCTGCCAATTTTAGAAACTGGATAACCCACCCTTAATATCATGAGTCGGTCATCCGTCGCTTTCTAAAATCCGCTAACTTCCACCGTGGGTCGATCCTATAACCCTTTCAAGTGCGGCGAGCAACCCGCCAATTCTAGAGCGAGACAGCCCGGTCTCAAACACCATGAGATGGCCACCTTCCGCACTCTAGAACCCGGCTACTCGAGCACTTCTCCAGGGTTAATCCTAGTACAGAAATGATATATATACAATGGTGACACCGACAACATCCTTGTCGAGCCCCAATAAATGACATAATACGGAAACGGGGGCCACAAGTTGGAGCTCGTCTCGAACAAATGAATACAAAATTATAAATTAAAACTGTTCCCCTCCGAAAGATGCGACAGAGACGCGGTGAACGTCTAGCCTGAATTTCGGGGCAGATGCTAATTGGTGCTATCCGTCCACCTCTCCGAAGATGCCAAGTTGATTTATGGAACCATGTATCGAAGGTTTAAACAGATGCGGCCGATGTAGCAGACTTTGTCAGATTCCCCCTCGTTGATGAGGGGGTTTTGATTGTGGGGACGCTCTTCCCTGCAGGCGCAAGCCTCTGCAGTTAATTATGCTACCGCATCGCGGTAACAACTTTCTCCTTCTCCAGATGGTCACTTCGTGTCGTGGGTGTTTGTTTTTTTTGTGGTTGCCCATGGATTGTATACGGAGACTAAGTTATGTTGTCGCCCGTAGGGCGTGGACTAGTCCAAATCCGTATCTTTCTTAGATTTGGGTTTGGGGGGTTGTGTTTAAGGATACGTTAGCCTTATTTGAGGCTCAAATCAACTTAAACGTTCGTTAAGGACATGTTAGTCTAATTCTAGACTAAGATCAACTTAACAGGATCGTTTAGATCCGACAAGAGAGCAATTAGGCTCTATTGTTTAGTTTAATGACATTGCGGTCGATAATTAGTTTAAGGACATTACGGTCCAATGTTAGTTTTAAGACATCGCGGCCAAGGTTAAGGACATCATAGTCCGTGAGCTTAAGGACCTCACAGTCCGGTGTTAGTTTTAAGACATCGCGGTCGAGGTTAAGGACGTCATAGTCCATGAGTTTAAGGACCCCACAGTCCGGTATTAGTTTTAAGATATCACGGTCGAGGTTAAGGACGTTATAGCCCGTGGATTTAAGGACTCCACAGTCCGTAGCAATGTGTGGCCATCGGGACCCGTCACCTCTCTGACGACGTTGAAGGATTACAACGACGGATGTCAGAGGAGTAAAGAGATGTACCTTCGAACAGGGTGTAAATTGATTGGAAGAGCAGTTGTGCTCAGTTCAATTTATATTGAGGACTTATGGCCAGAATTGGGCTAAGTCCAGTTAAAAATGTTTAACATTTTATTCATGTTTGGCCTGTTAGGCCTTTATTTGGGCTCTGCCCTTTTAATAATGCATAGCATTGGGCTCTGACATTGGATGTAATTAAATGCATAGCATTTATCAGGGGCAAAAAGTGGTCTGATAGTGCGCCACGTGGCTTGTCAGGTGCTTTGCGCTAATCAAAGAGCGTATTGCGCTAGCGCATGCAAAGGCGGCACGTGTCATGCTCAGCGCTAAGCGCAAGTCTGTTAGCGCACTGCACTTTATAAGTGCGCTGCGCCAATTTATGGGTGCGCCAGTGAGTGACAAGTGGCGTGCTCTGGCGCAGTGCGCCAGTCCAAGAGCGCAGTGCGCTATATTTAGAAGCGCAAAGCGCAAACGGTTCTGTGACTGACACGTGGCGCGTTTTGACGTTGTGCGCCAATCCAATAAATGCAAAGGCGCAATTCAAGAGTGCAAGGCACTGTCCAATAGCGCAGAGCGCATTTTTGATCAACTTAAGATCAAAGAACAAGTTTATGTTCTCTTAAAAGAGGCTTTGCCTCAAGATTCAAGAACCAAAGCTCTTGTTCTTATCGAAAGGCTATGCCTTTATAGATCAAAAGATCTGTTAATGAAGTAAATTACTTCTTTTAATCTTTTATAATTAGATCTTTCTTGATCTTTTTCTTTTCTATTGAAGATCTTGATCTTGTTCTTAGATCTTTGATCTTTTTGGAAGATGGTTCTTCTTTTTTAATGGGATGATTTCATCTCTGTTTTCAAGAATATAATTCTTTACCTTTAAAGATGAAGAAAATGATCTTCTTTCTTCAAAGGCTTGCCTTTCTTTTCTTTTGAGTTTTTTCTCAAAGTTTGCAAAGGGTTCTCTCTATCTGAAACTTGAAGTCTTGGGGCCTTTATATAGGGCCAATTGATTTGTTAAGTTAGTTAAAGAGATCTTTCTCTGATTGATTTGGGGATATTTCCCCACCGTTGGATCTTTAATCCTAAGGCTTCTGTTTTACAGAAGATAATCTTCTTATTTTAATAAGATTGGAAAGATCTTTCCAGAACAGAATTTTAATTCTGGTTAATTAATAATTTATTATTATTATTAGATCTTTTGACACGTGGCGCGCAGCGCAGAGCGCAGCGCAACTGCGCTAGCGCGCCTGCGTTTGACACGTGGCGCGCAGCGCAGAGCACAAGGGATCTGAAGTGTTGCTTCAATTTTTAAAGTTTGAATTTCAAAACAGAGCTTTGCTCTAATTGGGGGTATGGAAGCGTCGCTTCATTCCAAATCTTGGATTTTGAACAGAGCTTTGCTCTGATTGGGAGAAGTAGAAGCGCTGCTTCATTTTTAAAATAGAGCTTTGCTCTGATTGGGGGGAAAAAATGCCCCCCACCCACCGTTGCGCTTACGTGGCCCAAGCGTGAGCACAGCTGTGGCAACATCTCAATCGTTGGATCAACTTTTGGAAGTTGAAACGGCTCTCAATGCCGATAAATTGGACCTTTGGTCCCTTAGATGATTTTCATCTCCTCTTTGAGAATTATCTCTTCATCAGAGCATTGCTCTCCTGTTAAAAAACTTTTAAGAGTCAGAACTCTGCTAAAATTTATGTTTAAGTTTAAAACTTTCACTAGATTAGGGTTTTACCCATTAAAAGAGCTCTTCTCTTCATAGATCTTTGATCTAAAGAGAACCCTTTTAGGGTTCGATCAATAGAGTTTTGCTCTCTAAAAAGATTCCACTTATGATTTCTTAGTTCATTAATGGAGCTTTGCTCCTTTTAGATCATATAGAAGAACTCTTAAGAGTTTGTTCATAGATCATGAAGATCAAACATGGAATTTTATTTTTGATGAATTACATCATCTTCTCAGAGCAAGGCTCTGAGCATTCTCGGGGAATTTCTTTTAAATTCCCCTAATAATTGATTTTGACATGTGTCACTCCTGTCTGAAGAGCATTGCTCTCGAGGAGTTTAACTCCCCGTGTCTGTTTCTCCTCATTGCTAATCTCCTAATGATGTTTCTTTTAGGCACTATGGCTGTTCATTTATATAGTCTGAACGAGTTCATCGCTTATGAAGATATCCGCGTACAGGGCCGTCACCAAAACCAAGAGTTTACAGATGCTCAGTATGCGGAGATTATGGGTCGTCTGTATGCACGTGTTGGTTGGTTGCTTCATCGCCGTTTCGCTCTCTTGAAAGTCGTATTGGGAGCAATTTGGAGAGCGCTTCCGGCGTTTCATGAGGCTATGCTGCTTAATGCGCTGGATGATGCCGAAGACAAGGTGCATTCAGTGTACCTGTCGGGGCTGATCTCGAAGAAACGGCGAGATAGCCTCATCGATATTCTGCATCAAATTTTTCAACAGACGACGATAATCGCTTCTTATCAAAGGGTGGGGGACATTGTCGAAGATCTTGACACGCGCGAGCGCGAGAGGATGCGCACGAGAAGGGTCAGAAAGGCCAGAAAGACTCTAGACGGCCTTACTTTCGAATTCCTCAATCCATGCCCTGGATCCGAGGTTTTGCCATTATAAACATTTTAATGGCGTTTTTGTTTACCGCTTTTATCAATTTAAGAATTTTCTGGAGTATGAATGGCAAGCTTTTCCATTTCTATGTGTTTGTCTTATGCATTAAACCTTTTTTGCTCATGCATAAATGGGTGCGCTCTGAATGCTTAACCGAATGCAAATCAAATGTTCTCCTAACTTTCGCTTTCTTCTCCTTGCTGTGTTGTTTGACATGTGGTTTTAGCAAGTGCGGTCTGTAGATAGTATATAACTGTCAATCTTGTGCTCTTGGTAAGGTAGCGATGGCTTAGGAAACAGGGTTAGGATCTGTCACCTAAAACTTTTCAACTTTATGAGCCGTGAGGGTCTCATAAATAATTTTCCCCCTACCGGTCGAGAGGATCCCGTAGGTGTAATTTTCTCCTTAAGAATCGTGAGAATTCCTAAGTGTGTTTTCTCTTGAGAGTCGTAAGGATCTCACAAGAGAATTTACTCCCTTACGAGTCGTGAGGACCCGCAAGTGACGGGTGAGGTTGCCCTTATCTACATTTCACGGAGTCAGGGGTTGCTCTGGATGCTTCCAACGGGTTCACTGCCGTGTTTGGCGAGGACCAGGCTCCGCTCTGGACGTTTTCCAGGATACCGTAGTTTAAAGATATTACGGTCGAGGTTAAGGGCATCATAGTCCGTGAGTTTAAGGACCTCACAGTCCATTGTTAGTTTTAAGACATCACGGTCGAGGTTAAGGATATCATAGTCTATGAGTTTAAGGACCTCACAGTCCAATGTTAGTTTTAAGACATCACGGTCGAGGTTAAGGACGTCATAGTCCGTGGATTTAAGGACTCCACAGTCCAATGTTAGTTTTAAGACATCACGGTCGAGGTTAAGGACGTCATAGTCCATGGATTTAAGGACTCCACAGTCTAATGTTAGTTTTAAGACATTGCGGTCGAGGTTAAGGACGTCATAGTCCGTGAGTTTAAGGACTCCACAGTCCAATGTTAGTTTTAAGACATCACGGTCGAGGTTAAGGACATCATAGTCCGTGGATTTAAGGACTCCACGGTCCGATGTTAGTTTTAAGACATCACGGTCGAGGTTAAGGACATCATAGTCCGTGGATTTAAGGACTCCATAGTCCGATGTTAGTTTTAAGACATTGCGGTCGAGGTTAAGGACATCATAGTACGTGGATTTAAGAAATCCACAGTCCAATGTTAATTTTAAGACATCACGGTCGAGGTTAAGGACATCATAGTCCGTGAGTTTAAGGACCTCACAGTCCGATGTTTGTGTGGTTGTTGGGACCCGTCACCTCTTTGAAGACGTTGAGGAATTACAACGACAAATATCAAAGGAGTGAAGAGATGTACCCTTGAACCAAGGTAAAATTAGTGTAAAATCATTGTGGTTGATTGTAAGTTTTAAGACATCACGGTCGAGGTTAGGGACATCATAGTCCATGAGTTTAAGGACCTCACAGTCCGATGTTTGCTCTGGATGCTTCCCACGGGTTCACTGCCGTGTTTGGCGAGGACCAGGCTCCGCTCTGGATGCTTCACACGGGTTCACTGCCGTGCTCTGCGAGGACCAGGATCCGCTCTGGACGTTTTCCACGGGGTCAGAAGTGACATTATCCGTGTTCCACGTAACCAGGAATTTTGCTCTAGATGCTTCCCACGGGTTCACTGCCGTGTTAGGCGAGGACTAGGCTCCGCTCTGGATGCTTCACACAGGTTCACTGCCGTGCTCTACGAGGACCAGGATTCGCTCTGGACGTTTTCCACGGGGTCAGAAGTGACATAATCCGCGTTCCACGTAACCAGGAATTTTGCTCTAGATGCTTCCCACGGGTTCACTGCCGTGATCGGCAAGGACTAGGCTCCGCTCTGGATGCTTCACACGGGTTCACTGTCGTGCTCTGCGAGAACCAGGATCCGTTCTAGACGTTTTCCACGGGGTCAGAAGTGATATAATCCGTGTTCCACGTGACCAGGAATTTTGCTCTAGATGCTTCCCACGGGTTCACTGCCGTGTTCGGCGAGGACTAGGCTCCGCTCTGGATGCTTCACACGGGTTCACTGCCGTGCTCTGCGGGGACCAGGATCCGCTCTGGACGTTTTCCACGGGGTCAGAAATGACATAATCCGCGTTCCACGTGACCAGGAATTTTGCTCTAGATGCTTCCCACGGGTTCACTGCCGTGTTCGGCGAGGACTAGGCTCCACTCTGGATGCTTCACACGGGTTCACTGCCGTGCTCTGCGAGGACCAGGATCCGCTCTAGATGTTTTCCACAGGGTCAGAAGTGACGTTATCCGCGTTCCACGTGACCAGGAATTTTGCTCTAGATGCTTCCCACAGGTTCACTGCTGTGTTCGGCGAGGACCAGGATCCGCTCTGGACGTTTTCCATGGGGTCAGAAGTGACATAATCCGCGTTCCACGTGACCAGGAATTTTTCTCAAGATGCTTCCCACGGGTTCACTGCCGTGTTCGGCGAGGACTAGGCTCCGCTCTGGATGCTTCACACGGGTTCACTGCCGTGCTCTGCGAGGACCAGGATTCGCTCTGGACGTTTTCCACGGGGTCAGAAGTGACATAATCCGCATTCCACGTAACCAGGAATTTTGCTCTAGATGATTCCCACGGGTTCACTGCCGTGTTCGGTAAGGACTAGGCTCCGCTCTGGATGCTTCACACGGGTTCACTGCCGTGCTCTGTGAGGACCAGGATTCGCTCTGGACGTTTTCCACGGGGTCAGAAGTGACATAATCCGCGGTTCACATGACCAGGAATTTTACTCTAAATGCTTCCCACGGGTTCACTGCCGTGTTCGGCGAGGACTAGGCTCCGCTCTGGATGCTTCACACGGGTTCACTGCCGTGCTCTGCGAGGACCGGGATCCGCTCTGGACGTTTTCCACGGGGTCAGAAGTGGCGTTATCAGCGTTCCACGTGACTAGGAATTTTTCTGTAGATGCTTCCCACGGGTTCACTGTCGTGTTCGGCGAGGACTAGGCTCCGCTCTGGATGCTTCACACGGGTTCACTGCCATGCTCTGCGAGGACCAGGATCCACTCTGGACGTTTTCCACTTTGTCAGAAGTGACGTTATCCGCGTTCCATGTGACCAGGAATTTTGCTCTAGATGCTTCCCACGGGTTCACTGCCGCGTTCGGCGAGGACTAGGCTCCGCTCTGGATGCTTCACACGGGTTCACTGCCGTGCTCTGCGAGGACCAGGATCCGCTCTGGACGTTTTTCATGGGGTCAGATGTGACGTTATCCGCGTTCCACGTAACCAGGAATTTTGCTCTAGATGCTTCCCATGGGTTCACTGCCGTGTTCGGTGAGGACTAGGCTCCGCTCTGGATGCTTCACACGGGTTCACTGTCGTGCTCTGCGAGGACCAGGATCCACTCTGGACGTTTTCCACGGGGTCAGAAGTGACATAATCCGCATTCCACGTGACCAGGAATTTTGCTCTAGATGCTTCCCACGGGTTCACTGCCGTGTTCGGCGAGGACTAGGCTCCGCTCTGGATACTTTACACGGGTTCACTGCCGTGCTCTGCGAGGACCAGGATCCGCTCTGGACGTTTTCCACTGGGTCAAAAGTGACGTTATTCGCGTTCCACGTAACCAGGAATTTTGCTCTAGATGCTTCCCACGGGTTCACTGCTGTGTTCGGCGAGGACTAGGTTCCGCTCTGGATGCTTCACACGGGTTCACTGCCGTGCTCTGCGAGGACCAGGATCCGCTCTGGACGTTTTCCACGAGGTCAGAAGTGACATAATCCGCATTCCACGTGACCAGAAATTTTGCTCTAGATGCTTCCCACGGGTTCACTGCCGTGTTCGGCGAGGACTAGGCTCCGCTCTGGATGCTTCACACGGGTTCACTGCCGTGCTCTGCGAGGACCAGGATCCGCTCTGGACGTTTTCCATGGGGTCAGAAGTGACATAATCCGCGTTCCACGTAGCCAGGAATTTTGTTGATTATATCTGTATTTCACGGAGTTGGGATTTGACTCTCGGTCATCTGTATATTGCCGAGTCATGGAACTGGGGGTTGCCGCTGTTCCGCTTTGCTTGATGTTGCGTCTGCTGAGACGAATGTTGAGATGATCTCTAGGCTGTCTATGACCCATCGAGATTTGGCTTCTTCCTCTAATGAAACCTGGGGAGGAGGAGTGTGATTCCTTCTTTGCTTGCACCCCTGGATTGTATACAGGGATAAATGTAATATCACCTGTAGGGCATAAATTTCATTTTTATTTTTCAATTCTTTCTGCGATGCGCTATCATTTTAGCTTTTATATCGCGAAGGTCGCGATTGCCCAATCATTTCGGCTATTTTTCGCGGCGCCCAATCATTTCGGCTATTTATTTTATTTTTACTCGCTGCTTTTTATTGCGAGTTGCCCAATCATTTCGGCTATTTCGCATGCATATATTTTTACTTGCTGATTTTGTCGCGAGTCGCCCCATCATTTCGGCTATTTCGTATGCATGTATGGCATGCTGGCTTTCTGCTGCAAGCTTGGGATTAGATACCGATTTCAGCATCAGCACCGCTACAACCGGGATATTGCCAAGAGCGAATCATCATTTGTCTCTGTCGATATCGAACAAAGGTGGCTTAGCAAACAGGGTTAGGGTCCTGTCGACTAAAGCTTTTGACTTCATGAGTCGTAAGGGTCTCACGAAGGTATTTCTCCCTGCGAGTCATGAGGATCTCGTAGGTGTGTTTTCTCCTTAGAAATTGTGAGGACTCCTAAGTGTATGGCTTCTCGTAAGTCGTAAGGATCTTACAAGAGGGCTTTCTCCTTATAAGTCGAGAGGACTTACAAGGGCTGTTCACTGTGCAAACATATCCCTAGTCACGGATGGGACTTTGTTAGGGAAATGTTTATTCACGCCCGTGGATTGTATACAAGGGTCAGCGTTGAGCCGCTTGTAGGACAGTATCGGAGGTTGTGGGGGTTGCTTAAGAACAGGTTCAGGTCTCTGTAACTTAAGACTTTTAAATCTTATGAGCCGTGATGGTCCCATAAGAGAGTTCTCCTTACGAGTCGTGAGGATCTCCCAAGTGCAATTTCTCCTTAGGAATCGTGGGGATCCCTAAGTGTGTTGCTCCCTTGTGGGTCGTAAGGATCTCATGCGGGTGGTTTCTCCTTACAGAGTCGAGAGGATCCTGCAAGTGTCTTTTAATGAGGTTGCGCCCTTTCGGGTTTTCACAAACACCCGCCGGTAGCCCTGCTGTTTTTACTCACGGACCTCTTTCGGGTTTTCATCCGTGCCCATTTTGCTTATGGACATACCGTTTTCTTTTTTTTTCTTTTTTTTGTATCAGCTTTGGGATGCTGCAATCCACCGTAGTTTATCGACATCTCGGTCAGCAGCTAGTTTTAGGACATAGTGGTCCATTATTAGTTTAAGGACGTTTCGGTCTGCTGTTAGTTTTAAGGACGTTTCGGTCCGTTGTTGAAGAAGGCCTGTCACTACTTATAGAGTTTAGGCTTAGGAAGATAGCGAGCGGACATAGTCATCGTCATCTATCATTGACCTGGGCCGTGACTCGTTAGGAGTAGTATTTTTTCAGGAAGCGACCATTTATTGGCCTGAAAGGCCTTTCGCCATGCATGTCCATGAGTAGATAGGCTCCACCCTGGTAGACCTTGTCTATGATGTATGGGCCTTCATAGTTCGGCTCGAATTTTCCCCGCTTGGCGCGATTGGGGATCATGGGTCTTTTGACCACTAGCACGAGTTCGCCTTGGCAGAATGTCCTCGGCCTGGTCAATCTTTCATATGAGCGCGTCATCTTTGCTTTATAAGCTTCCAGATTTTGTTGCGCTATGAGCCGGGTTTCATCAAGGGCATCGAGCTCCTCGAGCCGAAGGTGAGCATTCTCTTCGTCTGTTAGCTCGTAATGAACTGCCTCCCGTAAAGAGGGTAACTCTATCTCGAGGGGGAGTACCGCTTCTGTACCGAATACCAACGCGTACGGTGTTGTGTTCGTGGCCGTCTTGAACGTAGTTCGATATGCCCAGAGAGCTTCTTGCAGTCTCTCGTGCCAGTCTTTCTTATTTCGAGACACCGTCTTCTTTACGATCTTCGTCAAGGTTTTATTGAAAGCCTCCGCTAGACCGTTGGCTCGGGAATTATAAACCGAGCAGTATCTCCAGTCTATGTTGTGCTGTTGTACGAAGCGGCTGATCTTATGGCTTCTGTAGGCTGGCCCGTTATCGGAGATGATCCGTCGAGGAGTTCCAAACCGATAAATAACGTGCGTCTTGAAGAAATGGAGGATATTCTCCGTCTTCACTTCCCTCAGCGGTACTGCTTTTGCCCATTTGGAGAAATAATCAGTCGTCGCCAAAATGAATCGATGTCCCCTGGACGATGCTGGTTCGATGGGGCCGATTATGTCGGTTCCCCACATTTCGAATGGCCAGCTAGCTACCATTGGATGTAGTGGATTTGGATGCTGATGGATAAAGTCCCCATGAATCTGGCACGAGTGGCATTGCTTTGCATACTCGATGCAGTCATGGATCATCGTGGGCCAATAATAACCCATCCGTTTGATCTTCAACTTAATCTTCGGGTCTGCTTGGTGAGAACCGCAGAGTCCGTCGTGAACTTCTTGGACGACTCTTTTCGCCTCTTCAGGTCCCAGGCATCTCAACCACAAAGCATCAAATGACCTCTTGTACAGGGTATCGTTGACGAAAGCGAAAGACAGAGCTCGTTTCATGAGCTGATGTCTTGAGGATGCATCTTCAGGGGTTCGATGGGATTTGAAGTAGTCTATAAAGACTTCTCTCCAATCGTCAACCGTTTCTTAGTCTTTTATTTGCAGGGCCGTCTGCTTGGTCGCTTCCTTTTCTTCGGACGACTCCGGAGATATCTCCGCCGGTGCAAGAACTCGACGGCTTTGCACAACGATCCTCACGTCATCGAGGTTCTCGTCGGCCAATTCTTTAGCAAGCTTGGCTAAAGCATCCGCTTTGCTATTTTTCGCACGCGGTATGCTTTCCAGCATGTAGGAGGGAATTTGAGTCAGCGGTTGTTGTACTCTCTCGCCATACTTCACCAGCTCTAGCATGCACGTCTGATAGTCACCATTTACTTGACTAACGACCAGTTGGGAGTCTCCGTATATGAGGAGGTCTTCAATTCCCATGTCGATGGCGATCTCGAGGCCTGCTATCAAAGCTTCGTATTCAGCTTCATTGTTCGTCCTCGGCTCTGTCAAGGAGAAGGCGAAGCGCATTATCCCTCCTTGTGGGGTCACGAAGATAAGGCCTACCCCTGATTTGATTATGGGCGTGTTTTATTTGCGCTTTTTCATGGAAGACGCTCCGTCAAAATAAAGTTCCTACCGGGTACCACTTCCGTCGATCGTGTCAAACGCATGTTCGTCTGGCAGTTCGCAATTCAAGGGAGAATCGGTCGGTATCGGATATTCAGCGAGGAAGTCGGCAATGGCTTGGCCTTTCACTGCCTTAAGAGATTGATAAGTTATTGAGAACTCCATCAAGAGCAAGG
The DNA here is from genome assembly GCA_030015575.1 of Agapanthus africanus. NCBI lineage: Eukaryota > Viridiplantae > Streptophyta > Magnoliopsida > Asparagales > Amaryllidaceae > Agapanthus > Agapanthus africanus. The sequence continues at coordinate 23,422,487 of CM057339.1, read as the reverse complement.
CCCATTTAGCGAGTCGTCCCGTCAATATGGCCTTCGACATCAAGTATTTAAGAGGGTCCACCTTCGATATGAGACGGACTTCATGCGCCAACGCATAGTGCCGGAGTTTCGTTGTCGCGAAGATCAATGCTAGGCAGTGTTTTTCGATGGGAAAGTAATTGCTTTCTGCCCCCAGTAGAACTCGACTCAAATAATAGAGAGCTCTTTCTTTCCCTTGATCGTTCTCTTGTGCCCATAATGCACCTAAGGAACCTTCGAGGGCTGTTGTATAAAGAATAAGGGGCTTTCCCTTGACCGGGGCGGCCAGCACTGGCGGGTTCTGCAGATACTGCTTGATTTCGTCCAGCGTGCCTTGGCATTTGTGATCCCAGACGAACGGGGTCCCTTTTTTCATCAGGTGACTGTAAGGACGGTACTTGCCTGAGAGATTGGCTTTAAATCGCCGAATATATGCGAGCTTTCCTTGGAGAGACCGCAGCTGCTTGAGAGTCCTTGGCGGGGGCATTTCCATAATCGCCTTGATCTTTGACGGATCTATCTCGATACCTCGGTGTCGGACGATGAATTCTAGGAATTTTCCCGAGGAAACCCCGAACGCGCATTTGAGAGGGTTCATCTTCAAGTTGTATTGCCGAAGGCATTGAAATACGATCTTCAGATGCTCGAGGTGTTCCTCGTATGATTTGCTTTTCACCACTAGGTCGTCGATATAGCATTCGACGATTTCATTTATGAGGTCATCGAAGATCTTCATCATGGCCCTCTGATAGGTGGCACCGGCGTTCTTTAGACCGAAAGGCATCACCTTATAGCAGAATATACTCAGAGGGGTCCGGAAACCGGTGTGCTTCTGGTCTTTGGGATGCATCTTTATCTGATTATATCCTGATGAGCCGTCCATGAAGGAGAAAACTTCGTGAGTGGACGCGTTGTCTATCATCAGCTCAATGACCGGTACTGGGAAATCGTCCTTCGGGCAGGCTTTATTGAGATCCCGAAAGTCCACACAAATGCGCACCGTCCCATTTTTCTTCATCCCCGGGACGATGTTGGCGATCCATTCAGGATACTGTACTTCTTGGATGAAACCAGAGTCGATCAGCTTCTTGACCTCGGCGTTGATGCTTATCTCAAGCTCGAGCCGCATCCTTCTTGGTGCTTGTTTGATTGGCTTGACGTCCGAGGATATCATCAATTTGTGGACCGCAATCTTTGGATCTAATCCTGGCATTTCGGAATAATTCCATGCGAAGCAATCTCTATGCTGCATAAGCACGTCTTTTAGCGCAGCCACCCTTTCTTCAGATAGCAGCTCACTGACGAATGTAGGTCGCGGGTCACTTGTCGTCCCCAAATCAATTTTCTTGAGGTTATCTGCAGTGGTGTGTATTCCATCTTCCAACTCTTTCGGTGCCGGGGGAAACTCCGAGATCACCTCATCATCATTGTTTTCAAAGCACCCGGGGAGGTCATCCATATTCTCAGGCTCTTCTTTTGATATCGTTATCATATGACAAGTACGAGCCAGCTTCTACGACCGATGTTGATCTGGTTCTACTCTCACGGCTTTGGGTTCATGCTTCTGCGGCGGAATTATCCTCCGACTGCTGGACAGAGCAAACTTGCCGAGATGATATTGGTCTTCGACCCAGTTCTTGAAGGTGAAGCAGTCTTCGATAGGATGTCCTATTGCCCTATGATAGGAGCAATAGTCTGGATGAGAGGCCTCGTTAGCTTGCTCAGGGTGCTTAGACTCCGGGAGGATAATCAGCTGATGTTTTATAGCAAGATCAAGTATCTTCTTTGTCTTGTCTTGAGGAAAAGAGTATGCTCGACTCATCTTCTTCATAAGGGACAAATCCAGACCGCTCGATTCCCGATCGCGTGACTTCTTGGTCCCGCTTTGTCGTTGCTGAACGCCTTTTCCGCTCTTTGGCTTGTTTCGGCCTCTGCGTCGAGTCTTTTGTAAAACAAGTTGACAGGGAGGGGCATTTTCATCTTTCGCAGCCTGTTGAAGAAGGCGCTGAGTCCTGGCTTTCTCGTAGATGGCCATTTCACGATTATGGTCGTCTCGAACTTTTTGACCAGCTTCCCTTATAAGCTTGTCCATTTGTTCTTTGAACGACGGACTGGGCATTTTCAGGTCGGGGGCTTTCTCCGGTTTAGGGTTAGCACTCTCCCATTGAGCATCTCCTTCTTCATCAAAGTCATGTACGACATAGCAGTCGCGGAGCAGCTCCCGTTTCTTGGACCGAACATATCCAAGCCCGATAGCTTCCATTCTCCCGTTGGGCAACTTGCGCTGAGTTCCGGGAACATTCCAGATCCTGTCATAGAACCTAGCTTTTCGAGCGGTTTGTTTGAAGGGTATCCCTTGGCGCTTCAACAGCATTTTCAAGCCTTCTGTATAATATCTAGGCAGACGGATGGGCTGGAGCCTGTCAAGTGTAGAATCCGCGCATTGCCAGATTTCTTTCTCCACTTTGGTTTCCCCGGAGCGGTAGAATAGGATCACCTTTTTGCCTTCTCGCTTGGGAGGGACATAGAACGTCTGCAGCTCTTCCACATTGTAGGTATCAAGCGCGTCGAGTTCTTTATGATGCTTGGGCGGAACCATGGTAATTTGCAAAATCTGATTATCACCAGCGAATGCTTGTAGTGAAGGCCGAGCGGAGAATATAGCATGGACCTCATCTTCCGAGTCACTGCCAAAGATCAACATGGGAGCGGATGGTCCCGGATTGTTGTGCTGAGGTGGACCTGAATAAACTATCGCTTCCTTTTCTTCAGTATCACTCCCGAAGACTGGAATGGTGGTGATAGCTTTGTTCTCCGGTTTGTGACATCTCTCCATGTCCTCGAAATCTGGCAAAAAGTATTTCGCATCTTCGTACTTGCGGACTTCGTTCATGGAGAATGGGTTCAGCTCTCCTGTTACAGTATACTCGAGACTATCCTTGAAATACTTCATACACTGATGTTGTGTAGAAGGGATGATGTTGTACTCGTATAACCAAGGCCGGCCGAGTAAAGCGTTGTAGCATGTCTTGGCGTCAATGACATGAAATTTAATATTCGTGACAAGCAACCCGAATCGTAATGTCAATATCACAGTCCCGAGAGTCCGCGATGAATGGGAGTCAAAACCAGAAATGGTGATTTTATCACGAGCGAGATGCTGGACGCTCATGCAGATTTCTTTTAACACCCGCACGTTAAGGAGATTAACGAAAGACCCATTGTCGACCAGGATTTTGCTAATCTTTATATCATGGCAGTATCCTGAGACATAGAGGGGACGGTTGTGCTCGCACGTCCCGAGGAGGTCTTCGTCGCCGAAGGTGATATCAGCCGTGTGTACTTCCTCCAGCTCATCCTTCATCTTTTCTTCGGCAAGGAATGCTTTGAATTTCTCTGGCTCTTATAGCGCCTTGACCAATGAATTTCTCGCTTCTTTGGATAATAGAATGGCGTCGAGAATACTGAGCTGCGAGGGTAACTTCCTTAAGTGCGCCAGAACGTTGTAGTCCACCTTTCTCTTCTTTGGCGGGTCTTTGGCAGTCAGCTCTTTCAAGACTTGGTCATCCAGGGCGATATCCTCGGAGACCTTTTCTTTCCCCTTATCTTTCTTACTCGTGGGTCTGAGATTCTTTTCTGGGAGCGTGCGATTGCGCAGCTGGATGTTTTCACAGGCCTTCGGTTCTTCCTCCTTCCCCAATGCGGATTCTTTGAAGAGGGGGCCAAGAGCCATTTCTTCGTCAGAGTCGCTTCCGAAAGTGAGAATTTGCGATTCCCCGGTGTTGACCATGCGACAATTACTGGTAGTTCTTTTATGCTCTTCGGTCGTATTTCTTTGTTCCCGACGAGTTTTGCGTTTCATCCGCTTAAAATATTGTTGGTGAGCAACATACCCTTACCACCATCTTTTAAAAGCGTCTCATTCCTCGGTGGGGTGCGAAATCTTTCGATGATATGAGCAGTAGCTAGGATGCATCTCTGCTTCACCGGGAGTATTTCCTTCGGAGGGTGGTAGCTTCATTCCCATTGATATGGCTTTAGCAAACCTTTTCCTCGTCTTGAACTTGTTTTTATCCATGACGGATGTCCTTTGATTCGGCGGGAGTGTCTCGACTCTTTCATCTAGTCGCCGGCGTTTGGCTCTTTCAAATATGGCTGTCTCGCGCTCCCGATCAGCTTTACTTTTTAAAAGAGCCGTGTTCAGGAATGCATCAATTATTTCATCTGACGGCTCCAGAAGTTCCGGCTTAAGATTTGCCCCCAGCTTCTCAGTGCAAGGAGTTTCTTCATCGTCTATTGACGAGTGAGAGATCACATGACAACTTGCCACGTACTCCTCAGATCCATCTGACGAGTCTTCTCCATCATCTTCGTCCTTAAGGACGTGGTTGAGGAAATCTTGGAGCATGATTGGAGTTCGCACCTTCTGATTATACTCTTCCAGCGCGTCAATCTGCTTCTGCAGATCCGTACACTTGTCGCCAGGCTTCACGGGCTTTTTGGATCTCTTCTTCTTCTTCTTCTTCTTTGAAGATTTTGACGGCTGGGTGCGAGTGCTTGGGCCATCACCACCAATTTTTGGAGTTGGGCGCGACTTCAGCATCCCTTCGATGATCTGGGGTTCTAACGGGTTCTTCCACCTGATCGCCGGACATGTCTGAAGATCATTCAGCATCCTTTTGGTTTTGGCTGAAAGCACAACCTCCCACGGAGTTTCTTCAACAAAAGAGCGCGTTGCCCCCAGTGTGTCCGTCTTCTTAGGAGTGTGCGGTTGTGGTGGGTTTACTTTCCACTTCTCAGACAGCGCAAACTTGCCTTGTAGGTACTGATCTTCGATCCATCCCTTAAAGACGAAGCAATCCTCGATCGGATGGCTTACCGTTTGGTGGTAAGGGCAATAATTGGGATTGTTCACTTCGCTGGGCTGCGGTGGTGGTCTTGGATTCGGCAAATTGATAAGCCTGTTGCGCACCGCCAGCTCGAACAACCTCTTCATTTTGTCCCATGGGAATGAGTAAGGACGCTTCATTTTCTCATTGTAATAGCGCTGTCTCTCCTCCAGTTGATCCGCTAGCTTTGGGGCACTGGGCTGCTGTTGGGTGTTCGCAACGAAGGTCGCCTTCCCTTTACCCTTGTCGTTCCGCGGTTCCGGTTTTGGGGGAGATGGTTTGTGACCCATCTGATCCATCTGAGCTAGCTTGTCGATGAAAGCCTGGAACGTGGTCGGTTTAAAGAACATCATGAACTGCGAAATAGTTTCATGAGGGTCTAAGATGCCCACGAACATGCCCACCGCTGGTGCTTCTTCGATGCGCTGTTCGCACTTCGACTATAGATTTCGCCATCGGATTGCGTATTGAACCCAAGTCTCGCCCGGCTTCACCCTTGCATTGATCAACGCCGTTATTGGGGTGCGTTCGCTGGCGCTCGCGAATCGCTGGGTGAACACAACTCCATCTCTGCGAAAGTCTTGACGGAGTCATTTGGAACCTCGGAGTACCACTCAAACGCCGTCTCCGATAAGCTGCCGACGAATTGGCGAAGCAGAAGCTTATCATCGCCCCCGGTGTTGCCACAAAGAGCCTTGAACTGGGCGACATGTTGATGGGGATTGCCTGTCCCCTTGTAGACATGGAATTTCGGGATCGTGTAGCCCGATGGGTACTTTATCTGATCATACCAGCCTGGATACGGTCGTCCTGTTTTGACAACTTGGCCGGCTACCTCATTTGCCTGGTGAACTCTTATTTGCTGAGCAATATACTCATCCAGGGCAGCTTTAGAGATTGTTTCCTCTTTGGCTGTTGAAAGAGCCGGAGGTGGATTTGACGTTTCTCCTCTATCGTCCTCGAGGATAATTGGAGGAACTTCGGCTGGAGAGTCATGCTGGATCATCATACCCACCATGTCTTGGAAGAGAATAGCCATTTGCCTTATATTGGCCGCTTGTTCCACAGCCTCCTTATCCTTATTTTCGAGCATTCTACGAAGGAATTCAGTATCAGTCTCGTGTTCGCGACGTTGTTCCGATGACGCCTCCGGGGTGTCTTTTGGCCCGGTAAGTGCGGCCATGGCGGTCAGCATCTCCTGAAGCTTCTGCTGTTGCTGTTCCTGAGCTCTTGTGATGGATCGGGTGAGTGGTCGGTGGCCCGTAGAAGCGCGGCTATCTTCCTTTCCGGATGCCATGTAAACGGTATGGACCGTTATGCCCCCAGACTTAGGACGTTTGGGCTCGACGTTTTTATGGTCTGCCACGTTCACAGGGGCTTTCTCTGGCCTCCTTCTTTTCTGAGTGGTTGACGTTGAGGGGGCCGCGGCAGTGGGCACCCAAGTAGTCGTCATCTTTTGTGGTTTAACAGGACGGTTTTCTTCCTGTCGGGCCTTCAGCTTCTTCTGCTGGCGGGGGTAATCTTGATCAACCACTAAGCCCCGGACCTGCCGCTAGACTTTGTAGATCTTGAAGGACAGCCGCTGAGGGGACTGTTCTGGCTTGGCTTCCGCAACATTCTCCACCGGAGGAGGAGACCTTTTTAGTACGGCGGTAGGAGAATTCCTACGCACCTTATTTAGCAGCTCAAAGCTGTTCCCGGTTGGAACGGCAGCATTAATTTCCGCCGTCGGGGCTGGTGGAGTTAACCCAGAAGGAGAGTTGCCTCTTGACTTCCTCACCCGGCGCCAGTGGCGACGTCGAGCATGTCGAGCTGATGGAATTGGCTCGGTGACGGGGATGGCCTTGTCTTGCCCCCTGTTCAGGTGAGGGGCCGTTGCCGGTGTCAGCCTGTTAAAGATTGATGTTCTTTGAGTAGCAGGAGCGGGAGTTGGGACGGTCAGTCTTGTAAAGACCGACCCCTTGGCAGGAGGAGCCGCCTTTACGACTTCAGGAGCAGGGTTGGTTACTCTCTTCGGACTAACCTTCTCCGGGATTGCAAGCTTCATTTTGGGCCCACAGGAATTTTGGCCCAATCTAGAGAAGACCGAGGCGCTGGTGCTGGACGACTCGTTAAGAGGGGCCGCAGTAGCTGTAATTCGATCGAAGACCGACTTCTTGGGAGCTTCTGGTACGAGCACGGGAGCAGTGAAGCTTGTTGGCGGGAGCATGGTCCCGAAAAACAGTCCAGTAGTAGCCTGGGTGACCTGTTCTACCGGCATCGTAAACAGGGACGCTGCTTGAGGTCCATAAGCTACACCTCCAGGTGAGGCGGAGCGTAGGTTGCAGTTGGAACATCTCGCACAAGTGGACGCCATTGATTCTTTGCTTTCTGCAACAGGCAAAACGCCAAATCTTAGTGCCTTGAAACCCAAGGGCAACTATTAGCAAATCGCGATTGGTTCGCGAACACTACACACGAAGTGTGGAATGGAAAGAGGAAAAGGTCCCACCGGGCGTGCCAGAATCTGTTCCCTTCCGAAAGACGCGATAGAGATGCGGTGAACGTCTAGCCTAAATTTCGGGGCAGATGCTAATTGGTGCTATCTGTCCACCTCTCCGAAGATGCTAAGTTGATTTATGGCACCATGTATCGAAGGTTTAAACGGATGCGGCCGATGTAGCAGACTTCGTCAGATTCCCCCTCATTGATGAGGGGGTTTTGATTGTGGGGACGCTCTTCCCTGCAGGCGCAAGCCCCTGCAGTTAATTACGCTACCGCATCGCGGTAACAACTTTCTCCTTATCTAGATGGTCACTTCGTGTCGTGGGTGTTTGTTTTGTTTGTGGTTGCCCGTGGATTGTATACGGAGACTAAGTTATGTTGTCGCCCATAGGGCGTGGACTAGTCCAAATCCGTATCTTTCTTAGATTTGGGTTTGGGAGGTTGTGTTTAAGGATACGTTAGCCTTATTTGAGGATAAGGTCAACTTAAACGTTCGTTAAGGACACGTTAGTCTAATTCTAGACTAAGATCAACTTAACAGGATCGTTTAGATCCGACAAGAGAGCATTTGGGCTCTATTGTTTAGTTTAATGACATTGCGGTCGATAATTAGTTTAAGGACATTACGGTCCAATGTTAGTTTTAAGACATCGCGGTCAAGCTTAAGGACATCATAGTCCATGAGCTTAAGGACCTCACAGTCCGGTGTTAGTTTTAAGACATCGCGGTCAAGGTTAAGGACGTCATAGTCTATGAGTTTAAGGACCCCACAGTCCAGTATTAGTTTTAAGACATCACGGTCGAGGTTAAGGACGTCATAGTCCGTGGATTTAAGGACTCCACAGTCCGTAGCAATGTGTGGCCGTCGGGACCCGTCACCTCTCTGAGGACGTTGAAGGATTACAACGACAGATGTCAAAGGAGTAAAGAGATGTACCCTCGAACCGGGTGTAAATTGATTGGAAGAGCAGTTGTGCTCAGTTCAATTTATATTGAGGACTTATGGCCAGAATTGGGCTAAGTCCAGTTAAAAATGTTTAACATTTTATTCATGTTTGGCCTGTTAGGCCTTTATTTGGGCTCTACCCTTTTAATAATGCATAGCATTGGGCTCTGACATTGGATGTAATTAAATGCATAGCATTTATCAGGGGCAAAAAAGTGGTCTGATAGTGCGCCACGTGGCTTGTCAGGCGCTTTGCGCCAATCAAAGAGCGCATTGCGCATGCAAAGGTAACACGTGTCATGCTCAGCGCTAAGCGCAAGTCTGTTAGCGCACTGCGCTTTATAAGTGCGCTGCGCCAATTTATGGGTGCGCCAATGAGTGCTCTGGCGCAGTGCGCCAGTCCAAGAGCGCAGTGCGCTATATTTAGAAGCGCAAAGCGCAAACGGTTCTGTGATTGACACGTGGCGCGTTTTGACGCTGTGCGCCAGTCCAATAAATGAAAAGGCGCAATTTAAGAGTGCAAGGCACTGTCCAATAGCGCAGAGCGCATTTTTGATCAACTTAAGATCAAAGAACAAGTTTATGTTCTCTTAAAAGAGGCTTTGCCTCAAGATTCAAGAACCAAAGCTCTTGTTCTTATCGAAAGGCTATGCCTTTATAGATCAAAAGATCTGTTAATGAAGTAAATTACTTCTTTTAATCTTTTATAATTAGATCTTTCTTGATCTTTTTCTTTTCTATTGAAGATCTTGATCTTATTCTTAGATGTCTGATCTTTTTGGAAGATGATTCTTCTTTTTTAATGGGATGATTTCAACTCTGTTTTCAAGAATATAATTCTTTACCTTTAAAGATGAAGAAAATGATCTTCTTTCTTCAAAGGCTTGCATTTCTTTTCTTTTGAGTTTTTTCTCAAAGTTTGCAGAGGGTTCTCTCTATCTGAGACTTGAAGTCTTGGGGTCTTTATATAGGGCCAATTGATTTGTTAAGTTAGTTAACGAGATCTTTCTCTGATTGATTTGGGGATATTTCCCCACCGTTGGATCTTTGATCCTAAGGCTTCTGTTTTACAGAAAATAATCTTCTTATTTTAATAAGATTGGAAAGATCTTTCCAAAACAGAATTTTAATTCTGGTTAATTAATAATTTATTATTATTATTAGATCTTTTGACACGTAGCGCGCGCGCAGCGTAGAGCGCAAGGGATCTGAAGCGTTGCTTCAATTTTTAAAGTTTGAATTTCAAAACAGAGCTTTGCTCTGATTGGGGGTAAGGAAGCGTCGCTTCATTCCAAATCTTGGACTTTGAACAGAGCTTTGCTCTGATTGGGAGAAGTAGAAGCGTTGCTTCATTTTTAAAACAGAGCTTTGCTCTGATTGGAGGAAACAAAAACTATACAAGTAATAACACGATGGCCTATCTGACACGACAATCCGGCTAAACCATCACAAGATATATATATATATATATATATATATATATATATATATATATATATATATATATATCACACCAACAAGCAATAACATATGTGCAACCCCGTCTAGTCGAACATATAGCAATTAGATGACGTTTAAAAACACATACAAACAAGCGGATCATAAATGATGCAAAAAATTCGATCGAAAAGTTTCCCGAGTTGCCCGAAACCAAAGATAACACCTAGTGAAATTTGGGCAAAAACAAAGTATACCAAAAATCAAGTTTCCAACATTCCAAACAATTGACAAAATCCAGGGACTTTTTGCAAAAAAATAAGCCAACCAAACTGGAATTTCGGTGGCCAAAACTCGGCCAAATGGCCTCGGGGTTTGTGCCAAGTTTCATTTTAAAAAAAGAAGTCCTCTGCGGTACTTTAAAAAAAAATTCAGGCAAAGTTTTAAAAAGGACAGTAGCTTAAATTCTGAAACAAGTTACGGGAAAGTTTTCAGTCTCGAAACTAAAATATCGTCTAACTCTCGATCTAGTGTTTGTGTTGGTTTTGATACCAATAAAAGTTCTTAGTGCCCTAGCCGCTATAATCGCAGCCGATGCGGAATCGAAAAACAAAATTTTTATGGAGAGTATTAGAAACTAATCCCTGGTGATCGTTCCAAACACTAAACCGGTAAACTAAGCATACAAGGTTTAGGGATTACAATTTTTGTCACGTGTCCACCCAATTGTTGAAGACCCCTCCAAGTTTCTCGTAGGCCGTCTGGAATAAACTTAAGAGGCGACCGTCCTTACCAAAGATAATCCACCCGAGAGAAACCGATCCAAACTCCAATCTCACCTAGTAAAGCAACCGACGCTCCAAGTTTGTTAGAAATAGAATGTGAGGATATATAATTTTTTTCACTATCATTTTCACTCTAAAACAAAACTCAAAAGAAAGTAAGAGGAGAAGAAAGGAAAGAGAGTGTATATGTGTGAATGAATGAGAGTTGAATGGCTTCATATCATTTTTCAACCATAAGAAAAACTATGTCATAACTATTTTGCAATAAACAATTGAAACCTATTCCTCTCTATATGCTCTCAACCATACCAAAAACTACATCACCCTCCACCTCATTTCCTAAAAAGAAAATCAAATAATGAAGCGTCCTCCTTCTAGAAATATTCCGTATAAATATGGAATACAACCCGTTATATATATCGAAATACATATACGCATATCCGTATAAAAATACAAATAGCCAAGAGAGAGAAAATGAATAGTGAACATAATACTAGAATATATATATAGAGAGAGAGAGAATAATGGAGAAAAGAGGCCATAGGAGGGGATTTCCTCCTATGGCGTGGAAAAAATATAACCTCCACCAATTTTTTCGACGATCGGCCCCCATCATCTTCATCATTATCATCTAAGATGTGGGCACACCAAATTTCATGTGATTCTATACCTTTTTCACCGTTGATTTAGCAATGTAAAAAGTTTTATTGTCGATAAACCGTTAATTTTGAACCCACTAAATCAACAGTAAAAAAGTTGTGGAATCACATGAAATTTGGTGTACGCACATCTTAGATGATAACGATGATGATGATGGGTGCCGATCGTCGGACAAATGGTGGAGGTTGTATTTTTTCCACGCCATAGTAGGAAATCCCCTTCTATGGCCTTTTTCCTCCATTAATCTCATATATATATATATATATATATATATATATACACACACACACACACACACTTGATTTAATAATCCGGTTTAATTCTAAACCGGCTAGTATTATCAACCGTCCGATTAAAATCCGTGTAGCAAGTTCACGTATTTAATCGGACTCCTGCACGTATCAATATACGGCCTCTACATCATATCGCATGAACCGGGAAAACTCTCTGTGTGGGACTCTAAAGATTTGACAATACGCTGGCAGTGATTTACTGGATAAATCCAAAACCACAAGTATGTCAGCGGCACTAGCTTTACGTAACGGCTACCCAAGTATCTGCCGAAAGGAAGGTCGACAATCAAGTCCATCCGTACCCTACTGAGTCTAAATTGGACAATCTCCGTACAGTCCGGTCTCTTCGTCTAAGTGTATCGCATACAGGGTCTAGGGAAGGATAACGTCAGACCCCTTATAACCCGATAAGTCATGTCGGAGTCAAGCTCATCACCAACCGAGAGACTACTGAACTCCTATCAATAAATCTCATCCACCGTGGCCGCGGATTTAAATTAATGGCCAACTGAACATAGTATGACATTGACTCCTAATACTAGGAGAGACGAATCTCTGACAATCGCTCACTGCGTCTATGTGGCCCGGGATTGTTTCCAACTAAAATCTGTTTGCACAACTCTTTTGAGCCGTGGTAGGGTGGTAATCTAAATACAGTGGAAACTCACACAAGACAAATGACGATCTCAGGTCAAAAGACTAAGTTGTGCTCATGCCACTAAAGAACTGTTATCTGACGATAGATATAATACCATCTAGAAGTTTTCGGTGAGTCCGTCCGGTGTACTCACCTCTAATGAGCATCTGTATACCATCTTAGGTGACACAACACCAATGGCTTGTGAGACCGACCACCACCCCTTGTCGGGGTCTAAAAACATATAAGCTGGTCTACTCCGGAATATCGATACTCAGTCTCGATACTCTCTCGACCAGGGACATTTAAGGATGTACATATGGACTATCCAACTCTCGCGTATATGATCGTCATCATAATTCTGGTAGTAAAGAAAGAATCCTACGGGTTTTATCATTATGTATTAGCGATACATAATAACAAGTAAAACGTATACACATGAATGATAAAGAAAAGCCAGATAGCATATTATCATTTTGAATAAGATTGTTCTACTTATATAACTTCTTTCTCAATTATCATAATCGTCTACCTGCAATTACAATAATTGCCTTGAGGGCACTATATCCAACAGCGGTATCAACAGATTACAAAATCAAAAAACAATATTAGCACATTTTTATTTAGCAAATTAAAATAAAGATCAGCGGTAACAACCATACCTAACAAATATATGTCCTTTTGATTGTTAGATATTTTGTCGCTATGCTATAAATTATTTATTAAATATAAAATGATATATCTAAAATAAATAGAAAGATATTACCGGCCTGAGGTAGGCGTGCAAATGCACTGTCCTAAAGAACGTATTGACGAACTCGGACGGCCAGCCTAGATAGATATGTCCCTTAGCGGTACAGACTCTTATCTACCGGTATTCTCGGCCTGTCACGACCATCGGAGGGAGGGACCGCGAATAGAAAGCATTTGCCCATAAAACATACATAGAACTAATTTTTTTGGCATAGGAGATATTAGAAATACAGATAAAGGATTTTCTTCCTGCTTTTCTTCAGTGTGTATCTCCATCAATATATACAGGAGTAAAAATAATTAAGATTATTATAAGAATAATAAGAATATTTATGAATATCCCACTAAACGAGGCATATCTATAAATATCTCACTAAAAAATAGTACAGATATGGGACGGTTATGGTGTCACGTTGCAAATACCAGTCACATGGTTATTTGATATAAATGATAGAATTAATTAGAAAATAATTGTTAAAAGTATATAAATAGTTTTAGCTTATAATAATGAAATTGATTCTTTTTTTATTATAAAAGTTCCAACAATTTGTCAACTTAAATTTAAGAAGTTTGTTAGTTTTTCCTGCTAATCTTAAGAATCGCTTGTGCATAAAAGTATGTGGTTTTCTACAACCTCGACCTGTTCATATAATCATCATAATCAAGAAATATTGTGACATATATATTTGGGGGAAAGGGGGGGAAATATAAGGTTGGTGGAAACCAGAGAAATTCAAGTATTTTTCAATCCTTACAGATTGTCGCAAATGTTTCCATGCATGAAAGCAATGCATGATTTGAATAAAAAAATAATGAGGTTTTTGCAGGTGCAATACATGTTTGCGTTGCATATAAAATGTTTGCGATGAAAATACAAATTTATTTTATAGGATGAGAACATGTATAGGAAACTCAGAGGTATCAATCATTAATTGTGGAGATATAATAATAATTAAACTGTATCAATTTCTTGTGTAGGATTAATTTGTTTCTTATTCGTCAAAATTTAAGTATAATAAAGATTCTTATTTTATTAAGATTATTATAGTATTATTGCATCAAAAGAGTACTAAATATTTATCAAATTGGTATGCATTCAATTATTTATTCTTAAATGATCTTTTACTAATTTATGAACATTTTGAAATTATTTCTTTATGAAAAATAAACGGAGAGAGACGAATCGATATCTTTTCTTCTTCATTTTTTCGGTTTGGGGTGGGAAAGAAGGGAAGGGGTGTAATTTGGAGAGAGAGAGAGAGAAAATACTATTTTAAACTTTAAACTGGAAATGACATGAATGGTCTCGGCTATGACAAATTTATAGAAGATATTTCTTCTTTTGAAAAAATATTAAAAATCTTCTCACACAAATAGATGTCATCTGCATCTACATAAAATGACAAAATCAATTATCGAACCCTCTTGGGATGAATGTACTTGAATTTTGCAATCTTTAATAAAATGGTTATGGGCTTACTAACAAAAATAAAAATAAAAATAAAATTTAGGGTCCACAAAATTATAACCGCAGAGGTGGAAAGTTGATGCAGGTGATAAAATGGCACACGTTTCAAATACATATCATTCATGTACAAATATATATTCCATGAGTTATATGTATGCATGGTCTTTCTAATGGATTATCTAAAGAACAAAAGAAATCAATAGATGTTTGGTCAAGTATCTGGAGAACATAAGTTAGACATCTTCATCTCATCAAAATGTCACGACCTACTTCCCAAAATACGGAGAGCGAAGAAGAATGAGTCTTGCAACGTATTCACACCGAAAAGCACTCATTCTCAATACGAATACGTTAAGCGTCTATATAAACAGTAACATACAAATATATATACAAGAATTTAAAGCATGAATATAATTTTAAGTAAAATCATCCAACAATGCTTATTACAAATTGAATTAAACCAAACAGGATGTCTAACAAAAGGAGTAACATAAAAGGGCTTACAGATAAATGTCTCGAACCAAAATATACCAAGATGAATATTAAAAATGGGTTTGAGAACCAAGCTGATCAAAGTCCTCCTCGGTTGGCCCGACCCGTATTGAACCTCATCACCTGCTACAGTATCGTCTGACGACATTCCAAGAAAAAGAAAACAAACAAGAAAAATGAATGTCGTCAGTGAGCTAACGTTCGGTAAGTTCTCAGTTAAAATAAACCTTTAAAATAGATTAAAGTACGACATGGAACCATAAAACAAACATGAAGATAACATCCTAAGATCAATAAAATCAAGCATATATTTATCCAAAAAAATATAACTAGGATGTCATGGTTTTCGTTATTACAGTGTTTTAAGTCTTAAACACGAATTGTGAGGATTTTATATATAATTAGCATATTCCGTTTATATGAGATTCAAGATTTATTTTTAATGCAATGTCCCTTAATCTCCGGAACTATGAGGAACAAGAATGATCCCCTGTTACAAACAAGCACCTTCATTTTTCGAGCTACCCCGTCCTCAATGTAATTCATGGTATTAAAGTGTCAAATATATAGATCCACGAGATTCAAGATATGCACGTATCACAATGTTCATGTCACGTTCAAGACGGACACGAATTATCAACTGCCGGGTCGAAAGCAAAATAGTTCATTTTTCAATCCAGAAAAGGTGTTACAACTATTTATTTATTTTAAAATTTGTTTGACACGGAAAACAAAGGTATAGCAAAGAAAAATAATCTACAAGCCATATAAGTCCATAGTAGGTGAATCATTAGGTATTATATAGAAATTAATATGTGGATCGATAAGTAAAGGAAGGGAACAGGGTCCAAATTAAGACTCCCAAGAGCAAAATAACAGCAACATCCACAATGCAAAGAGATTTTAAGACATCAAGATTCTTATGGAAAACAGATAACAGAGAATTACAGAAAACAATTATGAAATTAACTGTAGATGCCTGATCAGTTCTATAAAAGATGTAGAAGAAAACAACATATAGGGATGCATATATAGAATATCATATTGAAGAAAAGCAATTGTTTGATTTTTAAGTACAATATACAATGCTTTGAACATTTGTGAGAAACCAAATTATGCCTTTAATATAATCAATTTGAGCCTATCTTTTATAAATTAATATATATATTTCAATCTTTACATTATTTCAAGCACAATCACTTTGAGCCTGTCTTTTATAAATCAATATATATATTTCAATCTTTTACATTATTTCAAGCACGTACTCTGAAAGCTTAGCACTGATTAATACTAACTTCATATACTTAAAACGAAATAAAATATATGCTTAAAGATAGCAATGCATTTTTATAAGACTTGATAATAATAAAAATGTTAATTAGTTATCAATTGTTTGCTTGCCCTATAGCATGTGGCTTTGTTGACACATCTCTCTGTTTAGTGTTCAAGTTAGATAAACTGTCATTTATGTTAAACCAGGATAAACAAATTATCAAATTAAATCAAATGTTGAAAACTAAGAATTTCCTTGGTTTTGATAAACAAATCATCAAATTAAATCCACTCAATCGTTAACGGCAAAAGCATATTATCTGAGAAAATAATCCATAGCATCCAATTAAATTGGCTTATATAAACAAATTTCCTAATTCACACCTCTGTAAAAAAATAGTGGGGAAAAACCGGTAAGGGCTTGCATCATGCAAATCACTTACAACCTCTTGGATGTCTTTGGGTTTTGTGTAAGAGGAGCCAGCTAAGAGCTTACAAGTGGTTTGCATGGTGCAAACTCTTGCATAGAAGTTTTTTTTTACCAAAATAGTTACAGCAAATATAAACTATACTTCTAATTAATTAAGATCTAAAAACTTGATTTAAACTTACAATTTTAAATCTAAGAAGAAAAAAATCTATCCTTTTATGAACCATTATATATGGTAAAATATTAAAACTTTAAGCTTCGATGACAAAGATGATGGAAGAAAAAGAACTCACACGGCACATGTCGGTATATCAACCGTGTTTGCCAGATCCGTGCAATTAAGCGTCGTTCACAATGAGACTCCAAGAGCTTGAGGATGCTACTTCTTCAATGGATACCTTAGACGGAGAGAACAACATTTGGCACAAATGATGATGAGAGTTGTGTTCATTTTTCTCCTGCGAGTGGAAGCAGAGCTTTTGTCTTCACAATGCGAGCAGAGCTTTGGTCTCCACTAATCGATAAGGAAAAAATGATGGAATGGTAAAGAGGAAGAGAGGCAGGGGTACGATTTCTCTCTCTCTCTCAAAATATAGGATAAAATCGAAATGAGAAAAAAATATATATCTTAACAGATTTATATCTTACTAAAAACAACAACAATAACAGTAAAAATCTACATCTTAATTGTTTTATTGCGATATTAAAACCAAATAGGATATGCATGCATAATAATATATTAAATATTTGTAAGTTAAAAATATATGATTTGCTCAATATTTTATTGATGTGTGATGTCATTATTATCTAAAACTTGAATATTGTTTTATATTATTTAGTATATTCTACCATATGAAATGTCCAAGTATTAGCCCAGCACTTTTGAATCCAAATAAAAGCAAAACAGCCCAATTCAAACTCTACCATTAGTTAAGAAAATATATCAACATCTACTATGCACTAAAAAAAACTGCCGCATATACGGATGTTTAAAGGAACGGGCACTTTATGAAAGAAGAAAAGTACGTGAGATTTGCAATCGTTACACAAACACTTGAAGAACAATTTTTTTTTCATTGGTCGGAAATCCGAAGAAGACATCTTCATCTATTCAGATATTAGTATAACAAACAGCTATTTTGGCCCATTTATCAATGGCATGCCGCATTTCATATTTCATTCAATATAGAGAGGTAACACCAGCCCGTTTAATCATTGGTATAAAACGCAATAAACTTATTCTACAAAATTTTGAGATTAAGGGGCCTTGCATTTAAATTATGGCCCAAAAAAACAGGGCCGAAAAAAAATTGCATCTTTTGAGATTCCCGCCAATTATTTTCACCCAATTCCCTCCAAAACCCTAAAAAACTCCCGAACCCTCACCAAAAAACAAAGAAGATCGAGAATCAATGTCGAGTGGTGACCTCGCCGGCGGTAACCAGACGGCGATATGCACCATCTGCTTCGAGGACCTGAAGCCCATCGTCGAGGATCTCCAATCCATCCCCATCTGCGGCCACGTGTTCCACGAGCTCTGGTGAAATCGCCTCTCTCTCTCTCTCTAAAACTTTCTCTCTCTAGGTCTTTTCTCCCCAATTCGAGCTAAAGATTCGATTTTGATTCAGCATCCAGCAATGGATGGAGTACTGCAAGAATGGGAAGAGGCCCACGTGTCCCGTGTGCAAGCAGTCGTGCTTGAAATCGGAGCTCACTCGATTGTACTTTCAATCGACTAGCGAGCAGAGCCAATCGGGGAGCTGTGTGAAGAGGAGAGAGATGGACGCCAAGGAGCTGGAGAAAGAGGTGAGGAGATTGGAAGGGAAAGCCTCGGCCTTGGCTGAAACTTTGGAGAATCTTCAGGATTCCATCAAGAAGATGGTTAAGGAGGTACGTTGCAGGGGAAAAAATGTTTCATTTTTGAATTGTATATGTTTATTTTCAGTGATTTTAATATATATATATATATATATATATATATATATATATATATATATATATATATAGTGGTATAAGTTTGATTTTGTTGATTGGCTTTTAATGCTTTATTAGGCCTAATTTCACTAAACTGGCAATAACTATACTCATTTTTTCACTGAACTACCGTAACGAGTTTTTGTGTTTTACTAATTCTGTTATTGTCATTGTATTATTTTAGTATAAGGACAGGTATAGTTTACGGAAAAGGGGCATTGCAATAAGAAATATTTCGTTAAACATGCAATTTATGGACTTTTGGTAGTTTGGTGAATAATGAAACCAATGTCGAAAAGGACAAAGTGGAAAAGATGATAAATTTGCTGTATGAAATTACATTCCATTAACCCCATGGCTAAATCACAACCAATGTCAAGCAACAAGACATTTCGAGTTTGTAGGTTAACCACTTCACCCTGGGGCTTAGTTGGGCCAGAAATGAATGATTTCTTAGTAATATGAACAAAATGATTTGATGGGTAGGTTAACTGTTTTCTAAGTGTATGCTGGCTTCATTCTTTGTATGCAAACTTATGGGTGTGACTGAGATCTTGGATTTGTTTGGGGTATGATCATCATACATAGACCATGACATATGCTTGGAAACAAGTCGGCCCTTCTTTCGAAGAGGTGGCTGGTATAAGTCTATAGTGCTCCTTGCCGTGACTACTACGGCCTTGCGGAATCAAAGAACTTTAAATTTATTTGAGCACTATAAACTAAAACCCTAGAATACAAGTCCAAACACTAAACTAATCTAAACCAAAGAGTTTAGATGAGGACTACAACCTTTGAAGTCCTGTCCTTCGGGTCTTGTGTAGTCCTCTTTTTGAGCTCCTAGGGTGCTTGGATCGTGCTTGTGAAGCGTTCTTCCCACATCGAAGAAGATCCACTTGAGGATGCTAGTTCAAGCTCTAACCTCAAAGAAGCAACTAAAGATCTAGATTTGTTAAGTCTAGATGCTTAGAGGTGTAGTAATAGTGTTAAGATACTCTCTTTTTCTTTCTCAAAACTCAAGAGAAGTGAGGAAGAAGATGGAGATGGCTACTAAAATAATAATGATAATAATAATCCACTCTTTTCTACTTTATCTCTTCATATCTTTAAAAAATAAAAAGAAAAGAAAAGTAGTCAAGCCCCACTTTTCATTTAAAATCATGAAGAGATTAGAAGAAAAGAGAAGGTCACCTCACCATGGTACACATACACACATATATATGTATATATATAATCAAGTATACTAAAATACCCCGTATTTATAATAAATACGTATACCCGTGTTTCTACCAAAATACGAATACCGTATTTGTATCGAAAATACAAAATACACTTATTCATATTAAGAAAGAAATACATATATTTGCATCAAGAAACAAATACCCGTATTTATATAAATACACGTATTCATATAAATACTGAATTCGTATTAAAATACAAATACCCAAAAGAGAGCAATATAATACTAGCTCCAAATCTGGTTATCTTTCAAACTTGCTAGTATTACTAAATAGTCCGATTAAAGCACGTGTATAAAATACACGTGTTCAATCGAACACCCGAGCGTATCTAAATACGCATACTACACCGTTTTGCCTAAACCGGAAAACACTCTGTGTGGGACTCTAAAGACTCGACAATACTCTGGCAGTGAGTTTAACCACAAGCACATTAGTGGCATTAGTTGTACGTAAGGCTATCCAGGTATCTGTCGAAAGGAAGATCGACAAGAAAATTCATCCGAACCCCTACTGAGCCTATAGGTGACATTCTCCGTACAGCCCGGTCTGTTCATCTAAGAGTATCACATATTGGGCTTAGGGGGTTGGTAAACATTAGACCCTTATTAGCACTATAAATCGTGTCGGTGTGGAACCCAATACAACCTGAGAAACTACTGGCGTATCTATCAATAAATCTCACTTGTCTTGACCAGGGACTTATGGTATCGGCCAACCGTACACAGAACGATATCGACTCCTATACCGGGAGAGACAAATCCCTTCTATCATCCACTGCCTCCAAGTGCTTCGGGACTGCACTGAACTACTACCGGTTTGCATGACTCTTTAAAGTCGTGGTAGGGTAGTAATTAAAGTACAGTGGAAACACACTCGAGACTAATGGTGATGTCAAGTCATCGGACTAATCCGTACTCATGTCACCGAAGAACTGTTATCCAATGATAGGTATAATATCAACTAGCAGTTCTCAGCAAGTCTGTTCAATATAACTCATAGCCTAATGAGCATATGTTTACTATTTTTGGTACCGTATACCAATGGTTGTGGGACCGGCCATCTTCCCTGACGAGAATAAGAAACGTATATCCTAGTCTAGTCTGTATCGATGTTCAGTCTCAATAATTCTACGACTATGGACAATTTTAAGGATACGCTTGTAGACTATCCAGCCCCCACAAGTATGATTGCCATCACAACGCTGGTAGTCAAGCAAAGATTTTGAGGGTTCTATCAACATATATTAGCGATACGTAAAATGGAACATATAAATATGTTAAGATAGATTCAAATCAGATAGCAAACTATCATATTGAGCAAGAATGTATTATACATGTATATATCTCAAGCTTCCAAAATATAATATACAATCCTGTACTATACAATAATGACCTTTAGGGCATATATACCTACCAATATCATTTACTATATTTATGAATGTGGATAATGGAGGAAAGGTGCCATAGGAGGAAATTTCCTCTGGCATCGGAAAAAGTACACCCCCACATTTTCTTCGACGATCAGCACCCATCATCATCATCTTTATCGTCTAAGATGCGGATACACCAAATTTCATGTTATTCCGTCAGTTTTTCTTCGTTGATTTAGTGGGTGCAAAATTAACGGTTTACTGACAATAGAACTATATACATTGCTAATTCAACGGTGAAAAAGTAGTGGAATCATCTGAAATTTGGTGTATCCACATCTTACATGATAAAGATGATGATGGGTGTGGTTCGCTGAAAAAATCGTGAAAGATATAGATTTTTGACTCCATCTAACGAAAAAGCCTCCTAAGGTCTCTTTTCTTCATTATTCTCTTTATTAATATACATTTATGAATACATATGTATGCATGTATTCATGTGGTATATTATACATAATTTCGAGACTAAATTTGCCTTTTGCGTAATATGTCAAATAGTTATTATAGACAAAATTTAAACTTAGTTTACCCGAAATTTTTTCTCATGTGATATTTTCGGATTAGGAACTGTATCAAGTTCCAATCGTTTCAATCTGTGCATATTTATTTGATTTTAGATTTTAGTTTGAATTTAAATCGAGAAATGCTATATTTTCTATTTGGCAATTGTCTGCCAAGCCATTTTATTTTTTGTTATTTATTCTCCTAACCAGTTAGGGATTGCAATCAAAATTGAGTTAATTGTGCTCCTTGGTTGTTCTTATATAATATCTTTCTCGCAATTGAATTGAAAGGGGGAAAAAAGATTCTCTTCCTTACACACAATTTCATCATTCTATTCTATATGCTTTTATCACCCGCAAGTACTATAAAGAATTGGTAAGTTCTTAGTTCGGATTAAGTGAATGTACACGAGATCCCAAGATTCCGAATTATTCTAGAGGAATAGCAGCCACATCCCACACACCGAGAAATATTCTTCGAGGGGCAACACTGTTTCTTGAGGACAATGTTCATGCAATTCGGTTTGGTGACTTATTATAATTTTTGTAATTTTGAAAAGTTAATATTTACAACAATATGAAGAAATAGTTTTAGTTAAGATATCTTGGATGTTGTGTTGCTTGCAATGTTCAAAATTTTGAATGTTGATGTAATGCCGGCCCAAAGATTTTGATGTCGGATATCAGATATCGTGAAATGTCGGGTGGTTTTATTAAATATCAGGTTCAATATTTTTGTGATATAAACGTTATTTATATAATTTATTTTTTTTGAAAAAATATTGATTTTCTCAGATTTTTAGTTTTATTAAATTTATGTCTTCCTCGATAGCTCAGTGGTAAAGGGACCGCCAATTAAGCGAGCGTTCGTAGGTTCGAATCCTACGATCGAGATGAAATGAGGTTCCTGCAAAGTAAGTTTATCCAAATGGACCGGATTATTCATAACACTCAAAACCTAAAAAAGAACATTATCCTCACAGGTTTTTTCCTCATAATGGTAAATGTCGGCTTAAACACTCACATTATGACATTTCGGCCGAATCACGAAATGGCGGTTAACATTCACCAAATATCGTTACCTGAATATTTTTTTCATGTTTGTGTCTTCTTTTCAAAACCGGCATTTCGACGATGTCAACCAACATTTAGAACACCGGTTGCTTGCTTTAAAGGGAAACCATTTAGAATTCACCGCAATTGCACGGCTAGTCGAAGCTAGTGCGCAAATACCGGGCTGATCCTTGAGGAAAATGCTTCTCACAAGAATTTGATTAAAGCAAGCTAAAAAGAGGATAGAATGGCGTACTTTTGTCTTGAACTTATCCTGTACTCTGGCTTGTGCTTGGATTTTCGTCGGTTAGCCCTGGGCGTGTATTTTTACGCTTACTTTCGTCTCCTGTCCCCTGAATCGAGCACATATGTAGGAAACAAACCTTACATAGCACTAGTTATTTATGTTCAAGAATGGATAGAATGGGATGTATAACATGCAGATAAACATGATGAACAATAATCATTAGTCCATTTTAGATATTTTAGGATTCTACATACTGTAAGCCAATGATGTTTATTTGGTTTTTAGTATATCTAGTGAGTTTATTTATAACATATGCAATATCAGGACAAGTACAATTCATCAAGTATGTTGTGTATGCCTTCTATTCCGATCTCTATTTGATTTCCTATCAATCCAGCGTTATCACAGAGTTGGTGAAGATTCGAAATTATCTGTAAGCAAGGGGACAGACGTATGGAGATACAGCTTCAGACGTATGTCGACGTTCTGTATCTTCGTATACTCTTGGGCAAACATTTGGATAGAACTCATCAGACGTCTGTGAGCGCTCTGTACTTTCGAATCCTCAAGATCAGACGTCTGAAGCTCTTTCTTCAGATGTCTGGGGACGTTCTGTTGTTTTGAATACTTCATAGGCAGACGTCTGGCAATGCCTTCTTCAGACGTCTGTCATGTTTTGGGCCGGATAATTTGTTAGTTGGGAAATTAGTTATTTGGATATATCTTTTCTATATTATATATAATGTAGTAATTTGTAATCTTAAATCTGATAGCTTTTGTGATATTTCGTGAGAACCCTTTTGTAATTTGTGAGAGATAGGGTTTTGAGGGATTTGTGTAATTCGTTCACCGTTTGTACTTCTCTGTTTTGGTGATTAATAAAAGCTTCGCTTTCGCCTTTTGGTTAGTATTTTTATTTCCTATTTGTCTGTGATTTGTTTTGTGTTTTTTTCTCTATCGTTTGTATATCTTTGTGATCGTCTTGCCGCAACAAATTGGTATTAGAGCCACGTTGTTTTGTTTTTTGTGTTGTGGGATCTTTTGGTTGAACCATTGGGTTTTCAATCTTACGATCTAGGTTAACGGTGGGTAACGACATTTTTGTCCTCTTCCCCAACTTTTAGATCGTGATTTTGAAGTTTTAGGGTTCGTTAGTACTCAAGGTGTTTTAGTTTGATCCCGCATTATGTCTCCGACAATCATGAAGTTCGATATTAAGAAGTTTAATGGAAATATGAGTTACAGTTTATGGCAAATCCGTATGATTGCCGTGTTGACTCAAAATAATTTGAGAAAGGCGATTCTTGGGAAGGATGCAAAACCTTCCACTATGACGGAGGAAGCTTGGGAGGAGTTGAATGAAAAGGCCCTCACAGATATCCAGTTGTGTCTGATGAACGAAGTTTTGCAAGAAATTTTGGTAGAAAAGACGGCGGCTAGTTTGTGGATGAAATTAGAGCGGTTATATTTAAGGAAGTTTCTCACAAATCGACTTCTGTTGAAGCAGCGTTTCTACACACTTCGTATGTCAGAAGGCTCTCAAATCAAATCTTATATTGGTGAGTTTAATTCGATCATTACGGATCTAGGTAAGATCGATATTAAGATTGATGATGAAGATCAAGCTCTTCTATTGTTATGTTTGTTACCACCCTCTTATAAGCACTTTCGTGACACCATGGTCTATGGACGAGATACTATCTCGATCAAGGATGTCAAAGAAAATCTGATGAACAAGGAGAAGATCGACAAGGAGTTAATTTCTAGCGAAGGCGATGGTCAATCTTCAGGCTTATTTGTTCAAGGGTGAGCGGAGAAGAAAGATCCGGAAGGTAGCAAGAAGTCAAGGTTGAAGTTCAAGAATAATAAGAACTTGACCTGCAACTATTGTTAGAAGAAGGGGCACTTCAAGGTCAATTGCTACAAATTGCAGAACAAGTTAAAGCAGGAAACAAACTGAAGAAGGTGTCTTCAGTCGAAGTTAGTATAGAGGAAGGAGGAGATTTTCTTGTGGTTCTTGACAACACACATCGATCCAAAAACGATTGAATCATGGATTTTGGCTGTTTCTACCACATGTGTCCCAATATGGATTTATTTACCACATATGAATCCATTAATGGTGGAGTGGTTTTTGATGGACAACAATAGTTCGTGTCGAGCCATTGGCAAATGGACGATCCAAATCAAGATGTTTGACGACGTTGTGAGGACATTGGTGAAAGTAAGGAACGTACCTGACTTGAAAAAGAATCACATCTTTTTAGGTGCACTCGACGACAAAGATTACAAGTTTTTCGTTGAAGGTGGAGTTTTGAAGATAACCAAAGGTGCTTTAGTTGTTATGAAAGTTTTGAAGAAGGGGTCTTTATATTCGTTGCAGGGTTCGATAACTTCCGGATCAGCGGCTATTTCTTCATCCAAATCTATGACAGATTCAGAGATTACCAGATTATGGCACATGAAGCTTAGGCATATGAGTGAGAGAGGTATGGCCAAGTTGTCGAAACATGGTTTATTATGTGGACATAGTACATTGAAGATGGAGTTTTGTGAGTATTGCGTTTTTGGGAAGCAGAAACGAGTCGGCTTCAATTCGGCGGTGCACAAGACAAAATGTACTATTGATTATATCCATTCAGATATTTGGGGACTCTCTCCGGTTGCTTTTAAAGAAAGCGGTGCCGATTATATATTATTTTCATTGATGATTTTTCAAGAAAAGTTTGGGTTTATTTCTAAGCACAAAAGTGATGTGTTTACTACGTTCAAGCAATGGAAAACGTTGCTTGAGAAGCAGACAAGTAACCAGATCAAGAGACTGAGGACATACAACATATTGGAATTTTATGGTGGAGATTTCAATGATTTCTGCAAAAACGAAGGGATTATTCGATATCATACCGTTGTTTATGCACCACAACAGAACGGAGTCGTGGAGCGTATGAACCGGACTCTTTTAAAGAAAGCGTGGTGCATGTTGTCTAATGCAGGGCTCAGCAAGAAATTTTGGACAGAGGCGGTGAACACGGTATGTTTCATTATGAATCGGTCACCTCATACATTGGTAGGTAGTAAAACACCGGAGGAGGTATGGTCTGAGAAGCACGTTGATTATTCTACACTTCGAGTGTTTAGTTTTCCCGCATATACACATTGCCATGAAGGCAAATTGGATTCTCGAGCGAAGAAATGCATATTTCTTGGTTATACTACCGGCGTCAAAGGTTATATGTCGTGGTTTTCGGATCCCAAGTTGTCAAAATTTATGATTAGCAGAGATGCGACTTTTGATGAGTCTGCTGTTGAAGCCGAAGATTGTTGAATCTTCAAGTAAAGACGATTCAAGGGAGGACGAGCCAGGCGTTGAAATCGAGGTCGGTGAAAGCTCGGGTTCGTTGGAGGACTCTCCTTCACCATCGTCTGTTGAAGCTCAAGATGAACAGTCCCAAGATGAGGAGCATCTATTTGCTCAACCGACAAAGAAGGGACATGAGACCACCACAGAGATATAGTTATGATGATCTAGTGGCGTATTTATGTGTATAGTGCTCCTCGCCGTGACTATTACGGTTTTGCGGAATTAAAAACTTTAAAAGATCTTGAGCACAATACACTAAAACCCTAGAATATAAGCCCAAACACTAAACTAAAACAACACTAACTAGAGTTTTAGCTACTAGGTCAGTGTAACAATTCTTGTAGACGGTCCTTTGGATCTTAAATGATTTGCTCCTTAAGTTCATAGGTACTCAAATCGAGCTCTCGAAGTCGAACTCCCGCGTCAAAAATGATCCATCCGAGAATGCCGATTCAAGCGATAGCTTCTACGAAACAACTAAAGATCGAGTATTGCTAGGACAAGATACTTAGGAGGGTGTAGTTTATGAAACTTGATGCTTTCTGTACTTTCTCAAAACTCAAGTAGAGAAGTGAGGAAGAAGATGAAGGAGGATGGTTACTTGAGAAAATATCTCACTTGATAATAACTATCATCAATAATATCTCACACCCACTTCATCTTATCTCTTCATCTCAAAACAAAAACATGGGTGGGCTAGTGACTCACTAGGGTGAGTCACAGGCCCACACTTCATTTATCATGAAGAAATGAGAGTGTAGTCACCTCACTAGGTACACATATACATACACTTATATATAAATATAAATGCATGTATATAAACAAGTATACCAAACTCGTATTTATAATAAATACGTATACCGTATTTCTACCAAAATATGAATACCGTATTTGTACCGAAAATACAAAATACGCGTATTCATATTTAGAAAGAAATACATGTATTTGTATTAAAGAACAAATACCCGTATTTATGCAAATACACGTATTCGTGTTAAAATAGAAATACCTAAAATAGAGTAATATAATACTAGCATCAAAATCGTCTGTCTTTCAAACCTGTTGGTACTACTAAACCGTCTGATTAAAGTATGTGTATAAATACACGTGCGCAATCGAACACTCGAGCATATCGAAATATACAAACTACACCGTTTCGTCTGAACTGGGAAACCCTCTGTGTGGGACTTTAAAGACTCGATAATACGCTGGCAGTCGGTTTAACAATAAGCACGTCAGTGACACTTGTTGTACATAACGGCTGCCCAGGTATCAGTCGAAAGGAAGATCGACAAGAGAACTCGTCCTAATCCCTACTGAGCCTATATGTGACATTCTCCGTACAGTCCGATCTATTCGTTTAAGAGTATCACATATAGGGCCTAAGGGGTGATAAACGTCAGACCCCTAATAGCGCGACAAGTCGTATCGGTATGGAACCCAATACATCCTGAAAAACTATTGGTGTATCTACCAGTAAATCTCACTTGTCCTGGCTAAGGACTTGCAGTATTAGCCAATCGTACACGGCGTGATATCAACTCTCAATATTGGGAGAGACGAATCCCTTCTATCCCCTGTCTCTAAGTGCTTCGGGACTGCACCCAACTACTACTTGTTTGCATGACGTATTAGAGCCGTGGTAGGATAGTAATCTAAGTACAGTGGGAACACACTCGAAACGAATAGTGATATTAAGTCAACGGATTAATCTGTCACCGGAGAACTGCTATCCGACGATAGGTATAATACTAACCAGCAGTTTCCTGCGAGTTCGTCCAGTGTAACTCATAACCTAATAAGTATATGTATACTATCTTTGGTACCGTATACCAATGGCTGTGGGACAGGCCATCTCCCCTTACAGGGATAAGAAACGTATACACTAGTCTATTCTGGAGTATCGATATCTTGTCTCGATAATCTTACAAGTGGGGATAAATTTAAGAATGTGCTTATAAACTACCCAGTCTTTACTAGTGTGACTGCCATCACAACGTTGGTAGTCAAGCAAAGATCCTACGGGTTTTATCAACATGTATTAGAGATACGTTAAAAGAAACATATACACATGTTAAGATAGATACAAACCAGATAGCATACTATTATATTGAGCACGACTGTTATATATTTGTATATATCCTAAGATTCCAAATTGTAATATACAATCCTGTATTATACAATAATGGTCTTTAGAGCATATATCACTAGCAATTCGTATGCGCTCTCTGTTATAGAGACGGTTGATAGTAGCGAGCTTACGAGCTATCAAGAAGCCATCTCATCCGATGTGTCAGCTCGTTGGTTAGTCGCTATGAATGAAGAGATTGAGTTTTTTCACAAGAGCCAGACATGGATGCTCGTTAAGCTCGAAGAAGGAAAAAAGTAGTTGGCTGTAAGTGGATTTTCAAGTAGGAAGGAGACTAAGGGGTTTTAGATATCGTTAAATGGTACAGTTGGTAGCTAAAGCCTATTCGCATGTTCGGAGAGTTGACTTCAATGAAGTATTTTCTTCGGTTGTTAAACACATCTCTATTCGTTTCTTGCTCGGTTTGGTAGCCATGCAGGATTTTGAGCTCGAGCAGCTTGATGTTAAGACAGTTTTCCTACATAGTGATTTGGTAGAGAAGATCTATATGCAACAATCCTAAGGTTTCGAAGTTGAAGGCAAGGAAGACCATGTTTGTTTGCTTAGAGAAGTCTCTCCATGGTTTGAAGCAGTCATCTAGACATTGGTATAAGAAATTTGACTCCTTCATGATGGATATTGGGTTTACGAGAACTAAGGACGACAGTTGTGTTTATTGTAAGAAGCTCACCGATGATTTTTTCATATACTTATTGTTTTATGTTGATGATATGTTGATAATAGCAAGGTATATGGTTGATATTCATAATTTGAAGGAACAATTGAAAGGGAAGTTCGAAATTAAGGATTTGGGAGCAGCCAAGAAAATACTTTGTATGGAAATTATACGTGATCGTAAGAGAGGAAAACTTTACTTGTCTCAACAACGATATGTTGAGAAAGTTTTAGAGCGTTTTAGCACGGCAGACACTAAATCTGTAAGTACTCTGTTGGCAGTTCATTGTAAACTTTCAGTTCGTTCATCACCGCAAACAGAGGATGAGATTGAGTGTATGTCGCATGTTCTTTATTCGAGTGCGGTGGGTAGCATTATGTATGCTATGGTTTGTACTCGACCTGACCTGGTACATGAAATTAGTATTGTTAGTCGCTATATGGCATCTTCAGGTAAAGACTATTGGCAAGTAGTGAAATGGATTTTACGATACCTGTGAGATACGTCTGATGTGGGGTTGGTGTTTGAAAGGAATAACGACAATTTGGTTGGATTCAGCAATTCCAATTTTGCGGGTGATCTCGACAGGCGAAAGTCGATCACCGGTTATGTATTCTCTTTAGAAGCATGTGCCATATTCTCTTTAGAAGCATGTGCCATTAATTGGCGTGTTTAGCGTTGTTTACGACGGAGGTGGGGTATATGGCCGTTGTTGGAACCGTTAAGGAACCAATCTGGTTGAAGAGATTATTTTCGGAACTTGGTATTCAAAAAAATACCATAATAGTCTACTGTGATAGCCAAAGCGTGATTCACTTGATGAAGAACCTGATGCATCATGACAGAATGAAGCACATTGATATTCAGTACTGGTTTGTTCAGGATATCGTTGAAAAAGAAGAGATAGTTATGAAGAAAGTTGGCACAACGGATAATCCGATCGACATGTAGACAAACTCTCTTTCGGTTGTTAAGTTTGAGTATTACATGAACTTAATTGGAGTGCGTCGCACTCATTAAGCTCTTTATGGGTTTTGTGATTAAAATGGAACTACTATTAATTTTATGGAGTTTTTTGTGGGAACGTGAGATAAGGTGGAGATTTGTTATGTATGTCTTTCATTCTGATCCCTATTTGTTTTCCTGCTGATCCGGCACAGAGTAGGTGAAAATTCGAGATTATCTGTAAGGGGACAAATGTCTGGAGATACAGTTTCAGACGTCTGTCGACGCTCTGTATGTTCGCATACTCTTAGGCAGAATCTGGATAGAACTTCTCAGACGTCTGCGAGCGTTCTGTACTTTCGAAACCTGAAGACCAAACGTCTGAAGCTCCTTTAGACGTCTGGAGACGCTTTGTTGTTTTGAAGACTTCATGAGCAAGCGTCTAGAAATGCCTTCTTCAGATGTTTTTCGTGTCTTGGACCCGATAATTTGTTAGTTGGGAAATTAGTTATTTGGATCTATCTTTTCTATATTATATATAATGTAGCATTTTGTTACTCTAGATCTGATAGCTTTTGTGATATTTTGTGAGAACCCTTTTGTAATTTGTGAGAGTTAGGGTTTGGGGATTTGTGTAATTCGTCCACCGTTTGTACTCCTCCGTTTTGGTGATTAATAAAAGCTTCGCTATCGCCTTTTGGTTAGTATTTTTATTTCCTTTTTGCTTATGATTTGTTTTGTGTTTTCTTCTCTATCGTTTGCATATCTTCATGATCGTCTTGCCGCAACAAAGTACATTAAATTACCTATAATTTAAGCATATTCGAGTTGATGCATGATATCTTCTAAGTTCTTTAGAAAAAGACTGTTATCATAAGGAGCGAGCATTGGATTTGAATTTTTAGTGACCAATTTTTCTTAAGATCATCTCTACATGATGAGACCAAGATAACATTAATCCATCAAATGCCTTAGTGATCTTGATACCAAGAATGACTTAAGCCTCATCCAAATCTTTCATATCAATGTTGGAAGACTGAAAGGATTTGGTCTTGTTAGCAATTTCTAATGTGGTACCATGATGACATATCATCAACATATAAGCAAGTGATTACACCAACATTATCAGAATTTAATTTCATGCATGCACGTGTATGTACTATTACATCATACGTGTACTATCGATCATCCTTTTTTACTTCTCTTTCTGTATGATCGTGCACACGTGCATGTTTTTAAAATTTCACCCCATCTCTTTCCCTCTATTGGGTAAGAGCATTGGAGGAAGTTACTGAACGCTGTATTGATATTTTATTGTCTTAGCTAAAACTTATCGGATCCAAGGTTCAAGAACTCGATTTCGGTTTCTCATAATTTTATTGGTTTCGCTGGGTTTCGGCTAGTTTCGCTAATCTCGGTTCGGATTTCGGTTTCGGCGGTAATACAACATACATAAGTGCGATATATTAAATACTTAAATTTATGGTTCTATATTACAAGACAACGATCCTAGTGTTTAAAAACCAGCCATGATGCAAAATATATTGAAAAGTTTATTTAGATAAGTATTAATATAGGGTTTGGGTTCATTTTTTTGCGGTTTTCTAACAACGAAGGACTACAATGATCATAATGACAGTAAAAATGGTATAAAAAAAATAAGTTTTTAAAGGTTTTAACCGAAACGATATTGTATGGTTGGTTTTGTATCGGTTTCGGGTTTCGTATCGGTCTCCACCGAAACCGATACGAAACCACCAAGGTTAGAGGTTTCTCTATATGTATCGACCATGATTCTAACAGCGGTATTTATTGATTTAGCTCTCTGCATGGAAGGAGCTCGCGAGAAAAGAGGAAACAAGGAAAGAAGAACTCAAGAAAGAGAAAGAGCGTACGGAGCTACACCTAAAGATGAAAATAGAAGTAAATTTGCATTAGACAAAATTTCTTTACTGAGTATCCTGGATTTTTAATGCTCCGCTTCTGAATTAAAATTTATATACACCAGGAACTATCAAGAACATCAACAGAGTGCACAAAGCTGAAGGAAACTAATTTGGGATTGGCAAAAGAGCTTGCTGCGCTCAAATTGTAAGAACTGTTATTGTTTGAATTAAGGATATAATGTGACTGTATTGTTTACTCTTTTCTTTTTAATTATTTTCTCTGTTTCTTTTTAAAAGAGCAACAGATGTGAATCTGGAAGAAGAAGATATGGTGAAGCTTGCATCACTTGGTCGTGCTAATAACCCTGAGAATGTAATAGATGTTTTAAAGAAATCACTCTCTCTTCGGAACAAGTAAGGAAACCAATAATTTGAATTTTTTTTTCTTTTATTGGTCATCCATTTTTCAGTGGTTGATAGTTGAAGCACAATTTGAAGCGTTACAATGAAATGGCTTAAGCTAGCTTACAATAAATGAATCACAACATGGATAGTTAAGCTTTAAGTTATTTTAACTTAAGCTACAAGATATGTAAGAGCAGCAATAAAGGCTTTAAAACCAAAGTTCTTTATTTCTAAACATGAAAGTTTCAGATAATTTCTGAAGTAAATTGTGTCCTTTTTCCAATTTGAACTAGAGAAAATGATCAATGGTAAATACTATTTATACAAATGATTACACACTGTTAGGTTATTGTCCTCTTCTATACTGCCGCATGGAAGTGTGTGTTTCCATTATACTTGTTTGTCATAGGTTTTTGATAATATCCAAATTATATGCATTTATTCTGTAGGTCATGCATTTTTCAGTGGTTGATAGTTGAAGCACAATTTGAAGCGTTACAATGAAATGGCTTAAGCTAGCTTACAACAAATGAATCACAACATGGATAGTTAAGCTTTAAGTTATTTTAACTTAAGCTACAAGATATGTAAGAGCAGCAATAAAGGCTTTAAAACCAAAGTTCTTTATTTCTAAACATGAAAGTTTCAGATAATTTCTGAAGTAAATTGTGTCCTTTTTCCAATTTGAACTAGAGAAAATGATCAATGGTAAATACTATTTATACAAATGATAACACACTGTTAGGTTATTGTCCTCTTCTATACTGCCGCATGGAAGTGCGTGTTTCCAATATACTTGTTTGTCATAGGTTTTTGATAATATCCAAATTATATGCATTTATTCTGTAGGTCATGCATTTTTCAGTGGTTGATAGTTGAAGCACAATTTGAAGCGTTACAATGAAATGGCTTAAGCTAGCTTACAATAAATGAATCACAACATGGATAGTTAAGCTTTAAGTTATTTTAACTTAAGCTACAAGATATGCAAGAGCAGCAATAAAGGCTTTAAAACCAAAGTTCTTTATTTCTAAACATGAAAGTTTCAGATAATTTCTATGGTAAATCGTGTCCTTTTTCCAATTTGAACTAGAGAAAATGATCAATGGTAAATACTATTTATACATATGATAACACACTATTAGGTTATTGTCCTCTGCTATACTACCGCATGGAAGTGTGTGTTTCCATTATACTTGTTTGTCATAGGTTTTTGATAATATCCAAATTATATGCATTTATTCTGTAGGAGCTACAAAGAACTGATGGCCCAATGCAACCTTTTGGGACGATCAGATACTCGTGCGCGTAAGAAGCTTGATAAGTATAAAGAAAAGATTAATAAACTTAGCGTAAGCCCCTTGCTACCCACAAAAATATATGATGTTCGTTTTTTCAGGCTAAATTATACTAAACTACACTTAACTGCTGCTGTTCTCACTAAACTACCTTGAAGTTCTTTTACAGTAAACTCCATTGAAATTTAGTTTTAAGGGAGCTTCTTTACTAAATTAGTCTTAAATGTAGAACTTTAAGGAAGTTTATTGGAATAAAAAATATAGTAGTTTAGTGAAAACAGCGATAGTTAAGAATAGTTTAGTGTAATTTAGCCTTTTTTATATCATGATTCTTGCCCTAATTTCTTCATGCTTACCCACTGAATCAGACTAGATTGCAAGAATTGGAGAAAGCACTTGAAGCAAAAGAAAATGAGGTCCTTCGTAATTTGAAATCTTCAACTAAAGATCATGCTTGCAGACCCATGGAAGAGATCATGAGTAAACCAAATCAAATAAATTTCTCGATAAACTATTCAGATAATTTAAAGAGAAGTGCAACTTGTTTAGAGACAACTTCTCGGGCTTTCAAGGAAAATAGAAGTGTTGTTGATTTAGAGACTTACTCATGTTTTATGGAAGAAGAAAATCTTACGCCATCTCCAAGGATTAATGAGCATCAGATTTTTGATTCAGATTTTCACAAGTCACCTGTGCCTGCACAAAAAACTGTTTCTCTTACAAATGGAGAGGGTTCAAGCATTAATATGAAGAGAGACATGAAAGACATTACGGGAATAATATTGTCTAGAAAAGTAACACAAATAGCAAGTTCAACATTGACTGCAGAAACTCTGGTTATGGATGACATTTCCAAGCGAACACCTTCACTTGCAATGAAAGGTGAAGCTCAGACTTATGATTCTGCTGCTTCCTCAGGTGAATATGCATTACTTACAGATTATGTTGATCGAGATTGCAAAAACTCCATTTTTTTTCGTTTAAACCCATATCATATCTATACTTTTTGTATAACTTGTTTACAATCATTATGCTAGATTTATGAAAAGTTCTTGAAGATGTAAATACTAAATATTATTGTGCTTTTTTGAGGCAGACATAATATGCCTGAAACCAAAACATTTTCTTTGCCTAAACTTTTATATTGTCGTTTGCATGTAATTTTATAGATGTTGATTTTGGTTAATTTTATTAAACTTTTATCAGGTGGTCTCTTTGGATCTGAAGGTGCAAACAAAACAATTGGGAAATGGTGCAAATCTTCATCACTTAAGATGGCTTCAAGTAATGGTGATTTGATATCCGTTGGCTCTGATGGCAGAGGTGGAAGAGTCAAGGTCCTTAGAGATCATGAGCAAACTTTGGTGGGTCCTTAGTATCGATATATACTTCTTATAGTTTGGAACAATTTGAAAATTTAGTAGAAAAAAATTAAAGTGAAAAACGCTCTAGTTAAGGAATGTTCATTGAACTTTAGCCATTTTTATTTTTCACTTCCCTTTCTTACAGTTGATCATGGTATTTTTTAGGACGAGAAAACGAAAACATTATGGCCGAAGAAACTTAAGCATGGGGTGCAACGAAGCGGGCAGTTTCATATGGAGCACTTCTTTGCAAAGACTGAGAGTTAAATTATTTATTGACAACAAGGTCAATTTTCGCCTATTGAGTTTTGAATGTACATTCTCCGGTAATGGCAGCTTAAACTTTGTATAACTCCTAGATGTACCTTCTTAAATTTTGCATAGGATTCTAAAATCCTCCTTTTGTAATTTTTTACTGAATCTTGTTGCATCCTACTTTCCATACTTCAATCATAAGATGTGATTTTTTTATAGTGACAGTCTCAAACATCCTCTCTATAAAAAAGCGATAATAAGCTTAAATTTCACCAAAGTATCCTTATATTGTGTTTTTTTTAGTCAATGACCTTAAAGTTTTTCAATTACAACAAGCTCCTTGACTATGAGTGATAAAGAAAACTCTCTTATAATCAAAGTTTAAATGAGTTTATGGGAACAAAAATAATTGAAGGTAGTTAACTGAAAAATGCTCATAGTTTAGGGTAGTTTGCTGAAATTTAGCATAGTTTGCTGAAATTTAGCCAATGTAAATTTCAGTCAATCAAATATCGGTCGTCATATTGGCGGATATATCGTTTTAGGGCTTCTTGTGATACGATAAAACCGATATACTTTTGGCCGATATGGCGATATCATCCAATATATTAGCCGTATATGCTATATAAAGCATCTGTCCGTACGATTTTGATATACTTTTAAAACCTTATATGTAAAAACAATTTGAGTCCCCAAGTTCATGGAGGCCTTGATACCTACATCTTATCAGCAGTTGATATGGTTCTGATTCTTTATCTACCAACCAAAAGCAACATCTAAACAAAATATCACTACATTATTATTTGTGACAACCACTATATACTCAACGTGCCTACCTATTCTTTTAGAACCCTAACAATCATATAAAAGAGAAGAAATTTTCAAGAGGAAGATGGAGAAAAGCAATGGCTACTTCTTTTCCTAGAAGAAGATCAACAGAATCACCTCAACTCATCACCAAAGAGCCAATTCTCCCAACAACGACAACAACCAAGTCTAGTTCCTTATCGATCTCGCCGACATTCATCCTCTTACTTTTTCTCACCATTTGGTGTACTTCTACTCTTATATCATCCTCATTTCATATTTGCATCTCCTCCGGAAAACTCGATCTCTATTGCATATCCGGCGGCCTCAACGATCCGCATTCTGCTTCTGTTCACAATATTATTAAAAACTCTACCAGAGAAAAGATAGCTGTTGCTGCAAATAATGCTGACCGGAATATTATGGTCGACAAGTCAAAGGAAGAGATAGCCGTTGCTGCGTTCGGTGCAGACCACCATGTTGTGGTCAATAGCTCGAAAGAGGAGCTGGACAATGCTTATAATATCGTACAGGAGCAGCTTCGTGTGATTCGATCTTGGGCTTCGGTATCTAGTGTTAAGAATAATACTTTGAGATCGTGCGACGGAAGGGGGATTTTTGTTTATGATCTCCCTCCGAAATTCAACAAAGAGCTGTTAGGTCAGTGTAAAGATCTCCTTCCGTGGACCGATCTTTGCGAGTACTTTGACAATGAAGGTAAATTTACAGTGGATTAAGCATTAATAGAAGAAATTAAGATGAATTATTAATAGAACTTCAAATTTAATGAGACGCACCTCAAACACATGAAATTTTGGTTAACTTTTCTATCTAAAGTGAGAAGGTTGGTGGTTCGATTCCAAAAAGATCATATCAAAAAAGAAAAAGAAAAAAATACTAACACGTCTTTTCAAACAAACTCGGCTCTTCACCAACACCGCCTTTCAAATGGACACGACTTTTTATGTATATACACAAATCTTCTGTTCATACCGATCATATAATATATAAACCGAGCATTTCAAATTTTTCGACAGGCAAAGGCCAACCCATCCCCAAACTCGGCAGAGGATGGTACCGAACTCACCAATACTCTCTCGAGCTCATCTTCCACTCCAAAGCCCTAAACCACGCATGCCGTGTCTCAAACCCTAGCCATGCAAAACTCTTCTACGTGCCATTCTACGGTGGCTTCGATATCCTACGATACCACTTCAAAAACAACATCTCAACAACCATTAAGGATTCATTAAGCAATGAACTCATCGACTGGCTGCAAACTCATATTCCATGGTCGAAAAACAGCGGAAGAGACCACATCTTTGTTCTTGGAAAGATTTCATGGGATTTTCGACGAAGGGAGAAAGATTCTTGGGGGAGTAGTTTTTTGTCGAGGGATGAAATGAGAGAGAGTTTCAAGTTTTTGATCGAGAGGCAGCCTTGGGAGGTTAAGGACATCGGTGTCCCTCATCCTACGCATTTTCATCCGAAAAGCGATGGCGATGTCGAGGAGTGGCAGGCCAAGGTTGTGGGTTCGGAGAGGAAGAGCCTGGTGAGTTTTGTAGGGGCTGCAAGGCCTGACCAGGAGGAGAGCATTAGGAGCTTGTTGATCAAGAGTTGTGTTGGGAGTCGTGGTGTTTGCAGGTAAATTGTAGAAATCTAGAGTTTCTTAGAAATGTTTCTTCATTTTGAAAATAAGCTTAAAATTAATTTGTGCTGCTCAGGTAGGAAATTTAGGTTTTCTTTTGAAATCTATACTACCTAAATATAAATAGAAACGTTTCTCCATATTTTCTCAATATGGAAGTTCACTCGTTCGATTATTTTGACTCTTCAAAGAAAAGACTCATAAAAAGAGTCTTGTTTCAAGTTTCCACCCAGCTCAATGAGGATAAGTATAATCTGAACCTGTAAGATTATATTTAGTTGAAAGCCGAGCCATAGTTATAGGGGAGAAGAAGAGACGGAAAACTCTCTTGTCATAGCCAACTCGTTATAAAAAAATGCAACCGATCCCTCCAATTCATCATAAACTCCGACAATTAAAACTATACTCACAAGTCTGATTTCAAAAAGAAAAAAAAGGTCCTATGTGGACGATGCTTTTAAGCATCGAATTTGACTGGGCACAAATGAGAATAGTTTCAAAAAAGAAGCCATGAAATTAAGTAAATGAGGGTTTGAATCTAATATATGCTTTCGAAATATTAAATTCAGATTCATCATATTCCATTTATTTATTCGGGCACTGATTCGAAGTTGTATGTGCAACAACAGATTCCTTGATTGCAGCTCCAGTGGCTGTACGAACCCGGAAGATATAATCACAACCTTTATGGAGTCCGAATTTTGCCTTCAACCACCGGGGGATAGCCCGACGAGAAAGTCAGTTTTTGATAGCCTTGTATCCGGCTGCATTCCCGTCCTCTTCGATCCGTTTACTGCTTATTATCAATACCCATGGCACTTGCCAGAAGATCACCAAAAATATTCCATATACATCGATAAGGAGGAAGTCCGAGAAGGAAAGATAGACGTAATGGAAAATTTGAAGAGTGTTTCATTAGAGGAGAGGAAGGAAATGCGGAGGTTTATAGCATACGAGCTTATGCCCGGTTTGGTTTATGGGGACTCGGAAGCCAAGTTTACGAAATTTCGTGATGCGTTTGAGATTGTTATGGATAATATTGTAGATCTAGTCACAAAGTGATAGGCATATTTTCCCTGAAAATTCTGTTTTTTGGATTTTTTTTTTGTAATTATAAATTTATATTCATGTAACGACCGCACATGTTGATGTAAAAAATGTTGGTTAATGGAATAAAGTTTTTCTTTATCACTTGTCCTTGTATATTGTATGCATACTTACGCTTAACGTAACTGTATCGAGTTGAGATCATCTTTTGATATAGTTACGTCGTGGGTCTCGTCACGTCTCCGTTCCAGTATCTTGAGAAGCAGGATATGACAATTTGTTTGAATGGGAGAAGAGGAGGGAAGATGGGTTATCGGGTATATGAAATTATAATTGTACATATGTATTGTTCTATAATCTAAACTATAATTATAGAATTTTTATGAAAAATATCCTTGTTAATCTTGCTATGTGCATCGCTCTTATAAAATAAGGGTCTGTTTGGATGAGCTTATTTTCAAGTGATTATCTGGCATAATCACTTATAAGTGATTATTTCTGGAAAAATTGAAAAAAATCAATTATAAGTACTCATGGCAAATAAGTTGTATAGTGTTTGGATGATTTTATATGAAAAATAATTATAAGCAGATAATGTGTTTGGATGAAAAGATAAATAAGTGATTATTGAATGTAAAATGACCAAAAGGACTTATCATTAATGCCATCTTAAAATTTGGATGAAAAGACAAGGAGTATCATGGTATATTACTTGATCAACTCTACTATTCCATAATCACTTATGAAATAGACTAACAATTCCTAGCTTATTTTTAAGTGGGAAAATATGTCATTTTAAGCCGGTCATTGTGGGACTCATGGTAAAATAATCACTTATTGAATAGTAAAAGACAGATCCAAACAACATATCTGCTTGGAGCCCACCTTAATATGTTTTTAATCATTTGTTGACTAAAAATAATTCAATCCAAACAGGCTCTAATAATGACATGGTAATTTAATTATGTGTATTGCACGTGATACAACGGTGTTTTTTTTCCTTTGAAAATATAGGTACTCACATGACCAATCAATTTCAAAATCAAATGACCATTTCTCTTTTATCCTATAATAATAGAATACAGATGTATAAATCTTAGCGGATTTCTCTTTAATTAATGATAAAGTATAAATTAATTAAGGAGGTAAACAGATCATATATGAAGCGGATATAGGCACTGTATATGAATATGATAGTCATATACGAATTTGAATACGGATAAGAATGGTTATTGGAAATGAAATTTTCTATTCATATCTTGGTAGAAGTTGGATACGAATGCGGGCATGAAATTAATATCGGAAAAATTATACTCGATAAATGCAAACATTATTACTTTTAATATCTGAATGCAGAATTGATAGGTGGCTACCATATCAGTATTTGATGGCCATTCGCAGATTCATATACCAATTCAGAGGGTCATTAGAAATGAATAACACAATCTGTACAAAAATCTGATACGAGATGATCTGTAACCCTTTACATCCTTGGCATCAGTTGTACGAATCCATCATTTACATTGTGCTTCTTGTTCTTGGCCCCAAACGCAACGAAGTT
The DNA here is from genome assembly GCA_030015575.1 of Agapanthus africanus. Taxonomy (NCBI): domain Eukaryota; kingdom Viridiplantae; phylum Streptophyta; class Magnoliopsida; order Asparagales; family Amaryllidaceae; genus Agapanthus; species Agapanthus africanus. The sequence continues at coordinate 23,382,095 of CM057339.1, read as the reverse complement.
TCCTAGTTCGAGTCCATCCCAAGGCACGTGCGCTGAGCGTGGTAAACGTGTCTCTCACTGACAAGTGGGGCCCACTCCAATTTCGTTTCATGAGAATTTTCAAGCAGCGCTCGCTTCACTTCGATCTTCGATGGAGTCCCGCGCTCTTATCGCCACCGCCAACTGTAACGCGCCAGCGATATGTCGGCCGAAACTCCACCGAATCTCCACAAATGCCCGATACGCTGTCTCCTATTGTAGAAAAAGTAGGGATTTTTCGAGCAAAGGCGAGGCCTTTAGGGTGAGAGCTAAAGGTTTAGGAGATGAGATCGTGGTCACTGTTAATGGCGATCGCGAGAAGACGAAGAAGAAGGAGTGGATCCATTTCGTTGGAATTGGGGGATCGGGTCTCTCGGCGCTGGCGATGCTCGCTCTCAAACAAGTAATCGATCTTTCCGCTGATTTTTGTTTCGTTTGATGATGCATTGCTAGGGTTTCGTTTGATGAACTTGATAATGTTCAAAATTTTCAACTTTGAATCATGTCTTAAGTCCTCAGTTGATTGCATTGTGGATTTGGTAATGAACTTGAAATTTATGCTGAGGACCGTTGTGAAGTAGAGGGTCTCTTGAACCTCAGGTTCAAACCCCAAATTTCTGGGGCGGATCCAAGGTGGCTCGAGCTTAGTCGCAAACGGCATTATCTAAGCGAGGATAATACTTGCTTAAATTCGAATTTAACAATTAAGATCAGAGGTGATTGTCGAACCCTGAGGAGGGTAGAAGTGGAGCAATTCCTAGACAATGAATGGCTTAAGAAGATATGTTGGAAACATTTCATCTTTATTTTGTACATGGCTTAGGTTATATATAGGTCACATATACAATGTATATTTTTGCAATCTGGAACTTTTATATTGAATTTTGAAGTTCAAGTATCCACATGTGTATTTGTGTTTTTTTTTGTGTGCGCCCGCGCACACATGCATATATGTGGCTTATTGATTCACATTCCTACCAATCAAACCATGGGGATCACAAGATCATGGTTGCCTTTATAGGAAGGACTACTTATTACAATATAGTAGGAAACACCGAGGCCCTATTCGGGAATGGAGTTAAGTTAGGATAACCAGAGTTTGATAAAGTTATCTAAACCTAATTCCTAAATCCTATGCAATATATTGATTTTGGAGTTTAGAGAACTCTGGTTATGTATACTCCAAAGTTGACATAAGTCACATAATCGGAGTTTACGAAATTCCAATCCAACCGAAGTTTTCTAAACTCCAAACTTTGTGAAGAAAACAATCAATTGGAGTTTTAGATAACTCCAAACCAACAATTTGGAGTTGAAGTAACTACATGGCCAAACACCCCATCAAAGTTTTACTTTTATATGGAGGCAGGGGCTTGCAAACTGGAATTTGCATCACCTCTCCACTTTAAAATAAACTCCGGTTATCTGATCTCCATACCCAAATAGGGCCTGAAAGGGTAAGTGAATATCAATATGATTTCTTAAAAGTTGAATAATGAAGTTGAAATTTTGATATCCTGTTACTATGGGAGTTATGTAAAAGAAACATTGACGAGGATAGGTTAAAGTTTCACCAATTGATTAATCATTTCATTATTGAATAAAGATTATCTCTGAAAGGTTTAACTTAAAGCTCTTTAATAATGGAGCAATTTTGTGTTCTATATAGGGATTTGAGGTTAGTGGCTCTGACATTATATGGAGCAGCTTTCTAGACGAGCTACAAATGGCTGGGGCAAGAGTATGTGTTGGTCACTCAATATCAAACTTAGAAAGCAACAATGGGTCTAATCTACCAAATGCACTTGTGATTTCAAGTGCTATTCCTGTTGACAATGAGGAGGTTTCATATGCAAAGTCTATTGGTATTCCAATGTTGGTGTTTCCTTTGTGCTCTCTTTTGCTTCTTCTGTTTTAATATTCCTATCATTTCTAACTATTAACAATTTCTATTTGTTTTTTCCTCTTTTGTTATTTATTTATTTTCCTGTCTATTAAGCAAAATAATCTTGGACACACTAGAGGCTCAGTTAAGGTTTGTCTCGTAGATGAAGAAAATGCACAAATAGAGGGTAGAATTAATGAAGAACTGTAAGACATTCTATATGATGAGATGGGCCAAGGGAAGCTGACATCATTAGGTGCTTAGATTTATGTGAACCAGCAAACTCATCTGACAAAGAGAGGAGATGACCTAAGAAAACCTGAACTTATTAGACCAACTTTTGAAAGAGCATGTTTCAAACCGATGTATCCTTCAACATGAAATAGAATGATCAGAAGAATACTTTGGTAAATTCTTCATTTAGTATATGGGAGCAGGCTTTATTGATTGAAAAGTGGTCTTTTATATAAAGTACTTATGCATAAGTATGAACTATATTCTTCAACCTTGCATCGTCAAGTTTTTTCATACTCAATTCTAGCTTCGAGCTCATAATTACTTAAAGTGGTCTTAAACTCAGGTTTTCAGCATTTGCGCTGTAGAGTTTAGTCGTCATGGTATCACATTCTGTTGTTGAGATTCACAATACTTGAATTATGCCTCAAGTTAGAAACTGTTTGTTTCCTGCTGTTGTTTCTTTAAATACCAATCTAACTTGTTAAATGCTGTTGCTTAGATATAAGAGAGATGGTTGGTTGAGAAGAGTTACGGAGCATTATAATCTGATTGCTATTAGTGGTACCCATGGTAATATTACTTTCTTAATTATCTATATACCTCCTCACATTAGAGGTTGTGAACTTAAAATGTGGGTGAAGTTCATTGTTATAGGAACCTTCTTCTAGAACATATATGAAAGTTCACTCTAGGAACAAATATTTTGTCTTCAAATGTTATCACACTTGTATTTTTAAATTATTTTACAATACCACTAGGACTCATGGAACCCTTTTTGTACCTGAATAGTTAATACCAAATAATTTGTAACTGTTCCTGCCAAGGTACCCAAAAGGGGCACGGGTTGGGTCTGCTGGCTGAAATCTGAGCTTATATATAATAATAATAAAAATAATAATAATAATAAAAATAATAATAATGGAAGAAAGGCGCCATAGGAGGGAATTTCTTCCTATGGCGTCAAAAAAGTACACCCTCCACGATTTTATTCGACGATCGGCACCCATAATCTTCATCCTTATCATCTAAGATGCGCATACACCAAATTTCATGTGATTCCATCACCTTTTCACCGTTAAATTAGCGATGTAAAAAGTTTTATTGTCGGTAAACCGTTAATTTTGCACCAACTAAATCAACGGTGAGAAAATGGTATAATCACGTGAAATTTGATGTATCCACATCTCAGATGATAAAGACGGAGGTGATATATGCTGATCATCGAAAAAAATCGTGGAGGGTGCCATTTTTCGACGCCATAGGAGGAAATTCCCTCCTACGACGTCTTTTCTCGTATGTACACATACGAGAAAAGGTGCCATAGGAGGGAATTTCCTCCTATGGCGTCGAAAAAACGCACCCTTCACGATTTTTTCAACGATCGGCACCTATCATCATCTTTATTATGTAAGATATGGATTTACCAAATTTCATGCGATTCTATTACATTTTCACCGTTGATTTAATGGGTGCAAAATTAACGGTTTACCGACAATAGAACTTTTTACTTTGATAATTCAACGGTGAAAACGTGGTTGAATCACATAAAATTTGGTGTATCCACATCTTACATGATAAAGATGAAGATGATGGGTGCCGATCGTTGAAAAAATTGTGAAGGGTGTAGATATTTGATGCCACCTAACGAAAAAGCCTCCTAAGGCCTCTTTTCTTCATTATTCTCTCTCTATATATGGATAGTGTTTATGAGGTGGCATGTTATTCTACGAAATGAGGTGTTGTCGTCTTAAAATTTGACTTTACACCATATTTTCTGATGATCGATACCGTTCAACTTCGTATCCATAATCTAGATCATAGGATTATCGAATTTCATATGTTTTCGATAATGTCTACTCTCGCATCGGGTGGTTGCAAAATTAACGGTTTACCGACAATAGAACTGACAAAGCTAGATCAATGGGCAAATGTTATTGAAATCGTATGAAACTTAGTGTACCTATATTTTATACCATGGAGAAAAAGATGAACGGCGTCGATCATTCACAAAATAGATGAATAGTCAAATTTTAAGGCGACACCTTATTTCTAAGAATAAGGTGCCATCTCATAAACACTAACCTCTCTCTCTCTCTATACATATATGTATACATGCATATAGGTATACACACATACACACAGGGGAGAGATCCATTGGAAACTGGTCGCGTTTTTTTAAAAACGGGAACCCCTGATCTACAACATATTTTAACGATCCGATCCGTTCAAGTTGATCACCTTACCTTCAAATATGTGTATGAAAAATCAAAGGATTTGAAGACCTTCTAGCCTATGCATCGGATGAAGTTTATGTTGCATTATCGAAAGACCTTCATTTTTGCACCCATCGATGCATAGGCTAGAGGTCTTCAAATCTTTTGATTTTTCATACACATAGATTTGAAGGTAGGTAATCAACTTGATCGGATCGGATCGTTAAAATATGTCGTGGATCGGATCGTTAAAACATGTCGTAGATCGGGAGTTCCCATTTTTAAAAAACACAGACCAGTTTTCAATGGATCATATATATATATATATATATATATATATATATATATATATATATATGCATGCGCGTGTATGTGCGCGCGCATATATATGATAATAACGGAGTACAAAGGCTCTAGGAGGAAATTTCCTTCTATGGCTGCGAAATAAGTCTATTCTCTTATAATTTTTTCGTCGATCGGTGCACTATTCTCATCCTTATGGACTAAGATGTATATATACCAAATTTTATATGATTCCAACATGTTTTCACCGTTGATTTAGTGCGTGCAAAATTAACGGTTTACCGACAATAAAACTTTTTACATTGCTAATTCAACGGTGAAAAAGTGGCAGAATCACATGAAATTTGGTGTATCCACATCTTGGATGATAAAGATGATGATAATGGGTGCCGATCGTTGAACAAAATGGTGGATGGTGTATTTTTTTGACTTTACGTAACGAAATCCCCTCCCATGGCTGCTTTTCTACATTATTCTCTATATATGTGTATACGCATGCGTGCGCGCACACATATACACGCGCGCGCGCGCACATATATGAGCAAGGCTAATTTACTTCCCGGGCATACCCAGCTTAGTTATTCCCCTTTGGTAATTACTCCATTTGCTCTTCATGAATGGATAAAGTAAGGATAGTATGCCATTTTCAATGAGAGAAGGTAAAAAATCTTGTAACTAATGAGGTAGTTGATTAATACAAGGAGAGAAATCACATGATTTTTACAAGATTCTCCACACATCTTGAAAATGAAAAAATATATCCTTACTTTATCCATTCATGAAAGGCAAATTGAGTAATTATCCACAGGGCATAACTAATCTGGTTATGCCTTGAGAGTAAATTAACCTTACCCTACACACACATATACGTGTACACATGTATACATACGTGTACACATACATACACATACATACGCGTATATATCTTAATTAACCTGCTTGCAATATGGGCCCGATGGGATTTGAACCTGGGTAGCTCTGATACCATTTTAATATGTTTGTGCATCAAAACTCCCAAGTCATGATGAGGGTTTAGCATATAGTTTATATTCTAACGATATTCAATGTATCTCACTGTTGTAGGAAAGAGTACAACAGCGGCAATGCTTTCATATGTCTTGAGTGCCATGGGTGACTCTCTTATTGCAGTAGTAGGAGCAAACGTCCCACAAGTATGTTTTCCCATCCTAATTGCAGCACATAGTGAGTCATCAGATTAGGGTATTTTTATTCAGTATTAAATATTTCCATTCATTGATGGAGCAATTGCGTTGTAACAGCCTGCATGATACATCTGATATCTTGATATATTGCTGACAGTTTAATGATGTTATACATCTTTGCATATCAAGTCTATATTTATTGAAAGTTTTGCTATAATTTGGTATTATCCTAACTAGAGTTTCCTTTTTCCAGTTTAAAGAAGGGAATATAATTCCTGGTAGCGGACCCAACTTTGTCTTGGAGGTATGACATCCTTAACTTTGTAGGATTAGTACGGTCTTTTACTTTAGAACTCTTTAGGTGCTATCGTTGTCTGTAACAAAATTGTTATGTGCCATTCTGCAAATTTTTTTTTTGCTAATATGGATATCTTACCATCTGTATATCACGGCCTGTATTTCCATGGAACTTCACTTATATCTGGCACTTTTCAACCTGAAATCTAAACTCAAATATGCTTTATGTTTATCCCTAGTTTTTTTCTTAATGATTATTGCCTCTGTTAAAGTTTATGTGTGTGTGTGTTTTTCAAGAACGAGGGGGGCGGTTATATATTTATATTTGAGTGTACATGGGCTTTTGATATAAGTGGTTCTAACAATATGACTTAGGCCTTGTTGAGGTTTGTCCTATCTTTTATCTTATACCCATGTATCTCTTATAGTTTTTCCAATGTGAGACTTTTTAGTCTTTTACATCTTAACACCCCCCTTACGTGCAACCATTACTTTTTTTTGGTGTGGTTGTCACGTGGATTACACTACACTTGTATAGCTAGGTCTCTCAGAGGCACTTTTTTTGTGCTTGTAGCCTGCATCTCACAGAGGTATTGTCGAGATTTTGGATCGAGCTATTGACGATACCATGTTAAAGTTTATATATATATATATATATATATATATATTTTCAAGAACGAGAGGGCGGTTATATATTTACATTTGAGTGTACACGGGTTTTTGATATAAGTGAATTCCAACAATAAGACTCAAGCTTTGAGGTTTGTCCCATTTTATATCTTATACCCATGTGCCTCTCATAGTTTTTCCAATATGGGACTATTTTAGTCTCTCACATCTTAACACCTCCCTCACATGTATCCATCATTTTTTCTTGGTATGGTTGTCACGTGGATTGCACAACACTTGTAGAGTTAGGTCTTTCAGAGGCACTTTTTTTGGATGTTTGTAACCTGCTTCTCTTAGAGGTATTGTCGAGATTTTGGATCGAGACATTGGCTCTGATACCATGTTAAAGTTATATATATATATATTCAAGAATGAGGGGGTGTACACGGGCTTTTGATATAAGTGGGTTCCAACAATAAGACTTGAGCCTTGTTGAGGTTTGTCACATCTTATATCTTATACCCATGTACCTCATAGTTTTTCCAATGTGGGACTATTTTAGTCTTACATCTCAACAACCACATTTTCATATTTTCTAAAATTCCAATGTGCCAAAGTAAGCGCCGTTTTATATGTAGTATTGTGTGTCAACAAGTTCTATAATGCTATATTATTTGGATATGCTTCTTTATGAACTTGTGAAACTTGTTTGTATGTTCATTTTTATGCAGGCAGATGAATATGATTGTTGCTTTCTTGGATTGTCGCCTTCGGTTGCTGTGGTTACTAATGTAGAGTGGGACCATGTTGATATCTTTCATGATGAGGTTTGTTTGGAGTTTTTCTAAAATATAGTATATAAGACCGAATATTATAGATTTAACTATTGTTCACCAGTTTTCCCCCGCTTCACACACACTATTTTACTCCTTAGGTGTAAGTTAGTTACACCCACTATAAAGTAACCCAATAAATGAGTTATTTTTCATGATCGGCTCCGTTCATCTTGATCTATATCATCTAAAGTATGCTTACACCAAGTTTCATGTGATTTGGAAATTTATTGTTCATGCATTCGATTGTTTGCAAAATGAACGGTTTTCCGACAAAAGAACATTTTATAACCAATGATCAATGCAGACAATCGATTGTTTGCAAAATGAATGGTTATTTTATGGTGTAAGCGTACTTTAGATGATACAAATCAAGATGAACGGAGCTGATCGTGAAAAATAACTCATTTATTGGGTTATTTTATGGTGGGTGTAACTAAGTTACACATAGAGAGTAAAATAGTCGCTCCATACACACACATATATATACACATACACATATGCATATATAGGGAAATTTTTTCCTAAGGCAACATCTCAAGTTGCAAGCTAAGGAGTCGCCTATGTGGCACTTCATGAGAGGGCATATCTCATAAATAAATTACAATGTAATTGTGGTGATCTTCTAGCATATTATGAGAAATATGCTTGCATCATAGACTATTTCAAGTCTCAGGATATAAAAAATATATTTTTTAATAAATCTAAATCTAAAGTATTAGATGAGGTTTTACCGGATGTTGAATCAGAAACTAACCTAAAACACTGTAGTCACAAATACAGAAAACAACGGTCTTTCATCCACATCCACAGATGAAGATTGGGCACATACCTGAAAACATAATACTGTTATAGTCATCGCGTCACAATGTGATGCGAATGATAATGAGTATTATCTGTGTAGGCAACAACCTTATATGGATAATCACCATAACGATGCCTATAAAAATAATTATGTTTATGATATGATCGGTCAATGGTATCATAATGTTTTTCGAATTTTTTTTAGTATTGACGATCATTTGAACACTGCACTCCTAGTATCCTAGTATCCACTGATACTAGTTCATTATACAAAAATGTATCATTGATACAACTTTAAAAACATAAATATGGTTTGTAGTCTATCTCACAAGATAGATAGACTACAACTAAAATTAAATAATTATAAAATATAAAAAAGATAATCAGATTCATGTAATATGGAATACCGACAAAATCAAATTTTCCTTTGATTAAAGAATAAAATTTAAAATATAAGGGAAATATTTGTGTTTCTAAAGAGACCATAAAAGAATTAATATTATATATTGCAAAAGAGACATCTAAATAGTTTTGTTCAGGTTTTTTGCTTTTCTTGAAGTCAAACTATGCTTCAGAAAGTTTTCACCGAACAAAATTTATAAAGGTTTTATCTGCAAAAGAATTTGTTTACGATAAAGAATCCTTTTAAGACATTAACAATCCATAACAAGATCGTTTCTCATTAGAAGCGAATAATAATAAAAGAAGATGATGATAATGATCTTTCATAAGATCTAATCCTTGTCCTTGTATAAATATAAAATATGGTTTTGTCCAAACTCATTGATGGACAAATTTACATTTCTAAATAAATATAATTATTTGAATTTGATCTTGCCAATAATTTCTATCCAGGAATGACGAGCTCCAGCAACATAAGATATTGCAAAAATGAAAAAGGAAAGTCAGCCACTGTTGACTTTGATATTGCACAAATTACTCCCACTAGAGTTGAGTCAACCACTGTTGATAAAAAAAATTAAAATCACTCACACTGGAGATAACAAAATTTTTAAGACCGATGATGAGATTCCGGCTAATCTGGTTGAAATCATAACTGGTCTAGATTGCAACTCTATGAGCGAAAGCTCTAGTACAAGATGTTATGAAGTTATGAATCAACAGCCTGTTCAAGTGATTCTTGAACATCAGCCTCATCGGAATCAAGCTCTATATGATGAGAAATGCCAACAAGAGTACCATTACTTAACTAAAAAAGAAAAACATATTCTTTTTCGAAAAATCTATTAACTTCCTGAAGAAATTCAAAATGAAATCGAAAATGGGAAGAAAAAAATTATGCAAAAAATAATATATAAATTTTTAAAAAAAATCATTAAACAATTCTATATAAATGGAATTCAGTAACAGAAGTTTGATGCTATGCTAATGGATCACTTCCAATAAACACATGGAGTCATCCTATTTTAATTAGTAAATCATTTGAAATATCATTACTAAAAGAAATAAAACTAAATTCTTATATATGCAAATTACTACCGGAATGTATTAAAAAATATGCAACAAAACAGGTAAGACTGTATGCAGAAGTTACTGCAGCAATTCCAGAATACTACTGTCCAAAAGACATAAAAGATGATCACCATCATCCGAGCTATCATGTTGTGAAGCTATGGAAGAGCCTATCTTATAAGATACTATCTTGTAAGATACCGAGCTTCGAAAGAATCGGTATCAACCATTCAGACTAGGAATTCAAATTAAAAAGAGCTCGAGGATTTCTTGAAATCATTGAAGAATTTGTAGCCATGAACAAAAGAAACTGGGATGAATGAATGGTACATCAAGTTACTACTAGAATTATAGTAGTAAGTAAAAGCCAGAATATTCAGGATGAGGAAGTAAATCAGGAAAAGGCTCGATATTTCTACATTATGCCAGCCAACAACCTGAAATCCAGCAATAAAGTTAGAAGAATTTATGCATCAATCTCCGAGAGGTACAACACAATACCTGTGAATTCTGCTTCAATGTCAAGACTCTCCAAAGAAAAATTAGGCGCACCCGTTTTTACTCAAGCTGCATCCAAGACGTCTTAACAAATCACGCAAGCGGTGAATTCGCAAAGTAAAAAGGAGAAGCATGGTGGGTTTACACTCAGGCAAGGATAGAAGACCGCAGACTGAAGCGTGGTGAATATGGGGATTTTAATTATCATAAGACGACATGGTAATCATCGTTAGATGACAAAATAATATGATAAGGAAACCTCCCCGAAGGATAAGGATGCATCCCCTGCAAGTGGTTACGCAAGAAGACAAGGAAGCATAATAGCTAGTAATCCCCCGTAGGACTATAATCATGATAGTTTTGTATTATGTGTTGTACAAGTGTGTCGTGTGGTGTGACTAGTGTGCTATGTGTGATGAGTCATTGTACTCTATGGATGAGTCGAGTATGGAAGAGTGTAGAAGAGGTGACAATGATACTTAGTCATTTGTAACTATATGAGACCATTCTTCTATAAATAGCCTTCACCTCTCCCTCAGGAAGGCATCCCTTGAATCTCTTGCTTATCCCTCTTTTTGGTACTTTGTAATAATTTGTTTATATAAATAGAAGACCACAGAAGCATGGTGAATATGGGGAATTTTATCATCACAAGCCGACAAGGCAATCATCGCTAGATGACAAAATAATGTGATGAGGGATCATCCCCGAAGAATAAGGATGCATCCCCTGCAAGTGGTCACTCAAGAAGACAAGGAAGCATATTTGCTAGTAATCCCCACGTAGGACTATAATCATGATAGTTTGTATTATGTGTTGTACTAGAATGTGTCGTGTGGTGTGACTAGTGTACTATGTTTGATGAGTCATTGTACTCTCTATGTGTGTGGGTCGAGCATGCAAGAGTGTAGAAGAGGTGATAATGATGCTTAGTCATTTGTAACGATGTGAGGCTATCCTTCTATAAATAGCCTTCACCTAGAAAGGCATCCATTGAATCTCTCGTCCATCCCTCTTTTTGGTACTTTGTAATAGTTTGCTTATATAAATAAAACTCTTGTGCCTTGCTCAAAACCTTCTTCCTTTAAAACTTGGGCTAACTCCATAGTAGTAGCTGCTGCGTAGTCGAGCAAACGGCTTACAAAGCGGTTGACTTCCAAATCTGGTATCAGAACCTAGTGGTTAAAGCTAACTGGTTACAATCAGGTGGTCAGCGTTAACGTTCCTTGGTGCGTCATTGCTTTGTAAGCCATTTTAACTTCTTTTATCTTATAATTTAGATAAGAGGGTTATACTCTCTTATATGTTTATTGCAATAATACTCTGAGGCATGCTTAAAGTAATCAAGTATGTTTTAAGTTATTATTATTCATCTACGGGCTAAGATAGGAAACGAATTAGCTCTCTTGTTGTGCCTTGTGGTTCGCTTGTAGGCGTCGAGGGCTAATCCCAGGGGAAAAACCACTATTAAATGGGAAAGTTGCATCTAGCCGTAGTTAGGTCAAACCATGAATGACATGAAAGGGCTAATCCCAGAAAGAAAACCACTGTTAAAAGGGTAGGCAGTATCTAGCCGTAGTTAGGTCAAACCATGAATAACATGAAAGAGAAACATGTGAGATGAAAATAAAGATGCAACATTTCTAGGAAGAGTAGTAACAACATATAAGAATAACTCTCGGATCTAAAAAGATAGAAGATAATGCTTAGCAAATGGTTTTTGTCATTTTCCGAAAAAGAATTGACATTTGGTTTGAGCACTCCACAAAGTGGTCATGCATCACAATGCAAAAATAATATTAGTTCTCCGATAGACAAAGTAACTATTGCATTGGATAAAACAATGAGTTTTCTAGGCCTTTCTAAAGAAAATTCATTAAACTTGGTGCAAAAATCATGATACCCCTTTTCAAGAAGTTAAAAGAGAAGAAATTTGAAAATATAGTTCCTTGTCACAATCTTCAGGAATAAGAAGATGATCAGGAATCAGAGGACGCATCATCTATTGATGTTAATCAACAAATAGAGGAAATATCACCTAATGATAATGGTCAAGTATCCGAGGATGTACTGTCTGAAGATATTGATCAAGTATCAGAGAATATATTCTTTGAAGTTGTTGATCAAGTATCAGAAAAGGAAATATCTAAAAATTCAGAACCGGAATCTGAAGCGAAACTTGGTCTAATTGCTATAGATAAAGTAGAAGAAAATGTCATTAGTATGTCTCCAGACGAAATAGACTTATCTATGTATGCAGCAACCTTATATGGATAATCACCCTAACGATGTCTATAAAAATAATTATGTTAGGGTTCGGGTGTGTGTTCCCAATCTTCATCTGTGGATGAAAGATAGTTGTTTTCTGAAGTAGTGACTGCAATGTTTAGCTTAGTTTTTGATTCATCATCTGATAAAACTTATTTCTAATACTTTAGATTTAAATTTATCAGAAAATGCATTTTTTTATATCTTGAGACTTGAAATAGTCTATGATGCAAGCATATTTTTCATAATATGCTAGAAGTTCATCACATGTAACGACGCCTTCCAACATTTTTTGTTTTAACTCTAAGTATGCATCATAATAGACTCTTTCGTCTGGAGACATACTAAAGACATTTTTTTTTACCAGATTTGGAAGCAGACCGTTTTGTAAGCCTTTTGCTCGACCACACACTATGGATTAAGCACAAGCTTTAATGAAAGGAAGAAGGTTTTGAGCAAGGAACCAAAGCATTATTTATATAAGTGAAACTATTACAAAGTACTAAAGAAATGGATGAGCGAGGGATTCAAAGGATGCCTTTGTAAGGGAGAGGTAGAGGCTATTTATAAAAGGATAGCCTCATATCGTTACAAATGACTAAGTATCCTTGTCACCTCTTCTACATTCTTCCATGCTTGACTCACACACATAGTACACTAGTCACACCACACAAGCACAATTCATAATACAAACTATTATGAAATCTCTATCCTTTTCCTGATTTACTTCTTCATGTTGGATATTCTAGTTTCTTTTACTTACTACTATAATTCTAGTAGTAACTTGATGTACCTTCTATTCATCCCAGTTTCTTTTGTTCATGCCTTCAAGTTCTTTAATGATTTCAAGAAGTCCTCACGCTTTTTAATTTGAATTTCTAATCTGAACGGTTGAGATCGATTCTTTCAAAGCGTAGTATTTTATAAGATGTTTACCTTCTTTAGGACCTTCAACGCTTGAACGTTGAAATAAAGATGGGTTTAAACAAAACAAATTATTTAGTGTTTTAAAGGTTGATCAGAAGGTCCTGTGTTCGAGACTTCCGGTAGCGCAAGCGCATACCGTTAATTACGCCCTATTGTCACATGACGCACTGGACGGGATACCATATTATCTTGCCTTAAATTGCATCATTTTAGAGAGGGGTTATGTATATAACAGTAAAGTTAATACAAGCACAAATTTAAATAAAAGAATGTATATTTTATTCATTTTGTTCGTATTTGTGTACAATTTGAATGTAAATTGTATTGATTTTGCAAAGAATGTAAAATTTGATATGGCTCTTATTTGAGAGTTGAATGGAAAATACTTAGGGTATTTTAGTGTTAACTTGGTAAAAGTTGATGGGCACTGCCCTAATGTGGGGGCCACATCACTGTAAGTGGGACACCCTAGGTGGGTCCACACCACTTCATTTGAAGTGTTAAGTATAGGCAAACACTTTGTTTGAAATATAAGTCAAATATTTCATTTGAAGTGTAAATGGGACACCCTAGGTGGGGTCCACATCATAGTGGGTGGGGTCCACACCACCTCACCAGAAGTGTAGGATATGTGGGGTCCACACCCCTGCATAGAAACTGAAAAGTTCCTGTTTTAGGGAGGCTTATATAGAGCCTCCCGAAGGACCGGGAGGGGGTCCCAAAGTAGCCAGGATGCCATTTTGGGGCCTCCGGATGGCTGCTTCAACCCAAGTCGGAAACTCTTAAGAGTTTCTTCTGATAAAACTCATTTATTAGAGTTTTTTTGCACATACTGAGAATGTATAGTATCATTTTCAGTAGTTTGTGCAACATGAACACATGGATTTGTGTTCAAGAGTGAAAACATGGCTCTTGGGTTGAGTGATGGATACATTGTTTTTGGCATTGCATTCAATGAAACAACCATGTTTTTGCATGTCTGATAGGTGAATAGGATATTCCTATTCACAAGTGGGTTGAGCATAGGATTTTCCTATTCATGAAGGTTCTGAAGACATGATTTTTCATGTCTCGGGACATGAATGGAGTATTCCATTTAGATATGTCTTTAATAGACGTATCATACGCAGACATGTTTATGTCTGAACATGAATAGGGTTTTCCTATTCATAAAGTCCCCTGAGACATGATTTTCATGTCTTAGGGCATGAATGGAGTATTCCATTCAGTTATAGACATGTCTGGGAAAATGAATAAGGTTTTCATATTCATATGTCAGAAGACAGGATTCTTCATGTCTTAGGAATAGGATTTTCTATTCACAGATATCAGACATGATTTTCATGTCTAAAAATGAACAGGTTATCTGTTCAAGTGTTTTATATTTAAATAAACTTATTCAAATGTGAAGAATAGGTCTTTCTTATTCATACAAGCTCCATGAACAGAATATAAGGATTCTGATTTATGTCTTGCAAGAAATAGATCTTTGTATGTGAGAAATAGGGTGGCCTATTTCTTAGAGATGCAAACATGGGGTGACCTATGTTCTTGGTTCTGTCCATATGGTTATGAACACCTTTGTGTTCAAGGTCCTCATCCTCTCGGAGAAAAGCCATGGCCATGGCCTTTTTAAGCTGTGATTCAGAGCTTGGAAACTTATATAAGTTCCCTCTCTCTGATCAGGGAGAGAGAGAGAGGGAGGCAGAGATAGAGAGGGAAGTGAAGGAATACGGATCTTCCATTTCTGTTCCCATCTTCTTCTTCCTCTGTTTCTTCTTGAGAGAACTTTTGCAAAAGTTTTGAGCTCTTGGGCAAAAAGGTTCTGATCCTCCCATCAGTTGCTCACAAGAGTATTTATACCCTTCTGTGAGTGGGGAGTAGTGCGTAACTACTCCTTAGATATCAGAGAAAGTGGAGGGTATCGAGATTTCCCCACGATTTCCTGAAGAATAGGTCAAACATATTCTGTTAAATGGGATCCCGACACAGTCTAGTGTCGGGACACCCTATTTAAAGACTTCCCGATATCGGGAGGGGCATCCCGACAAGGGATGCCTTAGCACTACTCAATTTTGAGTTGTTCCCAGGGAACTGCCTAAGGTTGCGGGTCCCACTTGTGCTGAACATGTGTTTTAGCTTGTTCTTTTTATCATAATCCCTATTCTTGCGTCTAAGTGATCAAGTCCTTGATCATCTGTTTAAATACTCGTATAAATATCTTAGGAGTTAAGATTTTAACTCCGACATAAGGCATGCTCTTCCATAGCTTCACAACATGATAGCTCAGATGATAATGATCATCTTTTATGTCTTTTGGACGGTAGAATTCCGGAATTGTTGAATAGAGTTCTTGATCTGCTGCGTATTTTTTAATACATTCATGTAGTAGTACACATATTAGAATTTAGTTTCATTTTTTTAAAGTAATGTTACTTCAAATGCTCTACTAATAGGATGACTCCATGAGTTCATTGGAAGTGATCCATTAGCATAGCATCGAACTTCTGTCACTAAATTCCATTTATTTAGAATTGTTTCATAAAAGGTTATAAATTTTATATATTCTTTTTTGCATAATTTTTCTTCCAGTTTTCAATTTCATTTTGAAATTCTTTAGGAAGTTTATAGATTTGTTGAAAAAGAATATATTTTCCTTGTTTAGTTAAGTAATGGAGCTCTTGTTGGCATTTCTCATCATATGGAGCTTGATGAGACCGATGTTCAAGAATCGCTTGAATAGTTCGCTGATTCACAGCTTCATGACATCTTGTACAAAAGTTTTCGCTCATCAAGTTGCAGTCTAGACCAGTTATGATTTCAATCAGATTTTCTAGAATCTCAATACTGGTCTTAAAATTTTTATCTCGTGTCGGAGTGATTTTCATTTTCTTTTTGTTGTCAACAGTGGTTGACTCAACTCCAATGGGAGTTATTTGTTTACCATAATCAACAGTGGTTGATTTTCCCTTTCATCTCTGGAATATCTGATGTTGCTGGAGTTCGCCATTCATGGACAAAAATTATTAGTAGCAAAATCAGATTAAATAATTTTATTTTTATTTAGAAATGTAATATTGTCCATCGGTAAGTTTGGACAAAACCATGTTTTATATTTATTCAAGGATTAGATCATTCATTAATTTATGAAGGATCATTATGCTCATCATCTTCTTTTATTATTATTCATTTCTAATGAGAAACGATTTTATTATGAATTGTTAGTGTCTTAAAAAGGATTCTTTATTGTAAACAAATTCTTTTGCAAATAGAACCTTTATAAAAATTTTTTAGTGAAACTTCCTAAAGC
Source organism: Agapanthus africanus (assembly GCA_030015575.1). NCBI lineage: Eukaryota > Viridiplantae > Streptophyta > Magnoliopsida > Asparagales > Amaryllidaceae > Agapanthus > Agapanthus africanus. The sequence continues at coordinate 23,365,257 of CM057339.1, read as the reverse complement.
ATAGTTTATGACTTCGAGATAAGCAAACAACTTGAACAAAATTATTTAGATGTCTCTTTTGCAATATATGAATATTAATTCTTTTATGGTTATAAAGAATCTTTAGAGACACAAATATTTCCTTTATATTTTAAATTTTATTCTTTAATCAAGGAAAAATTTGATTTTATCACTATTCCATATTACAGGAAGTTGATTATTATCTTTTTTATACTTTATACTTATTTAATTTTAATTGTAGTTTATCTATCTTGTGAGATAGACTACAAACCATATTTATGTTCTTAAAGTTGTATCACTGGATACTTTTTTGTATAATGAACTTGTATCAGTGGATACTAGGATTGTATCAATAGATACCGGATTAAAAATATTATAATTTCATTTTTAATTTTTGTTTGTAAAAAAATTAGTTTTAGGAAATTTTATTGGTATAAAAATTCTTAGTTTATCTTTATTCTTTAAATTCATATTATGTGTAATTTGAACCATTTCTAAAATAAATAAATATATTTTTATTTTATACCAAAATGTTTTATTAAAAAACAACTTAGTTGTATATTATTTTTATATTTTTTTATAATAATTTTCTTGAAAAAAAATGCAAATGCTCTTAATGTAGAGCCAAAATATTTGTTTCAAATATTTGGTTTTAATACAAAATCATATAATAAAACATTTGCTGGTTTTATTTGACATGTCTGTATCGTTAACCAGATTTGAAGGATATTTTATATATTTGTTCCACAGTGGTGGAATCTTATCAGATATCTGTATATTCCACAATGGTGGAAGCTTTATATTAAAAAACTTTTAAAACCAAAATGTTACTTATGAATCATATGTTAGCTCAGAAGAGCGTTACAAAATTTCTATGAAACATTTAGAAATTTTTTTCAAGCACTAGGCGTAGTTCATGCATTATAGTACTATACTTGTTGAAAGTATTATGCACGGTTTGGTAGCATGCAAATATATAAATATTTTATTATTTTATATAGTACTTTGGTACTATAATTATTTTTTTGAATGCATGAATGCATGCATAATATTATGCTTACTACTATGCATGAATATTAAAATGAATAGTACTATGCTTGCATGTAAAGCTTATTGCTACTATGTATACGACATAGCATGAACATAAATGAAGAGGTGCCCCTCTTGTTTAAATACTATATATATATTTAAAATCTTTATTTTTATTTTTTGTAAAAAAGTATTTAAATCGTTTATTACGTTTAAGCAAAATCTTTATATGGAATATGATAAATTCTGAAATAATTTTCAAAACTAATTTGATACATAAAATGCGGTGGTTGACCTGTCATGTTTATGCATGAAAACTTTCTGTGTAGAAAGATGTTTATATGTTTTCCATATAGAGGACCATGGTTCTTTAGGAAAACTTGAGTATATATATTGACTACTAGATGACAGAGTACTGCGATTAGTAGTATAGGAATCTATAGATAGAGTCTTATAATAAAAAAGTTTCGAAATAAATTATGATGCGGGTGGTCGATCATATTATCAACACAATTATTTTTAGACATTGTTATGATAATTATCCATATAAGTTTGTAGCATACGCAGATAATCTTCCTTTTCTTTAGTATCACATTGTGATGCGGTGACTACAACAATATTATGTTGGGTTTCGGGTATGTGTACCCAATCTTCATCTGTGGATGAAAGACTATTGTTTTCTGAAGTAGTGACTACAGCGTTTAGATTAGTTTCCGATTCATCATCCGATAAAACCTTATCTAATACTTCAGATTTAGATTTACCAGAATTGCATTTTTTATATCTTGATGCAAGCATATTTTTCATAATATGCTAGAAGTTCATCACATGTAATGACTCCTAACATCTTTTGTTTTAACTCTAAGTATGCATCATAATCGACTCTTTCGTCTATAATAGACTCTTTCGTCTAGTAATATACTAAAAACATTTTCTTCTATTTCATCGGCAGCAATTAGACCAAGTATCATTTCGGATTCAGTTTTTGAATCTTTGGATATTTCCTTTTTTGATACTGGATCAATATCATTGAATATTATATCCTTTGGTACCTGATCAATATTATTAGACAATATACTGGATCAATATCATTGAATATTATATCCTTTGATACCTGATCAATATTATTAGACAATACTTCCTCTAATACTTGATCATTATCATTGGGTAATATTTCTTCATATATTTGATTAATATCATTAGATGATTCATCCTCTGATCCATGATCATCATCTTCTTGTTCCTGAAGATCATGACAAGGAACTATATTTTCAAATTCCTTTTCTTCAACTTCTTGAAAAAGAGTATCATGATCAGTTTTGACCTCTTGCATTAAATTAAATGATTTTTCTTCTTCAGTAGAGAAGCCTAGAAAACTCATTATTTTATCTAGTGCAATGGAGTCTATCGGAGAACTAATATTAATTTTGCATTGTGATGCATGACCACTTAGTGGAGTGCTCAAACTAAAAGTCAAGTCCTTTTCGGAGAATGACGTGAACCATTTGTCAAGCATTATCTTATCTCTTCGTAGATTCGAGAGTTATACTTTTCTTATATGTTATTGCTACTCTTTCTAGACATGTTGCATCTTTATTTTCATCTTGTATGTTTCTCCTTAATGTTATTCATGGTTTGACTTAACTAACTACGGCTAGACATGGCTTTCCCATGTAATGGTGGTTTTCTTTCTAGGATTAGCCTTCGACATCTACAACCGGACCACAAGGCACAAACTACTGTTTCATAGCTAGCAACCACAGAGCTAATTCGTTTTTTTACCTTAGCCCGTAGATGAATAACAAGAACTTAAAACATACTTGATTACTTTAGGCATGCCTCATAGCATTATTGCAATAAACATATAAGAGGGTATAACCTTCTTGGCTAAACTGTAAGATAAAAGAAGTTAAAGTGACTTACAAAACAATGACGCACCAAGGAACGTTAACGCCGACCATCTGGTTGTAACCAGTAGCAGCTAACCACCAGGCTCTAATACCAGATTTGGAAGCGAACCGCTTCGTAAGCCTTTTGCTCGACCACGCAGCAACTACTGCTATCGATTAAGCACAAGCTTTAATGATATGAAGAAGATTTTGAGCAAGGAACCAAAGCTTTATTTATGTAAGTGAAACTATTACAAAGTACTAAAGAGAGGGATGGGCGAGGGACTCAAGGGATGCCGTCCTAAGGGAGAGGTGAAGCCTATTTATAGAAGTATAGCCTCACATCGTTATGAATGACTAAGCATCCTTGTCACCTCTTCTACACTCTTCTATGCTCGACTCACACATATAGAATACAATGACTCATCACACAACACACTAGTCACACACACAACACATACTAGTGTTGGGGTCGAAATTTACACTCCGGTTGACCAAGTCAAAATCAAAGTCAACCCCAAGCCAAGTGGGCCCAAGCCCAGGTCAAGTGGGCCAATGCCCGGATCGAGCTCGAACACGAAGCATCCGGCCTTCCGCCATGCCAAAATAAATTTTTTGTAATAAATAATTTTGGTGTATTTTTTTTTATTTTTTGAATAAATGTAAGAAAAATGGGCATAAAGCCAAATTTTTGTAAAGCCTATGGCTTATGTGCAAAAAGAAATAGCACATGAGGTATGGGATGGGCAAAATGCCATTTTTGTAAAGCCCAAGGGGCTATATGTAAAGTGTATAGTCTATAAAGGCCAAGATAATGAAAATATCAAGAGAACTTTTTCTCTCCAAAAAAAGAATCAAGATCTGTGATTTTCTCCTTCCTCAAGTTTCTAAAACCTTCTTCTTTGTTTTGAATTAAATCAAGAGTTTTACTCTTCCTTTTCAAAAACTAAATAGTTTTTCACCACAAAACCCACAAAGGGGAGCTTGGATCTTCCATCAGATCTTAAAAACGAGAGATTTTTAAAAATCTCACCCCTCTTGTTATCCAAGAGCCGGCCAACAAAGGAGGAAGAAGGAGACCCATCTCCAAAGACCCCACTTTGGGGAAGATCCCGGGTTCAAGGGGAGAATCCCCTTCATCAGCTTCAAAATATCTTAGGAGTTTAACTCCTCATATACAAAATAATAAGTTTTTTTCTGGGAGTACAACTCCAATTACAGGGACCGAGTCCCTTTTGCCGCCCATGCACGAGCGCCTGGGCGCCCACATGCCTGGCACGTGAGGCGCTAGCGCCCACGTGCCTGGCACGTGTGGCGCTAGCGGCCAAGCGCCCAAAGCACGAGCGCCCAAAGCGCGGCGCCCAAAGCGCTAGGTGCGCCCTCGAGCGCCCAAAACACTAGCGCCCTAGCGCCCACGTGCCCAGCACGTGAGGCGCTAGTGCCCAAGACGATAACACGAGCGTCCGCGTGCCGCGCACGTGAGGCGCTGCCACTTTCTCCCACGCATCCTTTGGATGCCCTTTCCCTCTTTTACACACACACATACACACACTCTACAACACTGTCTCCCGTTAGAAAAAAAATTTCTAACGGGGTGCTGTCCCGCACCCCGCAAGGGGGCTGCTAGGCCCCTTGACCCCCAGACCGCTATCCGGGTAGCGGGACCCCCGTAAAAACTCTGTGGGCCCCCCAGTATATCCAAAACCCCTTTCAAAACATAACACACGTACACTGCACACTGAGTTCGCATGACCTGTTTGACATCGGAGGTTCTCTCGCTCTAAAGGCGAGGGGTAATTAACGGCAGCTTAGTCCGCGGCTGTCAGAGATTTGGATCCCCACAATCAATAAACCTCCAGCCTATCCTAGACAGGGGGAATCTGTAATGCGCCTGACAAGCGCGCGCGCATTCCTATCTCAATGGGGTGACAAAAAACATGCTACAGATTCTGGCACGTCTGGTGGGACCTTTCTCTCCCATATCTCGGGTCAAGCGTTCATGCAAACTCATTTAACATATATGCCGATGTTTGTACTGAAATAATGTTTTTTTTCCGTGCAGCAATCAACTTTCAACGACAATGTCTCCTAAGATGGATCCAGCTTCTGATGCGACCCCGATTTCGTACGTGGTCAAGATCAATGCTCGTGTGGTTCTCCCTGCAAGCCTCAGTCGACAGTGAGAGGAACTGCCCCACCAGTTTGGTTCCGTCGTCATCTACCCTGCCGGAAGCGCTCATCTGGCAGAAATCTCGGCAAAACAGACGGCCAAGCCGGTCTCGAGGGGCAAGAGGCCGAATGTTGTGATCGCTAAGGCACCGCGATCGAAACTTAAGACGGTGTCTGAACGACTCTCTGGTGCTCCAGCCGGGGGCAAGACTTCCGGTACAAAGGGCAACATCAGATGTTGCGGACGAGCTCAGGCGATGACTCCAACAAATGCACAATCAGGCGTATCTCCAAAGTCTTCCATCGTCCGGTCTACGGCGGCTTCCCGAAGATCCGTAATCAACCAAGTGCTGAAAACAGAAAGGTTGAGACAGAAGCGGCTTAGGTATCGAGCCAACAAGAGGGCCAGGACATCGTCCAGGTGGAATCTTGTGAGGTTCCAAGAGCAGGGTTACTCTGTGATGACGGCTGTCGGCCGTAAAGGTCGGCAATTCTTTCGAACCTCTGAAGTGGGTTCAGAAAAATTCCATGACCGCCAGAATCAAGAAGACAACGGTTCGAACGTTGCTACAAAGAGACGTGTCCCGGCCCCAACAGAAAAAGTATGACATTGTCTCTTCAAGAGTCTATCAGGCGCTCTGTGTCGTGCGAAAACAGCGGGGCAAAACCAAGAAGGAAGCGTCTGTACCATTCAAGAATCCGGCCCGGCCAGCCGCCTTCAGTCGTCTGCCCGTTACCAAAACAGGAGGGTCAAGACAGCGATCCGAGAAATCAGTCGCCGATAATAAAAAGACGGCTGGATATGTTATCCATACGGTCTATATGGAGGGCGGGCGCCCCAGCGACAATTTTCGCAGCAAAAGCAAGGATGGGGCCACCACATCTCAAGCTCAATCTGGCTTGAATGTGGTTGCCGCTTCCCAAGAACAGCCGCCTTCGCTGGATGATGAAAACCCTCTCGATGAGGATGATAGGCAGAAAGACCCCTCAGTCCATATAGAGTCAAGCTCGGACAGCGAGAAAGAGCCGACTTTACGCCCCAGGACCGCGGAGCAAGAGCTGCTTCAAGAGCTTCGAAAACAGCTCAGGAGCAAAGATAAAGAGATGGCCATGCTCCATTCGAAAATTAATGACTTAACGAACGTTGTGATGCAGTTTACGGCTCAAATTGCTCGAGCGCCTCCCAATCAAGCACAAGTCGCTACTCATGAGCCGGATGATGACAATCCGAAGCGGCCGATGCCTGTCCCTTTAGGTCCAAGGATGGTTGAGCCGCATGAAAGCCGGCCACATTCCGCTTCTGGGGACGCCTTGGCCCCAGATAGCACTATCCCGCTAACACAAGATCGGATAATGGATTTGGTCACCAGCAAGGTTAAAACATTGGTGGCCGAAGCTGAAACTCAGAAAGAAATTGGCAGTAGTGAGCGGCCATATCCCACACAGTACGATCTGATCGACTTCCCGAGCGGCTACGTCATTCCTAAGTTCGGAAGATTTGACAGGACGGGAAATGCAAATCAGCACGTCGCCCACCTTAAAGCATCGTGCGGAAATACAGGGGGCAATGATGCGCTCCTTCGTCAATTTGTCAATAGCCTGACCGGTGTCGCTTTTGACTGGTACACGAGTATACCAGACGGGTCCGTCATTACCTTTGCCCAAATGGAGTCTCTGTTTCGGCAAAGGTTCATGAGTGTCGGTGATAAAATCTCTATTGCTGATCTTGTGAGGACCAAACCGGGGAAGAATGAAAGCAACACCGACTTTATCGCCTGATGGCTTAATCTCACAGTCAAGTGCGAACCGCCGCTGGAGCAGGACCAGTCCGTCAGCCTTCTCATTGGTAAGCTCAGCAATTGGATAGTCCCATTTTTGTGTACAGCAGGCCTCAAGACATTTCAGGAGCTAACCATGAAAGTCCAAATGCTGGAACGCTCGAAGCAAGAGTCCGCCCCGGACTCTCGGAGAGACAAGACTTAGAAAAGCAAGTGGGACGACAACCGCAGAAGCGGGAGTTCCAGCAGTACCAATGTCTTCAATACGTCCGACAATGAAGACAAGCGAAGGGTAGGCGATTCCAAAACCAACCGGTCTCGAAAGCCATTGCTGGGAGGAGATGGGCCTTCCCTAGAGGAGAAAAAGAACAAGGTTTACTCTTTCAGAAAGGACAAGGTCCGCATGATATTTAAAGATGTCTTGAACAACGGTCTACAATTGCCGGAGTCGAAAAGACCTCAAGAAGCAAAAAATGATCGACAATCCCCTGTATTGCCCGTACCACCGAGTAGTGAGCCATGCGATCGAGGATTGCTATATCTTCAAGGACTGGGTCGAGAAGCAGTATAAGGCTGGAGAGATCGAGCTGTCCAAGAGTGTGTTGGTGAACAATCAAGTTGCAACCACCAACTTTATACAGACAGAAGCTGAAGCCTTCTGGGAGCAGATAGCCGAACCCGCTGCCCTGAGAAATGAAACCGACTCACCGCAGCCTCCGTGGAGTACGCACATATCCAATAAGACGAAGAAGATGATAAAGCTACTTCGGAAAGAGCTCACGACGGAATGGGAAGGGCAGAAGAAGACCATTCCAGCTGCCAATGCGGCTTCATCAGGCTCAAAACCCAAAAAGCTCAAGAAGAAGAAAAGTGCAGCTCAGCGTGAAAAAGAGTGTGCAGGGAGATCGACCATTCAAAAATATATTGATTCCCTCGAAGACTGTGAACAGAAGGAAAGAACTCCGATTCAATTGAAGGAGTTTCTCCGTATAGAAGTGGCTGAAATTCCGGAGGAGTTAGAGGAAGACTCCAATGAAGAGATCCCTATAATGATCTGCTACGCCATCTATCTTTGCAGCGACTCTGAGGAGGAGCTCTGTTTTCCCGAAGAGGATGAGGAGCTCGCCACAAAGGCCAACCAAATCCAGCTTAGAAGCGGCGGGGCTCTACCGCCAAACCAGGGAAACGCCCCAAAAGGAAAGGAAAAACATGTGGCTAATGAAGAAGATGGCAGAGAGCCGGCTAATGAAAACTTAAGTCCTTCCTCAGTGGACTACAATGTCTTGGCTCATCTCCGAAAACTCCCGTCTCTCCTGAGCATATACGATGCCTTGGTCCTATCTAAAGAGCTTAGAGATGTTCTCATTCACACTCTACAAAACCCCAAACGGTATCAGGCTCGCTTTGCAGAAATTAATATGAAAAATCCCAGTACGCTCTACATGCCGCCACAATCACGTTTAAGGATGAAGACTTACTACTAGGAACGGCTGAGCATAATCGGCCGCTTTACGTGACCGGGTACAACGATGGAGATCGGATTAATCGCATATTGATTGATCCAGGATCTTCAGTGAACATCATGAACTTGCGGACTCTGAAGAGTTTGTCAATGGACGTCCGACACCTGTCAAGGGAAAGAATTGTCATTCAAGGCTTCAATCAAAACTGCCAGCAAGTTCTGGAGTCTATAGCTTTGCCAATCAAATTTGGGGATCTGCAAACTGAAGCTAAGATATACGTGATCGACGCTGACATGTCTTATAAAATTCTCTTGGGACGGCCGTGGCTTCACGATTACGGCATCATTCCGTCAACTCTCCATCAATGCATGAAGTATACTAAAAATGGCGAAGAAAGACGCATTGACGGAGACATCCAGCCGTTCGGTGTGCATGAAGTCCGATATGAAGATTCTCGATACTTCATGAACCACCAAAATGCTAGCTACAACTGACTGAGGACAGAGCGGCCCCATGACTCAAAAGCAAATCTGAGCCGACTGTCACTTTCAAAAGCAAAAACGCCCAAGTGCGCCCGCGTTTCGGTAGCGACACTGATGAGTCCGACGCTGGAAGTTCGTCCTTCTGTAAACCTCGTCCTCATTTCGGTAGCGATACGGACGAATCCGATACTGAAAGCCCATCTAGCAGCAAAGTCCGCCCTCATCTTGGCAGCGACACTGAAGAGTCGGAGGAAGAGGACCTGCCGTGCAACAGCTGTGCAGATTGGACCCCCATGCAGCAAGAGAAACTACGAGAGAACTTCGAAATTGCAGAAGGGTCCCTGGCCATCACAAGGGGGCCGGAACGGATGTGCAAAGAGCTCGATGCATTGTCAGTCTCCACCGTGGACCAGTTGAAAACTTTCTACGTTCCCGGAAGGAAAAGTGGACAGAAAGGCATCCTGTTTTATGGGTCAAATCCTGTTGTGCACCCGGCCGATTTGTCTGTCGCGTGCCTTCCCTATGAGAGAGGCATAAGGGCCGTCCTCAATCCCAGATACTATGCGCCTGGGATGCGGGAATATTTCAATAGGTGCGGATGCCGGCTATAGCAAACGGAGTCCGAAGCAAAGTTTTATGAAGGGCTATGACATCCGCCTCAGGTCCGAGCACTCATCGATAGACAAATTCCAGATAGACAGGGCATAGGATTCATCCAGCCTGATTCTAAGGCATGCTACATGATCCATGTTGGGGAAGCCAGCGAAGAGTCAAATGATGAAGACGAGCTGGCCGAACCAGAAGAAGCTCCTCAAGAGCTCGAAGATGGCGGAAAAGCAACCTTCGTTGAGCTAACCGAGATCGATTTGGGAACGCCCGATAATCCAAGGCCGACCTACATCAGCTTACTCTTGTCAGAGAAAATGAAAGAGCAGATAATTGCCCTGCTGCGTGAGTTCGCCGAGCTTCGTGTGGACGTACAAAGAAATGCCTGGCCTTTCCCCTGAAATGGCCGTGCATAAGCTGGCTATATCTCCTGATGCTAAGCCAGTCAAACAAGCTCCTCGAAGAATGAGAAGGGAACTAGAAGAAAAGGTCATCGAGGAAACCAAGAAACTCATCGATGCCGGCTTCATCAGGGAAGAGAAATATGCGGACTGGATCGCATGCATAGTCCCAGTGAAGAAGAAAAATGGGATCCGAGTTTGTGTCGATTTTAGGGACCTCAACAAGGCATGTCCTAAAGACGACTTCCCGCTACCGGTCATGGAAATGATGGTCGATGACACCTCAAGTTATGAGCCGTTCACTTTTATAGATGGCTCGTCTGGATATAATCAGATCAAGATGTCGCCTGAGGATGAGAAACACACAGCATTTCGAACCCCGATCGGAATATACTGCTACAAAGTGATGCCGTTCGGACTGAAGAACGCAGGTGCTACATATCAAAGGGCAATGACCAATATCTTTGATGACCCAATCCATAAAGTCGTCGAATACTATGTTGATGACCTGGTTGTCAAGACTAAAGCTAAGGCCGACCACGTCCAAAATCTTAGGACCGTTCTCACCAGACTGAGGGATTACGATCTGAAGATGAATCCTCTGAAGTGCGCTTTTGGCGTGTCATCGGGAAAATTCCCGCGCTTTATAGTCCGACATCGGGGGATCGAAGTTGACCCATCCAAGATAAAGGCCATCATGGAAATGCCCCCTCCGAAGGATTTGACGCAGCTGAGATCTTTTCAAGGAAAGCTTGCTTATATACGAAGGTTTATCTCAAATTTATCGGGGAGATGTAGGCCCTTCTCAAAGCTCATGAAGAAAGGAGCTCATTTTGTCTGGGATGCCGAATGTCAAGAAGCGTTCGAAAGCATTAAACAGTACTTGTTGCGCCCTCCAGTGCTGGCCGCTCCCATTCCAAATAAACCGCTGATTCTCTACACTGCCGCGCTAGATGAGGGTGCACTCCTTGTCCAGAACAACGAGAAGGGAAAAGAAAATGCCCTCTACTACCTCAGTCGAACTTTAGTTGGGGCGGAACAAACCATTCCTCAATCGAAAAGCAATGCCTGACCCTGATATTTGCTGTGAAGAAGCTGAGGCACTATCTGCTCGATCATCGGGTTATGCTGATCTCCAAGGTTGACCCGCTTAAACACTTGATGACCAAAGCAAGCCTAGCCGGCAGAATGGCAAGATGAGTTGTCATGCTACTTGAGTTTGATATAGTTTATACTCCTCAGAAAGCAGTAAAAGGGCAAGCTCTTGCGGACTTTCTCGCTGCTCATCCCATACCAGAAGGGTCACCGCTTAATTGCGAGTTACCCGACGAACAAATTTTGCACCTCGAGAATGACGAGCCATGTTGGAAGCTATACTTCGATGGGGCCTCATCGATAAGGGCCTCCAGTAAATCAAGCATCCCGGAGATAAAAGCAGGGATGTGATTGGTGTTCATCACGCCATCGATGGGAACCCTACGACGTTCTTTTGCTCTCACCGAGCCTCGCACAAACATCGAGGCTGAGTATAAAGCTTTGATAGCTGGTCTAGAGCTCGCCATAGAAATGGAAATCCTTCGGCTACGGGTTTACGGTGACTCCCAGCTTGTCGTCAACCAAGTAAACGACGACTATAAGATATACAAACCCGAGTTAGCTCGATACAGACGCCGGGTGGTGGAGCTTATAACATTCAAAAAACAGTTCACCCATATTGAGCTGATGAGAGTTCCTAGGGCGTTAAATGGAAGGGCTGGCGTACTGGCTCGCTTAGCCAAGGAGCTGGCTGATCCTGACATGGACGAAATTCTGATCACAGTCAGGAGCCGGCAAATTCTACCCCAGTCTCTCTACGAGAAGAGGAAAGCGCGGAACAGAAGAGAAATCCTGCCGAAGAAGCTTCGATCATCCAAGACGAACCCGATTGGAGAGAACCCTTCATAGAGTACCTCCGATACGACAAGTTGCCCGAAGGAAAATCTGCAAGGATTCAGCTGAAGAAGAGAGCTCTCCGATACGTGTTTGTAAATGACACGCTATACCGCAGGTCATATGACCAAATCTGGCTCAGGTGTCTGTCATTGGCCGAAGCCCAAAAGGTCATGAAAGAAGTTCACTCGGGCGTTTGCGGTGCTCACCAATCTGCCCCCAAGATGCGACTTCAAATTAAACGGCTTGGGTATTACTGGCCCACCATGATACGGGATTGCGGAGAGCATGCAAAGAAATGTTATATCTGCCAAACTCACGGTGATTTCATTCATAAGCATCCCAATCCGTTGCATCCTACGGTGGCGTCGTGGCTCTTCGAAGTCTGGGGAACCGACATAGTTGGCCCAATTGATCCTCCGTCATCCAGAGGCTACCGGTTCATACTGGTCGCAACAAACTACTTCTCCAGATGGGCTGAAGCTGTCCCGCTAAAAGAAGTCAAGAGAGAAGATATTCTGACATTCTTCCAGCATAATATTCTATACCGTTTCGGTACACCAAGAAGAATCATTTCTGACAACGGGTCTTCTTTCAAGAGCTTCAAAGTCTCAAGATTCGCTACTTAGCACAAGATAGACTGGAGATATTCCTCCATCTATAATCCAAGCGCCAATGGGCTAGCCGAAGCCTTCAATAAGACTCTATGCAAGCTCTTGAGGAAAAATACTTCAGCCAACAAGAGACTGGAATCTCAAACTTCACGAGGCGTTGTGGGTATATCGTACCACGCACCGTACTTCAACTCAGTCCACTCCATACTCATTGCTCTTTGGAGTGGAGGCGGTCCTTCCCCTCGAAGTCGAAGTTCGAAGCTTAAGAATGGCCGTTCAGCATGAGTTGACGGAGGAGGAAAACATGCTCCTTCGGCTGGAAGAGTTTGACGCTCTCGAAGAAAAGAGGCTTGCAGTACAGCAAAATCTGGAGCTGTACCGAGCCCAGATGTCACGGGCCTATGACAATGTCACGCCCCGCTTCCTAGAGTGCGCTAAGATCGGCACGTGACAGAGCCAACCATGCTACCTGTGGTTAGGAAATATCCCTCCACGGTCACATTACGGCTGTCTAGAGATATCAAGATCGGTAAAAATAAAATAAACTATCTAGTACATATCCATGAGCCAGAATAAACGAGTCAAGAAATAATATGCGGAAGCAATAATCCAATAAACAATAACAATCTGGAAAGTACGTCCTAAAATACGGGCTCACATCAGGAATGGAAGTACGAAAATAAAACTAACTAGCTACTAGCAGGATCCTCACTGCTCGGCCTGTAGGCTGAAATACTCCAGTACGGCCTGCGACAAAGATAGAGGATCTGGGCCATGCAAAACCCAGACGTCAGTGCTCATAATATCAATGATAATAAGCAATCAAGATGTAACGATATATGCAGGCATGAATAGTAAATGAATGTAATAAGTAAACACGGATATAGAGCAGTGAAGCGTATCGGTGTATGTGACGTGCGGTGATCAATCTAAACTGTGCTATTGGGTTATCTATTCTAAAGTTTGTTTGAAATCAATTAGTGTACTTCTCCATGTAACTCAAAGAATATGTCCCGTTATCCCCCGGGACCACGGATCAGGTAGTGGGAGCCATGAATGACTCTGTCCCGTTACCCCCGGGACCACGGATCAAGTAAGAATCACGAATGATTCTGTCCTGTTATCCCCCGGGACCTTGGATCAAGTAATACCCTTTTAAGCTACACTTCAGCTACACTTTTGATTTCCCCATACCCCCAAGGTTATGTGTTCAAGTCAGGTATTGATAGTCTGGAGCTAATGCCAACACAGGATCAAGCGAGTACAGGTTTGTCTATGTAGACAGGAGGATACACACGTCAGGACGACAAGTCAGGATGTCGGTATTAGGAACAGGATCAGGTAACAGGTCAAGTAGTGGTGTATCAGGTCATGCCAGGTAGTGCACATGCATCAAATGGATGCTCAACAGTAAAATGTAGCAAGTATCGAATCAGGGTAAAAGTACGGATGTACGGTAAAAGTATGGATGCACAAATATCTATCAGGGGTTACCTCATGACTATGTAGGATGCACATTATCAAGCATGAGGTACTAATGTAAGAGTAATATGAATTAATATGACATGGCATGCAACTAGATATATAGATTTAATGGTATGGATACACAATAAAACATGGATGCACAAATACCTATCAGGGGTTACAACTACAGTTCCATGACTATGTAGGATGCACATTATCAAGCATGAGGTGTTAATACAACAATAACATGAAATAATACGATCTGTAGATGCAGCTACATATATAATAAATGATATGGATGCATACGGGTATCCGAAAATAGTAAAACATTAATATGGGTGCACAGTGCAATCAACATGTGATATTTTTATTCATATGGATGCAAAATAAGATACATAGCATGTAGCAAAATGAACTTGCATGTGACTAGATATGTCATACATGATACGGATGTGAACGGTTATCCAAAAGCCGTAAAACAGTAAAATGGTAATGTGGGATGCATAACTAAACAATATGTAATGTTATAATTCACATGGATGCAAGATATAGTAGTATAGCATGTAGCAAGATAAACTTGTCTCAATTGGATCACACGACGGGTACGTACGGCACGTCCGACGTCGGGTAATCGTCGCAACGCACACACGGCACACGGGACGGGTCCAGGCAAGGCAAAAGGATAACCACGCAGGTAGGGACGTTCACTGGATCGGCAGCGACGAGCACGACTTCGGTGATGGCTGGCTTGGGGTTTCTGGGACAGAGGAGATGAGAGGGTGACGACGGAGACGAAGGGCAGCCATTGACGTCAAAGGCAAAGGGTGGTAGGTGTGAGGTCGGGGCTCGGTTGGTACAGGGTTCTTGGGTGAGGGCTCGGGAAGAGGAGAGAGGTTGAAGAGGTCGAGGAGTGGGTCGAGGAGAGGAGAAGGAGGTGAGATCGAAGGGGATGATGACGAGGGTTGAGGAGCGAGGTGAGGCGGCTAGGTTTAGGGTTAGGGTTTCTGTGGGTTTCTCGTGGGGAGGCGCGGGGTTTTTAAAGAAGAGGAAGAGAAGTAGAAGGGAGGTGAGTGTAGCGTAGAGGGAGGTGACGGGAATTGAGAAGGGGATAGTGTTCGCGAGAGGTGAGAGAGAGGGGGAGAGAGAGAAAGAGAGGGAGAGAGAGTCACGGGCGTGAAAGAGAGAGAGGGAGTTAAGATTTAATTTAAAAAATTCTTTTAGTTAAATAAATTTTAAATCGTATTTTATTTTATTTAGTAATCAGTTTAAAAAAAACTATTAGAATATAAGATTAGTAAATTTGAATTTTAGACGGGATACAAAATAGTCCAAAACACGTCCGAGTCGGGTCTAAAAATCTAGTTTTAAAATACGGAAAATATACGTGTCAACCAAAACCAAAACAGGATATCCGGGTAACGAAAATGTATACCCCCAAGAACGGATGCACGCACTTGCACGTAGCCATCCAAACAGGTCCGTTTCACTGAACGAGAAGAGAACAAGATGCGCGGATGCTACGACAGGGTTAGGGGTGTCATGCAGGCCATGCTAGATATTTTTAAAATATTTTATTCAACTTTAAATGTTTTATAAAAATGCAGATGCTTGATGTAATGCGAGTATGCAAAATAAACAACAAGAAAGTGCACGTATCCATAAAGCAAGCCAGGATAAATCATAAACAGGAATCAAGATGGGTTTCCAGCAAGCGGGTCGGGTAGGATGCAAATACAGATGTCACATACACTATTCACACCCAAAAATACCATCGATAAAGAAATACTCGAAATAGAATTGGTATAAATGAACTAGGGTGTTACAGACAAGATGACTCGTCTCCGCGCTTTCAAGAAAGGCGAATTGGTGTTGGTCCTCAAAAGACCGATCATCCCAATCGACATGCCAAGAGAAAATTCGAGCCAAACTGGGAAGGACCATACGTCATCGAGAAAGTGTTCGACAGAGGATCCTACCAACTAATAAGTGCCGAGAGAGAAAGGCCAATGCCACCCATCAATGACCGATATCTCAAGAAATACTACGCGTGAATGCTCCAAGTCGCAGACGAATTGAGCACACCGGCCCTACGATCTGGATCATACATCCTGCAAAACCGTATACAATCCACGGGCGCAAACGACCCCTATCTCTCCCAAGTCCTGCCGGTGAGACTACTTTTATAGTCCCACCAGCGGCAAAAAAAACGGTATGTCCACAAGCAAAACGGGCACGGATGAAAACCCATAAGGGCTCCGTGAGTAAAAACAGCAGGACTACCGACGAGTTCGTGAAAATCCGAAAGGACGCAAACTCGTGAAAAGAGATAAAATACACTCGCAAAGTCCTCTCTACCTTGTGAGAAGAAAATCCCTGCATGAGATCCTTACGACTCACAAAGGAGCAACACACTGAGGGATCCCTACGATCCTAAGAAGAACATACACCTGTGAGATCCTCTCGACTCGTAGGGAGAAAACGCTTTTATGAGACCCTTACGGCTCATAAAATTGAAAAGCTTTAGGTGATAGGGGTCTAAACCTGTCTTTTGAGCCATCGCTCCCCAACGGGCAATGGCAAATTATGAATCGCTCATGGCATTTCGCTTCAGTGTTAGCGGTGCTGATGCCGACCAAAAACCCAAATCCCAAGTTTTCCCAACGGCAAATGATGAGTCACTCCTGGCATTTCGCTTCAGTGTTAGCGGTGCTGATGCCGACTCAAAAACCAAATCCCAAGTCCTCCCGGGACAAATGCTGAGTTGCTCCTGGCATTATTCCAGTGCAGCAATGTTGATGCCAAACAAGATCCAAATTCCAAGTCCCCAAACGGCGAATAATGAGTCGCTCCTGGTACCATATTCCAGTGCAGCGATGCAGACGCCAACCAAAATCCAATTTCTCAAAATTCTCCCGGCCGTACGGTTAGTCCCCAAATTGACTACCGTATACAATCCACGGGCTCAAATAATTCTCATCATATCCATGTCCCACTGCAATCACCCGTCTAGCGGCCGGTCTCCGCCTTTGGAATTATGCTCCATCTGGAAAGACCCACTCATGTGTCCTCACGATGCATGAGGAGAACAAACCTTGCGAGATCCTCTCGACTCGTAAGAAAACACTTTTGTGGGATCCTTACGACTCACAAGGGAAAAACACACTTGGGAGTCCTCACGGGTCCTAAGGAGAAAATACATCTACGGGATCCTTTCGACTCGTAGGGAGAAAATGCTTTTATGAGACCCTTACAGCTCATGAAATTGAAAAGCCTCAGTTGATAGGGACCTAAACCTGTCTCCTAAGCCATCGCTCCTCAACAGGCAAGGTAAATGATGAATTGCTCCTCGCACATGTGCTTCAGTGTTAGCAGCGCTGATGCCTACCCAAACCCCAAAATTCCAAACTCCAATCCAATTGACCCCTAAGTCTTTAAACTGGGAACATATGACCTCTAAGTCGTTAAATTGGGAACAGATGACCCCTAAGTCGTTAAACTGGGAAGGAGGGAAATCCCCTCATGGCAAATGATGATTCGCTCCTGGTACCATATTCCAGTAGAGCGATGCTGATATCAACCCAAATCATATCAAGTCAGCAAGACAGCCAACCTCCCCGGCGGAATCATGCTCCACCTCGGAAACAAGTCAAATCCCGACATCGCAGAAAGCAGAGCAAGTCAAATCAGAACATTCGACCGTCCAAGTCGCTAAAAGGGCAGCACCGACCGTCCAAGTCGCAAAAATGGCAGCACCGACCGTCCAAGTCGCAAAAAGGGCAGGATCGACCGTCCACGTCGCAAAAAGGGCAGCACCGACCGTCCACGTCGCTAAAATGGCAGCATCGACCGTTCAAGTCGCTAAAAGGGCAGTACCGACCGTCCAAGTCGCAAAAAGGGCAGCACCGACCGTCCACGTAGCAAAAATGGCAGCACCGACCGTCCACGTCGCTAAAAGGGCAGCACCGACCGTCCAAGTCGCAAAAAAGGCAGCATCGATCGTCTAAGTCGCTAAAAGGGCAGTATCGACCGTCCACGTCGCTAAAAGGGCAGCACTGACCGTCCACGTCGCTAAAAGGGCAGCAAAGACCTCCTCGTTGGAATTACGCTTCGTCTTGGAATCAAGTCAACCAGAGACTCCATCTCGGAGACACGTCAAGTATCGACCGTCCATGTCATAAAAAGGGCAGTGCCAGCTTCCCAAAAAGCGGGAACCAAATCAAGTCGCCTCCACGTGAAAGAAGATCCATCAAGTTCATGCACACGACCCACATATGCTGTGTGCATTTATTGATGTGGGGCACTTTGTTGGGTCGAAATTTACACCCTGGTTGACCAAGTCAAAATCAAAGTCAACCCCAAGCCAAGTGGGCCCAAGCCCAGGTCAAGTGGGCCAATGCCCGGGTCGAGCCCGAACATGAAGCGTCCGGCCTTCCGCCATGCCAAAATAAAAATTTTGTAATAAATAATTTTGGTATATTTCTTTTTATTTTTTTTTATTTTTTGAATAAATGTAAGAAAAATGGGCATAAAGCCAAATTTTTATAAAGCCCATGGCTTATGTGCAAAAAGAAATAGCACATGAGGCATGGAATGGGCAAAATGCCATTTTTGTAAAGCCCAAGGGGCTATGTGTAAAGTGTCTAGCCTATAAAGGCTAAGATAAAGAAAATATCAAGGGAACTTTTTCTTTCTCCAATAAAAGAATCAAGATCTGTAATCTTCTCCTTCCTCAAGCTTCTAAAACCTTCTTCTTTCTTTTGAATTAAATCAAGAGTTTTACTCTTCCTTTTCAAAAACTAATTAGTTTTTCACCACAAAACCCACAAAGGGGAGCTTGGATCTTCCATCAAATATTAAAAAGGAGAGATTTTTAAAAATCTCACCCATCTTGTTATCCAAGAGTCGGCCAACAAAGAAGAAAGAAGGAGACCTATCTCCAAAGACCCCACTTTGGGGAAGATCCCGGGCTCAAGGGGAGAAGCCCCTTCATCAGCTTCAAAATATCCTAGGAGTTTAACTCCTCATATACAAAATAATAAGTTTTTTTTCTGGGAGTACAACTCCCATTGCAGGGACCAAGTCCCTTTTGCCGCTCAAGCGCCCAAAGCGCGAGCGCCCGGGCGTCCACATGCCTGGCACGTGAGGCGCTAGCGCCTGAGCGCTCGCGTGCCTGGCACGTGAGGCGTTAGCGCCCGAGTGCCCAAAGCACTGGCGCTCGAGCGCCCACGTGCCTAGCACGTGAGGCACTGGCGCCCAAAACACTAGCGTCCACGTGCCCGGCACGTGAGGCGATAGTGCCCAAGGTGATAGCGCCCGCGTGCCGCGCACGTGAGGTGCTGGCGCTTTCTCCCACGCATCCTTTGGACGCCCTTTCCCTCTTTTACATATACACACACATACTCTACAACGCTGTCCCCCGTTAGAAAAAAAATCTACACCCCGCAAGGGGCCCCGTTGACCCCCAACCCGCTATCCGGGTAGCGGGACCCCCGTAAAAACTCTGCAGGGTCCCCGATATATCCAAAACCCCTTTCAAAACACAACACACGTACACTGCACATTGAGTCCGCATGACCTGTTTGACCCGTCAATCGGAGGTTCTCTCGCTCCAAATGTGAGGGGTAATTAACAGCAGCTTAGTCCGCGGCTGCCGGAGATTTGGATCCCACAATCAATAAACCCCCAGCCTACCCTAAGCAGGGGGAATTTGTAATGCGCCTGACAAGCGCGCGCATTCCCATCTCAATGGGGTGACGAAAAACACCCTACAACTAGTACAAAAAAATAATACAAACTATCATGATTATAGTCCTACTAGCTATTATGGCTACCTGTCTTTAAGCGTAACTACTTGCAGAGGGATGTATCATTATCCTTTCGAGAGGTTCCTTCATCATATTATTTTGTCATCTAGCGATAATTGCCTTGTCGTCTTGTGATGATCAAAATCCCCATATTTGGTATCACGCTTGATGTGAAGCTTTTTGTTGTTGTCCCTGTAATTACAGAGAGATGATTGAAATGTTCCTTTCTCTCGTAAATTAAGGAGGGTGGATCCCACCGTTTGTTGTTTATTGGATAGTTTTTGTAATCGTACTCAAAGTGGGTATTACAAAATATAAATCATTTTCAAGGCTTTTGCCTTTATTCGTGTTCATCACTTGGTTTTATATCTTAGGGCGAGGAAATAATCCTAATAATTCCAATTTTCTATCGTGTATTGGGAACTTGACTTAGTGAAAGCTTACAATAAGGTACCTGAAGGTATTATGGCGAGCAATGATGAAGAAGGGAGTCTCAATCAAGTACATTGCCATAATTAAGGACATGTATGATGGAGAAGTGACAAATGTAAGAATTTGCGGCGACCTAACGAGTGATTTTCCGATCACTATTGGCTTGTATCAAGAATCTGCATTAAGTCCATTCTTGTTTGTCATAGTGATGGATGAGTTTACTATAACGATCCAGGATGAGGTAGCTTGGTGTATGTTATTCGCTGATGACATTATTCTGGTAGATGAGACGAGAACAGGGGTTAATGCCAAACTGAAGTTGTGAAGGCAAATATTGGAATCTCGATGGTTTAGTTTCAGCAAGTCCAAGACATCATATATGCAATGTAAATGTAGTGAATAGAGAAGTCAAGATCACAATAGTATAATACTGGATGAGCACGGGTGTCACGTCCCGCTTTCCAAAATACAGAATACGGAGAGCAACCAAGGTCAACCATGCTACCTATGGTAAGGAAAGATCTTTCTATAGTCACATTAAGGCCGTCTAAACTAAATCTGTAACAATGATATCTAATATATACACCAATATACCAAAGATATATCACTAATAATCATGCTGCACAGAAAACGATGAATATCTAAACTGGGCCCATAGAAAAATAGATTCAAATAAAATATTCATGGAAGATAAAAGATGCGAATATACGAAATACATGATCCAAAATGAAGATATATCAATCATAACGTCCCGCAAGAGCACACATTCTAATAGCAACTGAAATAAAATGGAAGGAAATAACCCTACACTAAACTAATGCTCCGTACCAAGCCCCTGAATTAGTCATGATCCTGTGCCGCCGATGGGCGGGCCCGTCTTTAAACCTGAGGTAACAAATCCCAGAGGTGTCAGAATACCCAACAAGTACTCAACGTAAAGGTGTGTGTGTACGTGATAGCATGAATATATGGGTGTAGTGAAGCCCACGTGCACATATGAATATGGATATAGTAATAGTACGTGATAGCATGAATATATGGCTGTAGTGAAGCCCACATGCACATATGAATATGGATATAGTAATAGTACGAATATGTATCATAACCAATGTTAAATGTCACTGCAATGGACATGTCTAGAGGAAAGGAAAACATGGACACGAATCAATGGGTAAACACTTCACTTTACCGTCTTAGCCCGGTACCCTAGCAATACACTATCTCTTTACCGTTTAGCCCAGTACTTGGCAACACTATCTCTTTACCGTTTCAACCCGGTACTCAGCAGCACTGCTCTATAAAACATGAATACTGACTAGACAGACTCTGGATATGAATCACGAATAGTCACGATAATATCACTGAAAGGAAAAACATGTAAACACGTATAATGGCATGAAATTCAGTACTATGATTGGTGATTGTATTTTAATGTGAATAAACAGTGATCATGAATAGGCATGGCGTGTCAAGGTGTTTTCGTACACGTCAATTAATAATGGTTTCAAATATATATAGCATGTTAAAAAGTGTTCTCATGCACGTCAAGGTAACAACAAGCGTGTCATAGCAAGTCGATGATAATAGTCTTAAGTAGCCTGTCAAAAGGATTTGTATGCATGTCAATATTAATAAGGAATAGATGGTCTCAACTATAGTGCTAAACAAATATAGTATGTGAATCGTATAAACAATGCAAATCGGCAAGCGTTTTATATCATGAAACAATATTAAATTAAACGTAATCTTTTAAGATTGTGATTAATGGGTGTTCTTGATCCTAGGGTTTCGAACGTGTACACGGTAAATGTATGATTGGCATTAATAAGAATTCCACGATATTACGATCATGTTTTAAATCAGTTAAAGTTTAATGAAATATATCAAAAGATTAGCCGATGTTCCATCGGCTATAAGACATGAGCAAGAGGACTCGCCTTGAACGCGATGAACAGGTAAATCATGGCGAAAGCTCGATCCAAGCTTGATGGCCCGGCTAGAGTTTATATCTCGGCTGGCGGTGTCGGCGAGATGGAGGCGACGACGCAGGAACAGAGCAACGGCGATGCAGCTGCTCGGTGACTCAAGAGGAACGAGATGGTGGCTGTGGTAGGGCTTGGTGGGTGTGCCAGATTTAAGTCGAAGGGAGGGTTGAAGGGTTTGACTTAGAGTTGGGTTAAGGTGCTAGGGTTGAAGGGTTTTGGATTTAGGATTGCGGTTTGGTGAGGGTTTGATGAAGTAGCCGCCGATGAGTCGAGGGTGCCAACGACGAGGGTGGTCGATGATTCAGGTGGGGTTCTCGTGTCCAAGTTGATGGATGGCGACGATTAGGGCTGCTGCATGGGTTCGTTGAGGTTGAAGGAGTCGAGGGTGCTGCTGCGGTGGAGGCAACGACGATGAAGGCGTGGGTGAAGGGAGATGGGTTCGGGTGTTGGGTTGAGGAGTTGGCTGGAGATGGGTCCGCCTTGGGGTTGAGGCGATGGGTTCACGGTGAGAAGAAGACGATGATAGCAATCAGAGTTAGTTGCCGTGGTGAAGTCTCGAGCCGATGGTGATGGGGTTGGTCGCCGGTGATGGGTGTGGGCAGGAGTTGGCAATGAGGTCGAAGATGATGAATGTGACGGCGAGAAAGGTTGCAGCCGGTGGTTGATGCACGGGGAAGAGGAGACTGCTCGGTTGGGTGCGGTGTGAGGAGATGGGGCCGGTGCTGAGAAGGGAAGATGATGGTGATGTTGGGTTTGGAGCTCGGTTATTTTAGGAGAAGAAGAAAAGAAGTTGTGGGTTTAAGTTTTTAGGGGGGGGAGAAATATATATAGGGGAGAGAGAGGAGAGAGAGAATTGATTTGATGGAGAGAGAGATAAAAAGAATCTGGATTTGATGATTGGGTTAAGATTATATGTATGGGTGTGTGTGTATAACAAACATCTCTCTTTCTAACCTATTTTTTTAACTCCGTATATCTATATATATATAGGATATGTAAAATATGATATGGTTGTATAAATAGGTTAGGATTAGTTAAACGAGATAAAATACTCACACGTTTATGAAAAATAATTCCTATAACCCCCAACAGTTTAATAAAAAAAGGTTTAAAATGGATTTTCAAATATATTAACATAACTTATTTAAAACTATCAAACTAAAAATATATAAATGTTATATCTAATATTAGACAAAAATATTATATGCATACTAATTAGGATATCACTAAATTAGCAACCAAATTTAAAATAAAAAATATCATTTATTTAACCAACTAGATAAACATAATATTTTGTATCCAAATTATTAAACTCCAAATTAATAATAATAATAAAACACAAACCAATGAATCCAAAAGAAAAAAAATATGTACGATCTGGTTAAGGTGTTACAACGGGATACCACTAAGCGATCAGTTTAGATATCTAGGTTCCATCATCCAAAAGAATGTGGAGATCGATAGCGATGTCAACCAGAGAATTCAGACTGGTTTGTTGAAATGGAGGAGCGCAACAAGGATCTTGTGCGATCGTAACTTTTCCTTAATGTTGAAGGAAAGTTTTATCGAAGCGCTATCAGGTCTGCCTTATTATATGTGACGGAATGTTAGGCTCCTAAGAAACATCATACACAAAAAATGAATATAACGGAGATACGTATGTCTCGTTGGATGTGTGCTACATTAGAAAAGATAAGGTGTGAAATTTGAATATTCATGCAAAGGTTGGTATCGCCTAAGATGGTTTGGTTATATGCGATACAGACCTACAGAAGCACCGGTTCGACGAATGGATATTCTCAATTTGGGCCAAGTCAAAAGGGAGACCGAAAAAAATATGGATGGAGGCGATACAAAAAGATATGGATGCCAAAGGCCTTACAGAAAGTATATTGTTTGATGGGAGTGAGTGGAGGCGGAAACCCATGTGATCGACCCGGCTTGATTCTCATGTTGGTTCATGTAGCCTACCCCATATGCTTGGAATAAAGGCTCGGTTGTGTTTTTTTTTATGAACTTGCTGGGTTTATTGGGATTATATACATGCTTTTAGTAACGTTCTCTACTATGAAATACGCGATAGAAAATTGCCTTGAAAAACATAATCAAAACCCTTGAAAAATGATTTGTATTTTGTAATACCCACTTTAAGTATGACTTCAAAAACCATCCAGCACACGACAACCAGCAGGACCTACCCTCCTTAATTTACGGAGAGAAAGAAACATTTCAATCAACTCCCTGCAATTATGAGAACAAAAGCTGCACACCAAGCTTTGCATCCCTTCAATTACAAGGAAAGAGATAAAAGACCCTTCAATAATGAAGAAGGGAGAGAAGAGAGACAAAGGGGGAGACTATCATTCCTCAGTTTATAAAAGAGGAAAGAGAATTTAAGAAAGACATGGCAAGAAAAAGGCTTCTTAATTATTGTCCTCTCAAGTTCTCTCTGTTGTATCTTTGGTATAATCTTCGGTGTAACAATCCGAGGATTTAAATAAATCTGTGTTTTGATAGTAAGTTCTTTTACTTTTCTTGCAAAACTTATTTGCATTACATTATTTCAATTTTCAATTTACACTCACTAATATAAACAATTATCTGGGTTTTGATTTTCTGGTTCTCATTAAATGAGTTAGTTAACCAAAATTTCCAATATTCTATGAGGAAACGAGGCCTACAGGGACACTGCAAGCCCGTAACTGCAGTGTCCTGACTGCAGATTCATAGGCTTTTTTTACACGTAGCCTCCTGGCCACAAGACCTGCACTTGTGGGCCTGCAGTGTCCTTGCAGGCCCTTTATAGCCATATTCTACATGCTTGTACAAATCAGATTTCTCATATTTGCCTAAAATGGTGCAATCTCAAAAGAAGCTCTATGCCTACATCCTTTTTGAAATGGAAACTTCTTGGCCTCGGCTACTAACCTCTGACCAGAGACTCTGTTTTCCTTTTCAATTGAATTTTTATTGTGCATTTGAATTTCTCCATCAGGCTTGACCACTGCTTGTTGTCCTAAGCAAAAGATTAATGATTTTACAAATGTCCGCAAACGTCCGTCAATTTCCCACCTCTATAACCAAAGTTGCCTCATATCCTGATCTAGAATGATAGTCAAAGCTATCCAGGAATTAGCGGCTTAAGAATTTAATTCTCAAGTTGAACTTTACTCAGCTTCCGTGATTCCTTAACCCATGCATCTTTCCTAAGCTACCTCTTCTTCAATTTATTGTATTAGATGAAAGGTAAGATTTTTTTGCATTTTATCTGTCTTAACTAATTCTCATTTCCTCTCCTTGTTCAATTATTTTGTTATTCCTAGCAATTACTTGCCATCATATTGTTGCTGATACAAACTTCTTGCATTTATTAGGAAGCTGTCCTGAACATATTTAGAAGGTTTGTATATAGAATCAAGGTTGGTGGCCATCTCATACTATGTGGAGATAGGTTGGTACAATCATATGCCTATCATGTGGCTTTTGTATATTGTTATACACAATTTATTTTTGTAGCAATCAGTTTGGGAACACTCCTAATTTTTTACTGCACAATATAACTGAAGAACTGTATCGAATAATTTAAATGGTTTTTAACCTATATAAGCCAGGTTAATTTTAATATTATGTATGTATTGTGCAGTTCGTTAATTTTACTAAATTGTCTTTTGATTTGGGGAACATGCTCCTTATATTTCAAACTTTGCATATAATTTTTAAAAAAAAAAAGATAGTGTCTCCACACAAGCCAACACTTCCCTTAAGGATTTAGATTACCAAAGTTAAATAGAATGAAATTTGGAGAGATGAAAGGGGGCGCTAATTAAGAAGGAAAAGAGGGGTGAGAGGGAGAGGGAATATAAAAGGCGAGGAGCAAAGAAGGAAATATAAGTAACAATTAACAAAGAAAGAAGTAGAATGTACCTCTTTGATTAGATAATAATCACCTTTTCTTTTTAACACGTAATATTTATTTTTGAGAGATTCAAAATTTTCATTATTTGCTAGTCCTATTTTCTTGAGGTTGAGAATTTGGTAAGTCAATTGCCCTTGGTGATTGTCCTCCCATAATGCTCTAAAATCTCTCCCCAGACGCTGAGACGCATGATCCACATTGTTCAAGAGGATCTCCAAGGCCTACAACATGCATTGAATTTAAAAGCTAAAGTTTGAATAATTTACATGCACTTGACAAGTGGTTGCAAAAAAGAAACACTTTCACTTTAGAAGTAGTACATGATGCACTGACCATTATCTAGTTCTCTACTCCACTATCATAGTAAAATTGGAAATGAGAATGAAAAGGCACCAGTTTTCTTTTAAATCAGCACCCTCCATATCTTTTTTCTGTTACCTCAATACAATTTTTCCCTGCCCCCAGCGGAGTCAACTAATATGATATCTACCAGATTTATATAATATTCATGCTATACATGCTTAATGTAATCTTGTAATAAAATTGATCGAAAGATTGGGTCCAGTGCAGGTGCATATTCTTTGATCAGTGAATTTGTCCAGGAGGGTGCATCAGATATTGTTTCATATCCTGGCTATAGTATAACAACATACGGAATATCCAATAGAAATGATTGGCATGCGTCATCAATTTATCCAAATTCACAGGGTGGCCAAGATTATGTATTGGTGAGTCACATTTTTTTTCCATTACAAGGACCTTAGAGTGCGGCTAATAAATTTGATACCGATGCTGATTTCTGTTTGTTTCTATTCCAACTTTAGATGAACAGTTGTTTGAGAAAATTATGTTTGATCAATATACAATGCACTTTCCCAGGTAACAAAGTTTTATTAATTGGTTGCAGTGTCACATGGGAAGCCCAATTGCTAATATTAGCTTGGTTCTACCAGGAGTTCATAATGTTGTAAATTCACTGGCGGTTAGTACTGATACTTTTTCAAGCTTTCATTCGGCCAAGTAGATTTATTAATTACTAATTTCGGTTTAATTCACCAGATTACCAAAAGCAATAAACCCGTTTTCCACTAACCTACCAAAAACTTAATAAATTATAACTACTAAAACTTTCATATTAACACTATCCGTTTTTTCAGTAAACTACCAAAACAGCGTTTTATGAATTTCGTTGACACCATTATGTTAGTTTAGTAAAGTAAGGGTCTAATTCACTAAGAAAGAGTTTTGTTAGTATGAAGCCTTTTGTTTGTTTCTTATTATTTACTAAGTTATTGGTTGTCTAGTGAAAGAAAAACAGGTATATGTTCTGTAGTTTAGTAAAATCAACCCTTTAATTTATGTAAAATGTAATGGAGAAAGATAGAACTTCCATTATGGTTTGATCTATACTTGGGTTATAGGTTATTGCCACAGCCGCAACATTATTCTGTGAAAGAAAGCAAGTGCATGATACTATCAGCTCTGTCGCCCATCACTTGAGCAGATTCAAAGGTGTTTCAAGACGATTTGAATTGATTGGTAGTATAGAGAAATGCCACATATATGATGACTATGCACACCATCCCACGGAAGTTCGTGCGGCCCTCGAAGCTGCAAGGCAAAGGTTTCCATATCAAGCAATATGGATCGTCTTCCAACCACACACTTTCAGGTTCCTTCTTTCTCTTCTTTTATACCCAAGAATTAAAGAAACCGTATATACAGTCAGGATGATGGCCAATTGGCCATCATCTCAGGTATTATGAGTCTTTTCATATAGAAACTGTGGGTAGCAATGGAAGAAAATGATGCATGATGTTTTCATTGAGGTTAATTGCACAAAAAATCCCTGTAGTTTGCCCATATAGCACTTATACCATCTCAAGCGATTTAGTAGCGTAAACATCCTCAGCACTCTTCAACCAAAACCCTCAAAAGAAATCAAATTCTAAACAATACAAACATGTTCTAGAGTTGAATTATCATTTTAGTTGCTTAGAGTAGAATATAAGTTTTTTTTTTAGGGATCTGATCGATGAGAAGAGGGATGTGTTTGCGCAAATAAATCATTTAAGGGGATAAAAGTGCTAGACATGGTAAAGTACAGCGGTGCTTTGTGCAATCAACCCTTTTCTCAAAAATATTTTGATGCTCAGTTCCTTGGTGAGGTAGCTATGAGAAAGATGAGATTGCCATTAAGCCCAGAAAGCCAGTTGAGGTCATTCATGTTGAATTCTTAAATTCCCATCTCAGAGTTTATGATTGACGTTACATTTGCTACAAGGAATAGCTTTTCAGGCATGGTGGAAGATAGATAGCTGCATGTAGACTTATTGTTGATTTATGATGCAATCATATTTCTATATTAACTTTATTGTGCTTTGCAGCCGTTTAGCTGCACTGATGGAAGATTTTGCTACTGCCTTTACCGATGCAGATCATGTGATTATCACTGAGGTGGTCACAGCTGTTCTTTGACTTTTATAATTTATTTTTTCTACCCAACCCAACTTATTTTAGTTCTTATTACTAAAACTTAACCAATTATTTCAGATATACGCTGCTAGGGAAATAAATGAGAGGAACTTAGGTGGCAGAGAACTAGCATCTTTGATCGAAGGTCCATCATCCGAATATATTCCTAAAATGGTAAGAAAATACCTTTTTTATTCATCTTTATTATTATTATTTTTATTTTGAAAGAAACACTCCTTCAGGGTATAACAGTAGTCAACTTCAACCTGCTATTAAAATATACAGGGTTAATTGCACAAAACCTCCCTGTAGTTTACCCCTCTACAGAACTTATAGCCTATCAAGTGATTTATTAGCATGAACACCCCCTTTCACTACTACATAGTTGGTCTTCGGTAACGGTTAGAACCATTACACAACCGTTGCGAAAAACCCCGTCACCAGAAGTATGGTAACGTTTGCGACCATAACGAGCAGTGTAGTTGGCGGGGTCTTTCAGTTTCTGCGATAAAATCAGGATTTATTTTAATAAGTAATTTGCGACAAAGAAAACATATATTCTTAAACGTCGAAATACTCATGATGTGCCACTGTGCGCTGGCATGTGTGTGCTTTCCTTGGACCGGCACAGTGCGGCGTTTCACGCCGTTATTCCAGTTTCTGCTTATTTCGAACCGACGCCAACTTGCAAATATAAAAAAGATTATATTATATTTTACAATATGATTTCATGTTATATTGTTATAATCTTAAAAATTAAATTTATATCTGAACATCTTCACGCTCATAATACTCGACCAACAGCGACCGATCAGGTCTCGGGACATCCAACGCTATGATATCCATCATTGCCCTCTGCTCCTTCTCAGTCGCCGCGACCCAAGGAATGTAATGATCCACCTTTACTTCATTTCGGCGTCTTCTCCTGATATTCTGACACGTCCCTATGACCCAGGCAAGGACGCGATGTGCATCGAACAGCACATGCACATCATCCTCGTCGGTGTCGTCGATGAATCTGTAATGTCGCCTGGTCTGAAATTACAAAATTTTAAATATACATGCATATATATAACGAGGATTGAAATTTAAATGTATAAAAGGATATGTGATACCGTGTCCGACGCAAAAAACTGCTAAACATTGACGGTCTGGCGTTGGTCCCACCCAAGATGGAGCGAGTACTTATAGTAAGTATGGATCTCTGCTCCCATGTAATCCCCACTTGGTCGAGTTAGGAACAACATGCACACCATCCTTGTTGCACATCGGCGTCCATGGTTTAGCACCATCAGCTGGCCTGGAGAAGGAAGGCGCAGTACGATCCCTTTTCCTACCACTGCTAGAGCCTGCAAAAAGATACACACACAATATTATAATATTCAGAGTATGCATATAGCATTTGACAAATTTAAATTACAATCGTTATTTAAAAGTTTAAAGCAATAATGATTATATCTGTCGTCCCTGGCATGGCGCTAGAACCGGTGCCAGACGCCATCCCGTCAGTAGAATGCGGATCTGCAAACAATAAATTGTTAGATGATTGAATAGAATTTAATAGATATCTAAAAATTCAATAGATAACTATATTGTAATGATGTATTAAATTATAAATGAGTAAACTATATACCATGTGCAGGAGTGACTGGGGTAGGAGGATCAGCTACCGTGCTAATAGGGGTAGCGGGGCTGCTGCGGCTGCTGGGGTCCTGTGGCGCTAGTAGGGACATGCTGGTAGGGATAGGCGGAGTTGTTGGGGCTGCTGTGACGCTATTAGGGACACTGGTAGGGATAGTGGGGCTGTTGTGGCGCTAGTGAGGGCGTTGATAGGGATAGGCGAAGCTGCTGAGGCTGCTAGGCTCCTAGGGCAGTCTCATCGGTAGGTCTGGAGCTCTGGCCAAGTTCGTCTAGACGTTTTTTCTTATTATGGCGTCTAGAGCCTGAGCCTGTACCTGCCATCAGGTCCTATATATATCCAAATATTATTTCATTACTTATAATCATTATACAATTTAAAACATTTATTTCAATTTCATTACTTAACACGTTTCTTCGGTACATTAATTGATGATTCGTTAGGTGATTCTCAAATTCTTGATCTGTGACAATCAATTAGCCGATATCCCGTCTTACTAACGTATTGATGGACGGCACAGAATAGTTTGAATCCTTAATACGTTCAATAGAAGAACTGAGACGTGTTATTGTATCTTTCTCGTCACTCTCATCTTCAGAGTCATTCAACGTCGGCACATTATAATAATCTTTCGGTTTCTAACGACAAACAGTACTCCAGTCAACCTTCGTCAATTCCCGAGAATAATATATTTGTGTTGCCATTAAGGGAAAGATAAAGTTATTGTATTTGTAGGCTGCCCGTTTGGTGTCGAGCAAAGTGAGACCGTATTCATCGATCTTCATACCCCGCTCAGACTTATTATTGCACCATCTACATTGGAATATATAAAATAGGACAGCTTTATGCATGTATGAGACCGCTATAAATTTCTTAAGAACACTGAAGTAGGGATTTCCTTTATCGTCGACGGTTGCGACGCTCGTATTTTGTGTAGCTCTAATACGTTCCGTCCTTTCTATCTTAAATTTATAGCCGAAAACCCCGTACCCGTTGTAAAACGTAGTTGCAATCACTGGACCGCTTAAAAGGTCCTGAACTTCCACGATTCATTTGTCTGTCGACTTCTTGTCTACATCAAGCGGCGAAAGTGCGGCTATGTTCTTCATCAATTCTATCGCCCGACCACCTAGGATTCGATCGCTCGAGTTTAGTTTTCTGTGAGCGGTTCATTAATTTACATAAGGTATATCAGTTAGATTGAATTTTATTTCGAATGTTTAAATGGATGAAATTATTACTTACTCTGCATATTTAGTAAAACATTAGCAAGATGTATGCATGTACACTGCCTATAAGATTGTAAGACACGTTTTTCAGTTTTTCTGCTCCAATTGGACCGTCAGGTGCACGCGGTGCTTTGTTCAGCTTTGTCCTAACATCGTTGTTCAGAAAATGAGCACAGAAACACGTGACTTCCAAGAGATAACCTTCCGCAATCGAACTTCAGAACGATACTTGTTGCGGATATTTTTTCAAAGCTAATAGACATTTGTTGAAACGTCATAGATATTAATTTACCACGACATTTTGCAATTTAAATGATAAATACTAAACATTTTCATACTTCTCGATGGGATACATCCAACGGTAACTCACCGGACCGCTTATCTTGACCATGGTTGCTAGATGGATGGACAGGTGAACAATAATGTCGAGAAAGAAAGGTGGAAAGATAGTTTCGAGCTTGCAGAGGATCAAATGAATATCTTCTTCGAGCTGAGCTATCTCACCGACGTCTACATTTTTGGAAAACAATTGGTGAAAATACGTGCAAAATTCGTTAAGCACGAGACCAACTTTTGATTTTATTGATGCTTTGAAGCATAAAAGAAGAAGATATTGCATCAGTATGTGGTAATCGTCTCTTAAGTCCTACGATTTTTCCGTTTTCTACCTGTACCTGTTTGGCAATATTTGATAAAAAATCGTCGAGGACTTTAATTCTTTCAACACCTACAAGAACCACCGTTTCTCCTCTTTATTCAGGTTGTAGATTGCCAGTGGAATATCGTAATAACCCGATTTACCGGTCAGAGGCTGAGATTACAATTCTTCTCTAATGGCCAAACCATCCAAATCCATCAAATCATGACGGGCGTTGAGATTTTCCTTTGTGTTTCCATTTTTACACAGTAGAAAATTGATGACATGCTCAGAGACACCCTTCTCGATATGCATGACATCTAAATTATGACACGGCGGTAGATCGGACCAGTACAGGAGTTGAAATAAACCACTAAGCTTCTTCCAACCGGTTGGGCATGACATTGTATCTTTGTTTTGTGTCTTTTTGAATATGATATTATGATGATCTCGCTATTGTTGCAGTATGTCGTTACCAAACAATGATTTAGGAGGCTTACCGGTATCTGTCTTGCCATTAAACATTTTTAATTCCTTCTGAATCTGTGAAGTATAGGGTAAGAAACGTCGGTAACTCATATACGACTCTTTCCTGCTAAATTTCAAGGTTACGCGACTCGTATGAATATGACAACAAGGGCACGCAAACTTACCTTGAGTTGTCCACCCCGACAGCATGCCGTAGGCAGGAAAATCATTAATTGTCCACAACAAAGCAGCCTGCATCTGAAAAATGTGTTTACCATGTGCATCATTGGTTCTCACGCCAGGTTCCCACAACGACTTTAACTCATCGATCAAGGGTTAGTTACACGTCGATATTTTTCCCAGTAGACGAGGGACCATTGATTAAAAGCGCCACCGTAAAATAAGATTGCGTCATAGCCCTTTATGGCGGCAGGTTGATATAGTCACCACAACGGGCTAAGTACCGTGAGTACGCCCGCCGCGAACCATCCCAAATGGACTAAAATCGTCGCTCGCAATTTCCAGCCTCATGTTACGAGGGTCTGCGCTGAATGTAGGATATTTTTCATTTAAAACTTTCCATTATATCGAATTTTTAGGATGACTCGTTTTCCCCTCTTCACGAGACACTTTATGGTGTCACTGCATTTCGGACGCCGTCTCCTCACACATAAATAACTGCTGCAGTCTCGATATTAGTGGAAAATGACGAACAATCTTTACGGGCACATCTTTCGAATGAGAGTTTTTTTGGGCTTGAATCGACTGGTTCTGCACACGAGGCAGTTTCTGAGTGTGACATGTTCTTTCCGGAACAAAACACAGTCATTCTCACATGCATGGATCTTGTCACACTTTAAGCCGATATTTGTGATTTTCTTTTGTGCCTTTTATCAGTTCGTTGGCACTTCATTTCTGTCTGAAAATGCTTCCTTCAGCAATGCTAGGAGATCGGTGAAAGAGCGGTTACTCCATTCGTTTTTGCACTTGATCTGAAAGAAACGTACAAAAAATGACAGTTTTGAAAACCCTTTACAATTTGGATACAGCGGGATTCTTGAGTCAGCCTTGTACTTATCCAATAGCGAGGGTCCAGTGCGTTCTGTATCATCAGGAAATCCCGCGGCATTTATAAGTCCATCCATTTCATCGATTGGCACGAATACATAATTATCTTCTTCGATGGCATCATCTTCTTTAAATTGTCTTTCATCTTCCTCCTCTTCTACTATCCATTGCCACTCTTCGGTTTCCGTTTCAATGAATTCGTTTTCCGTCTTTTGTACCCATGCCCCATTTTCCGGTATAACGACCTTTTCTCCGTGAAGTTCCCACATAGTGTAATTCCTAACGAAACCGTCATTCACGATATGTGACTCAACTTCCATTTTCTTGAGCAATCGAATGTTCATACACTTAGAGCAAGAATAATAGGTATTGTACTTTTTCGATAACCCAAGACGTGTGTGGGCAAAATTGGTGAAAAAGTAAACACCGTCAAGAAAATAATCATTGGCTCTCGAGAGAGTATCGACGTAAATCCAACACTTGTTGTGGAGGTACGGAAGTGCCATATTGGAACAGTTCGGACGAAGCAAGATTCGTATAGACAAAGTCATGGAATTAAGATTTCTTGACAAATACACGATAGACGGATACTAAGAAGCGTTAGTGTTAGGTTTAATTGATAATTTGGTTAAGTTTAGTTTCAATTGATGATTTAGCTATAAAGATTATCAGGGACCGAGAGCAAATGCTCGTAGCTTGAGAGTTGGATTCTTCTTCTAAGAAAGATGATGATGATGATATTAACGGCTCTATATTGGATGTCGAGGGTAACGGCTGTCGGGGATAAGGCTTCTATCCCATTAAGAATGTATTAGAGTATATACACATTCACTTGTGATTTTATCCATTTCGAGAAAATTTCGGCAGCACCTTCCCGCTGTTCTCCGAGTACACTGTAATAGAAAAGATCATTTCAATACTGTCAAACAATATTGAAACGAACATCTAATCTATCTTTGTATACGGAGAACCAGCGGAAAGGTACCGACGAAATATCTCGAAACGAATGAAAACACAAGTGAATGCTGGTGTTTGGTTTATACATTCCTAACTTGTCCATACTGGACAAATCTATCGGGTATCCATATGATTGAATTTTCTCGTCACATAAACTACACGACAGTTGTTAGAACCGAACGATACCGTTCGATATTTAACAACCTTCATGTGGTTTTATATCACGACGAATATCGAACGTATGTTAATCGATAGACGGGGACTAAGGCGTATTTTGATTTTCACATATGATTATCAATAAGAATATGAAAATTTCATATTATCATCGAGTAGCATACATTTAGTTTAAGATTTGACTTGAATTAGTTTTATGTTTACGTTTCAATTTTAAGGTTTTTAAGTTTTTGGTTTAGGGTAAAGGTTTTTAAAGTTGAGGGCTTTCTTAATCAAGTTTTAGGGTTGAGGTTAGGATGGGATTTGACAAGAGTTCAATTTAGAGGAGAATGCTGATGAATTAAGGTTCGGCCTTGTTTGATCTGTGAGATCATCATCATTATCACATACACACATTTACTAAATTACTATAAAATACCTTAAAAATTTTCAGCAAACTATCCTTACCTATTGTTGTTTTTCACTAAACTACTTTATTTTTTTTCCTAAGTAACCCATTTCTTCAATTTTACTAAATTACACTAAAATACAAACTATTGTTGGATTTTCACTAAACTACCTTAAATTAACTAAATTACTAAAAATTTCACTAAAATACCCTTAATTATTGTTGTTTTTCACTAAACTACCTTGAAAATTTAACTAAATGATTCATCTTAAATTAAATAAATTACTATAAATTTCACTAAAATACCCTTAACTATTATTGTTTTTCACTAAACTATCATTAAATTTTTTAATAAAAAACCTCATTTACTCAATTTTACTTATTTGCACTAAAACGCTCTTAACTATTGTTACTTTTCACGAAACTACTTACAAAAATTCGCTAAATTACCCGAACCCTAACACTTAACCCTATCCCTAACCCTAACCCGGCCTTAACCCAGAACCAAAACCCTAACCCGGCCCAACAACAGCACCACCAACAACAACAGCGGCAACAATAACATGAATAGTAGCAGCAACAACAATTAATTTTTGGGATCGAGCAAAAAAATTAAAATTTAACCGGTTTATACTTGCCTCTTGACAACCGGCGGCGAGCGGTGACGAGCAAACTTCGAGCGGCGGCAAGTTTCGACGAGCTCGATCGGGGGCTAGGGCTTTGATCGCGGCATAGGGCTTCGATCGACGACGCCGGGCTTGACCACGGAGGAGAGGCGGTGAGAGCTTCGAAAGGGGACGGCCATGGAGGTGATGAGAGACGGCGCCGACAACGGAGGAGACAGCGGCGACCGAGACAACCGAGGAGGGATTTTGGTGCTCGATGAAAATTTGGGGGGGATAAGAGGCTCGATGAAAATTAGGGGGGATAAGAGTTTTTATCTCTAGTGGGTTGTGGGACCCACCATATTTTTTAATTAGTAGCCACCGTATCCATTACAAAATCTATGAAAACCGTTTCCGTTAATTGGTAACGGTTTGAATCGCTACCAATTTCCTATTACCGTTGGGCACATTTGTAGTAGTGTTTGCTCATGGACCAACACCATCAGAGTCTCAAATTCTGCTCTGAACATCTCAAATGCATGTCTAATTTGTGTTTCTTAGGGTGGAATTGATGTTTTCTTTTTTAGAGTTTTCATCTATTAGCAAAGTGGCTGTTTACGCTGGAGTGGTTTTAAGTGCTATATGGGGTAAAAGAACAGGGGGATTTTGTGCAATTAATTAACGCAAACATATAGCATGGAGAAGGGGGAAAAACAGTTTTTTGAAATTTTTTAATCTCTTCCATACTGAGTCTTTTGGTTTCTTCCTATAAAATATGGCATTTTATTTAGGAGGACGTGGTTCACAAGTTGGTTTTGGAGGTTTCATCAGATAGAAATCAAGCAACAGTTGTCCTAACCCTTGGTGCAGGTAACCAAAATCGCTGCTAAATGTTAATTTATGTAGAATTTCCTCTCCTGGCATCAAACAATTGATTTTGACATGTATAAGCTCTGATATTTTTAGGTGATATTACAAGCCTGGGTCCAAAATTACTTGGGAGATTGCAAGAAATGTTATGAAACGGCTTTCTTGTGATCTTAGCATGAAAGTATGTACTCTTCTTTTGTTCTTGCATACTATATGCCAAGCTACCAACCCTGAGAAAAATAGGAATTTTATAATTACACTATATTTTTTTAACCTAGCACACTTGAACTCCATCTGAAGTTGCATGATTCAAAATGTTTGAGTTATTATTTTATATGAGCACCTACATGCAAGAACACTATAAACTATTATAGTTATAGGATTATCCATAGTTTCTTATAGTTAATACTACTCTTAAATAATTAAAAATAACAGGTTTAAATATAATTATCGAACTGCTATATATATGTATTTATGTATGTATCTATGTATGTATGTATGTAGTACATACGTACGTAAAAACTCTCATGATGAAGAGATTTATCCTAGGTAAATACTAGGGGTGTCAAACGGGTCGGGTCAAACTTGACTTGCCTAAATACGGGTCCGGATGGACCCGACCCGAATAATATACGGGTCAATTTATGTTGACCCGAACCCAACCCGAGTAATAACGGATTGACCCGACCCGACATGATCCGTTTATTAACCGGGTTGGGTTAACTTGACCCGAATTATATCAAGCAACACCAAATTAGATACAAGGAACTTTTGTTAGAGTTTTCCAATCTGATAATTTTGAAAGTAAGTGTTCAGATATAGTTTGTTTAAAAGATTTTAGTGCGAAAATTGTAGAAAATTTAAAAACTCACTTCACAAAATCGGTGATAATTAAATTATTCACAAACACATTAACCCAAAAAGAGTCAAAAGACTAAAGGTAAGTAGTGAAGAAGTAAATATATCCTTGTCATTTGAAATGGCCTTAGAAAGCAAAATTATGAGAAAATAAAGACAAATGTCATGTAATTTAACTGGTCGAAACGGGTCGATCCGGGGCACAACCCTTGACCCTAATCCGACCCGTTTATTAAACGGGTCAACCAGACCCGACTCGTTTAAAAAATAAACGGGTTCGGTCGCTGTTTTCGGATCGGGTTCGTGTATTTTTGACTGGCCTAGTAAATACTAGCATTTTAAGATTACATTACCAGCTTAGGGATGGTTCATAGCATTTTTAAGATTAATGGTGTTTATCTCAAAATTTTTGAAAGTCCGATGATGCTTTTTTAAAAATATTTACACTAATACTAATTAGTGTATTCTAGAATATCAAATAGTTCAGAAATTGCATTTAAACCAAAAGGATGTGGAAACTAAAATCAATTGCAGAGAATCAATTTTTCAAGATAAATCTCAACATATATAATGGTTGTTTTCATCCTAATATCATTAAGAACTCATACCGACCCTTTTTAAGTCTTGTCCATAAAAATCTGGTTAGTTATGGTAAGTTATCATTGATCCTTTCAATTTATTTTGTTATAGATATTATTTAATTAACAAATCAATTAAAAAATTGTTTCGTATCAAAAACAACATACAACATGACAACAAACTATTTTATAGTAATTCATACATAATTATTACCTTTCTAACCAAACTTAGAACAATTAAGACCAAAAATTTTCACTCCAAAATGATACTTATTTTGAGGCTAAATTTCAACTTACTGCAAAACTATTTGCACTTTATACAAACCATATCCTGAAGTTTTTATTGATGGATGCTATCATGATCTGTCGAAGTACCAGAAAACCCTTCTAACAGTGAGAAATGACTTATCAACCCATCCTATATGTGATAGGGTTTTGATACTTTGGAAAATTATGTTGTGGTTACATGAATTTGCTGTATATTTTCATAAAGAAGCTAAATTTCCTACAAACTATTAAGCAAACCCATCAAATTGAAGAAATAATTTTCAGTAAATTGATTCATACAACTTGAAAATACAGTCATTCTATTATGTTCTACTAAGGAAAAAGCCTAATAAATTGCTAAAAACTAAAAATACAACGTTGATCTTATCAACGTTGATCTTCTTCTTTTGTTTGAAAAAAACAAGCCCAGTCTTATGTTGATCGATTTCAACAATCAAAAGCTCTTCATCTTTCTCATCTTCATCTTTCCACTCTTAAAGTCAGCTTTAAAGCCAAGCCATTGCCATATATTTTTGAAGTGTTTGACTCTCGACGTTTGAAACAGGAGGAAGAAGTTGGGTTAGAAATTTCAAACAAAGAGAGAAGGAAGAAGAATGGGGAAAGATTTATTAAAATGGGACAACCAAGTGTATTTTTCGTCCGGTAAGATGACATGTAAAGTGACTAGACATCAAAGCTAACGGACGGATGGTTAACTCATGGTTGTTTCCTAAAAAGAATCATGGCAGAATTCTATCATTTAAAAGTTCAGGATATTGTTCGTGAAAATTATTATTAGTTAATGGTATCAAGTTGAAATTTAGCCTTATTTTGATCTAGTGCATTTTTCTACTTTTCAAAAAAACAAGACCCATAAAAAAATAAGTAGATATAAAAGAAAAGGAAATAAGTTAAATTATGATATTTATTCTTTTAAGATCTCCACACAAAACGAATATTAAATATAATAAGAAAGTCCTTTTCCCCGCAAAGAAATAACATTCATTTTCATCTTTTTACTTCCTTCAACTTTGCAGCTAGCCTTTTGCTTTGGTTGAGTTGGAGGGCGTAAAACTCAGGCCAATATTATAAGGACAAAAATAACAGGATCAAAAGATATATACGTATACCTCTATTTTAAGTATATTAACACATGGTAAAGAATTGAATCATAAAGTAGCGAGTAGCGAGAAATTGAATCATCATATGAAAAAGGGGGTTGGAGTTGTCCTAAAAAAGTATACAGAAATTTTGATGGTTACATGTAAACAAAAAAAAACCCATACAGAAATAGCAATTTAAGGTTTATGTTGGCTCATCAATTTCACCAGTATAATCCAACCAAATCTTTTTTTTTTAATAAATCAAGCCTATTTTATTAAGAAAATCAAAGATATATAATCATACATGCATATGAAAGTTTAATAAACTCTTTGCCTACCATCCTCAAAGAAAATTGTGAAAAAAATGGGAGAAACCCCGTGACTTGTTTGCTAAGAATCATGCATGAAGTTACAAATCTCAACCAATTGGTCATAAAAATCCATTAAATCTTCGTAGCTCATCTACTCAGTTGGGATAATGATAAGTGGGTTTCAACAATAAGACTTGAGCGTTATTGAGTCTTTTGTTGTTTCCAATGTGGGACTATTCTTAGAGTCCGACCATTTGATTTTTTTACTTTCAATACTTTACCTTACTGCAACCATCATTTTTTCTTTGGTGCGGTTGTTATGTGAAAAGTACAATATTTGGTAGTATTGTCGAGTAGAGTTTGGATCGAGTCACTGCTTCAATAATAAGACTCAAGTCTTGTCGAGATGTGACTATTTTATATTTAATACTCATGCGTTTCTTTTATTGTTTTTAATGTGAGAGTATCTTTAGAATCCCATCATTTTTATTTTTTTATTTTACTTTCAACAAGTATCAATAACACAAAGGAAGGCTAGTCTCACATAGGAAAACACAAAGTGAAATTTATAATGGTTAGTTGGCAAGAGATTAGAGTTGATATGTTGTCCTATTTAAATTTAAGTTACCTAATCTTTTACATTGGTTAACTTGAATATTTTTCAAACTAATTTGAGTTTTAAGATAATCGGCAAATATTTTTTGAACTCTCTAAATTTATCCCTATAATAGTTTCTTTTCGACAGCTATCTCAAGAAGGTAAAATGAAAGAAAGAAGAAGAAAAAGAGTGCTACCAATAGAGTACTGTCTTATCATAAAAAAATAAAAGATGTCATATGGCCAGGGGAAAAACCGATATTGAAAAGATTTGAAAATTCATTGTGATCTTGAAAAGGATAAAAAAAATCCTCCTTCAATATTTTTGGGGCAGAACTCTCTAAACAATTGATACTATATTATACAAATAAAAAAATAAGGGTAAATTGTCAAAAAAAAAATAACCAAGCACTTTTTTCCGTTGTCAAAAACCCTCCGGCCTCGAAAAGTTAGTCAAAACCTTCCAAAAAAGTTTGGTTGTCAAGACACCCCTTGCCAATGATATCTAGCAGTTGCCTGCTATATCTAGTTTCCTGCAATATCTAAACCATTTCCCGTGATATCTAAATAGTTTGTATGAATTAGTTAGATATAACAGGCTACTATGTAGATACTGCAGGAAAAATTGCCAAGGGGTTTTTGACCACCCTTTCGAGACCAAGGGTTTTTGATAACGAAAAAAGTGCTTGGTTTTTTTGACAATTCACCCAAGACATAAAGATTAAAGACCGATATAAGAATAAAATAAAGTAATAATAAATAATGAAATAAAAGAAGAAGGTATGAGGGAGATTTGAAGAATCAATGGAAGCAGCAATACATGAAAAAGATTGAAAATGTATTCTTCTCCTTTTTTGGCAAATGTTTTTGAACAAATAATGTTAGAATATACTTAGTTTTTTGGCACGTGCGATGCACGTGATTAAATTAATAAGTTATTAGATTTTGTCAAGAATGGTTTTTTGAATAATTTTAATATTTGTATTTAGTTTTTGTTTTTAAAGTTTGTTGATGAATATAGGTTGTAGATTTGTTACAATTTTCGAGAAAATTAGATTTGTTATATAATTGATGAAAGTTTTTGTTGAGCATAATATTCTCCTTAAATATTTTTTTATTTATAAACCATTTTTATGTTCTTACGGTTTGTGAATTTGAAAAGGATTCTCTCATCAAATGAGTAGGTGATGTGTAGCATTGTAAACTTAAGACTTTTTCATCATTTTTTTGAATATTTAATTCAAATTAAATATGAGAGGGCCAAGCTAACCCTAGTCTTCTAGCTATAATGGTAGAGATATAGAAAAGAACATTTTAATGCTAGTTGGATTATATTGAACATTAAAGAGTAGATTCTAACTCAAATTTTAAATCTTAAATATCTATAATAATAACGTCCAAGATTAAACCAATATTAGTTTTGATAGAAGAAAAAAATAGAAGTGGAGATTAGCACAATTCCTTTTTAGGAGTGTTATAGATTTTAGATAGATAAACCTTTTAATTAATATTCAAATTTCATAAGATGGAAACGCAATCTTACATGGTACTCATCGTATAACAAAATACATAACATAATTTTCGAGAAGACCTGGGAAACACATGATGGCCATTTGGCTAGCTAATTGATTAAGTCCCAATGCTGCAGTCTGTAAGTGCTGTTATGATGTTCCTGTTGCAATGATTGATTGGTTTTGTTTGTTTTTATTGCAGTTTTTGCTATGGGAACACATCATCTCAAGAATTTTCATAGATTGACCTTGGAATCAAACCGATAATCTCTCGCTGAGAGGAAAATTATACCGCATGAGTTATATGCCCAATTGGTCAGGGCTGGAAAGTTTCTTTTCAAATTACTTAGCTGGTCATATCCTTTGTATTCATTACATTGATCGATGTTGTGGCGGTTATCATCACTAACGTTCTGGCACGTGTGCTGCACATGTTTAAACCTGATAAGACATCAGAATAAAGAATTTATTTGTGCTTTATTATTTTAATTTGTTATTATTATTATTTTAAAAGATTATTTTAAAAGATTTGATATGATCCAAAAGATGGTTATAGTTTTTTTAAAAAATTTCT
Organism: Agapanthus africanus; assembly: GCA_030015575.1. Taxonomy (NCBI): domain Eukaryota; kingdom Viridiplantae; phylum Streptophyta; class Magnoliopsida; order Asparagales; family Amaryllidaceae; genus Agapanthus; species Agapanthus africanus. The sequence continues at coordinate 23,322,987 of CM057339.1, read as the reverse complement.
TTTCAAAATTATGAGAATTTTTCATGTGTGTCTGAATCAAAAGACATGCATTGGTCAACAAGTGCTGTCAAAATTTTGGGATTCTTTGGCTCATACTGGGAAATTACTTGTGATGAGAAGGGTTTTGAATTTCTTGGAAATACAGAAATATCAACAGGCAATACCTAAATGACCTCAAAGGTTTCACTTTCACATGCTTGAATTGTTCAATGGTAATTGATATTTCTTGCCCCGTGGTTCAAGATAGCTCCAAAGCAGGTCCCCACTCTTTTGTATCAACTTGGAAAAGTCTGTGTCTGATGTGGATGAGCTTGTCTTTATTTGTTCAATTTTGCGCCAATTCCAGCATCTTCCTTGCTTTATTAAAGTTGGTTGAAAGCGAATATGAGACCCACCCACTCACACTTGTGGATTTGAATGGTTCAAAGTTTTATTACCCCTTGAATTTCTTTTTTCTAATTGCATACCTCATTTGATGATCTTTGCACTTACATATATTTGAATAGGGTTTCGTAAACACCCATCAAGTTTTCCTATTTTTATTCCTATTTTTAAGAAGTCAACTCTTGTAGAAATTGAATCGGCTAGCTTTCTTATTGAAGAGAAAAAGGATTTATTCTAGAGCAAAAATCTACGTGCAGCATATGCATTTGCTGTATTTGGATTGTATTTAAATAGCCAGTCTGATGAAATGAAATATGCTAGTTGAGTACGGCTCAAATTGCAACCAGATACCTTGCCCATTTCCAGCAATAACTACATCTAACTAAATACTCGTCTTTTCAAACATATAATCGAAAATGTAACCTAGCTAAACAAAAGAATAATTATCCGAGACACATGTATGGATAATCCAACCAAATAGCAGAACAAGCATATGCAACAAGGCAGGCCTTCAACCGCAACATTCCATTTAGAGTCATAGGAAGCTTGTAAAGAAGGCGATAATAAATATTTTTAAATATATAATTTAAATAAATTTTGGGGAAAATGGATTTTGGCTCTTCGGAAGAAGGACAATAGGTGATGGAGCTCTTTTTCGGGCCTCCGTCAGATGTTGTCTTCCGTTGATCTCGCGGTGGACTTTGTTGATTATCTCCTGTTGCGTGTGGGTCTCAATGGGTTTTGCCCGTGGCCGTCTTCCTCGGCCCTCCGACCAAAGTCACCGTTCACAGGCGTAACCGCCGCTCCGCGAATCTCGCCATGCGCAGATTCTACGCCAGCAACATCCCACGTTCTACGCTATCAATCCCCATTAATGGGCGATCCGCTTTCTACGCGGGCATGACGTCGGGGGCATAACTGCCGGCGAGATCCTCGCACCTGCTGCTGCGTGCCACCACCGCTATATAAACCCCCATCACAGAGGGGTCAAGTAAGCCATCTTTTACTCTTTTAAGCCGTTACTCTGCTCGGATCTCATCACTAACTTGATCGTCGGAGGGTCCATGGTGGTACCAAACCACTCCGGGACTTCTTTGCAAGTACTCGGCACCAAACTTCTCACTCCACTTCTTCCTCCAAAATCAATTGAGACCCACACGCAACAGGAGATAATTAACAAAGTCCACCGCGAGATCAACGGAAGACAATATCTGACGGAGGCCCGAAAAGGAGCTCATCAGTTGGCGCCGTCTGTGGGAAAAAACTCCACAAAAGCAAAAGTTGGCATTCCGATCTTCGCCCAAATGGCAAGCAACCACCCTGAAGATCCCGGTACCAGCCGCCGCCTTCCACTCACCAAAGGCGGGGATGAGCCACCTCCCATGACCGTCATCAACGCCCTCGCAGGCCGGATAGATCGGCCGTAATCCCTCGTGGAGGCCCTCGTCCGCGTCCAAACGGCTGGGCCTGGGCCCCAGGTCGTCGCTCCACCGCCTCCAGAAGGCTCTGCCCCTGTCTGGACGGCTGACCACCAGCAGGCTGCGTCCCCTGACCACCGATCTCTCGAGCCGATACTCCCTGAGGCCCGCTGGGCGTCCCAGGGCTCCACGCCAAGGTCCGCCGCCGGAACGCCTCGCCTCGAGCCTCCTCGCGACCTTTATCCCCCTGAGGAGATGTCAGTCACCTCGCCTATCCACAGGCAAGGTCAAACCCGCCGCCATCGGCGGGGCCGCACAGAAGGGGTCCGCCCCGGCGACTCGAGAGCTACCTCGCCCCGGGACCTGAGGCGCCTCATAGAGAGGAACCGGGGTGCTCCCAAATGCAGGTCACCCGCAGCGGAGGCCAGGGATCTCATGGCGCCGATTCCTCGGGATACCGCGGTCGGCTCGACGCCCTCGAGAAGAAAATGAGGGCATGCGCCGGGAGGCTCACCTCTCGAGCGACGGAGCTAAGTACGCCTCCGACTCGCTCACAAAGCCATTCACCGAGGAATTGCTCGCCGTCCACGTCTCCTCGCGCAACAAGCCCCCAAAGGTCTCTCTGTTCGACGGGAAAACCGACCCGAAGGACCATTTGGACGCTTTCACCGCGGGGATGAGCTTCCAGGATCACTCCGCCGCCGCCTAGTGCAGGGCCTTTCCGGCCACCCTTATCCGCGCAGGTCAGGACTGGTTCCGGAGGCTCGAGCCCCGCTCGATTTCGACCTTCGACAAGCTAGCTACTCAGTTCCTCGGCCATTTCGTGGGGAACCGTCGACAGAAGCGCACGGTCGACCGCCTCTTCACAGTTAAGAGTGGGACAAGGAAACGTTCAAGGCCTACATTACCCGTTTCTACAACACCCTTCTCGAGGTGCTCGAGCACCGGGACAAAACCGTCATCACGGCACTTAGATCTGGTCTGAGGCACAAGGAATGGTTACGCTCCTTCGCGTTGGCACAACCTAAGACCATGGTCGAGGTCAAGGCGTGGACCGAGCGCGAGATTCAGCTGGAATCCGAGGTGAATGCTAACCTCCCCCGGGCAGAATGGCCCGACCAGAAGAAGAGAGCTCGGGAGGAGAGGCCGGACCGTCAGCATCCCTACCACCCAAAGTTCCAGGAGTATACCCCCCTCAACGTCTCCCTCGCAGTGTTGCTGGAGGAGGCCCAGAACGAGGGGTTCTTCAAGTTCCCTCCGATCCCGCATCAGGCCGCGAAGCGAACCCGGGGCCCCTACTGCGCTTTCCACCGGGTACTGGGCCACGCCACGGAGGACTGCAAGCAACTGAGGGACTACATCGAAGAGCTCATCCGGTCTGGGCACCTCGCTGCTTACTTGAGGGACAAACGGCAGGCCGACCGCGAGCAGAAGCAACATCACCCTCCCGTCGACCTGACCATCGGTCAGATCATGCTCGTATCGGCGGACGACCAACCCGGAGCTCAGGGAGCCCCATACCCTATGCCACGCGCTGGGGCCAACAGTCCTTCAGGGAGCTTGGCCCGAGCCAATAAAGTCATCTACTAGCCTGTACCTTTCTTTTAAAGCAATGTAAACTCTTCCTGAGATCTATTGTTAATTTAATAAAGATCAATGGAGCATTGCGAAAAGGAAAGAAAAGCTCTGTTTATTCAAAAGGTATTATGGGCTCCTCAGCCGTACATGCAAAAATAAAAGAAAATTACAACAGTGGGGGGAGGGGGTGCAGCGAGCACTGCTCGTGGTACTCGGTAAAGATCTCCGCCAACCGAGGTCGCGCAAGGTCCAACCTCTGTCCCCAGTTCCCCTCGCGCGTTGACCCCGAGCCTCAGCTCGTAGCATTCGCGGACGAGCGCCTCTGAGTGGGCCAGCCGGTTCGCGGAGATTAGGCCGAAGCGCCTCAAAGACCGCAGCTTGTCCACGGCCTCGTCATAGAGCAGCTCAGACAGGGGGTTATAAAGCCCCGGCGACGCCCTCCAGATGGATTACATCAGCAGCTGCAGCAGGGGGGAGCGTCGGGGGGAGCAACCGGCCGAAATGGTCCTCAATGCTCCCGCAGACCAGCAGCACCGTATCCTCGGTGCAGTACGGGTCGTACAGGTACACGTCTTCGAAGTGGACGATGTCGGGGATGGTAAACGGGAAGTCCTGCATTCTCGACGACCTGTTTACGAAGGATGGAAGGTCAGTACTCCTTCGGCCTTATATATCCCACTGCGCAGCTCAACAGTCGCCCGCTTTCACCCACGGAGCCACTGCCACGCGGCATCCATCGAGCCTTCTCCGGCGGAATCGAAGCGACGCGCCCCTAGCGCTTCGCCTCCCCCCCCCCGCATTCAATGTGCTGGATACGCGCACCGTTGCCCCGACCGTCCCCATTCCCCGCACCTACAGCTGGACGGTCGGGCTACACCACGCCAAGATTCATCCCAGCAACTACCCTTCTCGGTCGTCCCTGGTGGGTAGCATCCCTACCGCAACGCCAGGGATCAAAAAGCCCTCCCAGAAGCAGTCGAGCCTGAGGATCCCTCGCTCGGCTATCCCCAGCGGGCAGCTTCCCTGCCACAACGCCGAGGATCAAAAAAGTCCTCCCAAAGGCAGTCGAGCCCGAGGATCCTTCGCTCGGCTATCCCCAGCGGGCAGCTTCCCTGCCACAACGCCGAGGATCAAAAAGCCCTCCCAGAGGCAGTCGAGCCCGAGGATCCCTCGCTCGGCTATCGTTCAGGACAAAAGCCCTCGCCAAGAGGCACCGGGCAGTAACCTTGCCCGGCCAAGGGTCCTTGGTAGGCTTTTACAGCCCCTCCCACGCTAAGGACCAAAGTCCTCCCAGAGGCAGTCGAGTCCTTGCTCGGCTATCCCCGGCTGGTAGCTTCCTACCACAACCGACAGGGATCAAAGTCCTCGTCAAGAGGCACTGGGCAGTCACCCTGCTCGGTCCCCGTCCTGAAGGATCAAAAACCCTCGCAAGAGGCAACCGAAAGGCTACCCTGCTCGGTCAACTCCGGCTGGTAGCTCCCTACCCTCGACGCCAGGGATCAAAAACCCTCACAAGAGGCACCAGAGCGGCTACCCCGTCCGTTCATCCCACGCTGGTAGTTGCCTACCTACGACGCCAGAGATCAAAGCCCTCGCCAAGAGGCAACCGCGCAGCTTCGCTGCCCGGTCATCCTTAGTGGGCTTCTTACAGCCCTCTTGCTCTTGCCCGGCGATCCCTGGCGGGTAGCTCCCCTACCGCAGTGCCAGGGACCAGAAAGCCCTTGCAAGAAGCGACTGCACAGCTACCCTGCCCAGTCACCCCCGGATGGTGGTCAACTTTCGAAATCGGAGATGCCCTGTGACCCGCGGAGGATCCGAGGCCCCAGTGAGGGGCGTCAGGTCTGTCCAAGCCTAAACGATCTCCCCTCGACTCCGGGGCCCATGGGGATACCTCCTCGGCAGCGCTTGGCACGCTCATCGGCCAGTGATTGAAGTCAACTCGACGGACAATCGCCAGGCAGACGGCCAACCTGACATGAAAGCACAACGGTACAGACAAAAATATCTTGCAAACAGATGGCAGAGTGCAATTCTATGGAGCCGAAGAAAAACTTTATTACTGCCAAAGATGAAGTTTTACAAAGGGTATTTTTTGGGCTCCCCAGCCTTACAAAATTTAAGAAAACAAAATAAAAGGAGGACAGCGGGGGCTCTACGCCTGGGGGCGAGGTACGACCTCCACTATGTGGCTCACTGGGTCCTCGGCAACCTCCTCGCCAGGAACCTCTTCACCCTGCTCGTCGGCGCCCATGAGGGGGAACTCGGCCCGGAGATCTGCGTCGGCGAACTCCGACATCCGGGACTTAACGGCATCGAGGGCGTCATGCCAAATGCGGGTCATGGCCACGGCCAAGTCGTCATAGAAGTCTTTCGACTTCTTATAGCCGTCCACCGCCCTCGATTCGGCCGACTTGGCCGCCTCGGCCGCCGCCCCCAGCTCCTTCCGGAGAGCCTTCACTGTCCTCTTCAGGTTGCCGACGAGCACCTGGGCGTCCTCAAGCTTGCCCTCGGTGATCACCGCAGCCTCGCGATGCCGGGCCACCTCCCGTTTCCCGGCCTCCACCTCGCCTTCCAAGGCGGCGACCCTCGCCGACATCGCCTCCAGCTCCCGCTTGGAGCTCTCTTGCAGCGAGGCGAACTGACCCGCAGCCTCCAGCGCCGGGGCTACCACCTCGGCCTCCATGCGCAGGGCGAGGGCTACGTGCTGGAGAACCTAGAAAACACGGAAATGATCAGAAAGATGAGGGGAGCACTGAATCTCACCATGAACAAACAAAAACTTACCTGCACGGACTCCTGGGCGATGGACGCCAGTTGAGCCATGAGGGTCCTCCCGGGGACTCTGCCCCTTGCCGAGGTCTCTATCTCGTGCAGAAGGCTGTCTGCCACGGACAGTCCCGATGGCACCACAAACCGGAAGCCCCCTTCCTCCACCATGGTCGGCGAGGACCGGCCCCGGGAAAGCCTCTTGGAGCTTCTCTTGAGCGGCTCCGAGGGAAAGCCGGTCTCCTCTTCCGAGGCCGAGTCCTCCAGAATCAGGGCCCGCTTCCAGCCCGATGCTCTGCTGGGACCCAGGGCAGGATCCGCCACCGAGCGCTCGCGGGGCGCCGCCACTGGAGCAGTAGGAGCCGGGGCGGGCTTCGCACGGGAAGAACTAGCGCCCCCAGCTCTCGTAGGCTGCCTCGGTTGGCGCATGGAAGCTCGGAGCGAGACGAAGTCCATGGATCCTGCACAAAAAAAATACCCAACAAATCAGCGACACGAGTAAAACAGAAACCCAAAAAAACAAGCCTAACTTACCGAAGAACTCGACGGGGCTATGCCCGGCCCAGCTCAAGACCCTCTCGGACAGCAACACGTCGGGTCGAGGGATGGGCTCCCACGACGCCACTCTCACCGCAGCGGGGTCATCGGACTGGTTCCCCGGCAGACACTTCTCCCTCGACCACTTGGTAGGCACGGGCCAGTCCTCGCCCTCTGTAACAACTCCAATTTTTGTATACATAAAATTGATTTAAATTTGAAGTATACTTGGGGTATTTAATGTTGTTGTTACCACTTTAAGTATTTATTTTCCCACAATAATTACAAGAAAGAGCTTGTAGCTCATTAGTAATACCTTACACTGCTGAACCAAGCCACCAGAGTTCAAATCCCCTATCCCACATTATTTTTATATTGTTTTTGTTTTAAATCCTTTGGAAGCCCAACAATCCACACACCATAACTCCCAAAAGTTGAACTGTACTTGAAAAAGTAAAAGTACCATTGCTTACCCCACGAGACCCCCCACCCCCGGCACCCCGACTCGGCCGAGTCGGCCGGCGGACCGGTCGACTCGGGCCGGTGCCGCCGGCCGAGTCGTCAACACAAAAAATCTGCCTCTTCGCCTTCTCTAACCCACTGCATACTCTAATTTATTGGATCGGTTCCAGAATGCCTATTAACACCTAATTACTCCAATTTTTAATGAATTATCTATAATTTTTATAATTTTTTTTAATTAAAAACCCTTCACCTACCCTACCCTAGCCTACCCTATAAATACACCCTCTATCCTCTACCCTCTCATCCCAAAATCTTGAGCCCACTCTTTCAAAATCTTCTCAAGCGTTGTATACTTTGAAAACAAGTTCACGGCGAAGTTCCGACGAAATTCCGGCGGAAATTCCGGCGACGTTTTTAGGAATAACCGGCGACAAAGCAACGCCTCGGCAATCCCTTTAGTCCCCCTCACTCCTTTGCTTAATCGAAACCCGTAAGTCTCATTCTATCCCTCTTTCTTATTCTCTAAAATACGAAATTACAAAACCCGACGGAATCGGAACAAATCCGATTTCCGATTCGGTTTTCTATAAAATTTCACTTCTCACCAATACATTCATGCTTAATGTAAATCCTCGTTTCCTTCAATAAAGTTTTCCCTATTTTCCCAAGTTCCCGAATATTATCCCATTTTTCCCGTATCATTATTTTGTGTGAAGATTAGTGCGTAAGTTGTAGCATTCGTTTTCTAAAACCAATTAAAAATCAAAACCCAAAATTTAAAACCAAATATAATAATTTCCCTCATTTTAAACCACTGCCCAGCCCAAGTTAAATAGATTAATTTCCCTTTTAGATTAATCAAGCCCAAAACGAAAATATATTTAAACAAATGAATTAACCCCGGCCCACTCCCCTCCTCAGCCCAGGGAACAAAAAAAGGAATTTATTTAATTAGCCCTTATCGGCCCAGCCCGTTTCCCCCAAGCCCAGCTACCCAAATCTAACCCGACCCGACCCGTTTTAACCCCCTCCTTCTTCCCCAACGTCTCTTTTTCCCGCTCACTCTTTTTCTCCCGATCCACTTCTCGCGCCGACGCTCGCGGCCACGTCGCGTGCCGTTGCCCCATGACCCGCGCACCCCCTCGCGATTCCCTCAACCCCTCGTCGCTTACTCATTACCTCTATCCCTCACACTCTCTCACACTCTTCTCGAATCTCTCTCTCGTTCACCCAAAAAACCAACCTCGTGCCACTGCCAACCCCACCGCTCAACCTCCGACGACGACGATTGCGACTTCCCCCTTCTTCCTTTCCTCCTCCTCCGCCAACAGAGCCCTTCACTACTCCACCCCCTCAACCGATCACCCCTCACTCGAGCTCCAACTCCACTGCACCCATCTCGGCCACTCCCGTGCAATCGACGCCGGCGAGCTCTCCACCACATCGTCGACGTCCCTATACCCTCCTCGTCATCAGCGTCACCACCAACACCCTCCTAAACCTACAAACCCGAGCCTACTACCTCTCTCTCACTCCCTCTTTCAAACCCTAAAACCACAGCTCCGACACCCACTGTGCACGTCGCCGGAGCGACGCCGCCGACCATCGTCGACCCCAGCACATCTCAGGAGATCCACAGAGCACCCCCTCCGCTTCCAGTGACCGCGAGACGTCTCCGGGCAACTCCGACGTCGAACACGAATCGCGAGCCGAGGCCGTGAAACCAAACCACGCCGTTCGTCACGCGTTCGTGACGTTACCGCTGTCGTACATCGCCAAAACGTTTCCAGGCAAGTACCCTACTTGCTACATGCTAATATATTCGTGTTACAAACTAAAATCGTATAAATTCCATATTTACAATACCCGATAAATTATATGACATACCTGTTCGATGCAAGATCCCAATGAAAATCTTCACTTAATTTGACGGAACTCATTTGCATAGTCTGGCCCGCATGGCAGTGAACCTTGTGTATAAATTTCACTGGAAAATATGACTGTTAATGACTAAAACGAACACCCCCAAATACATCAGTAAAACTGGGAATTTCCCGCATCTAAAAATTGTTAAAATCACCATAAATTAGGTACATATTGAAATAATGCGTTCGAGGGCTCAAATCGAAGCCGACTCGACGACCTGTAATCCTATACAAGTTTCTAATGGTCTCTGTACTGAAATTGTGACGATAATTGGTTCGGAGAGCAGCTCTGGACTGCAGTCCAGAGCGACCCTGGTTACTGTTTTCTGTCCCGTAATGTGTACTACCTTGTTTCCTGAACTCGTATGTTGCGGAACTCTGCAGTTTATTAAAGGTGAATCTGTTATATAAATAACACAAGTGGTTTCATTCCGTTTTATCGCCGTTTGCTATTTAATATGTAATTTAAAAGAACAGGACGTATAACAGTCCAAAACAGAATCAGAATTGACATACTAGTGTTGAACAGTGCATAACTTTTGACGTACAGATGCGATTGAGAGTCCGTCGGTTGCGTTGAAAACCCTATTGAAAAACCTAGATTTTATTCAACTGTAGCGTCGCTAAGTTCTGAACCCAACAGGGTGAAATTCGTGTCGCGAAACGGACGTTCAGTTCAGAAACTGAATTTCATGCAGCGAGCACTTAAAATGAAACGGCTGTAACTTGAATACCGGAAAACCGATTGAATTGAAACAAATTTTGATGAACTGTTGACTGAGTTTACTTGTTATCGTATTTGTATCATTTTGTTGAATTCTGAACATATGAATTACTGCAATTTTTGTAAGTTTATGACGTGCATATTGGTTCATAATATACATGACTTGATAACGGCATAAATACACATCTCTTACCCAATTGCCATATACATAGTGTTAGTGCGTGTTAGTGTTCAGTGGACATTGCATTATCGTGCGTGAATGATATTGGTTTAGGAGTGTCAAGTGTGCCAATGGAAGGTAAATGATTCGTGACAGTGATTAATACAGTGAACAGTGGTAAAACCGTGCTATTGGTATACTTGTACACGACTAAATCATAATCATAACTAGTGTAACCCTGCGAAAAAAGGAGAAATCGAAGTGGAAAGGGAATCGTATTTAGCGGGACCGTGTTTTAGAGGATGATCATTCGAGCAGCGATATATATATTAGGTAGGATCTAGCGATCCGGCTGACAGGGTTATGTCCCGGGCATGTGGGCCGTTGTCTCGGGTATGTACGAGACTCCTGTTAAACACGATACTCCTTTCCACTATACGATTTCAAACATGACTTAGAGACCGATAGGGACACAGATCATATTTTGCATCATATAGTGACATAGTGATTACACACATTGTACTTTCACTGTTATTACCGTATTTACCTGTTTCATATCATTATTATATAAATTGTTGTTACGTCGCTCTGACGACCTGAGTGTGCATGCTCAGACCTCGAGGAAGGACCAGCGCAGGAGTCAGGTTTACCTTTCGAGCTGACGAATATTAAATATAATAAGAAAGTCCTTTTCCCCGCAAAGAAATAAGATTCATTTTCAACTTTTTACTTCCTTCAACTTTGCAGCTAGCTTTTTGCTTTGGTTGAGTTGGAGGGCGTAAAACTCAGGCCAATATTATAAGGACAAAAATAACAGGATCAAAAGATATATACGTATGCCTCTATTTTAAGTATATTAGCACATGGTAAAGAATTGAATCATAAAGTAGCGAGTAGCGAGGAATTGAATCATCATATGAAAAAGGGGGTTGGAGTTGTCCTTAAAAAGTATATAGAAATTTTGATGGTTACATGTAAACAAAAAAAAACCATACAGAAATAGCAATTTAAGGTTTATGTTGGCTCATCAATTTCACAAGCATAATCCAACCAAATCTTTTTTTTTTAATAAATCAAGCCTATTTTATTAAGAAAATCAAAGATATATTATCATACATGCATATGAAAGTTTGATAAACTCTTTGCCTACCATCCTCAAAGAAAATTGTGAAAAAATGGGAGAAACCCCGTGAATTGTTTGCTAGGAATCATGCATGAAGTTACAAATCTCAATCAATTGGTCATAAAAATCCATTAAATCTTCGTAGCTCATCTACTCAGTTGGGATAATGATAAGTGGGTTTCAACAATAAGACTTGAGCGTTATTGAGTCTTTTGTTGTTTCCAATGTGGGACTATTCTCAGAGTCCGATCATTTGATTTTTTTACTTTCAATACTTTTCCTTACTGCAACCATCATTTTTTCTTTGGTGCGGTTGTTATGTGAAAAGTACAACATTTGGTAGTATTGTCGAGTCGAGTTTGGATCGAGTCACTGCTTCAACAATAAGACTCAAGTCTTGTCGAGATGTGACTCATTTTATATTTAATACTCATGCGTTTCTTTTATTGTTTTCAATGTGAGAGTATCTTTAGAATCCCATCATTTTTATTTTTTTATTTTACTTTCAACAAGTATCAATAACACAAAGTAAGGCTAGTCTCACATAGGAAAACACAAAGTGAAATTTATAATGGTTAGTTGGCAAGAGATTAGAGTTGATATGTTGTCCTATTTAAATTTAAGTTACCTAATCTTTTACATTGATTAACTTGAATATTTTTCAAACTAATTTGAGTTCTAAGATAATCGGCAAATATTTTTTGAACTCTCTAAATTTATCCCTATAATAGTTTCTTTTCGACAGTTATCTCAAGAAGGTAAAATGAAAGAAAGAAGAAGGAAAAGAGTGCTTCCAATAGAGTATTGTCTTATCAATAAAAAATAAAAGATGTCATATGGCCAGGGGGAAAAACCGATATTGAAAAGATTTGAAAATTCATTGTATCTTGAAAAGGATAAAAAAATATCCTCCTTCAATATTTTTGGGGCAGAACTCTCTAAACAATTGATCCTATATTATACAAATAAAAAAATAAGGGTAAATTGTAAAAAAAAATAAACACTTTTTTCCGTTGTCAAAAACCCTCCGGCCTCGAAAAGTTAGTCAAAACCCTCCAAAAAAGTTTGGTTGTCAAGATACCCCTTACCAATGATATCTAGCAGTTGCCTGCAATATCTAGTTTCCTGCAATATCTAAACCATTTCCCATGATATCTAAATAGTTTGTATGAATTGGTTAAATATAACAGGCTACTATGTAGATACTGCAGGAAAAATTTCCAAGGAGTTTTTGACCACCCTTTCGAGACCAAGGGTTTTTGATAACGAAAAAAGTGCTTGGTTTTTTTTAACAATTCACCCAAGACATAAAGATTAAAGACCGATAAAAGAATAAAATAAAGTAATAATAAATAATGAAATAAAAGAAGAAGATATGAGGGAGATTTGAAGAATCAATGGAAGCAGCAATACATGAAAAAGATTGAAAATGTATTATTCTCCTTTTATGGCAAATTTTTTTGAACAAATAATGTTAGAGTATACTTAGTTTTTTGGCCGATGCACGTAATTAAATTAATAAGTGTAAGTCCATGCTACCTCTCCCGGTACTTTCGGGCATGCGGAATTTGACGAAAAACAATTTTCTAGAGGTGGTAACATGGACTCAAAACCGGATCTTTGTTAAACATCTAACTAACAACCTAACTAGGAGTTGTTAACTACTCGGTTAGGGGGTTATACCTTTCTTTCTTGAACTCCTTCGTCTTCAAGCCTCGATGGTTGTCCGGATCGGCTTCACTCCGTCGTCTCCTTGCGCCGAAGATAGATCCACCTCGAAAGCTTCTACCTTTGGCTTCTTCTTCGATCTTTGAAGAAACTAGTTCACTTGGTTTGCTAAACCTTGTGAACTAGAGTGAGTAGAGAAGAGTGTGTTGGGATTTTCTCTATGGTTCTTGGTTCTCAACACATGAGACAAGTGAACCATAGACTCAAGAGAGGGAGAGCAAGAGGAAGGAGATGAGAGCTCAAGAACAAGAGAGAGAATGAGAATGATAGAATGAGAGAAGACTTTTCTCTCTTGGCTCTCATAATCCAAAGCCATCATCACAATAATAGTAATCAAGTATTGTGTAAAATGGTTTAAGCTACAATAGCCATATCATTTCATGCACTCATTTCTCACAAGAGAAACAAGCAAGTAAAAAGTCTTTGCCATGAAATGATAGCCATTGTCATCATGATGGTCAACTAGTCAAACCTAGTCAACCGGTCAACAAAGTCAACAAGTCAACAAAGTCAACCCCTCAACAACCATGTCACCATAATACTTAATTAATATTATTGTTAATCATATATCATATTCTCATTAGGGTTGAGCAAAAAGTCAATAGTCAACAGTCAACGGTCAACAACCCTAATGAGAATCTTCTGCCTCTGTCTCTCCGTCAACTGTGCATACACACCCGTATCCGCGTTCCGAGGAACACGAATACAAACTAGATAAATCCAATCCCAAAACGTACACTAGGATCTGGCTTAAACAAAAGCCCGCTAGTGTTAACTGTCCCGACACTAAACGTGCACAAGTGCACGGATGTGACTGAACCCCGTCGCAAAACCATGCGACCTGTCGCAAAACCATGCGACCTCTACTCTTTTGCCTAAAGGCGAATAGCTTTCTGTGTGGGACTCTAAAGACTCGACACTACGCTGGCAGTGGGTTTAACCACAGACCGCAAGCGGCACTAGCTGTGCGTAACGGTCCCCAGGTAGATGCCGACAAAAAGACTGACGAGGTGAAACCCATCTGAACTCCTACTGAGCCTGAATGTGACAATCTTCGTACAGTCCGGTCTGTTCGTCTGATACATCGCATGGTGGGCCTAGGGGGCGGTAAACGTCATTCCCCTAATAGCGGTACAAGTCGTGTCGGAGTGAAGCTCAAAACATCCTGAGATAACACTGGAAGCCTACCAGTATATCTCGATTGCCCTGGCCAGGGACTACTCGTGTAATGGCTCTCCTAGACACAGCGCGATGTCAACCCCCAATACCGAGAGAGACGAATCCTGTCTAACCGTCACTGTCTCCAAGTGCTTCGGGACTGTACCCAACTACTACCTGTTTGCACAACTCCTTTGAGCCGTGGTAGGGTAGTAATCAAAGTACAGTGGGAACACACTCGAGGCGAAATGACAGTGTCAAGTCAGCGGACTAAGCTGTACTCATGTCACCTGGGAACTGATAACTGACGATAGGTATAATACCAACCGGTCAGTTCCCGACGAGTCCTGTCCAGTGTACTCGTAACCCAACGAGCACCCGTATACTATCTCCAGTACGACGTACTGATGGCTGTGGGACAGACCACCTCCCATTCTGGGATGAGAAGCGCATACGCTAGTCTACTCCGGAGTATCGATGCCCTGTCTCGATAGTCCTGCGACTAGGGACCTGCATAAGGATGTGCTTATAGATTACCCAGCCCCCACTAGTGTGACTGCCATCACAACGCTGGTAATCAAGCAAAGATCCTAAGGGCTCTACTAATGTGTATAGGTGATATACAAAATAAACACATGTACACATTGAAGTAGAAACAAACCAAGTAGCATACTACTATATTGAGCAAGATTGTTTATACAAGGTGAATATCCCAAGCTTCCATTAAGTAATATACAAACTAGTATGATACAGTAATGGCCTCTAGGGCATATACACTAACAATCTCCCACTTGCACTAAGGCCATGTACTGGCGTATCGAAGACCTATCATCTCGATCAGCCGCTCGAACTGAGTCTGGGGCAAGGCCTTGGTGAATGGATCTGCAGTGTTATCTTCTGAAGCGACCCTCCGAACCTCGATCTCCTGGCGATCCACGATCTCCCTGATCAGGTGATACCGCCTCAAGATGTGTCTGGATCTCTGATGGGACCTGGGTTCTATAGCCCCGTTGTTGTCGCAATACAGAGGTATTGGATCAACAATGGACGGAACCACCTGAAGTTCTTTCAAGAACTTCCTCATCCAGACAGCTTCTTTTGCGGCATCAGATGCAGCGATGTATTCCGCTTCCATCGTCGAGTCTGCAACGGTTTCCTGTTTGGAACTCTTCCAACACACCGCCCCTCCATTGAGGGTAAAGACAAAACCCGACATGGACTTGGAATCATCCTTGTCACTCTGGAAGCTGGAGTCAGCAAAGGCCTCGATCTGGAGGTCTTTTCCGCCATACACCAAGAACATCTCCTTAGTCCTTCTTAGGTACTTGAGAATGTTCTTCACCGCTATCCAGTGTTTCTCCCCAGGGTTTGACTGATACCGGCTTACCACACTCAGTGCATAAGCTACATCCGGTCTGGTACACAACATCGCATACATTATAGAGCCTACCGCAGAAGCGTAGGGTATAATAGACATGCGATCCCTCTCCAAATCAGTCTTGGGAGACATCTCTTTAGAGAGGGTGATCCCGTGACAAGCCGGTAGATTACCGCGCTTGGAATCTTCTATACTGAATCTTTTCAGTATGGTGTCGATGTACCTGGACTGTGAAAGTCCTAATATCCTCTTGGATCTATCACGATGGATCCGGATCCCCAGGATGTATGAGGCATCACCCAGGTCTTTCATGGAGAACCTGTGTGACAAGAACCCCTTGACAGATTGTAGCATAGGAATGTCATTTCCTATTAAGAGAATGTCATCCACGTATAAAACGAGGAATACTACAGTTCTCGCTACAAATCTACTATAGATGCATGGTTCATCTGGATTTTTGATAAAGCCGAATTCCTTGACCGTTTCATCAAAACAGATGTTCCAACTCCGCGATGCCTGCTTTAGTCTATAGATGGACTTAAGCAATTTGCACACCTTTCCGCTGCTCCCACTCTGAATGAAACCCTCTGGTTGGTCCATGTAGACACACTCCTCTAAATTTCCATTTAGAAAAGCGGTCTTTACGTCCATTTGCCAGATCTCATAATCATGGAAGGCAGCAATGGCAAGAAGGATCCGAATGGATTTCAGCATAGCTACTGGAGAAAAGGTCTCGTCATAGTCCAAACCAGGTCTTTGACGAAAACTCTTTGCAACCAGTCTGGCTTTATAGGTCTCAATCTGTCCATCTACACCAATCTTCCTTTTGAAGATCCACTTGCATCCTACGGGTTTTACCCCGTCTGGAGCAATGTCCAACGTCAATACTTTGTTGGTGTACATGGACTCCATTTCGGTCCGCATTGCATCCAGCCATTTTACCGAGTCGACGCTCTGAACGGCTTGCTGGAAGCTAGTAGGCTCATCATAATCCATGATGCAATCCTCTCTATCCCCGTCTATGAGAAAACCGTAGTATCTCTC
Source organism: Agapanthus africanus (assembly GCA_030015575.1). Classification (NCBI taxonomy): domain Eukaryota; kingdom Viridiplantae; phylum Streptophyta; class Magnoliopsida; order Asparagales; family Amaryllidaceae; genus Agapanthus; species Agapanthus africanus. Next base: position 23,306,599 of record CM057339.1, on the reverse strand, counting down.
GGGCGGATGAGACTGCCTACTACTTCTGCGGAGCGGCGTAGGAATGTCCTGTTCTTTTGAACCCTCTGGTTCCACTAAGCTTTCAGTAATAGCTCGTGGTTCTGGAATTTCTTCCAGTTCTACTGTGCTCCCACTTATCTGGGTTTCCAAAAACTCAGTTTCCAAGAAGTAGGCATGACGAGAAACAAGAATTTTTTGTTCCTCTTCGCAGTAGAAAAAATATCCCTTGGAGTTCTTTGGATATCCCACGAACTTACACTGTACTGAGCGTGCCTCGAGCTTGTCTGCATGCTGCTTTTTAACAAAAGCTGGACATCCCCATGTCTTAATATGCTTAAGATAGGGTCTCTTCCCACACCACATCTCATATGGTATAGTAGGCACAGTCTTAGTTGGAACTCGGTTCAAAAGGTATGCAGCTGATTCTAGCGCATACCCCCAGAATGATCGCGGTAACTCAGCGTTACTCATCATGGACCGTACCATATCTAATAGGGTTCGGTTCCGTCTCTCCGATACACCGTTATGTTGCGGAGTGTATGGAGGAGTAAGTTGAGAGAGAATTCCGTTCTCTTTTAAATAATCCAGGAACTCGGCACTTAAGTATTCTTCACCTCGATCCGATCTTAGAATCTTGATACTTTTGCCGGTTTGTTTTTCTACTTCATTCTTATATTCCTGGAATTTTCCAAAGGCTTCGGACTTATGTTTCATTAAGAAGACATAACCGTACCTTGAAAAGTCATCCGTAAAAGTAATGAAGTAAGAATAACCGCTTCGCGCATGTGTAGACATTGGACCGCACACGTCGCTGTGTACGAGTCCCAAGAGCTCGCTCGCTCTTACTCCGTGTCCAGTGAACGGAGTCTTTGTCATCTTTCCTTTAAGACAGGATTGACAAGTGGCATACGATTGATATTCGAACGGATTCAAATATCCTTCTGTATGTAACTTCGTCAACCTTCTCTCATTGATGTGACCTAGTCTACAATGCCATAAGAAAGTCTGATTTATTTCCGGAGACTTTCTTTTGTGTGTATTCTGGACATTGAAAATCTGTGGTTGGTTTAATACGTATATACCATTGCTCAATGTACCTGGCCCAATCAGAACTTGATTAAGGTGAATGTTTACAACATTGCTTACAAACGCAAATTCATAACCTTCTTTAGAAACCAAAGATACAGAAATGATATTACAAGTTGCGTTGGGTACAAAAAAGCAATTACGCAAAACCAAAACATGCCCATCTGACATTCCCAGGTGATAGTCCCCCACGGCCTTAGCATCCATGCTAGCTCCGTTTGCAACTTTGAGGGTCATGTCACCTGCCTTCAAAACCCTACGGTTTCTCAACGCCTGCAAAGAATTACAGATATGAGATCCTGATCCGGTATCCAATACCCAGGAAGTAGAGTTTATTGAAAGACAGTTTTCAATAACATACACACCTGAAGCTGAAATCGCAACCTGCTTCAATTCCTGTGTCCTGGCTTTCCAAGCTCTGCAATCATTTTTCCAGTGTCCCTTCTTATGACAATAGAAGCATTCTTCCTTATCCACAAGCTTTCCCACTTTCTTTGTTGCTTTTGCCTTTCCCTTCGTATCCACTTTACTAACACCGCCCCTTGGTTTGGCGGGGGCTTTCTTCTTCTTTCCCTTGGCTTTTGCCTTGGACCTAGAAGAGGAAGATCCTCCTACAAACAAAGTGGATGTTTCCCTACCTTTCTGTAGGGTGCCCTCTGCGCTCCTCAGCATGTTGAGGAGTTCTGAAAGTTCAACTTCTTTTTCTTGTAAGTTGAAGTTCAGTATAAACTGGGCGTAAGTGGAAGGAAGGGACTGGAGAATCAAGTCCGTATAGAGCTCATTCTCCAACGTGGTCCCAAGGTCCGCGAGCTCTTCTATGTAGCCAATCATCTTAAGCACGTGTTCCGCTACCGATGATCCGACGGCCAACCTTGCCGAAAATAACTTCTTCGACACTTCGTATCTTGCGATACGAGATTGCTCTCCATACAGTTCTTTTGTATGGAGAAATATGGATTCGAGGTCCATATTCTCGTGCCTCCTCTGATGTTCGTTGTCCATAGAGGCAAGTACGAGGCACTTGGCCTTCGCGCTATCAATCTCCCAAGTCTTACGGATTTCCTTATCCGCGACCCTGGAAGTGGGACCTGGGACAGGGGGAGCTTTGGTGGTAAGAAGATACCCCAGCTTGTCGTAAGTGATTGCCATTTTGACATTCCTGAGCCAATCTTTGTAGTTTGGTCCTGTCAGTATGTTTTTATCTAGAAGTAACTTAAGTCCAGTTATGTCGATTGGTCGCTCCAATTAGGAGAGAGAAGAAACACTCAGCATGATGCTCTTGCAAGTTTAGAATGGTTTTTAGTTTGTCTAAACAGGATGGCTCCCACTGTTTCTCGAATCCCTCCTCAAACCAAAAAGGAAGAATTAGTCAGGATCAATCTCACCGTACAATATTTGCTTAACCGTTCAGCCAGGCCAGTGTCGGTACTTCGATGGAGGTTTTCCAACGCTTTCGCGAAGTTCCTTAATTTAAGAACCTCTTTTCCCTGGGGGCGTAGCCCCGCTAACACCTTTCTAGACACCTACTAGGTTTATAGCATTGATCGCTAAGTGAGAAATTTCCCGAGGAGTAACATGTACTCACAGTAGGATCGGGATCCAAATATCATTGCGTGACGAAACTAAAGGAATCCTACCAGAATCATCACACTCCAAATGGTATGCAACACTAGCAAATTTCAGTTCTTTTGAAACTCCCGATGTGGATTTTTGCCCCATGCTCTTATGACCTTGACTTTGGCCAACAAATCATAAGTCACATGCCAAGTTCTACCCGTCGTTCTCCAGGTTAATTTGAATCCACCCGTACCTACCCTTGACTTTGGCCAACAAGGCAGTACGACTGTTCCAAACCAACGCATCTATCTATGCTGCACAGGAATACCCAATAGCTACCAATCACTATGCCTTGACTTTGGCCAACAAACACAGCTTGAATACTATTGACTATTCATGTGAAACGACGGAGGGCTACGAATGGTTTTGGCGAAACCGTGAACGTAGAGAACTTGATATAATCGATGGAACGAGATAGCTTTTAAAAGGAGTGGCTGAAACTCCGCATTGAAAAGTTAGTTTTGAAAAGAACCGAGTGGTTTTTCGAAAGTGTTCCAACGACTTTTTCTTGGTTTATTTTCTTGCATTAGTTCTTTTAATGCGTGATATTCTTGCATTAGTTCTTTTAATGCGTCCCATCATTTAATCCTACCATTGCAGAAAACAACCAAAATATGACGTACGCTTATGCCATTCGCATTCGCCACGGGGCCCCGTCATTACCCGTTAGGTTACTTAACTAACGACAGAGCGGGGGCTGGGCTAGCGCGGCTGTAAAACATAAGCAACGCCTAAATAATATCATATATAGATATATTGCAATGATAGCCATTTCAGATCACAGATGAACACATTGGATATACTAGGAACCCGCAATTCGTACAAGCCTGTAACGAAAAGCAGATTACACGTTCGCGGTGAATAGCCAAAACCCCACCCAAGACCCCTACGGGTGCGGCAAACTACCCGCCAAGTACCCGAAGCGAAGCAACCTCCCTCAACTCCGTGAGTAGGCCACTCGGCACTTCGGCATACCCGGTAGTTTGTGCACCCTCTCCATGGGTCTATCCTAGGAGCAAAAACAGTAAAAGGAAATTATACAATGACGGTTACAACCCCGACCCGGTTGTGCGGCCATACAAATAATTATTACATCAATTTACAAATTTACATGAATTGAAAGAAAAGAAAACTCTTATCTCACAACCCTCGGCTATTCACCCGCGACAATCCAATGAATTCATATACACATTCCAATAACATTACAGATCACAGATTTGTATAACCCCCACTAATCGACATATAGCGATTAGTAGACGTTCAATACAAATAACACATCACAAAAAAACCCGTCAGCTTAAGTCTTTTAGAAGTTCGATCAAAACTACGGATTTTCAGGCCCCAAACACAAAATTTTCGTTTTGGAAAATCTGGGCTAAAAAGACATATTCCAAAAATCCTAAAATACCCCACTAAACAAACTGCAACCAAAATTTCCCACTGCCGAGTCAACTCGGCCGCGGAACCGCGGCGGAACCGCGGCGGGAGCACGCTCCCGCCGCGTTTCCGCGGCGCTTTGATCGGTTCAGTGGACGAAATTTTGGCAGTTTGTTATAAAAACCCTGAGCCGAATTTTAAAGTATGATTTATCATTTTTAGAACAGAGGAAAAATTCGACAGCAAGCATGATATCGGGGTTCATTTCGGGACTTTTTCTTTGATCGATCTTCTAGCTACTTTGCTAACATGTTAGATAGAGTTTAACTAGGCTCTGATACCACTGTAAGTCCATGCTACCTCTCCCGGTACTTTCGGGCATGCGGAATTTGACGAAAAACAATTTTCTAAAGGTGGTAACATGGACTCAAAACCGGATCTTTGTTAAACATCTAATTAACAACCTAACTAGGAGTTGTTAACTACTCGGTTAGGGGGTTATACCTTTCTTTCTTGAACTCCTTCGTCTTCAAGCCTCGATGGTTGTCCGGATCGGCTTCACTCCGTCGTCTCCTTGCGCCGAAGATAGATCCACCTCGAAAGCTTCTACCTTTGGCTTCTTCTTCGATCTTTGAAGAAACTAGTTCACTTGGTTTGCTAAACCTTGTGAACTAGAGTGAGTAGAGAAGAGTGTGTTGGGATTTTCTCTATGGTTCTTGGTTCTCAACACATGAGACAAGTGAACCATAGACTCAAGAGAGGGAGAGCAAGAGGAAGGAGATGAGAGCTCAAGAACAAGAGAGAGAATGAGAATGATAGAATGAGAGAAGACTTTTCTCTCTTGGCTCTCATAATCCAAAGCCATCATCACAATAATAGTAATCAAGTATTGTGTAAAATGGTTTAAGCTACAATAGCCATATCATTTCATGCACTCATTTCTCACAAGAGAAACAAGCAAGTAAAAAGTCTTTGCTATGAAATGATAGCCATTGTCATCATGATGGTCAACTAGTCAAACCTAGTCAACCGGTCAACAAAGTCAACAAGTCAACAAAGTCAACCCCTCAACAACCATGTCACCATAATACTTAATTAATATTATTGTTAATCATATATCATATTCTCATTAGGGTTGAGTAAAAAGTCAATAGTCAACAGTCAACGGTCAACAACCCTAATGAGAATTCTCTGCCTTTGTCTCTCCGTTAACTGTGCATATACACCCGTATCCGCGTTCCGAGGAACACGAATACAAACTGGATAAATCCAATCCCAAAACGTACACTAGGATCTGGCTTAAACCAAAGCCCGCTAGTGTTAACTGTCCCGACACTAAACGTGCACAAGTGCACGGATGTGACTGAACCCTGTCGCAAAACCATGCGACCTCTACTCTTTTGCCTAAAGGCGAATAGCTTTCTGTGTGGGACTCTAAAGACTCGACACTACGCTGGCAGTGGGTTTAACCACAGACCGCAAGCGGCACTAGCTGTGCGTAACGGTCCCCAGGTAGATGCCGACAAGAAGACTGACGAGGTGAAACCCATCTGAACTCCTACTGAGCCTGAATGTGACAATCTCCGTACAGTCCGGTCTGTTCGTCTGATACATCGCATGGTGGGCCTAGGGGGCGGTAAACGTCAGTCCCCTAATAGCGGTACAAGTCGTGTCGGAGTGAAGCCCAAAACACCCTGAGATAACACTGGAAGCCTACCAGTATATCTCGATTGCCCTGACCAGGGACTACTCGTGTAATGGCTTTCCTAGACACAGCGCGATGTCAACCCCCAATACCGAGAGAGACGAATCCTGTCTAACCGTCACTGCCTCCAAGTGCTTCGGGACTGTACCCAACTACTACCTGTTTGCACAACTCCTTTGAGCCGTGGTAGGGTAGTAATCAAAGTACAGTGGGAACACACTCGAGGCGAAGTGACAGTGTCAAGTCAGCGGACTAAGCTGTACTCATGTCACCTGGGAACTGATAACTGACGATAGGTATAATACCAACCGGTCAGTTCCCGACGAGTCCTGTCCAGTGTACTCGTAACCCAACGAGCACCCGTATACTATCTCCAGTACGACGTACTGATGGCTGTGGGACAGACCACCTCCCACTCTGGGATGAGAAGCGCATACGCTAGTCTACTCCGGAGTATCGATGCCCTGTCTCGATAGTCCTGCGACTAGGGACCTGCATAAGTATGTGCTTATAGATTACCCAGCCCCCACTAGTGTGACTGCCATCACAACGCTGGTAATCAAGCAAAGTCCTAAGGGCTCCACTAATGTGTATAGGTGATATACAAAATAAACACATGTACACATTGAAGTAGAAACAAACCAAGTAGCATACTACTATATTGAGCAAGATTGTTTATACAAGGTGAATATCCCAAGCTTCCATTAAGTAATATACAAACTAGTATGATACAGTAATGGCCTCTAGGGCATATACACTAACAATAAGTTATTAGATTTTGTCATGAATGGTTTTTTGAATAATTTTAATATTTATATTTAGTTTTTGTTTTTAAAGTTTGTTGATGAATATAGGTTGTAGATTTGTTACAATTTTGGAGAAAATTAGATTTGTTATATAATTGATGAAAGTTTTTGTTGAGCATAATATTCTCCTTAAATATTTTTTTATTTATAAACCATTTTTATGTTCTTAGGGTTTGTGAATTTGAAAAGGATTCTCTCATCAAATGAGTAGATGATGTGTAGCATTGTAAACTTAAGACTTTTTCATCATTTTTTTGAATATTTAATTCAAATTAAATATGAGAGGGCCAAGCTAACCCTAGTCTTCTAGCTATAATGGTAGAGATATAGAAAAGAACATTTTAATGCTAGTTGGATTATATTGAACATTAAAGAGTAGATTCTAACTCAAATTTTAAATCTTAAATATCTATAATAATAACGGCCAAGATTAAAACAATATTAGTTTTGATAGAAGAAAAAAATAGAAGGGGAGATTAGCACAATTCCTTTTTAGGAGTGTTATAGATTTTAGATAGATAAACCTTTTAATTAATATTCAAATTTCATAAGATGGAAAGGCGATCTTACATGGTACTCATCGCATAACAAAATAAATAACATACATTGATTAAGTCCCAATGCTGCAGTCTGTAAGTGCTGTTATGATGTTCCTGTTGCAATGATTGATTGGTTTTGTTTGTTTTTATTGCAGTTTTTGCTATGGGAACACATCATCGGAAGAATTTTCATTGATCGACCTTGGAATCAAACCGATAATATCTGGCTTCGGAGAGGAAAATTATACGGTATGAGTTATATGCCCAATTGGTCAGGGCTAGAAAGATTGTTTTCAAATTACTAAGCTGGTCATATCCTTTGTATTCATTACATTGATGGATGTTGTGGCTGTTATTATCACTAACGTTTTGGCACCTGTGTTGCACGTGATTAAACCTGATAAGACATCAGAATAAAGAATTTATTTGTGCTTTATTATTTTAATTTGTTGTTATTATTATTTTAAAAGATTATTTTAAAAGATTTGATATGATCCAAAAGATTGGTTATAGTTTTTTAAAATATTTTCTTTTCAAAATTATGAGAATTTTCCATGTGTGTCTGAATCAAAAGACATGCATTGGTCAACAAGTGCTGTCGAATTTTTGGGATTCTTTGGTTCATAATGGGAAATTACTTGTGATGAGAAGGGTTTTGAATTTCTTGGAAATACGTAAATATCAACATGCAATACCTAAATGACCTCAAAGGTTTCACTTTCACATGCTTGAATTGTTCAATGGTAATTGATATTTCATGCCCCGTGGTTCAAGATAGCTCCAAAGCAGACCCCGCTCTTTTGTATCAACTTGGAATAGTCTTTATTTGCCGACAAGGTCAATTTTGTTCCAATTCCAGCATCTTCCTTGCTTTATAAAAGTTGGTTGAAAGCGAATATGAGACCCACCCACTCCCACTTGTGGATTTGAATGGTTCAAAGTTTTATTATCCCTTGAAATTCTTTTTTCTAATTGCATACCTCATTTGATGATCTTTGCACTTACATATATTTGAATAGGGTTTCGTAAACACCGATCAAGTTTTCCTATTTTTATTCTTATTTTTAAGAAGTCAACTCTTGTAGAAATTGAATCGGCTAGCTTTCGTATTGAAGAGAAAAAAGATTTATTCTAGAGCAAAAATCTACGTGCAGCATATGTATTTGCTGTATTTGGATTGTATTTAAATAACCAGTCTGATGAAATGAAATATGCTAGTTGAGTACGGCTCAAATTGCAACCAGATACCTTGCCCATTTCCAACAATAACTACATCTAACTAAATACTTGTCTTTTCAAAGATATAATCGAAAATGTAACCTAGCTAAACAAAAGAATAACTATCCGAGACACATGTATGGATAATCCAACCAAATAGCAGAACAAGCATATGCAACAAGGCACACCTTCAACCGCAACATTCCAATTAGAGTCATTGGAAGCTTGTAAAGAAGGCGATAATAAATATTTTTAAATATATAATTTAAATAAATTTTGGGGAAAATGGTTTTTGGCTCCTCGGAAGAAGGACAATAGGTGATGGAGCTCCTTTTCGGGCCTCCGTCAGATGTTGTCTTCCGTTGATCTCGCGGTGGACTTTGTTGATTATCTCCTGTTGCGTGTGGGTCTCAATGGGTTTTGCCCGTGGCCGTTTTCCTCGGCCCTCCGACCAAAGTCACCGTTCACAGGCGTAACCGCCGCTCCGCGAATCTCGCCATGCGCAGATTCTACGCCAGCAACATCCCACGTTCCACGCTATCAATCCCCATTAATGGGCGATCCGCTTTCTACGCGGGCATGACGTCGGGGGCATAACTGCCGGCGAGATCCTCGCACCTGCTGCTGCGTGCCACCACCGCTATATAAACCCCCATCACAGAGGGGTCAAGTAAGCCATCTTTTACTCTTTTAAGCTGTTACTCTGCTCGGATCTCATCACTAACTTGATCGTCGGAGGGTCCTTGGTGGTACCAAACCATCCCGGGACTTCTTTGCAAGTACTCAGCACCAAACTTCTCACTCCACTTCTTCCTCCAAAACCAATTGAGACCCACACGCAACAGGAGATAATCAACAAAGTCCACCGCGAGATCAACGGAAGACAACATCTGACGGAGGCCCGAAAAGGAGCTCCATCAGTTGGTGCCGACTGTGGGAAAAAACTCCACAAAAACAAAAGTTGGCCTTTCGATCTCCGTCCAAATGGAAAGCAACCACCCTGAAGATCCCGGTACCAGCCGCCGCCTTCCACTCACCGAAGGCGGGGATGAGCCACCTCCCATGACCGTCATCAACGCCCTCGCAGGCCGGATAGATCGGCTGCAATCCCTCGTGGAGGCCCTCGTCCGTGTCCAAACGGCTGGGCCTGGGCCCCAGGTCACCACTCCACCACCTCCAGAAGGCTCTGCCCCTGTCTGGACGGCTGACCACCAGCAGGCTGCGTCCCATGCCCACCGATCTCTCGAGCCGATACTCCCTGAGGCCCGCTGGGCGCCCCAGGGCTCCACGCCAAGGTCCGCTGCGGAACGCCTTGCCTCGAGCCTCCTCGCGACCCTTATCCTCCTGAGGAGATATCAGTCACCTCGCCTATCCACAGGCACGGTCAAACCCGCCGCCATCGGTGGGGCCACACAGAAGGGGTCCGCCCTGGCGACTCGAGAGCTACCTCACCCTAGGACCTGAGGTGCCTCATAGAGAGGAACCGGGGCCGCTCCCAGACGCAGGTCACCCGCAGCGGAGGCCAGGGATCCCATGGCGCCGATTCCTCGGGATACCGCGGTCGGCTCGATGCCCTCGAGAAGAAAATCGAGGGCATGCGCCGGGAGGCTCACCTCTCGAGCGACGGAGCTAAGTACGCCTCCGACTCGCTCACAAAGCCATTCACCGAGGAATTGCTCGCCGTCCACGTCTCCTCGCGCAACAAGCCCCCAAAGGTCTCTCTGTTTGACGGGAAAACCGACCCGAAGGACCATTTGGACGCTTTCATTGCGAAGATGAGCTTCCAGGATCACTCCGACGCCGCCCAGTGCAGGGCCTTTCCGGCCACCCTTATCCGCGCAGGCCGGGACTGGTTCCGGGGGCTCGAGCCCCGCTCGATTTCGACCTTCGACGAGCTAGCTACTCAGTTCCTCGGCCATTTCGTGGGGAACCGTCGACAGAAGCGCACGGTCGACCACCTCTTCACAGTTAAGAGTGGGGACAAGGAAACATTCAAGGCCTACATTACCCGTTTCTACAACGCCCTTCTCGAGGTGCCCGAGCACCGGGACGAAACCGTCATCACGGCACTTAGATCTGGTCTGAGGCACAAGGAATGGTTACGCTCCTTCGCGTTGGCGCAACCTAAGACCATGGACGAGGTTAAGGCGTGGACCGAGCGCGAGGTTCAGCTGGAATCCGAGGTGAATGCTAACCTCCCCCGGGCAGAACGGCCCGACCAGAAGAAGATAGCTCGGGAGGAGAGGCCGGAGCGTCAGCAGCCCTACCACCCGAAATTCCAGGAGTACACCCCCCTCAACGTCTCCCTCGCAGTGTTGCTGGAGGAGGCCCAGAACGAGGGGTTCTTCAAGTTCCCTCTGATCCCGCGTCAGGCCGCGAAGCGAACCCGGGGCCCCTACTGCGCTTTCCACCGGGTACTGGGCCACGCCACGGAGGACTGCAAGCAACTGAGGGACTACATCGAAGAGCTCATCCGGTCTGGGCACCTCGCCGCCTACTTGAGGGACAAATGACAGGCCGACCGCGAGCAGGAGCAACATCACCCTCCCTCCGACCTGACCATCGGTCAGATCATGCTCGTATCGGCGGACGACCAACCCGGAGCTCAGGGAGCCCCATACCCTATGCCACACGCGGGGGCCAACAGTCCTTCAAGGAGCTCGGCCAGAGCCAATAAAGTCATCTACAAGTCCGTACCTTTCTTTTAAAGCAATGTAAACTCTTCCTGAGACCTATTGTTAATTTAATAAAAATCAATGGAGCATTGCGAAAAGGAAAGAAAAGCTCGGTTTATTCAAAAGGTATTATGGGCTCCTCAGCCGTACATGCAAAAATAAAAGAAAATTACAACAGTGGGGGGAGGGGGTGCAGCGAGCACTGCTCGTGGTACTCGGTAAAGATCTCCGCCAACCGAGGCCACGCAAGGTCTAACCTCTGTCCCCGGTTCCCCCCGCGCGCGTCGACCCCGAGCCTTAGCTCGTAGCATTCGCGGACGAGCGCCTCTGAGCGGGCCAGCCGGTTCGCGGAGATTAGGCCGAAGCGCCTCAAAGACCGCAGCTTGCCCACGGCCTCGTCATAGAGCAGCTCAGACAGGGGGTTGTAAAGCCCCGGCGACGCCCTCCAGATGGAGTACATCAGCAGCTGCAGCAGAGGGGAGCGTCGGGGGAGCAACCGGCCGAAATGGTCCTCAATGCTCCCGCAGACCAGCTACACCGTATCCTCGGTGCAGTACGGGTCGTACAGGTACACGTCTTCGAAGTGGACGATGTCGGGGATGGTAAACGGGAAGTCCTGCATTCTCGACGACCTGTTTATGAAGGATGGAAGGATCAGTACTCCTTCGGCCTTATATATCCCACTGCGCAGCTCAACAGTCGCCCGCTTTCACCCAAGGAGTCACTGCCATGCGGCAGCCATCGAGCCTTCTCCGGCGGAATCGAAGCGACGCGCCCCTTGCGCTTCGCCTCCCCCCGCATTCAATGCGCTGGATACGCACGCCGTTGCCCCGACCGTCCCCATTCCCCGCACCTACAGCTGGACGGTCGGGCTACACCATGCAAAGATTCAGCTCAGCAGCTACCTTGCTCGGTCGCCCCTGGCGGGTAGTTTCCCTATCGAAACGCCAGGGATCAAAAAGCCCTCCCAGAGGCAGTCGAGCTCGAGGATCCCTCGCCCGGCTATCCTCAGCGGGCAGCTTTCCTGCCACAACGCCGAGGATCAAAAAAGCCCTCCCAGTGGCAGTTGAGCCCGAGGATCCCTCGCTCGGCTATCCCCAGCGGGCAGCTTCCCTGCCACAATGCCGAGAATCAAAAAGCCCTTCCAGAGGCAGTCGAGCCCAAGGATCTCTCGCTCGGCTATCGTTCAGGACAAAAGCCCTCGCCAAGAGGCACCGGGCAGTAACCCTGCCCGGCTAAGGGTCCTTGGTAGGCTTCTACAGCCCCTCCCACACTAAGGACCAAAGTCCTCCCAGAGGCAGTCGAGTCCTTGCTCGGCTATCCCCGGCTGGTAGCTTCCTACCACAACCGACAGGGATCAAAATTCTCGCCAAGAGGCACTGGGCAGTAACCCTGCTCGGTCCCCGCCCTGAAGGATCAAAAGTGTAACACCCGAGCCCAATACTACTATTTCTGTTACTGGTTGAGTGTTCGACATTGCTCATTTCATTTATCTTGCTTGTTTGGATCTTACTGCAAAATTTTTAACTGGCTAAGTCATTTTTGCATATAACAAATTTTAGCACCTAAAATGAAATTAAAAATATCTATATTGGCCTACTCGTCACCCCTAGCCGCGTGGTAGCGTCCGCGCGTCGAGTTTTCATCCCGTTCGGTGAAACGGGCGAGTTTGGACGGCTACGCGCGCGTGCAAGTGTCCGACTTGGGGGCATGCTTTTTAATCATAAAACATTTCATTTTAAAATTTGGAACCCGCTTAAAATCTTATTATTTAAATTTCAAATTTTTGGGCGCAACCCGGGCGCGATTTGGAAATGTTTCATTTAGCGCCAAAATCCCAATTTAATAAAATATTCTAAAACTATAATATATATTCATAACTTACTCTGTTACATATATAACCATTTAAATATTTAAGAAATCTTTTAAAAAAAATTCCTTCCCACGCCCTGGCCAATCACGAGGGGTTTAAACCCCCGTGGGCCCCGCCTCTTTTCCTCTCTCCTTCTCTGTCTCTATCTCTCTCTTCCTCACATCTCTCTCTCTCTCTAATCTGTACCTCTCTCTCTCTAACCCTCTCTCTCTCTGTATCCCCTATATATATTACGTATTCCTCGCCTTCTTCTTCTTTTCCCAGAACCCTCACGAGAACCTCGTCGCGAACCCTAGCCCAGCCGCCGTGCCCATCGCCGCCGCAGCCCAACGCCGATGCCACCACCACCATCATCCTCGTCGCAACTGCATCCCTCCTTACTCCTCTCCCCACGTCCCTGTGCACCAACGCCGTAGCCACCTGCACCCATTGCTGCTTGCCGTCGCCGCCGCAACCCGTCGCCGACGACGCCGGCACCTTCCCCTTCGCCCCTCTTTCCGACCTCGACACCCTCCTCCTCCCGAGTGCCCGGCGCCGCAACAGGACCCAACAGCAACCCTAGCACCTTCTCCGGTTGGCCGGAAACGCCGCCGTCGACCCTCGTCGTCGTCACATGCGCCGCCGCCGACCACCTCCTCTTCACCTGCAACCCAGACCCGGCCACTTCCTCTCCCTCCTCACCGTCTCTCCTCCTCCAGCACCCGCAGCCGAGTCTGCCGCCGCAGCTTCCTCGCCGGCGCCCCATCGCCGTCGACCCCGTCGCTGTCGCAACCCTTGCAATCCCAGTAAGCTTCCCTTTACCTTCTCCCTTCCTTTTTCCCCCTCCAGTTGATCTTTGTCCGTACGTAGCATTTCTAAACTTTTGTCGCTGTTTTGATATCTCGCCGGAATCCGGCCGTGCCGACGACTTGACCCGACATTCTAGCAAGGTACCCCGGTCCGCGTGGTCCCACTGTTCGTTGTTTGGATTCGATCCGTGAACCGTGCGTCCGTCGCGTGTTTCTCCGCCGACGCTACGTCCGTTTTCCCGGTTCGCGAACCGTCGAGGCAAGTATCACTTGCTATATGCTATACTATACAATTAAATGTGTTTTTGACTCATTAAACTTGCAAACTTAACTAGGTATAGCTATTTTATCATTTGGACGCAATATGACTTATATCATGATACAGTTAACCTAAAATCACCTTTTGCCACTTTAACCCTAATAACGAAGTTACCCGTTAATCACATTTTACCGTCTAAAGGACGATAGCCATACACATGTAGCTCTATTACATTCTGATATTGATATAACGGTATTGCACCACCATGTGATCTATTGCACCGCAAAGGGTGCTCAAACCTGTTAATATGATAATATGACTGCACTATATTAATGCACCATTGTGATTAAATGAACTGCTTATTGTTGTTTACTTTATTGCTTACTTCCTGCTGTTAATCCTAGTTCGATTATATACCTGTTGTGAGCACACCCTCGATTGTGTTACATCTTGACCTGATCTTGCTACACATGACATGTATACATACCGATGCACCGGACATGGTACCCTTTACTATCGACTTAACCTGATGTACCATGACCTGACCTGTTACCTGATCTCATGCCTAATGCCAACAAACCTGACATGGAGTCCTCATGGACCATTCCTGTTGTCTATCCAGACAAACCTGACCTGTTACCTGATCCTGTGTTGGCATTAGTCCTTGACTACTGAATACCTGACCTGACACATATAACCTGGGGGTATGGGGAAATCAAAAGGGTAATCTAAAGTGTAACTTAAAAGGGTATTACTTGATCCGTGGTCCCGGGGGGTAACGGGACAGAGCCATTCGTGACTCTTACATTTCCTGATCCGTGGTCCCGGGGGGCAACGGTACAGAACCATTATTGGTTCCCATCTTCCTGATCCGTGGTCCCGGGGGGTAACGGGACATATCCTTTGAGTTACATGGAGGATTACTCGAATTGATTTCAAAGATTTTAGAATAGAAAACCCGATAGAACAGTTTAGTTACCCACTGTACACTACCCTGCACTGCTTGTTTCATACTATTGCTTTATTCATGTTTATTTCTGCATTGCTTGTTACACTGTTCATATTATATTATTGGTTGACATGACGCGCTGACGTCTGGGTTTTGCATGGCCCAGATTCTTTACCACTGTCGCTGACCGAGCAGGAGTACTTCAGCCAGCAGGCTGATTTGTGAGTTCTGTAGTGATTAGTTTTATTTCCTGCATTCTTATTTCCAGATGTGAGCCCGCATTATGGGACATACTTTTCTATTATTGTATTGGATCATTTGCTTCCGCACTTATTTATCATTGACTCTTGTTATTCTGGATTTGGACATGTGTTAGATAGTTTTTATCTTGTTCTTGATATCTCTACAGCCGTAATGTGACTGTGGATGGATACTTCCTACCCACAGGTCGCATGGTTGGCTATGTCACGTGCCCAATCTTGCGTACTCTGGGAAGCGAGGCGTGACATGGTTGTTTTGGTATCAGTGCCATAGGTTAATTGGGTTGATTCTTTTGTAGTTGGGTATTGTACCCGATACACGAATCAGAATACCCGTGCTTAGGAAACATGTCCTACCACCTTGACCGTTTTACCATTCTTGAATCACATTCTTCCGGATTATATCGACGTGCAAACTTACTTTGCATGTCAACTCGAAAACCTGATTTCTTGTTATCTCTAAGACTTAGGCGACTTGGGTGGAGTTAAGTAATTGTGGCTATGATACCGCGGCATAGTTACAATGCGGTACTCTATTTAAGTATCTTGGAGTTCTAGCCTTGATTTATATATTGAATCTATCATCATGCTAATGTTGGGTGTTTTGATTTCAGGAATATGGCAGATAAGAATTTCAAGACGTATCAGAGGCGCGTGGATGAAGCCGCCATGTTGGGAGTGATACGTGGAATGTTGGAAAATCAGAAGAGGCATACTGAGCTGATCCAGCAGCAAGCAGATTCATTTCAGGAGGGTTTGCAGGCCATTCGGCAGTCTGTAAACAACGCTGGAGCGAAACCAGTTGACCGGGTAGGGACCGTGGCAGATTTCAGACGTTTGGGTCCTACTACTTTCACTGGTCTGGAGGAGCCGTTGCCAGCTGAGCAGTGGCTAGTGGACACGGAGAATTTGCTGATTGCGGCACAGATCCCAGAGGACAAAAGAGTTGATGTGGTGCGCATTCAGCTAGTGGATTACGCCCGAGAGTGGTGGCTTGTGGAGGAGACCCGCTTGCCCAAGCCAATCAGTTGGGCGGATTTCTCTAAGAGTTTCCTGGAGAAATTCTTCCCGCGGACTGCACGGGAGGAAATGGAAGAGAAATTTATTGGGCTGAGGCAAAATGGAGCACCCGTGGACGTACATGCAGCGGAGTGGACGAGACTCAGCCGCTTCGCTGGACCTTTAGTCGCCAACGAGGCGGACAGGACGCGAAGGTTCTTGCGCAGTTTGGATGTGGACATCCAGAGGCAGATTGTCTCCCTGGGTTTGACCACTTTCTCACAGGTCCTTACGGCAGCCCGGGAGCAACAGAGTTTATCGGGAATGAAAGGGAACCTGCAGCAGACAGCGGTTGCGGCCAGGAAGCCCGCATTTGTACCTAACCGAGATCATGGGCGCAGAGGTATTCCAGTGGATCGACGTGGGGTAGCACCAATGAAGAAGCCTGTGGTAATCGATCGAAGAAAAGGCATGATTTGTGACTACTGCCGTTTGCCCGGGCATGTGCAGAAGGATTGCCGAAGGAAGCTGGGACTTTGTTTGGTTTGTGGAGCGGCCGATCACGCAGTTGGTGCCTGTCCGTCGAAGTTTCGCACGAGAGATGATATACAGAAGCCTCCGCAGAGACCGTTCCAAGGGCAGAAACAGCTGACTCAGGGACCTAATCAGGCTCGAGCTTTCACCTTGACAGCTGAGGAAGCTAAGGCATCAGGAGAAGTGGTTTCAGGTACTTTACTCGTTCATGGTTTTCCCGCATTGGCATTATTTGATTCCGGAGCATCCCACTGTTTTATGTCATCCAAATTTATAACTACGCACTCGATTACCTGCACGACCCTGTCTAGTTTTTGGGACATACACACTGGGAATGGGAAAATCATAGCTAGTAGGGAATGTAGAGATTGTACAGTTGTTGTGTGCGGACGGGAGCTCTTTGCAGATTTCTTGGTAATAGATACGGGCAGCTATGAAGTTGTCTTGGGAATGGATTTTCTTGGAACTTTCCACGCCCACATTGACTGTAGGGCAAGAAAGGTAATTTTCCAGATTCCCGGACATCCTGAGTTTACCTTCACTGGGGGAAGCAGTTCTGTCGGGCCAGTCGAGTTTAGGGCTAGGCCGACAAACAGTGTTCTTGCAGCTATGGAAGTTGATAGTAATGAAGAGCCGGCAGTTGTTCGCGACTTTATGGACGTATTTGAAGATATATCGGGCTTACCGCCGAAGCGAGACGTGGAGTTCGCGATTGACCTTATTCCTGGTGCAGCGCCAGTATCTAAAGCTTATTATCCAATGGCACCAGTGGAATTGGAAGAAGTTAAGAAGCAAGTTGGTGAATTGCTTGAGAAGGGTTGGATTCAAAGCAGCAACTCGCCTTGGGGAGCTCCAGTTCTTTTAGTAAAGAAGAAGGATGGCACGAGAAGGATGTGCATTGATTATAGAGAATTAAACCGGGTGACTATTAAGAACAAGTACCCGATCCCTCGCATTGGAGAACTTTTTGAGCAGCTTAGTGGCGCGAGGGTATTCTCGAAACTGGATTTGCGATCCGGATATCATCAGGTCCGAGTAAAAGCAGAAGACATTTGCAAGACGGCATTTCGAACTCGGTATGGGCATTTCGAGTATCTAGTGATGCCCTTCGGAGTAACGAATGCGCCGGCAATATTCATGGATTTGATGAACATAATCTTTTCACCATTCTTGGACCAGTTTATTGTGGTATTCATTGACGACATTCTGGTTTACTCGAAGAGTCCGGAAGAGCATGCTGAGCATTTGAAGATCGCACTGCAGACATTGAGACAGGAGAAATTGTACGCGAAGATGAGTAAGTGCGAATTTTGGCTGGAAGAAGTGAAGTTTCTGGGGCATGTTGTGTCGGGCATTGGAATCGCCGTCGATCCCGAAAAGATTGCAGCAGTTCGAGATTGGCCTATTCCAAGAAATGTGGCTGAGGTAAGAAGTTTCCTTGGTTTAGCCGGATACTACAGGAGATTTGTGGAGAACTTCGCTCGTTTGGCAGAACCGTTGACCAAGCTTACGCCAAGGTAGTACCTTTTGTTTGGACGGATAAATGTGCATTGGCTTTCGAGACGTTGAAGCAAAAGTTGATAACCGCCCCTATCCTGACCGTACCAGACAATTCCGGAGGACTGGTGATTCACAGCGACGCATCTGGAAAAGGATTGGGATGTGTTTTGATGCAGAATGGGAAGGTCGTAGCTTACGCATCAAGACAACTGAAGACCCATGAGAAGAATTATCCGACTCATGACTTGGAGTTTGCGGCTGTGATCTTCGCCTTGAAGATTTGGAGACACTACCTTTTGGGTGAGAGAGTCGAAGTTTTTACAGATCACAAGAGCTTGAAATATGTGTTCACTCAGAAGGAGTTGAACATGAGGCAACGCAGATGGTTGGAGCTGATGGCCGACTACGACCTTGATCTTAAGTACCATCCGGGAAAAGTTAACGTCGTGCCGGATGCGCTTAGTCGGTTACCAGCGATTCAGGTATTGACTACGCAGAGGGAGATCATTGCAGATTTTCGAAGATTTGACTTGGAGGTTGTGCTACCACACTCTACGGGACAGTTGATGCAGTTGCAAGTACAGTCGTCCTTAGTTGAGAAGATTAAAGCGGCACAATCGCAGGATCCTAGACTGCAAAGATTTCGAGAGCAGGTTGAAGCTGGACTACGAACAGATTTACTGGTCCACGAAGATGGTTCGTTGAGGTATGGTAGCCGTGTGTGTGTGCCAAAGGGGGATGTGTGTGAAGAGCTTATGAGGGAGGCACACAGTTCAGCTTACTCTGTACATCCAGGAGGTACAAAGATGTACCGAGATATTCGACAGCATTTCTGGTGGGAAGGTATGAAACGGGAGATTGCTCGCTTCGTGGCTAAGTGCTTGGTATGTCAGCAAGTCAAGGCTGAACACCAAAGGGTTGCTGGTTTGTTGCAACCACTTCCGATTCCTCAGTGGAAGTGGGAACATATAACCATGGATTTCGTGACGGCTTTACCGCGGAGTCCAAAGGGCAACAATGCAGTATGGGTGATTGTCGATCGGTTGACCAAGGCAGCTCACTTTATTCCTTTTCGGGTTGGTCAATCAACAGAGGCTTTGGCAGAGCGGTACATGCAGGAGATTGTAAGATTGCATGGAGTACCGGTGAGCATCGTGTCCGATCGGGACACTCGGTTCTTATCACACTTCTGGAGGAGTTTACAGGAAAGTTTGGGGACTCGATTGAAATTTAGCACAGCTTATCATCCTCAAACTGATGGTCAGTCGGAGAGAACGATCCAAACTCTTGAAGATATGTTGAGAGCATGCATGTTGGACTTCAAGGGTTCTTGGGAGGATCACCTACACTTGGTGGAGTTTTCCTACAATAATAGTTTCCAAGCGACTATTCAGATGGCTCCGTTTGAAGCTTTATATGGTCGTAAGTGCCGTTCATCTATTTGTTGGGATGACGTTGGTGAACGAAGATTATTGGGACCAGATTTGGTAGTACAGACCGTTGAGAAGGTTAACGCAATCAGGAAGCATATGAAGGCAGCTCAAGACAGACAGAAAAGTTGGGCTGACACGTCAAGAAGACCTCTAGAGTTCGCCGTGGGTGATTTGGTATTCTTGAAGATATCACCGACTAGAGGAGTGATTCGTTTTGGGAGTCGGGGAAAGCTTAGTCCTCGATTCGTTGGACCCTTCGAGATATTGGAGCGTGTTGGAGAGGTAGCGTACCGTTTGGCGTTACCACAGTCCTTGGCAGGTGTGCACGATGTGTTTCATGTATCTCAACTACGAAGGTATGTTCGAGATGAAACCCACGTCTTGGATCATTCGGAGTTAACTGTACGGGAGGACCTAACTTTTGAGGAGCGAACGGTTGAAATCAAGGATCGAAGGGAAAAGGTTCTTAAGAACAAGGTTATCCCCCTTGTGCTAGTTTCTTGGGGTAACCGATCGCATGGAGAATCCACTTGGGAGCGAGAAGACGAGATCCGGCAGAAGTTTCCTCACCTTTTCCTGTAGTTTTCTATCTTGTATTCTTGGAATTTCGAGGACGAAATTCTTTTGTAGTTGGGTATGATGTAACACCCGAGCCCAATACTACTATTTCTGTTACTGGTTGAGTGTTCGACATTGCTCATTTCATTTATCTTGCTTGTTTGGATCTTACTGCAAAATTTTTAACTGGCTAAGTCATTTTTGCATATAACAAATTTTAGCATCTAAAATGAAATTAAAAATATCTATATTGGCCTACTCGTCACCCCTAGCCGCGTGGTAGCGCCCGCGCGTCGAGTTTTCATCTCGTTCGGTGAAACGGGCGAGTTTGGACGGCTACGCGCGCGTGCAAGTGTCCGACTTGGGGGCATGCTTTTTAATCATAAAACATTTCATTTTAAAATTTGGAACCCGCTTAAAATCCTATTATTTAAATTTCAAATTTTTGGGCGCAACCCGGGCGCGATTTGGAAATGTTTCATTTAGCGCCAAAATCCCAATTTAATAAAATATTCTAAAACTATAATATATATTCATAACTTACTCTGTTACATATATAACCATTTAAATATTTAAGAAATCTTTTAAAAAAATTTCCTTCCCACGGCCTGGCCAATCACGAGGGGTTTAAACCCCCGTGGGCCCCGCCTCTTTTCCTCTCTCCTTCTCTGTCTCTATCTCTCTCTTCCTCACATCTCTCTCTCTCTCTAATCTGTACCTCTCTCTCTCTAACCCTCTCTCTCTCTGTATCCCCTATATATATTACGTATTCCTCGCCTTCTTCTTCTTTTCCCAGAACCCTCACGAGAACCTCGTCGCGAACCCTAGCCCAGCCGCCGTGCCCATCGCCGCCGCAGCCCAACGCCGATGCCACCACCACCATCATCCTCGTCGCAACCGCATCCCTCCTTACTCCTCTCCCCACATCCCCGTGCACCAACGCCGTAGCCACCTGCACCCATTGCTGCTCGCCGTCGCCGCCGCAACCCGTCGCCGACGACGCCGGCACCTTCCCCTTCGCCCCTCTTTCCGACCTCGACACCCTCCTCCTCCCGAGTGCCCGGCGCCGCAACAGGACCCAACAGCAACCCTAGCACCTTCTCCGGTTGGCCGGAAACGCCGCCGTCGACCCTCGTCGTCGTCACATGCGCCGCCGCCGACCACCTCCTCTTCACCTGCAACCCAGACCCGGCCACTTCCTCTCCCTCCTCACCGTCTCTCCTCCTCCAGCACCCGCAGCCGAGTCTGCCGCCGCAGCTTCCTCGCCGGCGCCCCATCGCCGTCGACCCCGTCGCTGTCGCAACCCTTGCAATCCCAGTAAGCTTCCCTTTACCTTCTCCCTTCCTTTTTCCCCCTCCAGTTGATCTTTGTCCGTACGTAGCATTTCTAAACTTTTGTCGCTGTTTTGATATCTCGCCGGAATCCGGCCGTGCCGACGACTTGACCCGACATTCTAGCAAGGTACCCCCGGTCCGCGTGGTCCCACTGTTCGTTGTTTGGATTCGATCCGTGAACCGTGCGTCCGTCGCGTGTTTCTCCGCCGACGCTACGTCCGTTTTCCCGGTTCGCGAACCGTCGAGGCAAGTATCACTTGCTATATGCTATACTATACAATTAAATGTGTTTTTGACTCATTAAACTTGCAAACTTAACTAGGTATAGCTATTTTATCATTTGGACGCAATATGACTTATATCATGATACAGTTAACCTAAAATCACCTTTTGCCACTTTAACCCTAATAACGAAGTTACCCGTTAATCACATTTTACCGTCTAAAGGACGATAGCCATACACATGTAGCTCTATTACATTCTGATATTGATATAACGGTATTGCACCACCATGTGATCTATTGCACCGCAAAGGGTGCTCAAACCTGTTAATATGATAATATGACTGCACTATATTAATGCACCATTGTGATTAAATGAACTGCTTATTGTTGTTTACTTTATTGCTTACTTCCTGCTGTTAATCCTAGTTCGATTATATACCTGTTGTGAGCACACCCTCGATTGTGTTACATCTTGACCTGATCTTGCTACACATGACATGTATACATACCGATGCACCGGACATGGTACCCTTTACTATCGACTTAACCTGATGTACCATGACCTGACCTGTTACCTGATCTCATGCCTAATGCCAACAAACCTGACATGGAGTCCTCATGGACCATTCCTGTTGTCTATCCAGACAAACCTGACCTGTTACCTGATCCTGTGTTGGCATTAGTCCTTGACTACTGAATACCTGACCTGACACATATAACCTGGGGGTATGGGGAAATCAAAAGGGTAATCTAAAGTGTAACTTAAAAGGGTATTACTTGATCCGTGGTCCCGGGGGGGTAACGGGACAGAGCCATTCGTGACTCTTACATTTCCTGATCCGTGGTCCCGGGGGGCAACGGTACAGAACCATTATTGGTTCCCATCTTCCTGATCCGTGGTCCCGGGGGGTAACGGGACATATCCTTTGAGTTACATGGAGGATTACTCGAATTGATTTCAAAGATTTTAGAATAGAAAACCCGATAGAACAGTTTAGTTACCCACTGTACACTACCCTGCACTGCTTGTTTCATACTATTGCTTTATTCATGTTTATTTCTGCATTGCTTGTTACACTGTTCATATTATATTATTGGTTGACATGACGCGCTGACGTCTGGGTTTTGCATGGCCCAGATTCTTTACCACTGTCGCTGACCGAGCAGGAGTACTTCAGCCAGCAGGCTGATTTGTGAGTTCTGTAGTGATTAGTTTTATTTCCTGCATTCTTATTTCCAGATGTGAGCCCGCATTATGGGACATACTTTTCTATTATTGTATTGGATCATTTGCTTCCGCACTTATTTATCATTGACTCTTGTTATTCTGGATTTGGACATGTGTTAGATAGTTTTTATCTTGTTCTTGATATCTCTACAGCCGTAATGTGACTGTGGATGGATACTTCCTACCCACAGGTCGCATGGTTGGCTATGTCACGTGCCCAATCTTGCGTACTCTGGGAAGCGGGGCGTGACAAAAAGCCCTCGCAAGAGGCAACCGAGCGGCTACCCTGCTCGGTCAACTCCGGCTGGTAGCTCCCTACCCTCAACGCCAGGGATCGAAAACCCTCACAAGAGGCACCAGAGCGGCCACGCCGTCCGTTCATCCCAGGCTGGTAGTTGCCTACCCACGACGCTAGAGATCAAAGCTCTCGCCAAGAGACAACCGCACAACTTTGCTGCCCGGTCATCCTTAGTGGGCTTCTTACAGCCCTCTTGCTCTTGCCCGGCGATCCCTGGCGGGTAGCTCCCCTACCGCAGTGCCAGGGACCAGAAAGCCCTTGCAAGAGGCGACTGCACAGCTACCCTGCCCAGTCACCCCCGGATGGTGGTCAACTTTCGAAATCGGAGATGCCCTGTGACCCGTGGAGGATCCGAGACCCCAGTGAGAGGCGCCAGGTCTGTCCAAGCCTAAACGATCTCCCCTCGACTCCGGGGCCCATAGGGATACCTCCTCGGCAGCGCTTGGCATGCTCATCGGCCAGTGATTGAAGTCAACTCGACGGACAATCGCCAGGCAGACGGTCAACCTGACATGAAAGCACAACGGTACAGACAAAAATATCTTGCAAACAGATGGCAGAGTGCAATTCTATGGAGCCGAAGAAAAACTTTATTACTGCCAAAGATGAAGTTTTACAAAGGGTAGTTTTTGGGCTTCCCAGCCTTACAAAATTCAAGAAAACAAAATAAAAGGAGGAGAGCGGGGGCTCTACGCCTCGGGGCCAGGTACGACCTCGAGGTCCTCGACCTCCACTACGTGGCTCGCTGGGTCCTCGGCAACCTCCTCGCCAGGAACCTCTTCACCCTGCTCATCGGCGCCCACGAGGGGGGACTCGGCCTGGAGATCTGCGTCGGCGAACTCCGGCATCCGGGACTTAACGGCATCGAGGCGTCGTGCCAAATGCGGGTCGTGGCCATGACCAAGTCGTCATAGAAGTCTTTCGACTTCTTATAGCCGTCCACCGCCCTCGATTTGGCCGACTTGGCCGCTTCGGCCGCCACCCCCAGCTCCTTCCGGAGGGCCTTCACCGTCCTCTTCAGCTTGCCGGTGAGCACCTGGGCGTCCTCGAGCTTGCCCTCGACGATCACCGCAGCCTCACGGTGCCGGGCCACCTCCCGTTTCCCGGCCTCCACCTCGCCTTCTAAGGCGGCGACCCTCGCCGACATCACCTCCAGCTCCCGCTTGGAGCTCTCTTGCAGCGAGGCGAACTGACCCGCACTCCAGCTCCGGGGCTACCACCTCGGCCTCCATGCGTAGGGCGAGGGCTACGTGCTGGAGAACCTGGAAAACACGGAAAAGATCAGAAAGATGAGGGGAGCACTGAATCTCACCATGAACAAACAAAAACTTACCTGCACGGACTCCTGGACGATGGACGCCAGCTGAGCCCTGAGGGTCCTCCCGGGGACTCTGCCCCCTGCCGAGGTCTTTATCTCGTGCAGGAGGCTGTCCGCCACAGACAGTCCCGATGGCACCGCAAACCGGAAGCCCCCTTCCTCCACCATGGTCGGCGAGGACTGTCACGTCCCGCTTCCCAGAGTACGCTAAAATGGGCACGTGACATAGCCAGCCATGCTACCTGTGGGTAGAAAGTATCCATCCACAGTCACATTACGGCTGTAGAGATATCAAGAACAAAATAAAACTATCTAAAATATGTCCATAATCCAAGATAACATGAGTCAAGAATAATAAAATGCGGAAGCGAAAGATCCAATACAAAATAACTGGAATGTATGTCCCATAATGCGGGCTCACATCAGGAAATAAATGCAGGAAAGAAAACTAACTACTGCTGACACTCACAGCTCAGCCTGTCGGCTGAAGTACCCCTGCTCGGACTGCGACAGCGGTACAGAATTTGGGCCATGCAAAACCCAGACGTCAGCGCGTCAAGTCATCAAGTAATAACATAATAAACAGGCAATGCGAATATAAACATGAATAAAGTAAGGGTAACAATCATATAAATCAGAGCAGTGCAGGGTAGTGTGCAGTGGGTAAACTAAACTGTTCCATCAGGTTTTCTGTTCTAAAGTCTTTGAAACCAAATTGATGAATCATCGATGTAACTCAATAGTATCCCGTACATACCCGGGACCACGGCCTCAGATTCTCGGGCTAAAACCGAGACATGCCGCTAGGCAACAAACAGGAATGTGTACAGATGAATGATGTCAGCATCATCATTCCAAGGCTGGCCCAGCCTAAAAAAACTGATCAGAACAAATAGCGAACTGTTGAGTTACACGTCAGGTTTCACCTTTGATTTCCCCATACCCCCAAGTTATATGTGTAGGTCAAGTCAGGTATCCCGTAATCAAGAACCTAATGCCAACACAGGATCAGGTAAACAGGTTTGTCTGGATAGACAACAGGAACAGTCCATGAGGACTACATGTCAGGTTTGTTGGCATTAGACACAAGATCAGGTAACGGGTCAGGTCATGGTACATCAGGTCAAGTCAAGCAGTATACGGTACCATGTCGGGTAAATCAATATGTGTGTAGCAAGTCAGGTCAAGATGTAAACAATATCATGAGTGTGCTCATACTCAGTTACATAATCAATCATGGTTATCAACAGCATGATCTAAGCAATGAATTAAGTAATAGGCATATTCACTCAATTAGCAGTACGGTTATCAGTTGTGTCACAAAGATGATTTCAACATTATAAGAATGCAGTAAGACAATTATAGCCGTTTAATCATGTTAACAAGTTTAAGACTTCATGGATGCAATGAGATAAATATATATATAGGTTCCACGGATGAAATCACAGTTTATGCAGGTTAAATGTACACGAGTGTCCGAGTGAAGTAAAACGATAGATAAAGTGCCATAGGCTACGTCATTAGTGAAAGTGAAATTAAAACATGTAAATATGGTTATTAGGTTCAAAACAGTAATTGCAACAGGTAGGTTCCAAGTTTGAAAGATAAAATGATATATATTAATATTGAACACAAAAATGAGAAATGATCGTACTAAAGTTAAATTTACAGGTTTAGGGTGTTCTCAATGTATATGTAAATATTATTTATCATGTAGCAAGGGGTACTTGCCTCGACGGGTCGCGAACCGGGAATACGAAACGTTAAACGTTGGCGGGGAAATCTCGCGACGGCGCACGGTTCACGGAATGAACCCAAATGATGAACAGTGGAACCACACAGACCAGAGTACCTCGCTGGATCGTCGGGACACGTCGTCGGCACGGCCGGAATCCGGCGAGATACAAAAACAGTGAACGTCAAGAATTGCAACAAGAAAAGAAAAGAAAATAAAGAAGAAGGGAAGGAGGATGGAGAAAGGAAGGCTTACAATGGTCTGTAGAGGGGTCGTGAGGATCGACGGCGTCGACGAAACTCCGGCGAGATATCTGCAGAGGCCACCGTCGGTTAAAGAACTTGACACAGACAGAAAATGAAGGGAAGAAGGAGAAGGAAGGAGAGGTGGGCTTATTGGGTGCGCACGAAGACCGGGGACACGGGGACGAGGTCACCGGCGGCGACTCCCGGCGGTGCAACTGTGTGCAGGGGGTGCACGGGCCTGGTCGGGGGTGTGCAGGCTCGGAAGGAAGGAGATGGGAGAGAAGGTGATGAGGGTGAGGAGATGACGAGGACGAGGAGGCGAGGAGGCCGGTGATGGTGGTGTCGGCGTTGGGGCTGCGGCGGCGAGGGGTAAGACGGCTAGGGTTTACGTGGGGTGGGTTCGCTGAAGGAAGGAAATAGAAAAGGAAGAAGAGAATTTATATATATATATATATATATATAGGAGAGAGAGAGATATGGGGGGAGAGAGAGAGGATATAGATAGAGAGAAGTAAGGTGGGGCCCACGGGGGTTAAAATGAATCCGATTGGTTGGGATTGAAAGATTTAGAAATATTAAGAAATATTATATGGTTAAAATATTTGACGGTTTAATATATATTAGAAATTTGGGATTTTGGCGCAAAATAAAACATTTCCAAATTGCGTCCGGGTCGGGTCCAAAAATTTGAAATTGAAATAAGAAAATTTTAGGCGGGATCCAAAAGTGAAAATGAAGTATTTTACAATCAAAAAGTATACCCCCAAGACGGACACACGTACGTGCGCGTAGCCGTCCAAACTCGCCCGTTTCGCTGAACGGGACGAGAACACGATGCACGGACGCTACAACGGGGTTAGGGGTGTCAAGCATGCCATGATGAATATTTTTAATTTTATTTTAGATACCTTAAATTGTTATATGCAGAAATGAATTGTCGGGGTAAAATTACAATAAGTAACAATCAAGCAAGATAAATGAAATAAGTGCCATACTACGTTCAAACGGTAACTGAAATTAGTAGTATTGGGCTCGGGTGTTACAAGGACCGGCCCCGGGAAGGCCTCTTGGAGCTTCTCTTGAGCGGCTCCGAGGGAGAGCCGGTCTCCTCTTCCGAGGCCGAGTCCTCCAGAATTAGGGCCCGCTTCCGGCCCGATGCTCTGCTGGGACCCGGGGCGGGATCCGCCACCGAGCGCTCGCGGGGCGCCACCACTGGAGCGGTAGGAACCGGGGGGCTTCGCACGGGAAGAATTGGCGCCCCCAGCCCTCGTAGGCTGCCTCGGTTGGCGTATGGAAGCTCGGAGCGAGACGAAGTCCATGGATCCTGCACAAAACAAATACCCAACAAATCAGCGACACGAGTAAAACAGAAACCCAAAAAAACAAGCCTAACTTACCGACGAACTCGATGGGGCTAAGCCCGGCCCAGCTCAAGACCCTCTCGGACAGCAGCACGTCGGGTCGAGGGATGGGCTCCTATGACGCCACTCTCACCGCGGCGGGGTCATCGGACTGGTTCCTCGGCAGACACTTCTCCCTCGACCATTTGGTAGGCACGGGCCAGTCTTCGCCCTCGGGAGGGGAAACGAAGAAAAATTTCATTTTCCAATCATGAATGGAGGAGGGAAAGGTAACGACCCCGTTCCCGGCGGCGCCCCCCGGCCGCTTCCTGAAGGTGAAATAAACCCATCTCGGGTCGTCCGCTCGACCACCAGGGTGACTTTTGAAGACGAGAGAGGAATCGAGAAGGGAAAGGCTGAAGGGGACCGCCTGCAACTTCAGGCGGATCAAGAACCCAAGGAGGATCCTCCACGAGTTCGGCACCAACTGGCCGGGAGCCAAACCGAAGAAATTCAGCGCGGCGACGACCTCAGGAGAGAAGGGCAGGCGCATTCCGCCCTAAAAATCTTCCAAATACAGGGCAATCTCCCTGCCCCGTACCTGATCTGCCCTCTCTCCCTCCTTGGCCAGTCGAAGCGTATAGCGCGAGGGGATGTGGAAGCGAGCCCGAGTGTTGGTGAGCTCGTCCTCGTGCCTTACCCAGCACGAGGTGCTGGGGGCCACATCTGCCTCCTCCTCCCTGGAGGTGGCCCCCGCCTCACGATCCCGGGAAGAGGATCCAACCCCTGCTCCCCGAGGAGACTCAGACACAGCTAAAGGAACCTTAGCACCTACTCCTACAATGTCTACTGATTCTACAGAGGAAGACATCTAACCTTGGAAAAGAAAATCTTCAAAGGCTGAAAACGAAAGAAGGGAGACGAGCGCCGAGCAGCCAAGACTTGAGAGAGGGAAATATGGAGGAGTAAGGGCCCTAGAGTGGGCCCCACCCCTGTTTATTGCTGCACACGGCCTCATCCAACGGCGCCCGTCGTCTCCCGCCGAAACGGCTCTTCGCGCCCAGCGGCCCCGATCGCTCCACGTGTCAGTTCTGCACTGGGTCGCGTCCTATCAGACGCCGCAGGCCTGTATACGTCGCATCATCCAATCGACGCTCGACACGTGGACCGTCGCTTCAGTTGCAGAGTGCACGAACCGGCGCACCTTCTTTAAATGCGGAGATCTCGCCTTGATTCGCTAGCGGGAAAGACAACCGACGGCCCGAGGACTCATCCCGACAAAACCCTGGAAATGAGCTCACCTCGGGAGGCCCGGCGATCCATTCCACCCGCTAACTGGTCGGGACAAGAGTGGGGGGCTAATGATGATGCTCAATATTGGCGATCTCCAAGATCAGGACGCGTGGCAGGTCACGTGTCCCAGAACTCAGAAGAAAGGGCCCACAGGGGCCGACCAGGACACCCTATACAAGACCTGCAAACACAAGCTGGCCCTCCTCAGGGCCCCTTGCAAATTGGCTTCCTCGGCCCCGTAGTTCGCGCTGAGCTGCCACAAGACCTGGACTCCTCGGCCTCCTCGCTCGTCCCGAGCTCCAGGCCGTGGCCGTCTTCCTCAGCCCTCCGACCAAAGTCACTGCTCACAGGCGTAACCGCCGCTCCGCGAATCTCGCCATGCGCAGATTCTATGCCAGCAACATCCCACGTTCCACGCTATCAATCCCCATTAATGGGCGATCCGCTTTCTACGCGGGCGTGACGTCGGGGGCGTAACTGCCGGCGAGAGCCTCGCACCTGCTGCTGTGTGCCACCACCGCTATATAAACCCCCATCACAGAGGGGTCAAGTAAGCCATCTTTTACTCTTTTAAGCCGTTACTCTGCTCGGATCTCATCACTAACTTGATCGTCGGAGGGTCCTTGGTGGTACCAAACCACCCCGGGACTTCTTTGCAGGTACTCGGCACCAAACTCCTCACTCCACTTCTTCCTCCAAAACCCATTGAGACCCACACGCAACAGGAGATAATCAACAAAGTCCACCGTGAGATCAACGGAAGACAACATCTGACGGAGGCCCGAAAAGGAGCTCCATCAATAGGCGTAAGTCTCTGGGGTTTAAAAAGTTGGGCAAAAGCCCCGAATACATTCTTTTCATTTTAAAGATGGCTAGCGTGGATTTTTTAAATACCTTAATGCTCTTCTTTGTTAACTATTACACATGGTATGTTAGTTGTTATATATAGCCTGTTAACTATAACATATAGTATGTGTTATAGTTGATATGCCATGTGAAGTAGTTTGAAAACCCTTTGACCGATTGACTTGACACACACATGAGGTATACTGAGGGAATGCCAAAGGGACAGAGATGGGCATTATTTAATAAATCGGCCAAAGGCTTAGAAAAAGACCAAAGACATGCAAATATTAAGATTACCTATGAAAAGGACTTTTGGCCAAATTTTAAACTCCAGGAAGCTAAGCCTACCCATCTATTGATCCCAAGGGCTTAGAATATTTTTGCCATAATTATATTTGATATAAGACAATAAAGTCTATTGCATCTAAAGTATGGAGATCCTAAATATCTGCGAATTATATTTTAAAAAAATTCATTATTAGAATGCAATACATAATTAAAGAGGGACTATAATGCAAAATGCTACGTGGCAGCTAAAGCAGTGCCCGCTACCTACCAATTCTCTATTTGCTGTTGTATACAAAAATAGAAACAGCTGATCCTCTCTCAATCTCATCACAAAGTCGTCGGGTATCAAACTCGTGGGCGGCCATTCTATATTCCGACGTCAACAACAACGCGTACGAATTCTACCCTCAATCGTCTTCTTCTTCTTGCGATTCGCTTCCGATTTCTATCAGGTTCGAAACAACTAATTTCTTCTCTCAAAAATTTATTTCCCCCCCTCTCTCTTCTATAGTTATCTGTGTGAAAAATTCGTATTGTTTTGAATCGTTTGGACTTGGTAGCTGAGATCTTGGTGGAAAGGTAAGAGGTTAATCTCAGGGTTTGCAGTGTTTATGATAGATCTGATGATGTTTTTGTTTGAATCGGACCTTTTTGTGTTTCTTTGTGCTGATTGTTGATAGATCTGATGAAAGTTGTTTGAGGTAAATTTCGTATTAATTTGATTCTAGGGGTTAGATCTGATGGTATGTTTTTTGATTCAGCGTTCTTTCTGTATCTTATATGAATTGGTGTTGATTTTTGTTGATTTAGATCTGTTATCGGGATGATGCAAGATGCTTTTTTTTTATATAAAAAAACTAAAATTAGATTTTAGTTGGTTACCATAACTTTATTTGTCGTTAAGTTAAGCCTTTTTCCATGGGTTGCTTGGCTTTGCTTTGAAGCAAGGGCTCCATGAAAGATTCGAGAAAGTTGATCTGATGACAATCTTATGTTAATTAGGGAGAAATTCTTAGATGAGAAAAATATGGACAAGGCGGGATTTATCATAATCTTGAATCCCTGGAATGGGAGAAAGAATAGAAGATGCCGGATTTGATATAAGTGTGTTCAACTCTAAGGGACAAATGAAGCCATGACCGAAATATAACATATTCACACCTTAGGGATTTTTATCTGATAAAAGAGAATTTAAATCTTTAATTTGATTGTCAAGGATGTTGATGAGCTTATGTGTTGAAATAAGATTTCGGAATAAAACCTTTATCTATCCCAGTGAAGCGCTTTGGTGCCTCAGGCGTCCGGGCGAGGCGATCTGAGCTGTTGTCGTCTCAAATGCCCCCATGTGCTTGTTTTAGGCGTCCAAGAAGAGGCTTTGAGGCGAGCTGTCTGAGTAACTTTTATTTAAAAAATAAAAATAAAATAGATTTCATATTATTTCACACGTCTTTTTGTTTATGTATGCTTGCTTTCTCTTTAATCATAGAGAAGTTTTTTATGAGAACATAATTGAACAAAAAAATGACGAAAAAACGAGTTATTAATACCAATAGAAAAGTATTTTATTTCTTTCACATTATTTTCTTAATCTTCAAACCGACCCTAGCAAAATCTTGTAGGCGGTTTAAATGCATGTCGTCTCACTTCACCTGTGTGGATCGTCTTTTTAGCGCCTCTCGTATCAGGTGATGGACATGCTTCGTTTCGCCTTTCGTTTTTAAAACAATGATCTATCCTGAATGTAAACGGTATTTTCTGTCTAGTTGTGTTTTGTATATAGTAGGCCATGCTATTTAGCTGACAGCTGTATATGTTTTGAAGCTATTGCCTTTTTATTAGTAAATAATTTTCTACCTACTAGGGATGGGAGTGGATTAAAAGTAGATGTTTAAACTGTAGATTTGATTCAGCAGGAGATTCTTATAGCTCGTTGATGTTTAGGGTTTGGTCGTATAAAATACATTGATTTTGTACTCATTTCGATGCTTAGATAAGTAGGTGTTTTGTTCTTTTTAGGGATTTCATCGCTCTGCCCTTTTTTTAGACTGAACACTTGGGAAATTTTTAGGTTCCTCTCCTTTGCATGTCAGGCCAATTTATTTAATTGTGGAGCTAGTTGTCCTATCTAGAGTTATGACCACCTGTTCTGCTTCTACTACATCTAAGCAAATGCTCTGGTTTCTTTTTTCCTGTTTATTATGTTTGTATGCAACTATGTTGATTTGACCCTGGCTGATGTTTGATCTGATCTAGATCTATTATGGGGAGGGTGGTGTCCATGTTATAATTCTTGAGGATGTAATCAATGAAAATTATTTAATTTGATTATGGAAGATCTTGATGGGCTTCTTCGGTTAGGTCCTTTGGTTGGGGTCTAAAATGAATATACCTTTCTCTAGAGCTATTATGACAAACTCATATAATTTTGTAGACAAATGAATCTCGAATTTCATTTTATTGTTTCTTATAGGGTATAGTATCGATATTGAGGTCAGACAATGCTACAGCCTATAGTGAATTTATTCACTGAATTCGTTCGTTTATGCTAGCAAGGAGCTTGAATTAAAACCTGTTATCTGAACCTAGGTTACCTAAAATGTGAAACATGATGGTATGTGACACATAGATAGGAGCATGGTTCGCTACATAGTTGCACGAAGCGGGGGCAGGGAATCGTCAAAACCTAAAAGAATCTTATGTTAGGAGAGTCGGGGGAGCGCTTTATATATATATATATATATATATATATATATAGAGAGAGAGAGAGAGAGAGAGTATTGAAGAAAAGAGACCCTAGGAGACTTTTTTCGTTAGTGGCATCAAAAATCTATATCCATCACGATTTTTTCCGACAATCGGCACCCGTCATCATCTTTATCATGTAAGATGTGGATACAATAAATTTCATGTGATTCCCCCATTTTTTTACCGTTGAATTAGCAATGTAAAAAGTTCTATTGTCGGTAGACTGTTAATTCTACACCCACTAAATCAACGGTGAAAAGGTGATGGAATCACATGAAATTTGGTGTATCCACATCTTCATGATATATATGATGATGATGGGTGCCGATCATCGAAAAAATCGTGGAGGGTGTATTTTTTCGAAGCCATAGGAGGAAATTCCCTCCTATGGCACCTTTCCTCCATTACACACATGAGGATGATGTAGGAAAAAAGCCATAGGCGAGAATTTCCTTCTATGGTGTTAAAAAAATACACCTTCCATCATCTTTCCGACATCGGCACCCATCATCTTCATCATTTAAGATGTGGATATATCAAATTTCATATAATTCTAGTGCCTTTTCACCGTTGACTTAGTGAGTGCAAAATTAATGGTTTACCGACAATAGAACTTTTTACATTGCTAATTTAACGGTGAAAAAGTTGTAGATTCACATGAAATTTGGTGTATCCACATCTTAGATGATAAAGATGAAGATGAATGCCAATCGTCGAAAAAATCTTGGAGTGTATTTTTTCGACACCATAAGAGGAAATTTCCTTCTATGGCACCTTCCCCCCTCTCTCTATATATAGGGATCTCTCTCTCTCTCTCTCTATATATATATATATAGAGAGAGAGAGGGCACTCAATTGCAAACTGGTACGCATTTTTTAAAAAACGGGAACTCTCGATCTAGGACATTTTAACGATTCAATTCGTTCAGGTTGATCACCCTACCCTTAAATATGTGTGAAAAATTAAAGTATTTAAAGACCTCTAGCCTATGCATCGGATAACGTTTATGTTGTATTATCGAAAGAAGTCCATTTTTGTACCCATTGATGCATAGGCCATAGGTCTTTAAATCCCTTGATTTTTCATACATATATGTTTGAGGGTAGGGTGATCAATTTGAACGGGTCGGACCGTTAAAACATGTCTATACATATAGTGGAATGATCCATTGCACATCGGTCCGTGTTTTTAAAAAAACAAAAACTCCCGATCCACGACATATTTGAAAGATCCGAACCGTTCAAGTTGATTGCCCTACCTTCAAACATATGTATGTGAAAAATCAAAGAATTTGAAGGCCTTTAACACATGTATCGAATGGGTGCAAAATTGAACTCATTCGACGATGCAATATAAACGTCATCTGATGTATGTGTTAAAGGCCTTCAAATTCTTTGATTTTTCATACACGTGTTTGAGGGTAAGGCGATCAACTTGAACGGATCTTTCAAATATGTCGTTGATCGAGAGTTCCCGTTTTTAAAAAATGCGGACATATATATATATATATATATATATATATATATATATATATTTGTTCAAGTTGATCGCCCTACCCTCAAACATGTGTATGAAAAATCAAAGGATTTGAAGCTCTCTAGCCTATGCATTGGACGAAGTCTAGGTTGCATTATCGAAAGACGTTTATTTTTGCACCCATCGATGCATAGAGTAAAGGTCTTCAAATCCTTTGATTTTTCACACACATATTTGAGGGTAGGGTGATGATCTTTAACAGATCGGATTGTTAAAATATGTCGTAGATCGGGAATTCCCGTTTTTAAAAAACACAAACTGGTTTGCAATAGTGCACTTCTCTATAGGAGGCTGCTCCATTGTAAACCGGTCCGCGTTTTTTAAAAACGGGGACTCCCGGTCTACGACATATTTTAACAATCCAATCCGTTCAGGTTGATCATCCTACCATCAAATATACGTTAATGAAAAATCAAAGGATTTAAAGATATCTAACCCATGTATCGATGGGTGTAAAAATGAACGTCTTTCGATAATGCAACACACACACATATAGCGATCTATTGTAAACCGGTTCGCGTTTTTTGAAAACGAGAACTCCCGATCCACGACATATTTTAACGATCCGAACTGTTCAAGGTGATCACCCTACCCTCAAGTCTGTGTATGAAAAATCAAAGGATTTGAAGACCTCTAGCCAATGCATCTGATAGAGTTTATGTTGCTATATTGAAAGATGTTCATTTTGCACTCATTCGATGCATGGGTTAGAGGTCTTTGAATGCTTTGATTTTTCATACACTGCTATATTGAAAGATGTTCATTTTGCACTTATCAGATGCATGGGTTAGATCTTTAAATCCGTTGATTTTTCATATACATACATTTGAGGGTAGGGTGATCAACTTGAACGGTTTGGATCGTTCAAATATGTCGTGTATCGAGAGTTCCCGTTCTTAAAAAACGTAGACCGGTTTGCGATAGATCACCCCCCCATGTGTGTGCGTGTGTGTGTGTGTGTGTGATGCCATAAAATTATAAAATTGCACCATGAATTGATTAATTAGAGGACCGATAATAACTCATTAAGTTATAAGCCCAATATTTCTTTGAAAGCTGTAAGACAATAACCCAACCGAAGAGATTCGAAACCGAGTGTTGCGATTCAGTTGAGAATCTCAGTAAGAACCGCAAATTTGAGGTTCCGAGGCGAGTTTGTGACGTACCCCCAAGGTTCCAACAACTAAGGCTATAGGTATGGAACAAGGTACGATAGGAATTGGCTTTTTTAGGAGGGCAATATGTAGTGAAATGTATTGTTATTTCCAGACTAAGTCATCATTACTAGTTATTTTCGTATGCTTGAGCTACTACTATTCATTATAATGTATGGAGAATAAGTTTATGTTGTAATTTTGGTTATGAAATAACTATTAAAAAAAACTAAGAACTATCTTGTAAATTAATATGCATTGGAACTATGTCCATGCGATAATAATCAACCAGGTATCCAAATGTATAGTATTGGAATAGATTCCACCTTTCGGTTCGAAAGTTCCAAACCAGAAAATGTAGGGATTAGATAGTTCTCTAGTAACTTGGGTCCATACTACGGTTCCTTGGGTTTTGATGTTACTACTTCCCAAATATATTGTAATGTTGAAGAATCCGTTTTCTTTTCATGCAGTTAAATCAAGATGAGCCGACCACATGATGCTCAAAGAATCTCTTTGCCTTTTGGAAATCCCTTTCGTAGTTTCCTGCCCAAGGGCTCTTATCCGTCCGCAAAGCTTCTCACCTTGCTTTCTTCTTTCGAGCAAACCCTAGCCGAAAGTTTAAAGAAGCTCAAACCTAAGAGCATATCAGATGTCCTTAGCTTAAGATGGATAAGGCAAGCTATGCTATTACTATCCGAGACGCACACTAACATCAATACTTTAATTACTTCTCTTCAATTCCCCGTTTCTGATTGGGACGAGAAATGGATGGACATGTATCTTGACAACAGTGTGAAGTTACTTGATTTATGCAACGGTTTAACCTCTGAACTCTCAAAATTAGACCAAAGCCAACTCTTTCTCAAATACGCTTTGCACATGTTGTCCTCATCTGAAAAACTCGAGCGTGCGCATTCCTCTCTTCATGATTGGATGGAGAAAATCCATTCCAAGAATCCGAAGCTCGAGAACTGCTCTTCAATTTTGCAAGAACTAACCTCATCTCTACATTTGGTGAAAGTTAAGAACTCATCTAAAGGGAAAGTGTTGATGAGAGCATTGTATGGCGTTAAAGTCGTGACGATATTTATTTCTAGCGTTTTCACATCTGCATTATTTGGTTCCATGATGCCATCAGTTGATTTGCATGTTTCTGGCGATTTCTTGTGGGCCCAGGCATTCAATGACCTAAATGGAGAGATAAAAAAGCTGTTTTCACCTGGGAAATTCGAAGCAGTGAAAGAGCTTAGGGAAGTTAATGTGCATGTGGAGAAGTTACACAACTTGACCGTTGATGCTAACAATGACAAAACGTTGGCTTTAAGAAAAGAGTCTACTTCTGATTTGGGTAAAAGCGTCGAATGCTTTGCTTTCGAGCTCGATCTTCTCTCCAAAGAGTTGGATGAGTTTTTTCGACTCATTCTTGCAGGACGAAATGTGTTGCTTAGTAGTCTCATGGCTTCAGGTGTACAAAGCAAGGGGAAAGCCGATAAATTTAGGTAGATTTTATTCTCTTTATCTAAGTTATTTTGTGTGTATGAACCGCTTTTATATTGTTATAGGTGTGACTGTTGTTGTTTGGTGTTCGAAAAATGTAATATTTGTTGGGTCTCTGTGTTTGCTCTTTTGCTTGTGTATATATCTGAGAAATTGTAGGAGTGACTTGGTGTTTGTTTATCTCTATCGTTGCTTTGTTTTGTGCCTTTGTGCCGAGAGACTTTGGATATAGTCAAGGTTTAGAAGTGCTTTTTGGGGAAATAACGTGATTGTAGATTGCATTGGGGAATATTTAATAGGACATTGATTATATAATGAGGACGTTGGGCAATAAGAAAAGAACATATCTATATTGTTCTATTGAATAAGAATGCTAAGATGGATAAGTAATAATGTTGACAGGAGTTGGTCCTGTTCGGATCTTGCTATTTCAAATGAATGGGTTATTTTCTTGCGAGTTCGATAAGTTTATCAAACTTAGATAATGGTAATTATTGTATGTTTGGATGGATTTTTTATGAATTAATCCTTGGTACCAAACGCCTTCAGAAAGGGCCCGTTTCTCTTGTATTTGAAAAATCATGCATGTTATTTGCTGATCTTCTTCCTCAAACCATCCTCTTACCTTAGAATTTATATATGCATCAATTGAAGGTCATATCTTAAACTATCCAAATATATATATATGGTTTATTTCACAGAAACCGTCTTGAAGTTTGGGGTAATATCCAGAAATCTCCTGTAGTCACACCGTTAGTCGAAAACCTCGTAAAGTTAACAATCGTTATCCTATTGCTCCATGCCGTTAAATTTCACGTGAAATGATTGAAATACCTTTCTTCTCTTTCGCAAATGACAACAAATATTTCTTATAATTATTTCATTCTTCTCTTTACATCTTCTCTGCCCCTATTTCCACAACCCCGACCACGTGCTCCTCCTTAGCGTCGTCGCCGCCGCCGCCCGTTGATCACATGCTCCTCCTCCACTCCTTCTCCGTCTCCTTCGACCTTCCCTGTCTCCTTCGACCTTCCCTATCTCAACGTCATCTTGCTGACTCATCGCCATCGATCCCTCGCCCTCGCCCTCCAATTCCACGGCTCTGTTCCACGTCTCTACTTCTCGGCCCTCTCCTCTTTCCATAGCCTCACCCGTCTCCAACTCCACGGTTGCCATCTCTTCCGTTTTGTTGATCTCTTAGGATTTTCCCACTTAGAAATGAAGAGGTTGATGGCTATGGAGGTGTGGTGTCTTTGGTTAGGATGAAGATGATGATAAAGAATAAGCCGTTAATGATAAATATTGTATTTGCTTCTGTTGATTTGGTTGGGGTTGGGATTTATGTTGCTTATAAATTTAGGGATGCAGGAACGGCCTGCAATAGAGAACAATTATACTTTGAGTTTTAGTTTGGAAAATAATGGAGAACTGTTACGCCCCGTTTCCCAAAATACGAAATACGAGAGGTGACCAGGCCAGCCATGCTCATACGGTCAAGGAATAATCCCGCCGTAGTTACAATTCGGTTTCTAACATTACAATCAGTAAATGCAGCACAGAAGTAAAGGAAACGCATCACTAGTTTATTACATCAACTTTCATTGTTCACAATTTACAATAGTTCAATTGGAAAGAAAACTACTAAC
The DNA here is from genome assembly GCA_030015575.1 of Agapanthus africanus. Classification (NCBI taxonomy): domain Eukaryota; kingdom Viridiplantae; phylum Streptophyta; class Magnoliopsida; order Asparagales; family Amaryllidaceae; genus Agapanthus; species Agapanthus africanus. Next base: position 23,267,692 of record CM057339.1, on the reverse strand, counting down.
CAAGTGCGAATACAAGGTTACTTTAGGAAAAGCAGTGAAAGTGCTGAAAGTAAACTGTTTAGATCTCTGCAAGCTCAAACGGTAGATCTAACTCCCGAGCAGCGTACTCTCCAAGCTCTGTGCATGCATATTCAGGTCGTCAAGACGACGAAATAGCAAATATATAATAGCAATATAATAAAGCATGAAATGAAAGATAATACAATGGAGACAGTGAATGCAGATAGTCAGTGTATCAATAATCAATACAGTATATGATCCATGTTCCTATTGGTCTCTAGGTCAATTTGAAATCGAACCGTGGAAAAGAGTGATCATGTTTAACGAGGGTCTCGTGCATATCCGAGACTATGGCCCGCTGTTGTCCGGGATATAACCCTGTCAGCTGAACCGTTAAGTCCATAACCTAAAATATATATAAGAGTCGCTGTTCGAATGATCAGCTTCTAAATCGATAATACTCGCTAAATACAAGTTCCATTCCACTTCGATTTTTCCTTTTTCTTCAGGTTTCAATAACTATGTATATGGGGCTAGTTGTGTGCAAGTACGCATCAATAGCACTGTTTTATTCACTTTTCACTGCACGGTTTACTTTCCCGAATAATTCACTTATCACTGGCGTACTTGACACAACTAATCCGATACCACTCACGTTCGACAATGAAATAATCGCTAAGAATCAATAAAAGCGTTCCCTATCACTAGAAGTATGTGCATTATGCCATTAATCAAGTCATGTATAATATGAATCACAACGTGCATTATGAGTTCAGAAAAACCATAATAAATCGTACGATTGTAACTAGGCAAAATGATACAAAAGGGGTAGAAAGTAAACTTAAACAATAATCCAAAAAAATTGGTTTCAGGTCAATCGGGTTTCAAGTTTGCGAGTTACGGTCATTCCATTTTAAGTGTTCACTGCCGGAAATCCAGTTCTTGAACTGAAAGTCCGTTTCGTAACACATTTTACTCCCTGTTGGGATCACAATTAGGTGATGTTGCAGTTCAACTACTTGTAGGGGTATCGGTTAACTTTACAGCGCAGAAGACGGATCAATAATAGTCTTCTTAGTTTAGGAGTTATGATCAGTTTACTGATGAAGGGTGCAAACTGAAATGGCAGAAATCTGCCTTATATGTCATCAGTTTAAATATGTTTAAAATACCAAATGATACTGAAATTTAGTACAACCAGTACCATTGGAAAGCTAATTTTTTTTCTACACAGCGGTAAATGGCTTCGAACACTATCACGATTAAACAACAAGGTTTCAGGGGTATAAAAGCATGTTAAGCGGTGAATTCCTGCTCTGGACTGCAGTCCAAAGTCAGGTAAGTTCTCTGTTTTTGATGTTCAAATTTTATATTTAACATTAAAACTATACATCATGTTAAAGATTATGCAATACACTTCGCAACGAGCCCAAGCACGCTGCGATTGGATTTTTCTGGAATTAATTATGAATTTAGTGGTGTCAAATGTTCGGTAAAACGTGTTTCGGTATAGAAGCTAGGGCGTCACTTTATGTGTGAAAACGATATCGATTTGCCACCAACTTTCTACAGAGTGTTTGTTAACAGTATTAGGGTCTAAATATCATGAGTTCCACCATTTTAGATTTTGTTTTCGCATAAGGTTCGCGTCGAACATCTAAGATAAACATTCGGTCATCGATCGAACTAACGTTTCCTCTAATAAATTAAATTAGATGTTAACCATTTAACTTATATGTGTTACCAACACAGTAATAAGCCCTATTCGGGCTCCATTCAAATAAAAAGGCATGATGGTTCGTTGCACAAAATTCAAGTGTGGATTTCGATCTAATTATATTTATTTATATATCTAGTTATAATATAAATTCTTTAGCTAACGTTTATTATAGCATGAGTAACAAGTGAAGCTTTTCACTTGTCTTTGGTGATAGTGGCACGGCAACGACGACACGTGCGGTACGGGTACTACCACGGCACGATCACGGGCAGCGATGCCAAGCATAGCAATACGGCAAGCTCGGGCGTTCAAAGGAGGTGGTGAAGGCTCGGATTTGGCTGGAGCTAGGAAAGAGGACTCGCTGGAGGAGGAAGATCGTCGGAGGTGATGAAGGGGTCGAATAGGAAGTGGCCGGCGGTGATGCAGAGGTCGGCGGCAATTGGTGCTGGAGGAAGCTTGGTGCGTGGTTGAAGTCAGAGAAGGAGGAGATGGTCTCGGTTGGTGGAGAGGAGGGGATGCAGAGGGTGGCTCCGGTGGTTAGGGGTTTGTCGACAGTATTGGGTGCAGTGTGGTAGCCGGCGAGAGCAGGGGGAGGTGATGGTGTTGGAGTTCATGGGGTGCAGTGGTGGGGATCACAGGGTGTAAGGAGAAGAGATGTTAGCGGCGATGGAGCTCTGCGGTCGAGTTGGTGGAGATGATGGCGGGGGTTGAGGATGGCCGGCGAGGTGGCAGTGAGATCTGTGAAGGAAAATGGAGTTTTAGAAAGAGTGAGAGTGTAAGAGAGACAGGGAAAGATAGAGATATGAAGATAGGGAGAGGGAAAGAGTGCGGTTGAGATTTGGTAGGATTTGCAGGCATGAGGATCTCGGAGGTGAACGTTGGAGGCGAGCGGCGACGCGGGGAGAGCGGGTCTCATGACGAGGAAGAAGGAGACCTGGGATTTTTTTGAAAGGGGGGGGGAATGAAAAAGAAAAGAAGAGGAAGAAAAAGGGAAGGCCGGGTCTGGTTTGACTTAGGGTTTGGGTTAGGGTTTGGGTTTTGGCCCAGGGCTTTGGGTATGGGTTAAGGATTAGGTTAGGGTTTAATTAGGGTTAAAAAAAGGGGTTTAGGTTTTAATTAATTAGGAAAATTAGTTAGGAAAATTGAACATTTAGATGAGATTTAAATGGGAAAAATTTCAGAGAAAAAATATTTATCCAAATACGGGGAAGTTTATAAAGAACTGGGGATTTACATCATACCCTCTTACAAAAATTTCTTCCTCGAAATTAAAAGAACGAAAGACAACAGAAACAAACTAACGAACAATTACTCAAAAAGATGTGGAAAACACGAACGGATATCCTCCTTATATTCCCAAGTAGACTCTCGTGGCGAACGACCACCCCAAGATACTTGGACTAGCGGAATGGCCTTGTTCTTCAGCACCTTCTCTCTACGATCGAGAATAGTAGGTTGTTCTACATAAGATAAGTCGGTACCCAGTGTCAACTCCGAATGATCGAGAATGTGACTATTGTCTCAAACGTAGCGCCGCAACTGTAACACATGAAATGTGTTGTGCACACCAGCTAACGTTGGAGGCAAGGCAAGTCGATAAGCCACCTCCCCTACTCGTTCTAGCAATTCGAACTTTCCGATGAATCGGAGACTGAGTGTTCCACGACTCCCAAACTGATCACTCCGCGAGTAGGTGAAATCTTCAAGAACATGTGATCATCGACTTCAAACTCTAACGATCTCCTGCTGGCATCTGCCCAACTCTTTTGTCGGTCCCGAACAGTCTTGATGCACTGTTTGATCATCTGGACCTTGTCCACCGTCTGGACTATAAGCTCGAGGCCCAGTAATCTTCTCTCACCAATGTCATCCTAATAAACAGGGGATCGACATTTCCGTCCGTAAAGAGCTTCGAACGGAGCCATCTGGATGCTAATTTGGAAGATGTTGTTATAAGAAAATTCCACCAGATGAAGGTGATCCTCCTAAGAATCCTGAAAGTCTAGAATACATGCCCTCAACATATCCTTGAGCGTCTGAATAGTATGCTCGAACTGTCCGTCCATCTGTGGATGGTAAGCCGTGCTGAACTTGAGACGTGTACCCAGACTCTCATGTAAGTTCTTGCAGAAGTGGGAAACGAATCCGGTGTCTCTATCCGATGTTGATCGGAACTTCGTGAAGTCACACTATCTCCTGCATGTACTTCTTTGCAAGTGACTTTGTCGACTATCCCACTCGGAAAGGTATAAAGTGTGCTGATTTTGTGAGACAATCGACGCTAACCTAGACGGCGTTGTTGCTTCTTGGACTCCGTGGTAGGGCTGTCACGAAATCCATAGTGATGTGCTCCTATTTCCACTCGGGTATCAGAAGCGGTTGCAACAATCCAGCTGTCCTCTGATATTCTGCTTTTACCTGTTGGTATACTAAGCACTTGGACACAAACCGTGTAATCTCTCGCTTCATCCCGTTCTACTAATAGTGCTACCTCAGGTCTCGGTACATCTTCGTGCCTCCCGGATGCATTGAATAAGCCGAACCGTGAGCCTCAGTTAGTACTTCTTCTCAAACATCACCCTTGGGAACGCAGAGTCTGCTACCGAATCTCAAAGAACCATCTCAATGTATGAGTAAATCTGTCCTCATTCCGACTTCCACCTGCGCTCTGAACTTCTGCAATCGAGGATCGTCAGCCTGTGCAGCCTTAATGCGATCTACAAGTGAAGACTGCGTCTGTAGCTGTCAAAGCTGCCCGGTTGTACTCAGTGTAACGACTTCTAGTTCGAGCTTCTAAAAGTCTTCAATGATGCTCCTCTGACTAGTCAACATTATGACCGCTGGCTTGCGACTGAGAGCATCGGATACGACATTTACTTTACCCGGATGATACTGTAAGTCCAGTTCGTAGTCCGCCATTAGTTCTAGCCATCGGCGTTGCCTCATATTCAATTCCTTCTAAGTGAACACATATTTCAGACTCTTGTGATCCATGTACACTTCCATCTTTTCGCCCAATAAGTAACGTCTTCAGATCTTCAAGGCAAAAACCACTGCAGCTAACTCCAAGTCGTGAGTTGGGTAGTTCTTCTCGTGATTCTTCAGTTGTTGTGAGACATAAGCAACTACCTGACTGTGCTGCATTAAAATACAGCCTAGACCTTTTCCTGAAGCATCGCTATGTATTACCAAACCACCTGAATTATCCGGCACTGTAAGAATAGGAGCCGTGGTCAACTTTTGTTTCAACAACTCAAAAGCCTGTGTACATTCTTCTGACCACACATAAGGCACTTCCCTTCGTGTAAGTTTCGTTAAGGGTTTAACAACTCTTGCAAAGTCCTGAACGAAACGCCGATAATATCATGCAAATTCCAGGAAACTTCTGATCTCGGCCACTGACTTCGATGCCGGTCAATCTCCAACAGCTTCTATCTTCGCTGGGTCCACTGAAATGCCTTTGCCTGAAACAATGTGTCCCAAGAAATGTACTTTGTCGAGCTAGAACTCGCACTTGCTCAGCTTTGCGTATAGTTTCTCTTCTCGTAGAATTTTTAGTACAGTTCACAAATGTTCAGCGTGATCCTCTCGAGTCTTAGAGTAGACTAGTATGTCGTCGATGAATACAACGATAAACGTGTCCAAGTATTTAGCAAAAACCATGTTCATAAGATCCATGAATATTTCCGGAGTATTGGTAACACCGAACGATGTCACTAGAAGTTCATAATGTCTGTATCAGGTCCGAAAAGCCGTCTTGCATACATCTTCAGCTGTTACTCTGATCTGGTAATAATTCAAACGAAGATCCAACTTTGAAAATACCTTGGTACCACCTAGTTGATCAAATAAGTCGTCGATGCGCGGAATGGGGTACTTATTCTTTATCGTTACTCGGTTCAGCTTACGGTAGTCTATGCACATCTGCAGCGAGCCATTCTTCTTCTTTACAAATAAGACCGGTGCACCCCACGGAGAAGCGTTTGGATGAATAAATCCCTTCTCTAGAAAATCTCCAATTTGCTTCTTCAATTCTGCCAATTCAACTGGTGACATTCTGTACGGTGCTTTAGAGACAGGTGTTATACCTGGAATCAGGTCGATTGAGAATCCCAAGATGCGAGTGTAGGGTGTTTTTCGTCACCCCATTGAGATGGGAATACGCATGCGCTCGTCAGGCGCATTACAGATTCCCCCTGCGTAGGGTAGGCTGAGGTTTATTGATTGTGGGGATCCGAATCTCCGTCAGCCGCGGACTAAGCTGACGTTAATTACCCCTCGCCTTTGGAGCGAAAGAACCTCCGATTGACGGGTCAACTATTCATGAGAACTTAATATGCAGTGTTGTGTTTTGAAGGGGGTTTGGATATATCGGGGGTCCCGCAGAGTTTTACGGGGGTCCCGCTACCCGGATACCGGGCTGGGGGTCAAGGTAGCTAGCAGCCCCCTTGCGGGGTGCGGGGCAACGCCCCGTTAGAAATTTTTTCTAACGAGGGAGGAATATTTAGTGTGGAGTGCATATAAAAAATGGGGGGAAGCGTCTTAAAGACGCGTGCGTGGCACATGGGTGCCCGGGGTTACGTGTGCGCACATGGGCGCCTTAGCGCCCGGGGTCACGTGCGTGCACGTGACCATTGGGCGCCTTGGTGCCCCGGGGTCACGTGGCGCACACGTGACCGATGGGCGTCTGGCGCCCCGGGGTCACGTGGCGCACACATGACCGATGGGCGTCTTGGCGCCCCGGGGTCACGTGGCGCACACGTGACCACAGGAAACACTCGTGGGAAGGGGCCTAGCCCTTAGTTTGGGGAGTTGAACTCCTAAGGGGTTTTTGGAGTTGAACTCCTAACAGAAACTAATTTATGGAATTAAACTCCAACAGATCTAGAAAGGAGTTAAACTCTTAGGAATCTTTGGCTCTTCTTTTGAGCCTTGGATCCGTCCAAAATTAGATTTTTGGAGATGGGTTTCATTCTTCCTTCTCTTGATCGGCGGGATCTTGGAGAAAAGGGGGTGAGACTTAAAAGTCTCCCCTTTTCGAGATCTGATTGGAGATCCGAGTTCTCCTTCGTGGGTTTTGTGGTGAAAAACTATTTATTTTTGAGAAAGGAAGAGTTAAACTTTTGATTTAATTCCAAAAAGAGGAAGAGGGTTTTAGACTCTTGAGAAAGGGGAAGGAGGCACAAACCCTAGTTTTTGGGGAGAATGAAAATTGCATGCTTTATTCATTATCATGTTGCCTTATATAGGTTTACACATTTACATATAGCCCATTGGGCTTTACAAAATGGCATTTTGTCCATCCCATGGCTCATGTGCTATTTATTTTTGCACATAAGCCACGGGCTTTACAAAAATTTGGATTTATGTCCATTCATGCATAAAAAATTACATTAAAATTATTTATTACATGATTTTTATGTTGGCATGGGGAGGCTGGCCGCGGGCTCGACTTGGGCATGGGCCCGCTTGACCTGAGCTTGGGCCCACCTGGCTTGGGGTTGACCTTGACTTTGACTTGGTCAATCGGGGTGCAAATTTTGACCCCAGCAAAGTGATAGGGTGTTTTTCGTCACCCCATTGAGATAAGAATACGCGCGTGCTTGTCAGGCGCATTACAGATTCCCCCTGCCTAGGGTAGGCTGGGGTTTATTGATTGTGGGGATCCGAATCTCCGGCAGCCGTGGACTAAGCTGCCGTTAATTACCCCTCGGCTTTGGAGCGAGGGAACTTCCGATTGACGGGTTAAACTGGTCATGCGAACTCAATGCAATGCGTTGGTGTGTGTGTGTGTGTGTTTTTGTGTTCCATTTGTTAAAAAAAAGGATATATATATTTGTTGGGGTCAAAATTTGCACCCCGGTTGACCGAGTCAAAGTCAAGGTCAACCCCAAGCTAGGTGGGCCCAAACCCAGGTCAAGCGGGCCCATGCCCAAGTCGAGCCCACGGCCAGCCTCCTCCATGCCAAAATATAGATCATATAATAAATAATTTTTATGTAATTTTTTATGCATGAATGTATGCAAAATGGGCATAAAACCAAATTTTTGTAAAGCCCATGGTTTATATGCAAAAAGAAATGGCACATGAGCAATGGGATGGGCAAAATGCTATTTTGGAAAGCCCAAGGGGCTATATGTAAATGTGTAAGCCTATATAAGGCAACATGATGATGAATAAAGGATAGACAAAATTTTCATTCTCCAATAAAAAAACTAGGGTTTGTGCCTCCACTCTCTCTTTTTCAAGTTCTTCCTCTTCCTTTTCATTTTTCCAAATAAATCAAGAGCTTAGCTTTCTTTTTTTTAAAAAAAAAACTAAATAAAGTTTTACCATAAACCCATCTTCTAAAACTCCATCATGAGAAGAAAAATGGTCTCTTTTTTTATCATCCAAGATCTAGATTTTGGAGTTTCAAGAGAACACATTTTGGGTTTCTTCTCAAAGGAGAAAGGAGAAAATCTTTTGGAGTTCAACTCCACAAATAAAATTCTTTTGGAATTTAACTCCACTGCAGAAATTCTTTTGGAGTTTAACTCCACAGTAAAAATCCTTTTTTGGGGAGTTTAACTCCACATTATATCTTTGCAGGCATATAAAATTCTTTTGGAGTTGAACTCCACGTAAAAAAAAAATGGCCCCCCTCATATGCGGGTCACATACTGAGCATGTGAGGGGTCACATGCTGAGCATGTGATGGCCCCCCCCACATGAGCATGTGAGGGCTCACATGCTGAGCATGTGATGGCCCCCCCACATGCTGAGCATGTGATCGCCTCCTCATGTGAGGGGAGGCTCCTATTAAATGGGAGCCCAAATTGGGGTACATCCTCACCGCTACGGCACCTGCTGTCCCTGGTCCCAAATCCAGCAATGCGGATAAGAAAATCCGCAAAACCTGGGATTTAGATTGCGCGAAAGCCAAGTGCATCGTGCTTGCCTCAATGAACAATGAACATCAGAGGAGGCACGAGGATATGACCCTAGATGGCATATTTCTCCATACAAAGGAACTTTATGGAGAGCAATCTCGTATAGCAAGATACGAAACCTCTAAGAACTAGTTTCGAGCGAGGTTGGCTGTCGGGTCATCGGTAGGAGAACATGTCCTAAAAATGATCGGCTATATTGAAGAGCTCGTAGACCTTGGGACGACTTTGGATAATGAGCTCTATACAGACCTTATTCTCCAGTCCCTTCCTCCCACCTACGCCCAGTTTATCCTCAACTTCAACCTTCAAGGAAAAGAAGTTGAACTTGCGGAACTCCTGAACATGTTAAGGAGTGCAGAGGGCACCTTGCAGAAGGCAAGGGAAACACCCGCTATGTTTGTTGGTGGTGCATCTTCTTCCAGGTCCAAGGCTAGGGCCAAAGGAAGGAAGAAGAAGGCCGCACCCAAACCTAGAGGAGGTGTTAGTAAGGTGATTGTTAGGATATGTGCGTGTTCAAGTTCTAGTTTAAATACCGCAATCAAGACGGTTTCGCTTGTAGCTAGCCGGTTGAGTACGGGTCGTCCGCAGGGAGATGGGAGTCCTTTTCAAAGTGTTTTGACGAGTTAAGTCATGTTTTCAGATTGTGTTGTGGTTATTTAAGTGTTAAGTTGATATTTAAAGAGAGCTTGTTAGGGTTAGGATTAGGTTAGTTTGAGTTAGGAGTCTCCACATCTTTCGTTGCCCCTCTTAAGATCGGTGTTACGGTAATCGGCAACAACGGGGATTAGCACGACTAGGAAGGACTTTGCGAGTATAAGCTAGGCTTTCCAACGCATAAGTCTTCCTTTTGGTGCTTGTCCGTCCGTTCTTGGCTCTTATCCATAACCTCCGGTTAATTCAACCACAACCGGTCTCACCGCTATCATGTAGGATAGGGTGCCGTAAGGAGCGGATTAGGTTCCTCCCATTTTTTTTTCTCTTTCTTCTTTTCGTTATTTTAAGCTTTTTTATAAAAGATAAAATAAAATAAATAAATAAATATTAAATAAACAAAAATAAATTATAAATAATATTTAAAAAATAAAAATAATAATAATAATTCTTTTCTTTTCTTCTTTTCTTTATTTAATCTTTTTTTTATTTAAAAAAATAATATTACATAAATATTAAATAAATAAAAATAAATTATAAATATTATTTAAAAATAATAATAATAATAAATTTTAAAAAAAATTCTCTAAATATTTATTTACTTATTTATTTTTGTTTATATATATATATATATATATATATATATATATATATATATATATATTTTTCCAAGTGGAACAAAACAAAAAAAATACACACACCCCAATGCACTGCATATTGAGTTCGCATGACCAGTTTAACCCGTCAATCGGAGGTTCCTTCGCTCCAAATGCGAGGGGTAATTAACGGCAGCTTAGTCCGCGGCTGCCGGAGATTCGGATCCCCACGATCAATAAACCCCAGCCTACCCTAGGCAGGGAGAATCTGTAATGCGCCTGACAAGCGCGCGCATATTCAATCTCAATGGGGTGACGAAAAACACCCTACAATATTTTCTATATAAAAAAACAAAAATAAATAAGTAGATAAATATTTAGAGAAAACTTTTATTTTATTTTATTTTATTATCTTTTTAAAATTTAAAATATTATTTATAATTTATTTATTTTTAAATAAAAAAAAGATTAAAATAAAGAAAAGAAGGAAGAAAGACGAAGAAAGAAAGAAAAAAAGGGGGGGAAGCCTGAGCTCCCATTTAATAGGAGCCCCCCTCACATGCTGGGGGCCATCACATGCTTAGCATATGACCCTTCGCATGCTAGCATAGCATGTGGGGGGGGGCATCATATGCTTAGCATGTGATCCCTCACATGTCGCATGCTAGCATGTGAGGGGGGGCCATCACATGCTAGTATGTGACCCCTCACATGCTAGCATATGAGGGGGGCCAAAAAGGGCTCCCATTAAATTGGAGCCCTTCCCCTCACGTGCTAGCATGTGATGGGGCAAAAAGGGCTCCAAAATTTTTTTTATATATTTTTTTGTTTTTTACAACATGGTGTTCAACTCCAAAAGAATTTTTTTTATGGGGTTAAACTCCAAAAGGATTTTAAATATGGAGTTCAACTCCGAAAAGATTTTAAATGGAGTTTTAATTCCAAAAAGATTTTTATTGTGGAGTTAAACTCCAAAAAGAGTTTTAAATGGAGTTCAACTCCAAAAAAGATTTTTATTGTGGAGTTAAACTCCAAAAGAATTTTTGTTTGTGAAGTTAAACTCCAAAAGAATTTAAATGGAGTTGAATTCCGAAAGAATTTTTATTGTGGAGTTGAACTCCGAAAGAATTTTAAATGTGGAGTTACACTCCGAAAGAATTTTATATGGAGTTAAACTCCTAAAAAGATTTAATGTGGAGTTAAACACCCCAAAAAAGATTTTTACTGTGGAGTTAAACTCCAAAAGAATTTCTGTAGTGGAGTTAAACTTCAAAAGAATTTTATTTGTGGAGTTGAACTCCAAAAGATTTTCTTCTTTATCTTTTGAGAAGAAACCCAAAATGAGTTCTTTTGAAACTCCAAAATCTAGATCTTGGATGATAAAAAAAGAGTCTCTTTTTCTTCTCTTGATAGAGTTTTGGGAGGTGGGTTTATGGTAAAACTTTGTTTAGTTTAAAAAAAAAAGAGAGTTAAGCTCTTGATTTATTTGGAAAATGAAAAGGAAGAGGAAGAACTTTAAAAAGAGAGAGTGGAGGCACAAACTCTAGTTTTTTGAGGGAATGAAAAGTTGTATGCTTTATTCATCATCATGTTGCCTTATATAGGCTTACACATTTACATATAGCTCTTTGGGCTTTACAAAATGGCATTTTGATCCCATGGCTCATGTGCTATTTCTTTTTGCACATAAGCCATGAGCTTTACAAAAATTTGGCTTTATGTCCATTTATGCATAAAAAATTACATTAAAATTATTTATTACATGATTTTTATGTTAGCCTGGGGAGGCTGGCCGCGGGCTCGACTTGGGCATGGGCCCGCTTGACCTGGGCTTGGGTCCACCTGGCTTAGGGTTGACCTTGACTTTGACTTGGTCAACCGGGGTGCAAATTTTGACCCCAACAGCGAGGAGGTGGTAGACTTGGTAAATTTTCAGGAAACACATCAAGGAAATCCCCAACGATCTCTGGCGCTGAGTTCTCGTCAATCTTCATAACTGTCAATACCTTTGGCTTAGCTCTATACTTGGCTGACTCCAAAGATTCGCTTCCACCCTCGAAAACAAACTCAGGATGATTGGGGATGCGGAAAGTCACATTCCTAGCTCAGCAATCGAGGATCGCATGGAATGTACCCATCCAATCCATCCCAAGAATCGCATCATAACCGTCTGTCCTAATTAAGAGGAAATTCGTATAGAATTCCCTGCCACAAACCACAACTGGACAAGATCTACATTCTCGACTATACACTATAATACCATTACCCGTATGTATTTCCCAGCCCTTGGTTAATAGTTCATGTGGTATGGAGTGAGTGTCGACGAAATGCGCAGATGTGAAACAATGTGATACTACTGAATTAAATAGTACTCTAGCTGGCGTAGAATGAACGAGTAGAGTACCTATAACAACTTCACCCGAGGTCTCTGCCTGCTCGGTAGTCAGGGTGAAAGCCTGTCCCTGACCGTGACCTGTGTTGGTTTGCCACTGCTCCAACGATCTCTGCTGCTGCGGTCCAGATCCTCCCTGTAACTTTGTCTGCTGAGGGCAACCACTAACTCTGTGTTGGCTGGATCCGCAAAGTAAACACTGTTCCTTGGTATGGCGACAGTCTTTCTGAGTATGTCCGGTCCTGTGACAGTAACCGCAGACCAAATCCTTCCTCTGTTGCTGCTACTGGGGTACGAAAGGATGCTTCATCTATGTCGTTCATGGCCTGTGAACTGGTATGACCCTTCGAGACGACGTATGAGTACGTATGGGGATCACTGGGGGCCTCCTATCACTTGAACTGGAGCCTTTGAGTTTATTGATCTGCTTCTCCCGAATTCGTGCAGCATTGAGTACTTGTGCGAAAGTTTGTAGCTTGAGAGATGCAATCAACTACTGTAGCTCAAAGTCCAGTCCCTGTAAGAAACGTCTGGCCCTGATGACCTCTGAAGCGACCATATAAGGAGCGAACCAGCTCAGACGGTTGAATTCTGCCGCATACACATCAACGGGACGACCGTTCTGCTTTAGAAAAATAAATCTCTCCTCCATTTCTGCTTTGGCTATGGAGGGGAAGTAGTCGTACAAGAAGTATTCTTTGAACTTGCTTCATTCAATCGGCTCATCGAGCCTACTTTCTTTGACGGACCACCAAGTACGGGTCTCGTCTTCCAGCTGAATCTTTACCACGTTTATCTTCTCTTCATCGAGGACCCATGCGGCCGTCAGTAGGCTCTCCACATTGACTAGCCGTTGCTCGAACTTATGTGGTTCGGCTAATCCTATAAACACAACCGGGTGTAGCTTCCGGAAATTCGATACAGTGACAGCACTGGCAGGTGCAGCTGGTGCAACGGCGCCCTCGGGGGCGATAATGAGAGCTATGGGTCCTCCCAATGCGGTAATTGCCCTAAGACCCTCGGTAAACAGGTCAGTCTGTCTCTCTTGAGCATCCGCAAGAGTCACTAATGCGTTCAAGATCCTCTCTATGTGATCCTGGAAACTAGAGTCCGAAGAGTGGTCATTCGAGGAGGCCATGTCACTGAAGGATAGATCAAAGGATAAGATTAGATACAAAGATGTAAGCAAAGAATAGTGAAGTGAAAACAATGTAATAAAGCATAAGTCACGTTATTCCTTTATACTAAACCTGGCTCTGATACTGTAACGCCCCGCTTCCCGGTATACGGCGAAGGGGACGCGACGAGGTTCGCTACGTATTTACTGTGAAGTAAATACGCTAAGCGTATCTAAGCAATATAAAGGTAAATCACAAGGGACAAGATATATAAAAATAACAGCAACTTTATTAATAATATTCTTTTGTACAATGCATGAAAAGTAAATACAACTGGAATAAAAAAAACGATGCCTAAACAATGACATAACAGGAAATGAAAATACTGAATGGAAATGTACAATGGCTAGAGCTCGAGGTCTTCGTGGAACTGATCCAAGTCTTCACCGGTGGGCTCGATCTCTGACGGGTCCAAAACACCTGACGACATTCAAAGAAGAAAGAAATAGAATGTCGTTAGCGAACAGGTCGCTCGGTAAGTCCCAAAGATAAAGAAAGAATTAGAAAAGACAGAATAAGAGGTATCTTCTAAAGAAATTGTATAATATTGTAGAATATTGTGTTAACGCTGTTGTTTGTAGCTTGGTACAGAAGAATGCCAGTGTATATGAGAGGGGTCCCTATATGCTAGAGACCAGGGCAAACAGAATGTACAAGGAACCGTTAAGCCACGGTACAACAGCAACGGAATATAGGTTAGGTGTCTTAATCTGACCACCTCGTGCCACTTTTAACACCTTCCGTACCAATCTACCCCTTAAACCCCGTAGTGTTTTGATTGTATTGTTGTATTGTATTGTATAAGTTGGATGACTGACCAAAACCATGATATCAGTAAACAGATTGTAACTGCATAATCAGGTAAATGGAATAACGGGATAATGGATGTATATCCATGGTTTGATCCAGTCAAGTTGTATAGATTGATAACTGGATTATGGGATTCATGCGTTCATATTGAATTGGAATATTATAGATTTATATAGTACTTGAATCATATTCAAGTCGGATTATGATCAGACTCAAACCCGAGTCGGACAGGAGAAATGTAAATCGAAGTTATATAATTGGTAGGGTCCTTAGGGTAATTTATAAAACTTGAGGGGGTTTTATGCAAAAATACTTTTGTATAGTTTTCAAGACATACCTCAAGTATCTATTATTCGTTTTTATAGTTATAATGAGTGTAATTTTATTTTGTGATATTTCTAGTGAAAATATCCTAATTATATAAATAAAGGTATTTATCTATAATATTGATTTATTTGAAATTCATGGTATTTTAATGTAAAATTTATTCTTGTGATTTTTTTAGGAAAAGTGGAATATTTATATTATAACAAAATAGATCTTTTCATGATAATATACATATATTTATACAAAAATAATTTCAATAAATATTTTATATTTTAAAAGTCTTATTTTCTTAAAATGTCGTATTTTAAACCTTTCGAGACCGAATCCTCCTTGCGGAGGTCTGAATCTCGCACTACTAGGCCCGAGGGTTCACGATAAACCGTACTATCCCGAACGGGTTCCCCAAAGGTGGGTTGTAGTGGCGTTTTGCAAAGATTTTATAAATACTATCCTTTAGAAAACGGTTTTATAAAGTAAAAGGTATTTATTTGCAAAAGTCGATTTTCCGTATTTTATATTCTAGGGTTTTCTATTTCAACTAGGCTATTTCTAAATGGTCTAAACGACAAGTCGTTAGAAACCTCAAATCGCCTCTTCACCGCCAATTGTGGCCAGGTAAGTACAAATGAGAAAAGGAGGGATCCGCTCACGAATCGTGAGACGGGCCTTTTAAAGTTACCTTTTCTCACTTGCCTAGCCTAGACACCACAAAGTCAGGTTTAGATAAACGATCGATGTCCACAACTTATCGTATTTTCCTATTAAAAGATATTTGTTTTAAAAGTGTATCGAACCTAAAACTTTTAGAAAAGGTTTTATTAAGAAAATGGTATTTAAATGTAAAATCCTGTATTATCGTATTCTAAGTTTTGATGATATCATTTAGGGTTGTATTTGCGTGTGTGTGGAGGTAGGTCATTAGCTCGTGATCTACTTTAAGGTATATCAATGTTAAGGGGTTAAATGTGAAAACTAAACATTGTGGTATTTAAGTGAAAAAATACGATAAATGGAAACGTTATCATTTCATATGATAAAACTTGTTCAAATTGTTTGTTAAATGATTAATAGTCAACATAAAGATGTTTAAGCATGATGGAATTGGTGATAAGTGAGATTTTATAGAAAACCGAATCGGAAATCGGATTTGTTCCGATTCCGTCGGATTTGTAAAGTCGTATTTTTATGAAGGAAAAGAAAAGTAGAAAAGGGGGACTTACGGGTTTGGACAACGCTAGAGAGTGAGAGGGAAGTAGCGGGTTTGCCTGTGCGTCGAATCGTCGTTGAGAGGTCCGAGCACGATCACCGGGATTTCGCCGTCGATTTCGTCAGCGCTTCGCCTTTCGCTCGTTTTCCAACGTACCAAAGTTCTCTTGGAATTTTGAGGGAGTGGACTTAGGAATTTAGGATGAGAGGGTAGAGGATATGGAGGTATATATAGGGTTAGGCTAGGGTTAGGGTTTTTAATAAAAAAAATATAAAAATATATAAAAATTATTAAAAATCATTAAGATTTGGAGTAAAAAGGATTTATTGGGCTTTCTGTAACCGGTCAAGGAATTTAGTGTGTGCAGGGGTGTTGACCAGTCCAATATGCTCCTCTTCTATGTTGACGACTCGGCCGTCCGGCCGACTCGGCCGAGTCGGAGGGTCGGGGGCCGGGGAAACTCCAGATGTGAATTATGGTATATTTAGTTTTTTTATGTGTAGAAGGAAATCTGTGAGAAATGCATGTATAACGGTTGGTATTCTGAAAAATTAAAAACAAAATAATATTAAAAATAATGTGGAGCAGGGGATTTGAACTTTGGTGGCTTGGTTCAGCAGTGCAAGGTATTACCAATGAGCTACAAGCTCCTTCTTGTAATTATGGAGTGAAATAAATACTTAGAGAGATATCAGCCACAATAAATACTCCAAGTATACATTGAATTTAAATCAATTCTTTGTACATTAAAAATGGAGTTGTTACAGTCTACCCTCCTTACAAAAATTTCGTCCTCAAAATTTACAACTTTTATTTGAGAACTAGTTTACAAAGAGGTGTGGATATCTAGTACGCATTTCATCCTCCCTTTCCCAAGTGGACTCTCCTGGAGTGTCTTTCCTCCACATCACTCGAACTAAGTTAACTTCCTTGTTCCAAAGTGTCTTCACTTTCCTGTCCAGGATCTCTACAGGTTGTTACTCATAAGACAAATCGGGCTGTATAGTGAGGTCGGAATGATCGAGAACATGGCTGGGGTTACTCACATACCTTCTGAGTTAGGATATGTGGAACACATTATGCACTCCTTCCAATTAAGGTGGAAGCGCTAAGCGGTATGCTACTTCACCGACTCGTTCGAGTATGTCGAACGGTCCAATATATCTCGGACTTAGCTTACCCCGTCTTCCAAAACGGATCACTCCGCGGTTCGGAGATATTTTCAAGAACACATGATCCCCTGGCTGGAACTCCAAGTGTCGTCTCTTCGCATCAGCCCAGTGCTTCTGTCGATCTTGGGCTATGCGCATTCTTTCCCTGATAGTACGAACCACATCAACAGTCGCTACTATCATCTCTGGGCCAAGAAGTTCTCTATCTCCGATGTCGTCCCAACTTAATGGCGATCGACACTTCCTTCCATACAATGCTGCAAAAGGTGTCATTCCTATGCTTGCTTGGTAGCTGTTGTTGTACGAAAACTCCACAAGATGTAGGTGATCTTCCCACGATTCCTTGAAGTCTAGCATACACGCTCTGAGCATATCCTCCAAGATCTGAATAGTTCGTTCCGACTGACCATCTGTTTGTGGATGATAAGCCGTGCTGAAGTTCAGACTTGTTCCCAAGCTTGCTTGCAGACTCTGCCAAAATTGCGATCGGAACCTGGTGTCACGATCGGAGACAATGCGGACCGGTACTCCATGAAGTCTCACAATTTCCTGTATGAGTTCATAGGTATCAGAGATAGTACATTATGAAGAGTTTAAATCTTAATCAGATTATTACCTCCATGTACTTCTTTACTAGTGTCTCAGTAGATTGGCCAACTCGAAATGGGATAAAGTGAGCCGACTTTGTGAGTCGATCCACAATGACCCATACAGCATTGTTACCCTTTGTGCTGCGAGGAAGAGCAGTCACAAAATCCATTGTGATGTGTTGCCACTCCCATTCTGGGATTGGTAACGGTTGAACTAATCCAGCAGTCCTGTGATGTTCAGCCTTTACTTGCTGACACACCAAGCATTTTGCGACGCTTCTGGCTACTTCACGCTTCATTCCATGCCACCAATAATTCTGACGTAGATCTTTGTACATTTTGGTACCTCCAGGGTGTACTGAATAGGGAGAGCTGTGAGCTTCTTTCATTAACTCTTCCCGAACAGGACCTTTTGGTACACACAATCTGCTGCCGTATCTCAAAGATCCGTCTTCATGGATGATGAAGTCTGTTCTGAGTCCATTCTCCACTTGTTCTCTGATCTTTTGCAACTTAGCATCACATGCTTGAGCTGCTTTGATCTGATTGACAATGGTTGATTGAACTTGTAAATTCATCAAACTTGAAGCATTACCTGGCATGATTACTTCAATCTCCATCTGATACAAGTCTTGTTGAAGTTTCCACTGAGCGATGAGATTCATTGCTAATGGTTGGCGACTAAGAGCATCAGGTACTATATTCACCTTCCCTGGGTGATATTGCAAGTTGATGTCAAAGTCTGCCATGAGTTCTAACCATCTTCTCTGCCGCATATTCAACTCCTTCTGAGTAAACACGTACTTCAGGCTCTTATGATCTGTGTAGATGTTCACTCGTTCACCAAGTAGATAATGGCGCCAAATCTTGAGAGCAAAGATGACGGCTGCCAATTCCAAATCATGCGTCGGATAATTGCGCTCATGAATATTCAGCTGTCTTGAAGCATAAGCCACAACCTTACCGTGCTGATGTAGAACACATCCTAATCCCTTACCGGATGCATCGCAATGCACTTCGAATCCTCCAGATTGATCCGGTATGACGAGAATAGGTGTTGATGTTAACCTTGACTTGAGTTCTACGAAAGCTTGTTCGCATGTTTCTGACCACACAAATTCTTCATCTTTACGTGTAAGCTTGGTCAGGGGTGTTGCTATCTTCGAAAAGCCTTCAATAAACCTTCTGTAATATCCAGCTAAACCCAAGAAACTTCGAATATCCTTCACTGACTTTGGTGTAGGCCATTCGCTAACTGCTGAAACTTTCACTGGATCCACAGAGATTCCTTCTCCTGATACGATATGTCCAAGAAAACCAACTTGCTTTAACCAAAACTCGCACTTGCTGTACTTGGCATAAAGCTGATGTTGTCGAAGAGTTTCTAGGACAATTCGTAAGTGCTCTGCATGTTCTTTCCGACTCTTAGAATACACCAGGATGTCGTCGATGAAGATGACAACAAACCTGTCTAAGTACTCCCGGAAAACTTGATTCATTAGGTTCATGAATATTGCGGGTGCGTTGGTCACTCCAAATGGCATCACTAGAAATTCGTAATGTCCATAGCGAGTTCTGAAAGCTGTTTTGTGAATATCAGCTTCCTTGACCTTCACTTGATGATAACCTGAACGAAAATCCAATTTAGAGAAAACACAAGATCCACTTAGCTGATCGAATAAATCGTCGATGCGCGGAAGTGGATACTTGTTCTTTATAGTGACTTCATTCAAGGCTCTGTAATCGATGCACATTCTGTATGAACCTTCCTTCTTCTTCACAAGTAGTACAGGTGATCCCCAACTTGAAGTGCTGGGACGAATCCATCCTTTCGCCAGTAATTCGTCCAACTGTGTTCGGACTTCCTTCAAACCTTCCGGACTTAAACGATAGGGTGCTTTGATCACCGGTTGTGCTCCTGGTACTAAATCAATACTGAATTCAAGAGCTCGATCGGGAGGCAAACCTGATATATCGTCAGGAAATACATCGTCGAACTCTCGAACCACATCTGGTCTTGATTCTTCCTCCGCTTGAGCTGCTGCAACTACTGCTTCTCTTGGCTTCGCTTTGTAGGTACTTGGCTCCAGTGTACGGTCTTCGCTTTTGAAATAGAAGACCGGATGGTCTGGAATCTCGAATACTGCCCTCCTTTGACGATAGTCTATGGCAGCATAAAAAGTTCCAAGCCAATCCATTCCTAGAACCACATCAAAGTTCGGTATGTCCAGCACTTTGAAGTCAGCATAAAATTCTCTGCTGCAGACGACGACTGGACACAAGCTGTATCCCATAGTTGCCTTTAGAATGCCATTTCCTGAACTGACATTCCAGCTGGATACAAGCGGTGAGACTGGAATCGCATGGGTTCGAACAAACCGTTGCGACATAAAGCAGTATGATGCTCCAGTATCAAACAATGCTAGTGCAGGGATTGAGGATACTAAGATTGTACCTAAGGTATGTGGGATATGTTTTAGGTATAGAAAATATGTAGCTAAGTAGCAGGATAGAAAAGCAAAGTTTGAAAAGAAAAGTTTATCAGTGATGACTTGGCCAGTGGCCTCAGCTTCTTCCACGGACATCGTGAAAGCCTGGCGCCTTGGTACATTCCTCCTGGCCTGAGGAGCATTCCTCAGAACGTTCCTTTGAGCTTGATGGAACTGACGAGGAGGTGGTGCATCTTGTGGTCCTCTGGGTGGTGCAGGTAGTGCAGGTCTTGGAGCAGGTGCCTGAAGAGCTGGTTGCTGCGGATAGGTAATTGCTGGCCTGGGTGCAGCAACTGGGTTTTGTCTTTGGGGACAAGACCTAATATCATGAATAGCTGAGCCGCAGACTAAGCAAAGACGGTTGGCTCGACGACAGTCTTTTATCATATGTCCAGTTCTCTTACAGTAGGTGCAAAAGGCTGGGCTGGGACGATGGTTCGGTACTCCGGGTCGCCTTGGCACGAAAGGTGGCCCGGACGAGGCTCCACCTACCATCTGGTTGGCAGGGCGTTTGACTCCTGCAGACTGAGGTCTGCCCCTTGCTTTTATCACTGCCTCATAACTGCGGGCAGCTTCCAGAGCATCCTCATGAGTCAGAAATTTTCCCGTGGCTAGAGCAGCCTGAATCTCCGTGTCCAAACCTTGTTGAAAGCGACGGGCTCTGATCTCGTTCGTCGGTATCAAGTGTGCTGCGAATCTGTTTAAAGATTGTGTTAGCTGTGTAGTATGCGAGATTTAAAAATTTGAACTGTTGTGACATGTCTTACCGGCTTAGCATGGTGAATTCAGCGTCGTACTCATCTACTGATTTTTCCCACATTGAACCCTGTTGTAGATGAATGAACTGCTGCTCCATGGAAAACCTGGCAGTCACAGGGAAGTATTTCGCGTCGAACTTCTCGTGAAAAGTCTTCCATTCAATAGGCTGTACCAGACGGCTTTCTTCCGCCTTCCACCAGTTGCGAGCATTGTCCGTGAGCTGTAGTTTCGCCACACGGACCCAAGCTATGTCTGGCACTTGTGCTGCTGCCAGATCATCTTCTATACTTTGTGTCCATTCCTCAGCTTCAAGAGGGCTTCCTTTTCTGGAGAACTGCTTGGGATGTAAAGCCCTGAATTGCTTTACCCCCGGTGCGTCGGTCTTAGGACGGTTCAGGAGTTATTGTTGTCCCTCAAGAAGGTTGCGGATTGCCTCAAGTAGCACTGTTTGCTCGGTGGATAGTGCAGGAACAGCTGGTGTGAGAGGTAGTGCTGGAGGTGTGTTGTAGACATTGGTGCTGGTGTTGTTCGGGGAATCCATAACCTTGAAGAAAATTTTGGGTTAGGACAGATTCAAATACATGAAATGATAAGATTCAAGGAATAGAAATTTGTAAGATTCAAGAAACATGAATTGTAAAGAATGTTTTAGTTGCTGGTTCTTGTATTATATTGCTTAGGTTGTTCACGCAGAACAGAACTGCATAGTATGGTTCTATACAGCTTAGACCTGCATGGGCCACCAACAAAACCTGTAACGCCCCGCTTCCCGGTATACGGCGAAGGGGACGCGACGAGGTCCGCTACGTATTTACTGTGAAGTAAATACGCTAAGCGTATCTAAGCAATATAAAGGTAAATCACAAGGGACAAGATATATAAAAATAACAGCAACTTTATTAATAATATTCTTTTGTACAATGCATGAAAAGTAAATACAATTGGAATAAAAAAACGATGCCTAAACAATGGCATAACAGGAAATGAAAATACTGAATGGAAATGTACAATGGCTAGAGCTCGAGGTCTTCGTGGAACTGATCCAAGTCTTCACCGGTGGGCTCGATCTCTGACGGGTCCAAAACACCTGACGACATTCAAAGAAGAAAGAAATAGAATGTCGCTAGCGAACAGGTCGCTCGGTAAGTCCCAAAGATAAAGAAAGAATTAGAAAAGACAGAATAATAGGCATCTTCTAAAGAAATTGTATAATATTGTAGAATATTGTGTTAACGCTGTTGTTTGTAGCTTGGTACAGAAGAATGCCAGTGTATACGAGAGGGGTCCCTATATGCTAGAGACCAGGGCAAACAGAATGTACAAGGAACCGTTAAGCCACGGTACAAAAGCAACGGAATATAGGTTAGGTGTCTTAATCTGACCACCTCGTGCCACTTTTAACACCTTCCGTACCAATCTACCCCTTAAACCCCGTAGTGTTTTGATTGTATTGTTGTATTGTATTGTATAAGTTGGTTGACTGACCAAAACCATGATATCAGTAAACAGATTGTAACTGCATAATCAGGTAAATGGAATAACGGGATAATGGATGTATATCAATGGTTTGATTCAGTCAAGTTGTATAGATTGATAACTGGATTATGAGATCCATACGTTCATATTGAATTGGAATATTATAGATTTATATAGTACTTGAATCATATTCAAGTCAGATTATGATCAGACTCAAACCCGAGTCGGACAGGAGAAATGTAAATCGAAGTTATATAATTGCTAGGGTCCTTAGGGTAATTTATAAAACTTGAGGGGGTTTTATGCAAAAATACTTTTGTATAGTTTTCAAGACATACCTCAAGTATCTATTATTCGTCTTTATAGTTATAATGAGTGTAATTTTATTTTGTGATATTTCTAGTGAAAATATCCTAATTACATAAATAAAGATATTTATCTATAATATTGATTTATTTGAAATTCATGGTATTTTAATGTAAAATTTATTCTTGTGATTTTTTAGGAAAAGTGGAATATTTATATTATAACAAAATAGATCTTTTCATGATAATATACATATATTTATACAAAAATAATTTCAATAAATATTTTATATTTTAAAAGTCTCATTTTCTTAAAATGTCGTATTTTAAACCTTTCGAGACCGAATGCTCCTTGCGGAGGTCTGAATCTCGCACTACTAGGCCCGAGAGTGCACGATAAACCGTACTATCCTGAACGGGTTCCCCAAAGGTGGGTTGTAGTGGCGCTTTGCAAAGATTTTATAAATACTATCCTTTAGAAAATGGTTTTATAAAGTAAAAGGTATTTATTTGCAAAAGTCGATTTTCCGTATTTTATATTCTAGGGTTTTCTATTTCAACTAGGCTATTTCTAAATGGTCTAAACGACAAGTCGTTAGAAGCCTCAAATCGCCTCTTCACCGCCAATTGTGGCCAGGTAAGTACAAATGAGAAAAGGAGGGATCCGCTCACGAATCGTGAGACGGGCCTTTTAAAGTTACCTTTTCTCACTTGCCTAGCCTAGACACCACAAAGTCAGGTTTAGATAAACGATCGATGTCCACAACTTATCGTATTTTCCTATTAAAAGATATTTGTTTTAAAAGTGTATCGAACCTAAAACTTTTAGAAAAGGTTTTATTAAGAAAATGGTATTTAAATGTAAAATCCTGTATTATCGTATTCTAAATTTTGATGATATCATTTAGGGTTATATTTGCGTGTGTGTGGAGGTAGGTCATTAGCTCGTGATCTACTTTAAGGTATATCAATGTTAAGGGGTTAAATGTGAAAACTAAACATTATGGTATTTAAGTGAAAAATACGATAAATGGAAACGTTATCATTTCATGTGATAAAACTTGTTCAAATTATTTGTTAAATGATTAATAGTCAACATAAAAATGTTTAAGCATGATGGAATTGGTGATAAGTGAGATTTTATAGAAAACCGAATCGGAAATCGGATTTGTTCCGATTCCGTCGGGTTTGTAAAGTCGTATTTTTATGAAGGAAAAGAAAAGTAGAAAAGGGGGACTTACGGGTTTGGACAACGCTAGAGAGTGAGAGGGAAGTAGCCGGTTTGCCGGTGCGTCGAATCGTCGTTGAGAGGTCCTAGCACGATCACCGGGATTTCGCCGTCGATTTCGTCAGCGCTTCGCCTTTCGCTCGTTTTCCAACGTACCAATGTTCTCTTGGAATTTTGAGAGAGTGGACTCAGGAATTTAGGATGAGCGGGTAGAGGGTATGGGGGTATATATAGGGTTAGGCTAGGGTTAGGGTTTTTAATAAAAAAAAATATAAAAATATATAAAAATTATTAAAAATCATTAAGATTTGGAGTAAAAGGGATTTATTGGGCTTTCTGTAACCGGTCAAGGAATTTAGTGTGTGCAGGGGTGTTGACCAGTCCAATATGCTCCTCTTCTATGTTGACGACTCGGCCGTCCGGCCGAGTCCGACCGGCGGCGCCGGCCCGAGTCGGGCCGAGTCGGAGGGTCGGGGGCCGGGGAAACTCCAGATGTGGATTATGGTATATTTAGTTTTTTATGTATAGAAGGAAATTTGTGAGAAATGCACGTATAACGGTTGGTATTCTGAAAAATTAAAAACAAAATAATATTAAAAATAATGTGGGGCGGGGGATTTGAACTCTGGTGGCTTGGTTCAGCAGTGCACGGTATTACCAATGAGCTACAAGCTCCTTCTTATAATTATGGAGTGAAATAAATACTTAAAGAGATATCAGCCACAATAAATACTCCAAGTATACATTGAATTTAAATCAATTCTTTGTACATTAAAAATGGCACGTGATGGGTAGCCATGTATTGATTACTGAAGTGTTTATTAAGGGTTCACGTGGGGACACGTGAGGGCGCCTAAAATGTGGGGCCAGATCCCCTTTTACTTTGTTATGCAAATAAGTGTTAAACACTTTTGATTCTCTGGCCATCATGTGTTGGCACGTGATGGAGATTTGTGCACTGATTATTAAAGCATTTATCAAGGGGTCACGTGGTAACACGTGAGAGTGCCCAAATCCAACATTTCCTTTGCTTTTATTCTCTCTGTTTTGGAGGTCACGTGGGGGCACGTGAGGCGTTGCCTCAAAACTTTTTCTTTTCAATTTTTGGGGGATCTGTTTAGAGGTCACGTGGGGACACGTGACCTTAGTCTTTTGCATGCATGGAGATCTTTCAAGTCTCTTTATTTCTTTAAGAATTAAATTCTCTTGTAGGGTTAAACCCTAATTATGTTTTAGAGGAATTAAATTCCCATGTATGTGAAAGAATTAAATTCTTATATAGGGTTAAACCCTAGTTCTGTTTTGGAGGAATTAAATTCCTATGAATTTGGGAGAATTAAATTCTCGTATAGGGTTAAACCCTAGTTTTATTTTTGGGAGAATTAAATTCTTTAAACTCAATTCCACCTCTAAGTTTGGATCTGCATGGCAGGATCTCAACCCGATGAGAATTAAATTCTCAACATATGGGGAGATGTGCTTCTGCAGATCTTCAACTAGAGAAAGAACTAAGTTCTTTTTGCAGAAGAGTTAAACTCTTAGATTGAGAATTAAATTCTCTTATTTGAAGTTTTGATCCCTTTCCTTTTCTCACCTAGGGTTTTCTCTCTTGAGAATTAAATTCTCCTCTCTTTTTTCTCTCTGTTGTTGTTATCTTCCAAAAAAGTAGATCCCCCCTCTTCTTTTCTCGGCTCCTATTTATAGGAGAAAGAAAAGAATCAATTTGTTTTGTGAATTTTTCATTGAAAATTTTTGTTTGTTTTCATAATTAATATGATCCTTTAGATCATTCTATGAATTTTATTCACCGTTAGATTTTTAATCCAAGATATTCTGTTTGTTATTTTTGATGAATTTCAGGAAAATCTTTCCTTGTATAAAATCTTTCCATAAATTGGTGATTTTTAATCACCATTGGATTTTTAATCCAATGGTGCTTCATTTTACAGAGCACCATCTTTTTTTTGTTTGGAAAGATTTAGAGAAATATTAAGGCTTTTGATTTCCCTTAATTAGAATTTAATTCTATTATCTCAAAGATCTTAGGATCCCATCACGTGTTGAAACGTGACTTCCTAATTAAGCATTTAACCAGAATTTAATTCTGTTGTTTTTAAAGAACTAAGGAATCATCATGTGTCAGCACGTGACCCTTGGTCATGTGTGAGCACGTGATGCCCTATTGGGGTTTTTCCTTGTTATTTTATTATACTTTTAATTCTTTTCAGTGGGTTTAAAGGCCCATCACGTGTTGGCACGTGACCCCACTGATTAATTATTTTCAATTATTTATTTTATTCAGTGCCTACAGGTTTTGCCTGTAAATGGTCACGTGTGGGCACGTGATACCCGGTCACGTGTGGGCACGTGATGCCCGGTCACGTGTGAGCATGTGATGCCTCATAACTTTTGATCCCGGATGCATTATGAGGCCCATAATATATCAAATCGAAGGATTTTTCAAGACACTTTCGATACCATCAGAAATTAGCTGTTTCTCATTCGGGAATCTATCAAAATGCAGCCTGGAAAATACTGGTTCGCATTTTCTTAAACGTATCGCTGCCATTCGATACCTTGGGCTCTTTTGCGCGGAATTTTTTTGGCGGGAACAAGAGTGATTTAGAATATTAAGAGTTTTTATAAAATGGTATTTTAGTTTTAGTGGTATTTTAGTGATAAAACCTAGCTTTTAAAAAAGTTTATGGTATTTTAATGAAAACTATAATTTTGGAAACTTGATGGTATTTTCTTGAAACTTTATTCCTTCATTTAAAAAATCAGTTTTCATAAACTATTTTATTTAGAAATACGAGTTTATGATTGGAAGGTTTATCCAATTATTTTAATTTGTTTTGAAAAGTCGTATTTTCTTTTATAACCGTATTTTATTTCTTTCGAGACCGAATTCTCCGTGAGATGTTCTGCATCTCCCTTTACTATCCTAAGAACATGCGATAAGCCGCACCATCCACAAATGGGTCTCCAAACGAGAGTTGTAGAGACGTAATTGCAAAGGATTTGAATTATCGTTAATTTATCGTATTTTGAACGTGAGGGTATTTTAGCGAAATACTTTTCTTTGTGATAAACAATGATCGTGCTATGTTTTCCATGTGTACGTGAGTGAGGGTAGGTCATTACCCCGTGCATATTCCAAATTAACATAACATGGGGACTAGCATTGATAGAAAGAAAATTATGGTATTTATTCGTAAATTGGTATCTATCGATTTATAGTGTTTTGTTAACATGTCGTGAAACTTTGTAAAAATAACTAATAATTTTCATTTAAGAGTGATTTATAGGTCACAAATTTTATAGTAATAGTAATCGTATTTATTTACATACACATGGAGTTAATTATGATTTAGAAACTAGTATGTTGTCATTTAATTCAAAAGAAAGTGATAAAAATGAAAGGAAATAGAATTTGGGACTTACGTAGTTACTAGTGACGAGGGGGCGGCGGCATGGTCATAAAAAAAGAGGAGAGCATATAAGAGGGAAAATAGAGAGGATGAGAGGACTTGCCGTTGCGCGTTCGTACTCGTACGAACGAGAAGGTAAAGTAAAGGCCTCGGTTTGAAGAACCGAGACCGTGAATGCGACTAAGGGCGAGCTCGATTTACTGACGTCACTTGGGCGAGTTGTGGAGCAACGGAGAGGGATGAAGGATCTTGAGGGAACGACGACGTGAGAGGGAATAAACGTGCTCGACTCCTTGAGAGAACTTGAGTACTTGAGAATTTTGAGAGAAAATATAGATTTGAAAGAGTGGTATGCCTTAGGGGAGAGCTAGGTCTGGTCTAGGTATTTATAGTGAGTGAGGGATAGATGTATGGATAATTAAAAATAATTAGCAAGAATTAAAAAGGATTAATTGTAAAGATGAAGGGTTTGACAGTTCTCTGGTTAAATTCAGGGAAATCAAATAGGAAAAAAGAGGAGTGAGGAGCTGAAGAGATGCACTTGCAAAGGATGGAGAATTTTGGAGCTAATCGGGCCGCGGGTGGCAGTTTTCTGACGGTCTAAAAAGAGGCAACTGCCTCGAGGTTCATGCAGTACATTCATCTGGGTATTTATGTATAATTTATATTGTTTGATTTATTTGCAACTCTTCGTTTTTCCGTGTAGTACACGTGCAACTCTTGGGCTTCCGAAAAGTTAAAAAGAAAAATTATAAAATAATTAGGACTGATGAGATTCGAACTTGTAGGCTATGGAACAGTAGTGGAGAGTCTTAATCAATGAGCTTTAAGGAGTTTCTTGTATATAAGTTATCAATAATAACTTATAACTCGAAATCATAACAGAAATACACTTTTTTTATTATCATTAGATCAATAAAAGTGTATAGGACTTTTAGGGTCGTTACATCCTACCCACCTTAGAAAAATTTCGTCCTTGAAATTTATACAAGGGGGATGTTGTAACAAATTCAAGAAAAATTTAGGTTAAAGCAGTGGTAGGGACTACTAATATCGTACCAAAAGTGCGTGAAAAAGTTCAGGTAGATCAAAGAACAAAAAGATGCAAGAATTTGAAAAGGTTGAAAAAGATAGAAGGAAAATTTACCACTCTTATCTTGACTCATGGTTTCGTCCTCTACGGCCGACAAAGTGAAAGCCTGGCGTCTCGGCACATTTCTTTATGCATGCTGGTATATTGACGGCTGACGAGATAAAGGTGGTCCGCGCGGAGGTGGTGATGGAAGAGCTAAATGAGTAGGTGGAGCTTAAATAGTTGGTCTAGTTGCGGGGCTGTGCCAACTCGGTTTTGTGGGCAAGTTCCTACAGTGTGAGAGGGCGATCCACATATCATACAAAGACCATTTGTTCAACGTCAATCCTTGACCTGGTGTCCGGTCCTCTTGCAATAGATACAGAAGTTTGGTATTGTCTTGGAAAATGATCCTTCTGGCCTCATAGGTGGCGCTGTGAGAGTTGGCCTAGAAGAGGCTCTTCCAGTAATCTGGTTGGCGGGACGTTTCATACCGGCCGACTGTGCCCTTCCCTTCTTCTTAATGACAACTTCATAACGACGGGCTGACTTTAAAGATACTTCATGGGTTAGGTATTCTCCCGTTGCTAAGGCAGCTTGGATCTCAGGGTCTAATCCTTGTTGGAAGCGCCTGGTTCTGATTTCTGCAATACGAATTAGATGGGCAGCGAATCTACCGAGCATGGTGAATTCGGCATCGTACCCATCCACCGACTTATCCCATATGGATCCTTGTTGCAGGTGTATGAATTTCTATTCCATCTCGAAATGTGCAGTTTCCGGAAAATATTTGGCGTAGAAGAGATCACGGAAAGTCTTCCACTCGATCGGCTGCTCAAGACGGCTCTCCACGGCTTTCTACCAGACTCTGACATTTTCAGTAAGCTGGAGTTTTGCTACTCTGACCCAAGCCACTTCTTAAACTTGGGCTGCTGCTAGTTCGTCTTCTATGCTCTGAGCCCATTTCTCAGCTTCAAGCGGTTTCTCTTTCCCTGAGAAGTTCTTCGGGTGTAATACTCGAAATTGTTTTACTCCCGGTGCTTCTGCTTCAGAGTGGATGAAACTCTGTTGAACGACGGCAGTCTGCTCCTGCAAAATCGTATCTTGAACCTGCTGACTCTCAAGTAGGTTTTGATAGCTTCCAGAAGTATCGTCTGTTCTGTGAGTGGAGCGGTTACGGCAGGGGGAGGTGGTAGAACGGTAAGGGTGGGTGGTGGTTGATTGATTCTATAAAAGTGTGTAGTAACCGCAATCAATAACGGTGTCGTGTGTAGCTAGGCGAGATGAGTACGGGTCATCCTCAGGGATGCGTGGAATTTTTAATTTTGCTTTAGACAAGTTGATTAGAATAAAAGAATATGGAGAATGGTTTCTAGATCTATGTTAAATACGGATGTAGAATTTATAAGAAGAAGCTTTGTAGGGTTCGTTAGGATTTAGTAGTCATGGATGACTAATAAAGATGACTCATTTTATCTTTTGATAGATTTAAATCTAGATTGATAGTGATGAATGTGGATTATGGTTCTTGGAAGAAACTAGGGGTTCCCCACTATTGACCCTTGTCTCTTCATTGATCTCTATTCATGTTTAGCCCTTAACAAAACAATTGTTAATCTGATCTCAAATCGCGGTCGAGACTAGCAATAAATTGATAGCGCACCCGATTAGGATATTAACGATTCTTTTGCTAAAGTTTATAAACTTCATAAGACTTAAGAAAAAGTTAAAATATTTTCTCATCCATTGTTCTACCCTAATCCTACGAACGCTATCAAGCGGAGAATTACTCGCGCATGATGGAAACTGAAGAAGAAAAGATAGAGAAGGAATTCATAATGTAAATATAGAAAATAAATGCTAAATAATTAAACTAATGATCTACCTTTATTAATCAACTTCACAAGTACAATTCTTCGAGTTTAGATTACAAGAGGAAGAAGAAGTTGCTCTCGATCTCTGCCTCGTAGGAAGTAAATGTTCCGTCAAATCTCACGTCGTCTTATCACGTCGAATCGCGGACCTGTCATGGATCACTTGTTCTTTGACGATGATTTGCTTTGCTTATAAGGTGATGATTTCTAGTTTTAGCCCTCGGTCCTATTATAGTCACAGAAAATACAAATCCTAGATTCCAAATATTAGGGTTTGTTGAGAAGATCCTACCCAAAAAATCCGACACCCTAACTCTTCAAATCGGCCGCGGATCAGCCGTGTTTTAGGGGGTTTAGCCGCGAAAGCGCGGTGGGATAGTGAGATCATTTGATGAAAATTCTTTTGTAGCCTAATATTAACACATGGAGATTGTTGTGATATCTGGAATCTTGAAATATTCTCTGAGTTTCTGTCAGTATTGATTTTATGATTTAATTAAATTTCATCGGCTGATTTTTGATTCCCGACATCTCGATATCCCGATCTCCTGACCTGAGTCAAATTTTGCACAATATCTCCATGAATAATATTAGTAATATTTGTTATAGAGATATAATCTTAATCGTTTTATATAGTAATAAATCTTTAAGCAATTTGATTAAGATTATTTGACATGATATGCATAATAAAAATATTATATAAATATTATATGCATATATTTTCCTTCATAATGTTAATTATAATATAAAAACATATCGTAAATAGTATTTTGCAGATAAACCCAAATATGTTCTATATTTATAATAAACACTTTTAAATATTTAAGAAATGTAAGTAAAATGTTATATCAAATGTGCGATATTTTCGACTGAACAAATATCCCCAAACTTAATTTTGATCGTCCCGAGCAAACTAGTTATTAAAGAAAGGGAGAAAAAGAAAAGAGAAAAACCTAAGTAGCACACTTTCCTAGGCAACACGATTGCATTGAGCACGTGCAACAAGCCGTTAAATCTCTAGGTGTCCCTAATAGGAGGAGTGTTGTCTCCTGAGGGTTTTCAGTGGATTACACCTACAAAATCCTATAATAAAAGAAAAAATGAAAGTTACGTACAAAGATAAGAACTATAAAAGAAATAACTTGAAAATAAAAGTTTCCAACTACACCAGTTTTTCAGTTGCTATGAGCCCTATCTTAATGGTCGTGAAAAAAATGTTAGAAATCACATTATTCCTCAATAAAATATCGTCTTTAGTCTTCCTCCCTACCTTTCTTCCAAACATCGATCATATACCACTACGTGTGTGTAAAAGACATCCCTACACTTAGAGAATTCAATTCAAGCTATCATACTCTTGTCCATCTTCCAAAGTACTTTATAGTCGGTGAATATTTTAGATGGAATTGCTTACACATTCTTCATGCAATCGTTAATACTTCTTGAGATACTAACCAACCGATTACAAAATATGCTCGCATATTTAGACGTATATTCTCGTCTTGCAACACCTAAGGCTTAGCAGTGGCTCCCAAACCAGTTGGTCTAAGGCACTAGGTGATAAAACACGCTCGCTATATTTTATGCTGCCTTAAGCAATTACAAAACCAGTGTTCAATTTTTTTCACCACTTATATTTTTATTTTATTTTATTTTCCATACTAAGGCTTTTAGACAAGAGCATTTCAATGTATGCTCTACTATCCCAAGTTTCAAGATGTGTGAAAGTGTGTATAGTAAGGTATCAACGTTCAAATGTTTGGACTCAAGAATATGGACTATTTTTCAGACTTATTTTTATCCTCAGATTAGCAATTTCCTTCATCTTACTAACTCTTGGGACAACGGCTCATAACTACTTATTACTAGTTTCGTTTAAGAAAACATCTAATTTTCTTGCTTTTCTCAAATTATTCCTATCTTTCATATGTAATTTTTCACTTTCAAATTTTAATTATCAAAAAAAAAATTTGTGCCTATATTTATGATAATGCAAAATAATACGTAAATAAGTACAAACCTCCTCCAAACCTGTTTGCAGCAGTGTCCTCACTGATACCATCTGTTAAGCTTAAAAAAACTGTAGACTTGGGAGGGAAATTTAGTAACGGGGACATGAATAAATGACAGTGAAATCCTCCCCCAAACTTATTTTTGGCTCATAATTATATAAAAATTTATTTTCTTTCAAGAGCCAAAAGATTCTCCCTCCCAAACTTGAGTAAAATAGTATTAAACATTTAAAATTATGAGGGGGGGTTAAAGTTATTGGTTAATATAAAACTTTACAAAGACCAAAAGTCAACACCAACCATTCAAATATTTTATCGATATAACGCACTGGTTGGTAGAAGATCATGTCACCTATCAACGTGAAGAAGCGGGGAGGGGATAAGAGGTGGAATAGAACGAGTTTACGTCTCGGTTTATAGAGACGAAATAATGATGGTGGATTACTCGCATTCTCGTTATTGATAAGAAGAATGGGTGGTGGTTCAACTTCTTTGTGTTGGGGTTGATTCATCACAACTCCCATATTTTCTAAGAATGCGAGTTCATCAGCGAAGATTTCTTCAAAGGTTTCATCGATATCCAGAATAATAATCTCATCGGAAAGAATGGGATGATACTCGGACTCCATAAACGGTTCATGTTTAGCGTTAGATGTTGACCCGGACAGCTCGATAGAAAGGTCCGTATGTGTATAAAAAATAGCAGGGTCAAACAATAACGTACCAGCGGAGTCAAGATCAGTATCGTGAAGCTGTTCAAATTCGCTGCTGTTGGAATTTATCGCTTCGACAGAAAATACTTGAGCATAGGGTTCGGAGGGTTCACTTCCCAAATTTTAAATGTTAAGCTCAATTGACATCTTCCCGAAGGATAGGGTCATAGAGCCGTTTCGACAATTGATTATTGCGTTGGAAGTCGCAAGAAAATGTCGACTTAAAATCATCGGAATTTAGTTTTGTGGGTTTGCTACAGGCTGTGTATCTATAACGATAAAGTCCACAGAGAATATAAATTCTCCGACTTTGATTAACACATCCTCTAGCTCACCCCTACGTTAGGTGATAGATCGATCTGCCATCTGGAGAGTGCAGTGCGCCGGTTTTAACTCTCCGATCTCTAATTGCTCATACACAGAATACGAAAGCAAGTTAACACTAGCACCTAAATTGAGTAGTGCACGATTGATAGTTTTACCCCCAATAGAAATAGATATGGTAGGACTTCCGGGGTTCGTTCGTTTCTTGGGTAATTGTTGGGTAAACGCAGTGCTCACATTACTCGCTAAGAAAACTTTTTTAGGTACTTGAATTTTTTTCTTCCTAGTGCACAAGTCCTTTAGAATTTTCGCATAAGACGGAACTTGTTGAATAACATTTAGGAGAGGAATATTTATGTTAGCTTTCTTAAAAATTTCCACAATTTTCTCCATTTGTGGACTTGGTCTGTTGCCTCTTAACCTATGTGGATAAGGAGCTTTATCAATAAGGGTTAGGTCCAATATTGGAGAAGATTGTAGGGATAGAATGGATCCCAGAATTGAAGTTGGGATCGCTTTAAGTTGACTCGAGGAAGTGGGCGGAGGGTTCGAGCCTAGAGGAACACGGAGAATAGGCTCGGAAGAAGGTGGACTAGACGAAATAGGGTTATAAGTAGAAGACGGGGTATCAATTGATTTCTCATCATCAACATGTTCACCGAGTTGGTTGTTCAACATTCTTCCTGATCTCAACGTGCTAACGGCACTCACATTATAACTTTGTGAGTGACCAGGATTCGGTATAGGTTAAGATGGAAGTTTCCATTTTTCTCTCGCGCTCATCTCGGTATTTAACTGTGCAAGTTGTGCTTCTATTGATTTTATACTTTCACCATGGGAAGCGGTGTTCTGCGTTAACGTTTGGATAGAAGACTTTAAATCATCCGTCGTTTGCATGGAATGTTTAATAAACATATCCACACTTCGTTCGAGTGCGGAGAGTTTTTCGGTACCGGCCGTTTGGAAAGATTCATTAATCGGTGCAGAATTGTTGGCTGGATTTTAAAAAGTTTGCGATTGAAAGGGGTGCTGACTCTGTGGTGGTTGTTGTTGCTGTGGAGGAAGTCTTTGATAATTGCTTGGGATCTGGTTTTGATTTTAAGTTTGGTTTTGGTTTCAAGCAAAATTAGGGTGATTCCTCCATCCCTGATTATATGTGGAAGAATAAGGGTCGTTTCTAGGTCATTGCTGAAAAGTAACATTAATTTGTTCTTGACCTTGAAACTGTGCACTCAAAGGACATTCTTCCGTTGGATGTGATGGGTCGGAACAGCAACCACACACGGTTTTGGGGAGCGTAAATTGGTTTGGGGAGGCTGAAAAGAATTTGTTTTCCATAGCTTCGAGTTTCCTTTGTATTGCGGCCATTTCGGCTTTCACTGCGATGGAAACATCAAGCTGATGGATACCTCCCATAGACGATATTGGTCTAACACTTTTCCACTGTAAAGTTTGTTCAGCGAGATCTTCCAGGAATTGCCAAGCTTCCCCTTCATCTTTAAATATGAAATGACATTGACAAATGGTTTCAAGCATCTGTTTTGTCGCCGGATTAACACCCTCATATATAATGCGGCAAAGTTGCCATTTATCGATTCCATGATGTGGGCATTGTAGAAGAAGATCCTTGAACCGTTCAAAGCATTTCCAGAATGGTTTGTTGGGAAGTTGGGTAAACTGGTTAATCTGGCTTCGAACACGGGCAGTCTTATGATTGGGATAAAATTTTTTAAGGAATGCTATAACGAATTCATCCCAATTAGTAATAGAGCGTGCGGCAGTGTTATAAAGCCTTTTTTCTGCTAAATTGCACAAAGTAAAAGGGAGAAAACGTAATCTCATAGCATCCACAGAAAGTTGTGATGTACCCATCATTGCGCATACGTTTTCGAATTTGGTGATAAAAACGTATGCGTCTTCAGACTCGAGCCTGTGAAATTTGGGCAACAGTTTGATGAAATGGGGTTTAATTTTCAAAATTATCCCCATTGGCTGGTGGAATAGATAGATAAGTAGGAAGGGGTCCACGCACGGGATAGCATCTCTCTTGGAGAGAGATGCGCGGTGGATTCTGCGCACCTACGGGTAGTGGCAGAGGTGTGTTGGTAAAATCTGATGGAGAATCGTCCATCTCGATCGATGTGGTGGGTGGAGGGGAAAAAGAAAATGAAGAAGTACCGACTTCGGAATCGATAGCAAAAACGCGGACAAGACGGGCACTAGAATCCAGTGTCCAGCCGAGCATGCACTAAGCAGGTTTAGCGCAAGTGGCAGCGTGTGAACGATTTCAAAATGGTTTGTTTTGAAAAGTTTCGGACGTGAGAAAAATCATAAAAAAATGCACAATAAACTCTAAAACTAAGGTCACCTAGGTCAAGTCACTAGACCGCTCCTAGACTTCCAAAGGACAAGTCGCAGGATCAATCCTCTATCACCTCTTTATAAATCTTGTGGCCAGGTAAGTGCCAGGTAAGTGGGAGGTATCCGCTATACGAATCACCGAAAATAGCGGGCCTAATTAAGTAACTACTTTCCTAGTCACGCTTGCCAAGACACTGTTCCCTGATTAAAAATCAGGAATTACCCCAATGAGGTATCACGTGTTGACACGTGACCAAGGGTCACGTGTTGACACGTGATCTATTTACAGAATTAAATTCTAAGCAAGCAGAATTAAAATAAGCGGCTGAGGAAAGACCCCAAAGGGGCGTCACATGCTCATACGTGACCAAGGGTCACGTGCTGACACGTGATGGTCTTTAGCCCAATTAAAGTACAGAATTAAATTCTGAATGAGGAGGGGTCACATGCTGACACGTGATAGGTTTCGAAAGCCCTTATAACTTGATAGAATTAAATTCGAATTAAGGGAAATCAAAGACCCTAATTGGGAAAGTATTTCTCCAAATCTTTCCAAACAAAAAGGATTATGAGGGACCGTTGGATTAAAAATCCAAGGGTGATATCACCAATTTATGAAAAGATTTTAGACAAGGAAAGATTTCCCTAAATTTCACCAAAAATAACAAACAGAATATCTTTTGGATTGAAAATCCAATGGTGAATAAAATTCACTGAGTGATCTAAAAGATCATATTAGTTATGAAAACAAACAAAATCTTTCAATGAAAGATTCACTAAACAAATTGATTCTTTTCCTTCTCCTATAAATAAGAGCCAAGAGGATAAGAAAGATATAGAACTGGGATCTTGAAACTTTCTAAAGGCAAATAGCAGAGAGAAAAGAAAGGAGAATTTAATTCTCAAGAAAGAAACCCTAGGTGAGAAAGAGGAAAGGGATCAAAACTTCAAAAAGAGAATTTAATTATCAAATCTAAGAGTTTAACTCTTCTGCAAAAGAACTTAGTTATTCCTCTGGTTGAAGATCCGCAGAAGCAAATCTCCCCATAGGTTGAGAATTTAATTCTCATCGGGTTGAAATTCTGCCATGCAGATCCAAAACTTAGAGGGAGAATTGAGTTTAGAGAATTTAATTCTCCCAAATTCACAGGAATTTAATTCCTCTAAGATAAAATTAGGGTTTAACCCTATATGAGAATTTAATTCTCCTAAATTTATAGGAATTCAATTCCTCCAAGACAGACAAAGCTAGGGTTTAACCCTATATGAGAATTCAATTCTCCTAAAATTCACAGGAATTTAATTCCTCCTAAAAATGAAATTAGGGTTTCACCATATATAAGAATTTAATTCTTTTACATATATGGGAATTTAATTCCCCTAAAAGAAATTAGGGTTTAACCCTACATAAGAATTTAATTCTTTCATATACATAGGAATTTAATTCCTCTAAAACATAATTAGGGTTTAACCCTACAGAGAATTTAATTCTTGAAAATAAAGAGACTTGAAAGATCTCCATGCATGCAAAGAACTAAGGTCACGTGGCCCCACGTGACCCCTGAACAGATCCCCCAAAAATGAGAAGGGAAAAGCTTTGAGGCAATGCCTCACATGCTCCACGTGACTTCCAAAACAATGAGAATAAAGCAAAGATAGATTCTAATTTGGGCGCTCTCACGTGTTACCACGTGACCCCTTGATAAATGCTTTAATAATCAATGCGCAAATCTCCATCACGTGCCAACACGTGATGGCCAGAAAGTCGAAAGTGTTTAACACTTATTTACAGAACAAAGTAAAGGAGATCTGGCCCTACCTTTGGGTGCCCTCATGTGTCCCCACGTGACCCTTTCCTCTTTAGTGTTTAACACTAATTTGAGGGTTTTATTTCCAGTGTTTACCACTGTTGTTTCCTAGTGTTTAACACTAATTTGAGAATCTTATTCCTAGTGTTTAACACTAATTTGAGAATCTTATTTCCAGTGTTTAACACTGTTGTTGTCTAGTGTTTAACACTATTGTTAGCCAAACTGGCTAATTTTTCAGAGGCAAAAGCCTCCCCTTCAACTGAATCTCAAAATTGAGTAAAATTCAGAGCTATAATGTTCAATGCTCAGTCAAAGATAAAAATATTACCAAAGCCCTCAAACTCTTGTTTAAGCATTGCTGAATGATGAGGGGCTGATCCCAGACAAATGTCTAATGGTCCAACAAAGGGCCAATATTTCAAACTTAATTGGACTTAGCCCAAGTTGGCCATAAGTCCTCAATTCAGACTTAACTGAGCCGATGTGCTCAT
Source organism: Agapanthus africanus (assembly GCA_030015575.1). Taxonomy (NCBI): domain Eukaryota; kingdom Viridiplantae; phylum Streptophyta; class Magnoliopsida; order Asparagales; family Amaryllidaceae; genus Agapanthus; species Agapanthus africanus. Next base: position 23,229,771 of record CM057339.1, on the reverse strand, counting down.
AACATAATTAATTGATCTTAGTTCCAAATTGGACTACAGATCACTTAATCCACTTTGGTTCGAGAGTACATCTCTTCACTCCTTTGATATTTGTTGTTGTAATCCTTCAACGTCTTCAGAGAGGTGACGGGTCCCGACAACCACACATTTCATGGACTGTGGGGCCTTAAGCCCATGGACTATGATGTCCTTAACCTTGACTGTGAGGTCTTTAAACTCACGGACTATGATGTCCTTAACCTCGACCGTGATGTCTTTAAACTAACATTGGACTGTGGGGTCCTTAAACCCATGGACTATGATGTCCTTAACCTCGACCGTGATGTTTTTAAACTAATATTGAACTGTGGGGTCCTTAAGCCCATGGACTATGATGTCCTTAACCTTGACTGTGAGGTCTTTAAACTCACGGACTATGATGTCCTTAACCTCGACTGTGATGTTTTTAAACTAACATTGGACTGTGGGGTCCTTAAACCCATAGACTATGATGTCCTTAACCTCGACCGTGATGTCTTTAAACTAACATCGGACTGTGGGGTCCTTAAACTCACGGACTATGATGTCCTTAATCTTGGACTGTGGGGTCCTTAAACCCATGGACTATGATATCCTTAACCTCGACCGTGATGTCTTTAAACTAACATTGGACTGTGGGGTCCTTAAACTCACGGACTATGATGTCCTTAACCTTGACTGTGGGGTCTTTAAACTCACGGACTATGGTGTCCTTAACTTCGACCGCGATGTCTTTAAACTAACATTGGACCGTAATGTCCTTAAACTAACATTGGACCGTAATGTCCTTAAACTAATCGACCGCAATGTCACTAAACAAAACAATAGAGCCCAATTGCTCTCTTGTTGGATCTAAACGATCCCGTTAAGTTGATCTTAGTCTAAAATGAGACTAACGTATCCTTAACAAACGTTTAAGTTGATCTTAGTCTCAAATGAGGCTAAGGTATCCTTAAACCCAACCCCCAAAACCCAAATCTAAGAAAGATACGGATTTGGACTAATCCACGCCCTACGGGCGACAACATAAATTAGTCTCCGTATACAACCCACGGGCAACCAAACACAAAACAAACATCCACGACACGAAGTGACCATATGGAGAAAGAGAAAGTTGTTACCGCGATGCGGTAGCGTAATTAACTGCAGGGGCTTGTGCCTGTAGGGAAGAGCGTCCCCACAATCAAAACCCCCTCAAATGAGGGGGAATCCGACGAAGTCTGCTATATCGGCCGCATCCGTTTAAACCTTCGATACATGGTGCCATAAATCAACTTGGCATCTTCGGAGAGGTGGACGGATAGCACCAATTAGCATCTGTCCTGAAATTCAGGCAAGACGAACCTACGCGGTCGCGTCTCTGTGTTCGGAGGGGAACAGACGCCACAAAAGAAATGCGGATAAGCGATATATTACTCACGACCTTGCTCTGTCCTAATTGAGCGCGACAGTCCTTAGAGTCTTGGTATAGATATTTTTTAATTAATATAGGGTTATGTGGATGCTCGTTTTGTGATTTGTGGGGCATAGGAAGGGTGATGAAATCCCCACCTAATCTGAATTTTGGTCTGCCCCTCAAAGTCCGTTTTTTAAAATATGCACACACAAACCAATTACAAAACACGCAAAATGATTTTTGAGCGACAATATTTTGCAAAGAATCTTGCAGAAAAATATATTATTAGATTTCAGAGGAGAGAGAAAAATCAGAGAAGATTACCAGAAGAATTTGGCGCTCCAACTCACCAACTCCGCTGCGGTTCCGCTGCCAATAGCATACTATGGCCGTAGTTCCACCGTGGAAATTAGGGTTCTACTAATTTTTTTTATTCGCTTGCCCCCTTTGCTCCTCTGGGATTTACTTGATGCCTCTGAAACTTTATCTCCTCTCTACAGCGACTCCAGATATCCTTGCAAAAATCGCACACTAATCGTTAAATATGCAAGATGCGGTTTTGTTTTATTTTATGATATGGATCGAATAAGAATTCAACACGAATAGAAAGAAAAAAATTACGCACGTATCCCCGGCAACGGCGCCATTTGATTGATTCTATGAAAGTGTGTAGTAATCGCAATCAATAACGGTGTTGTGTGTACCTGCCGAGATGAGTACGGATCATCCTCAGGGATGCGTGTAACTTTTAATCTTGTTTTAGACGAGTTGATTAGAATAAAAGAAAAGGGAGAATAGTTTCTAGATCTATATTAAACACGGATGTAGAATTTATAAGAAGAAGGTTTGTAGGTTCGTTAGGATTTTGTAGTCATGGATGACTAATAAAGATGGCACCTTTTATCTTTTGATAGATTTAATTCTAAATTGATAGTGATGAATGAGGATTAGGGTTCTTGGAAGAAACTAGGGTTTCCCCACTATTGACCCTTATCCTTTCATTGATCTCTATTCATGTCTAGCCCTTAACAAAACAATTGTTAATCTGATATCAAATCACGGTCGAGACTAGCAATAAATTGATAGCGCGCCCGATTAAGATGTTAACGATTCTTTTGCTAAATTTTATAAACATCATAAGATTTAAAAGAAGTTAAAATATTTTCTCATCCATTGTTCTACCCTAATCCTACGAACCCTATTAAGCGGAGAATTACTTGCGCATGATGGAGATTGAAGAAGAAAAGATAGAGAAGGAATTCATAATGTAAATACAGAAAATAAATGCTAAATAATTAAACTAATGATCTATCTTTATTAATCAACTTCACAAGTACAATTCTTCGAGTTTAGATTACAAGAGGAAGAAGTTGCTCTCGATCTCTGCCTCGTAAGAAGTAGATGTTCCGTCAAATCTCATGTCACCTTATCACGTCGAATCGCGGACCTGTCGTGGATCACTTGTTCTTTGACAATGATTTGCTTCGCTTATAAGGTGATGATTTCTAGCTTTAGCCCTCGGTCCTATTTATAGTCACAGAAGATACAAATCTTAGATTCCAAGTATTAGGGTTTGTTGAGAAGATCCTACCCAAAAAATCCGACACCTTAACTCTTCAGATCGGCCGCGGATCCGCCGTGTTTTAGGGGGTTTAACCGCGGAAGCGCAGTGGGATAGTGAGATCATTTGACGAAAATTCTTCTGTAGCCTAATATTAACACATGGAGATTGTTGTGATATCTGGAATCTTGAAATATTCTCTGAGTTTCTGTCGGTATTGATTTTATGATTTAATTAAATTTCATCGGCAGATTTTTGATTCCCGACATCTCGATATCCCGATCTCCTGACCTGAATCAAATCTTGCACAATATCTCCATGAATAATGTTAGTAATATTTGTTATAGAGATATAATCTTTCATTTTATATGGTAATAAATTTTTAAGCAATTTAATTAAGATTATTTGATATGATATGCATAATAAAAATATTATAAAAATATTATATGTATATATTTTCCTTCATAATGTTAATTATACTATATAAACATATAGTAAATAGTATTTTGCAGATAAACCCAAATATGTTCTATATTTATAATAAACACCTTTAAATATTTAAGAAAAGTAAGAAAATTTTTATATCAAATGTGCGATATTTTCGACTGAACTGTGGTGGTGTACTACTATTGACGTTGGTGCTAGTGTTGTTGGGAGAATCCATCACCTTAAATAGAAAAGTAAGACTATGATAGATTCAACGGAAATTGAAATGCAAGGAATGTAAAGTTGTTGAATTTCATATTTCTTGTAATATATTGCTTACGACTTCATGCAGAAATGACCTGCATGTACCACCAATAAAACCCGTTATGCCTCGCTTCCTAAAATACGGAAGCAGATACATGAAAAGGCCTGCGACGTATTTATTTCGAGAAGGTCATTTTCCGGAAAAAAATGCGCGAAGCGTAATTGAGCAATATAAAGTGACAAGAAATTAACATGAGATTTAAACTTCAACAACTTTATTTACATTCAAACTTGATACATTTACAATACATGAGTTCAACTGAAAAGGAAATACAAAAAAAGAAATTCCTAAACGGGTGGCATACATAAACTGAAAGAAAAGATGTGTTAAGCTAAGCTTGAGTAATGGTCTGGTCGTAATCCCCTGCAGTCATTTCTATCTCCTCAGTTTCTAAACCACTTGACGAACATCCAAAAAGAAAGAGATGGGTGAATGCCCGTCAGCGAACTTTCGCTCGGTAAGTCCCTAAGGAAAGGTGTGAAATATAAAACTATAATGACAAGTTGGAAAAATGAATATCATGAAGTAATGGACTAGGAGATATGGTGTTTAAACATGTCATTTAATATAAGCATGGAAATTCTATGTAACATGCAGTTCTATTGGTAAAGTATCATGAGTATGACAATATGTTCATAAGCATGGCAAGATAACATTAGCATAGCAAAATAGTATTGCATGACCGTATAGTATAGATATAGTGAACATGAAGTGCATGTAAGTGTCCTAAAATGTCTCTATATGGGTAAACTAATTTAACGTAAGTTCAAGGGTGAATATCAACCAATTTCAAGAGTGTTCTCGAATCCAACAGGCTGTAATTTAGGGGTAAGGAACCATGGGCCTGAATCAAGTGTTAGCAACGAGACTTTAAGCTAGTGTTGAAATATTCCAAACTCAATAGATTATAATCCCGGAGTAAAGAAACACGGGCCCTCATGATAGATTGCTTATGTTAGTAGACATGGACTCATGATATAAGGGGACTTCTGAGATTTTGTTGGATTCGCATTTGAACCACCCCAACATCCCGTGTATTCTAAATTATAGTTAAAATTACCAGTCTTGCTCGAATCCATGAATACATCAAGTTGCAAGATTGAGTTCATGTCAAGATCAAGTATTCGTGTCAAGTGTTCATGTATTCATATCAAGTTGTATTCATGGTTCGAGTCAAGTCAGTTCAAGAGTAGGCATTGGGTTCAGGTATCATGTCAAGTTCAAGTATCCAGTTCAGGTTCGAGTTCAGGTTCAAATTCACAACTGAGTTATGTTCGAATTTGTATTCCGGTTATAGTCATTTTATATTACTAGATTTAAATTTTTTGAACAGTTTTAATTTTGTAAACTTTTAAGCTCGGGAGTAATCGGACAACTACTGCACATGGACGGCAGGAATTGTATCTTTTTTCAAGACAATTGCCATTGATAACTCCGTTAAGTTGCAGTGTTGTCTAACATGAGTAGACAAGCACTCACTTTCTCCGGCTTCCTGGGCTCAAGAGAAATGATACCGCTTAAACCTATATGTATCTAGTGTCCTTAAAGATTTAATTTTATTGTTTCAATTGTGTTTACATTGTTTGCATTTCTCGAGGGGGTTTTATAAAAAATATTTTAATATTGTAAAAATAAAGCTCGAGGGTGATTTAGAATATTAAGAGTTTTTATAAAAAATTATTTTAGTTTTAGTGATATTTTAGTGAAAAAACCTAGCTTTTTAAAAGTTTATGGTATTTTTATGAAAACCATAATTTTTTAAACTTGATGGTATTTTCTTGAAACTTTAATCCTTCATTTAAAAATTAGTTTTCATAAAATATTTTATTTAGAAATACGAGTTTATGATTAGAGGGTTTATCCAATTATTTTAACTTGTTTTAAAAAGTCGTATTTTCTTTTATAACCGTATTTTATTCCTTTCGAAACCGAATTCTCCGTGAGAAGTTATGTATCTCCCTCTATTATCTCAAGGACGTGCGATAACCCGCACCATCCACAAACATGTCTTCTAACGAGAGTTATAGAGACGTAATTGCAAAGGATTTGAATTATCGTTAATTTATCGTATTTTGAACATGAGGGCATTTTAGCAAAATACTTTTCTTTGTGACAAACAATGACCGTGCTATGTTTTCAATGTGTACGTAAGTGGGGGTAGGTAATTACCTCGTGCATATTCTAAATTAACATAACATGTGGACCAGCATTGATAGAAGAAAAATTATGGTATTTATTCGTAAATTGGTATCTATAGATTTATAGTGCTTTGTCAATATGTCGTGAAACTCTGTAAAAATAACTAGTAATTTTCATTCAAGAGTGATTCATGGGTCACAAATTTTATAGTAATGGTAATCGTATTTATTTATATACACATGGAGTTAATTATGATTTAGAAACTAATATGTTGTCATTTGATTCAAAAGAAGGTGATAAAAATGAAAGGAAATAGAATTTTGGACTTACGTAGTTACTAATGACGAGGGGTGATGACATGGTCATAAAAAAACGAGGAGAGCATACAAGATGGTAAATAGAGAGGATGAGAGGACTTGTCGTTGCGCGTTTGTACTCGTATGAACGAGAAGGAAAAGTAGATGCCTTGATTTGTAGAACTGTAACAACCCCAAAAAGTCTGTACGAATTTTTTTTCAAAAATACAGAAAGGGGTACTTTTGCCCGAGCGCAAGTTATAAGCTTGTTTTGCTTTTTAATAGCCAGAAGGAGTTTGTAGCTCACCGGTAAGACCTTGCATTGCTGAACCAAAGCACCAGAGTTCAAATTCCATTAGCCATATTATTTTTTAATTAGTTTTCTTTCAAATTTTTAGAAGCCCAAGAACCTACACGTGTATAACCCATAAACTCAAGGGTCACACTAAAAACAAACTGGACCACTGCAACGACCCTAGTATTACTATACCTTCGTATTTTCTTTCTTTAGTAAAATATTATATTTATTTATTCATAGTATTTTCCTGTAAATTTTGTTTTCTATTAAATTTATTATTTTATTATTCTATCTATTTTCCCAAACCCATTTTTTAAAACTAAATCTCAACCTATTTCAAATTAAACGCAATACATAATCCATCCTATAACCCAAATCCAATCTCATTTTCATTTATAAAACTATGAGCCCAAAAGCCCACTTTCTTTTCGAGCAACAACATTTATTTAATTCTAATTAAATATACGCATGAACAATCTTGTAGCACATTGGTTAAATCCTTACATAGTTATTCCATAAGTCACATGTTCAAATCTCTATTCTTACAATTATTTTTTTTTATCAACTTTTATTCTTCTCATAACCTACAAATGAGACCTTTTATTTCATCTTCTTTTTAACTCTCAAAATAATTAGAATGGTTATGAGCCATAATTTATTAGAATTATGGTGGCCATAAATTTTTTTATATCTCACTCCTATTTCTTTTCATCATCACACCTTTCTATCATTTCACATATTCCTCTTCATCTAGATTCCTCGAAGAAGAAATTCTCAAGAAAGTCTTGCTAAAAACGCGAGGCTATCGGCGGATAGACAGGTTCGGTGACAATACCGGCTTGTGTATGTAAGTCCTTTCTTTCTTTCCCTCCCTCCATCTCCTTCTCTCTATCTTTCTCTTTTCATATTGCCATGAAAAATTTCCCTTATCATATCATAGTCCCTAAATAATTAATACATATATAAATAATGAACACACACAAACATACATACATATATAGTTTGTAAAGTCTTTTTCATTACTCTCAATCCATATATTAAGATTTCATAGCGACCAATTAGGATTGTGTCATTTGTTGTTGTATTTTAAATTACTTTATTTAAATTTGTAAAAAAAAAAAATGAAGTTACGAATAAATACCATGATTTCCTCATTCTTATATATGACATATCAATACTTTTATATTTAAAATAATTTTTAGAAATTAATTTTTAATTCTGGAAATTTCAAGAAAATTACTTTAGATAGAATATATTTTTGTGTATACGTTATAAAAATTTCAGATCTAATCGAATAACGGTTTAGGAGTTACATAATTTTTATTCACTGTTTTTAAAACCAGAAAACTGTCAATAAAGGTCTTCTTCGAGAGACCATAACTCTGTAATATTTAAACCAAATTAAGTGTTTTCAGATGGTTTGAATATCTACATCGAATAATCTAGATTTTCTTAGTTTTAATGTTTTACTGAAAACCGACGTAAAATATATAAAACTGTGTTACAATATTAAGTGACGAATGTGGACAGAATCTGTCCTGATTCACACACTATTTTTAAATAGGACATAATTCTAACTCCCGATATCCGTTTGTGATAAACATTAGATGTGTAGATGCACAATTGATAGAAATATAATTTTCTATATACTAGATTACTTAGAAATGCATGAAACAACCCGATATAGGCTTTGCAATACAATATATAGTTGCTGTCTAGAAATCTGAATTTCTGTTTTTAACGCTGATCTTAAAATGATCATAAGTAGAGCATCAGAAATCCAAATCATGTGAATCTTGGTGTTTTGGATAACTAAATCTAAAGACCTACAATTTTCTAATAATTTTTGTAATCTGAAACCCAATGGAAATTAACTCAGACTGCGTTTTAAAAATGTGTGACGGTGCTGAACAGATTCTGATCTGTTTTGCGCGACGATACGAAAACATATATATCTCCCAAACCGGTAGTCATATTTAGACGAGACTGAAACTCGAATGTGCATAACACTTAAGGCTGTGTTTTCATTTATATTCTGAATTCAAATAACTTGATTAACTAGTCATACATATCACATATTTACAACATTGTTTTTGGACGTTTCTTATATACTTATCTCATATCATGTTCTATGATTGCTTATATATTTTTATCTATATGACTTGTGATTAAACCATTACATGCTGGAATTGACTTGATCTTGACACGGCTCAATCATGAATACATGAACCCAATAGGTGCATTTGACTTGACTTGACCCGAACCATGAATACGTAATGACTTTACATGAACACTTGATATGAATACATGAACAATTGAATTGAATACTTGAACTCGACTCGATACTTGAATTGCACTCTCTTATGTATTCATAGATTTGGGCAAGACTTGTAATTTTAATCACAGACTTATATACACGGGGTGTTGGGGTAGTTTGAGTGTGAATCCAACGGAATCTCAAGAGTCCTCCTAGATCATGAATCCATGTCTACTAACACAAGCAAACTATCATGAGGGCTCGTGTTTCCTTACTCCTGGATTACAGCCTGTTGAGTTTGGAATACTTCAACACTAGGTTGAAGTCCCGTTACTAACATTTGATTCGGGCCCGTGGTTCCCTATCCCTTGATTATAGCCTGTTGGGTTGGAGAACACTCTTGAGATTGGTTGACATTCAAGCTTGAACTTACGTTAGATTAGTATGCCCAAGTAGAGACCTGTTAAGACACTTACATTCACTTCATGTTCATGTTGGATATAGTGCCCTCGAAGTCAATTATTGAATCGCAGGCACGTGATTGCAATGATTGAGGGAGGACATATACCGGCAGGACAATCTTACTCGAGAGGATTGTATACTATCTGGTTTGTCTTTATCATCGTGTACATGCTTTAGGTGACATTGTAGTTCACTATTACACGTTGATAGAGAATGGTATGCTACCATGGTTTATCTTTATCATCGTGTACTGCTTTAGGTGACCTTACAGGTCACTATTGCACGTTGATAAAGCCCATAGGATTCTTGCTTGACTGCCAGCAGTATGATGGCAATCATATACGTGGGAGCTGGGGTCTATAAGCACATCCTTAAAGTGGTCCCTAGTCGTGGGAGTTTCGAGACTGGGCATCGATACTCCATTAGTAGACTAGTGTATACAGTCGAGACCCCGACGAGGGGCGGTGGATGGTCTCACAAGCCATTGGTGTCAGTTGGATCACTTAAGATGTATACAGGTGCTCATTGGGTTATGAGTACACCGGATAGGACTCGCCGGGAACCTGCTAGTTGGTATTATACCTGACGTCAGATAGCAGTTCCCTGGTGACATGTGTACAGGTTAGTTCATCGACCTGAGATCGTCATTTGTCTCGTGTGAGTTCCCACTGTACTTTGATTACTACCCTACCACGGCTCAAAGGAGTCGTGCAAACAGGTTTTAGTTGGGTACAGTCCCGAGCCACATGGAGGCAGTGAGCGGATCGGCAGGGGTTTCGTCTCTCCCGGTATTGGGGGTGAGATCGCGCTGTGTCTAGGAGAGCCATTACACGAATTCCTTAGCCAAGGCAGGAGATTTACTGGTAGGTATTCCAGTAGTATCTCAGGGTGTTCTGGGCTACACTCCGACACGACTTGTACCGCTTTTAGGGGTCTGACTTTTACCAACCCCCTAGGCCCGCCATGCGATACTCATAAACGAACGCACCGGACTGTACGGATATTGTCACTGACAGGCTCAGTAGGGTGTCAGGATGAGTTCGCTCATCGACCTCCCTTTTGGTCAATATCTGGTAGCCCGTTACGTACAGCTAGTACCACTGACGAGCTAGTGGTTAAATCCACAGCCAAAGTATTGACGAGTCTTTAGAGTCCCCCACAGACAGTTTTCAAGTTTCGAGCGAAACGTTGTAGAGGCCGTATGATATATGGCAGGGTCCGATCATATACGTGCAGTAGTGCACGGATCATGATCGGGCGAATCATACTAGTGGGCTTTGGTTTAAGCCAGATCCTAGTATTAGATTTATTGGATTACTTTAGTCTCATCGCATTCGCATTCAGTCGGAATGCGGGTGCAGGTATGTATATACAGGTGAGGGGTATCCTTGTGATCCGTCACGAGTTTACTTTAGATGTTGCCATATCTTTTTATTGTTGCAAACATTTGGATTAATGTTTGCATATGGAAATAATGAGCTATAAATCATCATTTGGAGCATTAATTGTGACACATGCACAAGTGACGACTCATGGTCTCTTTCTTTGTGCATGTGTCACATAATGTGATGGATTTGTGAGTTGATTTGATGAGAGGAGAGAGAGGGGCAGCCAAGGTTGAGGTTGGCTCTTGTATTATGATATTCTTGCTCTCATATAATGATATCAACAAGAAAAGAAAAGGCCTCCTCTTCTTCTTCTTCCTCTAGCTCATAATCTCCATGAATGGCAACACCTTCAACCTCCATCCATGCAATGGATACAAGAGACAAAGTGATCACAAACATTCTCTACAACACCTTGGACACGTCGGTTAGCACACTTCGTGTCCGAGTTGCTTCGGATGAAGCGGGAGCCCGTAAAAAGACTCGTAGATGTGGTGCCCTTTCCGACGAGGAGATCAAGACCGGAGATGCCGTGAGGAGCTTGGGATGGTGGCCAAAGACCGAAGGACACAGATCGATCGGTATAGCCTTTCTATCCCTTCTCTAGATAGCTAGTTGTAGGTTAATGGTTCGATCCGGGAAAAGTATACGATAGCGCCAGTTTCAAGTTAAGAAAAAGTTTTGTTTCCGCATTTTGGCATCGGACAGACGGCCGGGGCGCTACCGTAGACTTACATGGTATCAGAGCCACGCCATTAACATTTACCAGCTTGTTCTAACGTATTTAAAATATCGATCAAACACAATTTCCGAAACTGCATTTCCAATACTGAACTTTCTGTCGAATTTTTATTGTCGTCGAAAAATTATTTTGAGTATTGCAGAAATTCAGGCAGGCTTTTATAAGACATCTGAGAAAATTTAGTAGCATGATGCTACAGTATAGCTGCGAAACCGCGGCCATACCCATGTTTTGGCAGCGGTTCTGCCGCCATTTAGCGGCCTCTCTGCTCCAAAATTTCTACAGTGGTTGTTTTCTTGGAAATGGGGTTTCTGGAATGTTTATTTTTGGCCCAGATTATTTTGAGTGCTGCAGTTGTACTTAGGGCCCACTTCGGGAAATTTTGTCGATCGAAAATTTTAAATATGTTAGTTCACAATGCTTACTTTATATCTGTGACCGTGAATGTCATTTGATCGGTAAATCTTGTCTAATTGCTATAGCTCTTTTAGACGGATTTACGAACGTGACATTCACGTTGATGTTCTGTGTTGTGCTGTGTTGTTGCGGATTGTCGTGGTGGATAGCCTGGATGCAATGGTAGTACAGTTTGGTTATATTTGTACATTTGATATTGCGGGGCGAGCGTCCGACATGTGGACTGCCGTCACTGCCTGTTTGTATATTATTCTTTTGGGGCACGACCGGGCTGAGGTCGATGTACCCGTTGTATATTTTACTTTCTGTACTAGGATTACCCCAAGGTGGAGTGCACGGATAGCCGGGTTCTAGAGGGAAACGATCCCGCATCTCATGGCATTGAGACGAAGGGGGCTTCACTCTAGAATTGGCGGGCTCTTCGCCGCACTCGTAGGGGGTATAGGTTGACCTACGGAGGGGTACCCAAGTTACCGGATTCCGTGAAGTGCTGGGTGGTCCATTCACTTTGTTGAAGGGGGCTGCCTCGTTTCAGGTTTTGGCGGGTAACTTGCCGCGCCTGTAGGGTTCTAGGATTTCATTGCACAGGCTATCCACACGACCAGGGGAACGTCGGGTTTCAGTAGCGGCTCTATGAAACCCGGGGATCCCAGATTATCTGTATTGTTCTGTTATGCTTATTACATTTCTGTGATGCTTATTACATTTCTGTGATGTTGCATTTTATCACGCCTTGAGTGATTATTATATATTGATATATATATATATACTAGTAGATATTGTATATGTTTTACACCTGCTCTAGTCCAGTCCCCGCTCTGTCGTTAGTTAAGTAACCTAACGGGTGATGACGGGACCCAGTGGCGAATGCGGATGGCATATACGTACATCATATTTTCGTTCTTTTGTGGTGTAATTAATTGATGGGACTGCATTGATTCGGATCAATGAAAGCTAAACAAACCTATTCTGATGTTGTTGGAACATTTTTCAAAAAGCTGTTATTGCAAGGATGTTTTATTTTATTTTGCACAGTGGTATTCGGTTAGGAATATCCAGCACCTCAGTCGACGAGGCAAGGGCCGAGATCCCTTCACCGGGAGTGACCCCTTGGACAGAAGTTTGCGTCAGGGTAATAACTTCACTATAGCCGATTGCCTTTTTGCTTTGCATCGTGGTATTCAGTTGGAATATCCTGCATCTCATTTTACGGGGAAAGAGCCAAGATCCCTTCACCGGGAGTGACCTCTTTAGCAAAGGTTTTCGCCACTATATTTATAAAAAGTTATCCGGTTCCTTCAATGATATCAAGTTCATTACGTTAAAGGTTTTTCGCCAAAAACCAACCGTAGCCCTCCATCATTTCAGATTAGTATTGCTTAGTATTCGTACTACGTATGTCGTGCTCAACCTAGGCGTAGTGTGCGGTAGCTCTGTAATGCTTTTCTGTCTTATGGATATGTGATTGGTTAGGACAGTCGTACGGTCATTTTGGCTCAGTCAAGGACTCGTGCAGGTGGGTCTAATGCAATCAAGATAATGACGGGTTGAACTTGGCTAGGATCCTTTGATATGTTGGCTCAGTCAAGATCACTTGGGTCCTAGGGGTAAAAAAATAAAAATCACATCGGGAGTTTCTAAAGAAACTGAAACTTGCCAGATATGCGCATACCTTCTGGAGTGTGATAACGTGAGTGGATTCCATCACGTTATCATGCGATGATAGTTGGATCCCGATTCCCACTGATGAGTTGGTTTACTCCTCGGGTGATCCCGACTAATTCTTCTTTCAGGTTTGGAGGAGAATTTGAGGATACAGTGGGAGGTTTCCTGATTAGATAAATTGGTAACCATTCTGATCTAGGTTAGAGTGCACACAGAGTGTTTCTTTTCTCTCTCTCTCTCTTTGGCAGCGACCATGGCCCGACCCTAGACTATGACTCAGTGACCAAGTTAACCAAACCTTCTTAAAACACTGGCTTTTGGATTGTCAGAGTTTCATACCTCATTACCACTCCTACTTTTACCCTTTTCTCCAGAACACCCCGTATTACTACGAACATCCACTTCCATTGGATAAAACTATCGTATGGTTATATACGAACTCGAAGGAACTTGTTCCAGATTCGAGCATGGTTTCCGGTTCTGGAGAAAATGAATAGGACTATTCAGTTGTCTTTTCCTTTTACCTTCTTTCAGGTTGCGAGTGCTCCTTGGATTATGACGGTACACCTATTACGCTAATTGGATAGTCTTTATCAAAACCATAGGCAGGTGCCGAACGGTAGGGAATGAAGAAAACCAATTAGTCTAACGAAGGTGTACAGAAGGTAATAAATTAAGACAAATAAAGGGATTAGTAAGAGGGCAAAGTAAATTGCGACTGCTATTCATGACCAAACCAAGTATTTCATCGCCACTCCTACTTCACCTTTGTATTTCTCCAGGACACTCCGTATCACTACGAAGATCCACAGTTATTTAGATACTCTATCGTATGGTTATATACGAACTCGAAGGAACTTGTTCCAGTTCGGGGATGGATTCTGGTTCAGGAGAAATAGGAATAAGGTTTATTCAGTTGTCTTTTATCTTTACCTTCTCTCGCGTTACGAGTGCTCCTAGGATCAGGGGAGTACACCCATTATGGTTATTGGATAGTCTTCTTCCAAACCATAGGCTGGTGCCGAACGGTAGGGAAGGAAGAAAACCATTTGGCCTAAAAGTGGTGTGCAGAAAGTAATGACTAAAGACATATATAGGGATTTGGAGAGATGGCAAAGAAATATACGGTTACAGTTGTGAATCTGATAATGGAAGAGGCATTACTATGAATACCCGGATACCCCTTCGAAACATTTATATGTTTCAGTTTCACAATGTATTGTTAAAAGAAAACTGATTTCCCAATTAGTCCTTGCTCCAGGATATGTATTTACCAGGTATGATTCTCACATCTGTATGGTTTTACAGATGATGAGTGGGAGTAAGTCATTGGGAATTATGTGATTGTCCTCATTATATCGGAATTCGTTGTAATTGGTGATATTTGAGGAAATTTCCTGGACTGTTTGTCGGACGACAAATATTTGGTTTTGAATATCCGTTGTTATGCACCAATTTCAAATTGATATATATCTGTACGTTTATTTTTATAAAGTGAGATATAACCTTTTGAAATTATGTCCATGATATTTACCTATATCGGTTGATGGTTAGGTAAGGAGCATTAAACAGCAGTGTAATTCTTCATAACCATAGTACAGTTTTCAACCTACGACGCACAGGGAATGAGTTATTAGACTCAGGAGACTTATACAGAGTATTGTATGTTGTCCAGTGTCTATTAGGACAGAGGGGCTGGTACTCGTACTATATTCTGTTTACCTATGACTTCTCTAGTTCTTAGACATGTGTTTCGTAGAAATGCAAGGTCTAAGTTTTAAGAAGTTATAGGTATAAGAATAAAGTAGAGAACCATGTATTGCAAGTATCGGGATTCTTCAAGGTGATCGAAGATATAGATACTTGTATATGGTATTCAGTTGATAGTAATGATTAAGAGAACTTACTTCTCTTTCAAGTTACTCATAATTGGAAGCACTACTAAGTTGAGTAATGCTGATCGGCCTCTTTCCATTTAATTGACATGCACTGGAGACAGCTGCATGATTTGAATCTGATTCCAATTAAATCAGTGCCTCTGTTTCTATATTGGATATAGAATAGTTCATATCTTAACAAAGTTAAGGTACGGGGAGTTTTCCGGCTTATGCTTAAAACCAGATTCTGGATAACTCAAGGCATGTTTCTGTAATGGCAGTTTGTGGGTTGACCCAGGCTATGACGAGAGTTGATTTTCTACCATCTGGAAGATCAATAGTGATATTGTTCTTGACTCGCCACAGTTTTAGTAAAATGGATTTTTTCAGAAAACAGTAGTGGGAGTATGGTAGAACTGGAAGTGATTCCAGAACCGCAAACGATTACTGAAAATTTGATAAGAATCTAAAGATTCAATCTGGTTTGACATTCCATTGGCCACTCCGCAGATATGGTGGGTAACCTCAGGCACTCGAGAGGTACTTCGGTATGCTCAAGGACGGTGACAGGGAGGTTCTTGTTTACCCAGACTTGACACTACTATTATTCCAGGCTATGCGACCCGGCAGGAGGATGAGTATAGCGTCATTCTAAATTAGCTTTAGAAGTGCACGTGTATATGACTCTGCCAGAGGGTTGTCGTAGTCAGTGGGAGCAGCGGAAGTATAGTGGACAAGTAGCTTATGTCTATTTATAGACTAAAGCAGATATAGCGGAGATAGATCATCTTTTTCTGATGTGACAAGTCATATGTTTGACTTCATCAGAATAAGGGGTGGATCTGTTAAGAAGGTAGTAGGGTGTGATGTCCTGGCATTTGGATGACATACACAGAGTAGGAAGTAAAATTCCTATACTACGATCGGTTATACTATGGTTGTCACACAGTGATTTCTCCACATAGGGCTTGGATATTATATCAGACATTCTGGTTACTAGATCTATGGTTTTAGATCTAGATTTGGGTAGTTTCCCAATCTGGATACTTAGACAGCATTCTAAAGGTGTTTTAGAATGGACGACTCCTGGCACGGTAGTGTACCTGCAGGTGATGGAGTCACCCTCTTTAAAGGTGTCTTACAGACTAAAGAGGAGAGAGATGTGCATGATTGGCAGATCACTTGCTTAGGCAATTGAGTCAATCATGACATGTCAAGCACCACACCAGACGTTATTTATCGCACTAGATGCAATAAGTCGATATTAATCCTATCCTGGAGAAACGTTCGGAAGCAGTTTTAGAACATAAGTGGATGTTATAGGGAAATGATAACGGCAGCCTCCTTCGGGAGACGGTTATCATTCCAGGCTTCCAAGGTGACCTGGATGACAGAGTGATTGTCAAAGTTATAGTTTTCCCTCTGATGAGGGGCAGTATTTTGGACAGGTGGTCCAAGCGGATACCGAGGGAGGTGTGGCGCAGGATATTGATTAAATTCGGTTGACGATAAAGTCTAAGAAGTTTGGATTTGGAGTTCATTTATGAGCTAGGTCTCATCAGATATCCAGATATATTCTAAGACAGGTATTGCTTATTTCGGGAGATAGCTTTCTCCGCGGACTTGAGATAAAGAGAGACATAGAAAGAAACATCAGGACGGATCTACTAGCTGAGGCTATTCCTCGAACGCAATAGTTTCGCAAACAGGTTTTGTGAGACTGATTAGTAGAGGAGTTGGGTGTTCGGTATCACACGGGCTGTGAGTATGCGACATCGCAATAATTAGTCTTGAGTGCAAGTGGGAGATTGTTGGATATAGTGCCCTCGAAGTCAATTATTGGATCGCAGGCACGTGATTGCAATGATTGAGGAAGGACCTATACCGGCAGGGCAATCTTACTCGAGAGGATTGTATACTATCTGGTTTGTCTTTATCATCATGTACATGCTTTAGGTGACATTGTAGTTCACTATTACACGTTGATAGAGAATAGTATGCTACCATGGTTTATCTTTATCATCGTGTACTGCTTTAGGTGACCTTACAGGTCACTATTGCACGTTGATAAAGTCCATAGGATTCTTGCTTGACAGCCAGCAGTATGATGGCAATCATATACGTGGGAGCTGGGGGTCTATAAGCACATCCTTAAAGTGGTCCCTAGTCATGGGAGTTTCGAGACTGGGCATCGATACTCCATTAGTAGACTAGTGTATACAGTCGAGACCCCGACGAGGGGCGGTGGCCGGTCTCACAAGCCATTGGTGTCAGTTGGATCACCTAAGATGTATACATGTGCTCATTGGGTTATGAGTACACCGGACAGGACTCGCCGGGAACCTGCTAGTTGGTATTATACCTGACGTCAGATAGCAGTTCCCTGGTGACATGTGTACAGGTTAGTTCATCGACCTGAGATCGTCATTTGTCTCGTGTGAGTTCCCACTGTACTTTGATTACTACCCTACCACGGCTCAAAGGAGTCATGCAAACAGGTTTTAGTTGGGTACAGTCCCGAGCCACATGGAGGCAGTGAGCGGATCGGCAGGGGTTTCGTCTCTCCCGGTATTGGGGGTGAGATCGCGTTGTGTCTAGGAGAGCCATTACACGAAGTCCTTAGCCAAGACAGGAGATTTACTGGTAGGTATTCCAGTAGTATCTCAGGGTGTTCTGGCTACACTCCGACACGACTTGTGCCGCTTTTGGGGGTCTGACTTTTACCAACCTCCTAGGCCCACCATGCGATACTCATAGACAAACGGACCGGACTGTACGGATATTGTCACTGACAGGCTCGGTAGGGTGTCAGGATGAGTTCGCTCACCGACCTCCCTTTTGGTCAATACCTGGTAGCCCGTTACGTACAGCTAGTACCACTGACGAGCTAGTGGTTAAATCCACAGCCAAAGTATTGACGAGTCTTTAGAGTCCCCCACAGACAGTTTTCAAGTTTCGGGCGAAACGTTGTAGAGGCCGTATGATATATGGCAGGGTCCGATCATATACGTGCAGTAGTGCACGGATCATAATCGGGCGAATCATACTAGTGGGTTTTGGTTTAAGCCGGATCCTAGTATTAGATTTGTTGAATTACTTTAGTCTCATCGCATTCGCATTCAGTCGGAATGCGGGTGCAGGTATGTATATACAGGTGATTTGGATTTCGGGC
Source organism: Agapanthus africanus (assembly GCA_030015575.1). Lineage (NCBI taxonomy): Eukaryota > Viridiplantae > Streptophyta > Magnoliopsida > Asparagales > Amaryllidaceae > Agapanthus > Agapanthus africanus. The sequence goes on along the minus strand of CM057339.1, from coordinate 23,211,335 downwards.
GAAACGTTGTAGACGTCAGATAGCAGTTCCCCAGTATTACTATACTTTCGTGTTTTCTTTGTTTGGTAAAATATTATATTTATTTATTCGTAGTATTTTTCCGTAAATTTTGTTTTCTATTAAATATATTATTTTATTATTCTATCTATTTTTCCCAAACCCATTTTTTAAACTAAATCTTAACCTATTTCAAATTAAACGCAATACCTAATCCAGCCCATAACCCAAATCCAATCTCATTTTCAATTTTCTTTTATAAAACTATGAGCCCAAAAGCCCACTTTCTTTTCGAGCAACAACATATATTTAATTCTAATTAAATATATGCATTAACAACCTTGTAACACATTGGTTAAGTCCTTGCATTGTTATTCCATAAGTCACATGTTCAAATCTTTATTCTTACAATTATTTTTTTCTATCAATTTTTATTCTTCTCATAACCTACAAATGAGACCTTTCATTTCATCTTCTTTTTAACTCTCAAAATAATTAGAATGGTTATGAGCCATAATTAATTAGAATTATGATGACCATAAACATTTTTATATCTCACTTCTATTTCTTTTCATCATCACACCTTTCTATCATTTTACATATTCCTCTTCATCTAGATTCCCCGAAGAAGAACATGAAAAAATTCTCAAGAAAGTCTCGCTAAAATCGCGAGGCTATCGGCGGATAGACAGGTCCGGTGACAATACCGGCTTGTGTATGTAAGTATCTTCTCTCTTTCCCTCCCTCCATCTCCTTCTCTCAATCTTTCTCTTTTCATATTGCCATGAAAAATTTACCTTATCATATCATAGTTCCTAAATAATTAATACATATATAAATAATGAACACAAACAAACATACACACATATATAGTTTGTAAAGTCTTTTTCATTACTCTCAATCCATATGTTAAGATTTCATAATAACCAATTAGGATTGTGCTGTTTGTTGTTGTATTTTAAATTACTTTATTTAAATTTGTAAAAAAAAATGAAGTTACGAATAAATACCATGATTTCCTCATTCTCATATATGACATATCAATACTTTTATATTTAAAATAATTTTAGAAATTAATTTTTAATTCTGGAAATTTCAAGAAAATTTCTTTGGATAGAATATATTATTGTGTATACGCTGAAAAATTTCAGATCTAACCGAATAACGGTTTAGGAGTTACATAATTTTTATTCACTGTTTTTAAAACCAGAAAACTGCCAATAAAGGTCTTCTTAGAGAGACCATAACTCTGTAATAGTTAATCCAAATTAAGTGTTTTCAGATGGTTTGAATATCTACATCGAATAATCTAGATTTTCTTAGTTTTAATGTTTTACTTAAAACCGACGTAAAATATAGAAAACTGTGTTACAATATTAAGCGACGAATGTGGACAGAATCTGTCCTAATTCGCACACTATTTTTAAATAGGACATAACTCTAACTCCCGATATCCGTTTGTGACAAATTTTAGATGTGTAGATGCAAAATTGATAGAACTATAATTTTCTATATACTAGATTACTTAGAAATGCATGAAACAACCCGATATAGGCTTTGCAATACAATATATAGTTGCTGTCTAGAAATCTGAATTTCTGTTTTTAATGCTGATGTTAAAATGATCATAACTAGAGCTTCAGAAATCCAAATCATGCGAATCTTGGTGTTTTGGATAACTAAATCGAAAGACCTATAATTTTTTAATAATTTTTGTGACCTGAAACCCAATGGAAATTAACTCAGACTGCGTTTTAAAAATATGTGACGGTGCTGAACAGATTCTGATCTGTTTTGCGCGACGATACGAAAACATGTATATCTCCCAAACCGGTAGTCATATTTAGACGAGACTGAAATTCGTATGTGCATAACACTTAAGGCTATGTTTTTATTTATATTCTGAATTCAAATAACTTGATTAAATAATCATACCTATCCCATATTTAGAACATTGTTTTTGGACGTTTCTTGTATACTTATCTCATATCATGTTCTATGATTGCTTATATATTTTTATCTATATGACTTGTGATTAAACCATTACATGCTGGAATTGACTTGATCTTGACACGACTCAATCATGAATACCTGAACCCAATAGGTGCACTTGACTCGACTCGACCCGAACCATGAATACGTAATGACTTTACATGAACACTTGACATGAATACATGAACAATTGACTTGAATACTTGAACTCGACTCGATACTTGAATTGCACTCTCTTATGTATTCATGAATTTAGGCAAGACTTGTAATTTTAATCACAGACTTATATACACGGGGTGTTGGGGTAGTTTGAGTGTGAATCCAACGGAATCTCAAGAGCCCCCCTAGATTATGAATCCATGTCTACTAACACAAGCAAGCTATCATGAGGGTTCGTGTTTCCTTACTCCTGGATTCAGCCTGTTGAGTTTGGAATACTTCAACACTATGTTGAAGTCCCGTTACTGACATTTATTCGGGCTCGTGGTTTCCTATCCCTGGATTACAGCCTGTTGGGTTGGAGAACACTCTTGAGATTGGTTGACATTCAAGCTTGAACTTACGTTAGATTAGTATACCCAAGTAGAGAACTGTTAAGACACTTACATTCACTTCATGTTCACTATACCTATACTCCACGACCATATTATACTTGTTTGCCATGTTGATATAGTTGACATACACATTACCATGCATGCTACAATACTTGTTTATATGTTCATGATTTATATTCATGCTATACTTGTTTACTATGCTCATGTTATATTGTCATGCTTACATAGTTGTCATTAATATCACCGTGTTATACTTGTTCATGTTTTATTTCCATTCATTCTATATCACATGTCACCTTGCATATTCATTTATATACTTTCACATCCCACCATTCTTAGGGACTTACCGAGCGCAAGTTCGCTGACGGGCATTCCACCCACTTCTTTCTATTCTTGGAATGTTCGTCAGGCGACATTGAGACAGAGAAGATAGAAGTGGTCGAAAAGAGTACAACCAGTTCACATCACAACCGGACGTATAGTTTCATTCAGTTTTTCATTTCATTTCAGCTTATTTATGTATGCCTCATTGTTAAGGCTTATCATGTTAAATATCTTGTATTCAGAATGTAATAAATCACAGTTGAATTTTATTCTTTTGTTTATTCTTGTTAGTTTATGTTGCTTATATACGCTCAGTGTGTTTATTTCGAGAAATGACATTCTCGGAATAAATACGTCGCGGGCTTTCCACATCACCGTTTCCATCTACTAGGAAGCGGGGCGTGGCAGGTTTTTTTGGTGGCCCATGCAGGTCTGTTCTGCATGAACATCGTAAGCAATATAATACAAGAATTATAAAATCTAATTATTACATTCGACTTTTCTTTTGAATCTTACCCCATTTCTTGAATCCATCTTGAACTCCACCTTCGGTTTCCTTGAAGTCCATCTCTCGACTTTTGAATTCTTAACTCTTATTCACCCTTTCTACTTTTATCTCGTTAGCCTATTAACTCAATTGGTTAGAGTATCGATCGACGGAGCTCGAATATGACATCATCCTAATCATGTTTCCTTAGTCTGTTGCAGCATCTTTCTTGAGTAATTTCGAGGACGGAATTATTTTAAGGAGGGTAGAATGCAACGACCCTAGTATTACTACACCTTCGTATTTTCTTTCTTTAGTAAAATATTATATTTATTTATTCGTAGTATTTTTCCGTAAATTTTGTTTTCTATTAAGTATATTATTTTATTATTCTATCTATTTTTCCCAAACCCATTTTTTAAAACTAAATCTTAACCTATTTCAAATTAAACGCAATACCTAATCCAGTCCATAACCCAAATCCAATCTCATTTTCATTTTTCATTTATAAAACTATAAGCCCAAAAGCTCACTTTCTTTTCGAGCAACAACATATATTTAATTCTAATTAAATATATGCATGAACAAACTTGTAGCACATTGGTTAAGTTCTTGCATTGTTATTCCATAAGTCACATGTTCAAATCTCTATTCTTACAATTATTTTTTTTTATCAATTTTTATTCTTCTTATAACCTACAATTGAGACCTTTCATTTCATTTTCTTTTTAACTCTCAAAATAATTAGAATGATTATGAGCCATAATTTCTATCATTTCACATCATACATTATGGTGACCATAGACATTTTTATATCTCACTCCTATTTCTTTTCATCATCATACATTTCTATCATTTCACATATTCCTCTTCATCTAGATTCCCGGAAGAAGAACATGAAGAAATTCTCAAGAAAGTCTCGCTAAAAACGCGAGGCTATCGGCGGATAGACAGGTCTGGTGACAATACCGGTTTGTGTATGTAAGCCCCTTCTCTCTTTCCCTCCTTCCATCTCCTTCTCTCTATTTTTCTCTTTTCATATTGCCATGAAAAATTTCCCTTATCATATTGTAACACCCGGCCCTTTTTATACCAATATCTGTATTTCTATTTCACTTATAAAATTTATTTAAAATTTTTACTTATAATTATTTATTAGTTTATTTATTTTAAAACTCCTCTTTAAACCCAAACCCAAAATTTTTCCCCATTTTAAAATCCAAGCCCATCCCTTTTATAACTTAATTTATTAAAACCCAAACATTTAATTTTTCCCAGCCCAATCTTTCCCCAGCAGCCCGTTTCCCATTTCAATTTATTTTTCACAGTTTTTCCTACGGCCCATTGCCTGAGCCCACTCCTTTTATTTTCATCCAATTTTCCTTTAATTCCCCTGGCCCAACTCACCCGCGGCCCGGTTCTTATTTTTTCCCCAATTAATTTCTTTGCCTTATTTTCTTGGCCCAACCCAGCAGCCTCAGCCCGCTTCCCCGACCCGACCCGCTTCGCCCCTCCTTCTTCTCCAACGGCTATATTTTCCCGCTCGCGACCCATTCCTTCGCCGTAACCCACGCCGCCTCCTCCGCCCACGCCCACGTTCTTGTCGGCCACGCCCGTGCACCGTTGCCCTCGCAATCACCTCCTCATCCCTCCAACTCTCATCACTTCTCCTCCCTCCTAATCCCTCACCCGTACCCACTGCACACCCATTTCCCTACTACCAAGCACCCAACGTCGTACGCCCTGACGGCGACGACCACGACCTCTCTTCCTCTCTCCCTCACCTCCACCGTTGACCACCATTAAACCCGAGCTCCCCACTCCCTCTCTCCCTCTCGAAACTCACAAACCCACATCAACCCAACTCCGCTCGTCGCCCCTCCGACGGCGACAACCCCTCGACAACCTTCGGCGACCCTTCATTCACCCTTCCTCGCACTCTATGACTCCACCCTCCATCAACCGAGCATCCCCTGCACACCAAACCCCCTGCACCCATCACCGGCCGCCTTGCGCCTCTCGCCGGTGATCTCCTCATCATCGTCGCCATCGTCTCTTTCTCTCACTGAACTCTCTCTCTGTGCTCCCTTTCTCTCTCCCTGCTTTTCTCTTTCTCTCTCTCACTGACCTCTCTCTCTCTCCCTGCTACTCTCTCTCTCTCTCTGTTCTCTCTCATCTCTCTCTGCTTGTCTCTCTCTCTAACTCTCTCTGATCTCTCTCTCTTCCCTCCCCTCTCTCTGGTTTCCTCTCTTTCCCTCACTCTCACTCTAACTCTCTTTCTCTCTCTAAATCTCTAACTCTTTGCCTCGCTTTAAATTTTCTTTCTCTCACTTTGCAATTTCTCCATCGGCCTCGACAGCATCAGCGATCCCCAGATCCGACACCACTTGAGCTCGCAATAACCCCTCCTCAAGCTCGAGCCGAGCCCAAGCTTAGCCGAGACTCGTCGCGTGTTTGCTACACCGTGCTGGGACGTGTCACTACTGCCTTAGCTGCCGCGCCATCAGTTCACCGTCTCCAGGCAAGTATTTTACTTGCTTACATGCTATACACTCAAGTTACAATATTAGATTACTCATATTATAAAGTTACAATTTTAGAACAATAGTGTGCCATACCTGTTCGACGTGTGTTCTCAATGAAAATACTCATCAAATTTGACGGAACTAAATGGTATAGTTTGGCCCGTATGACTGTGAACCTAGTGTATGAATTTCGTTGGATATTATGACCGTTAACGACTAAAACGACTACCCCCAAGTTTACTGGAAAAACTGGAATTTTATTGTACCTGAAAACCGTTAAAATTACCATAAATTATATACATAATGGAACGATGCGCTCGAGGGCTTAAATCGAAGCCAACTCGATGAAATTTAACCCTATACTAGTTTCCAGATATTTCTATATTTAAACTGACGATAGTTGAATCGGAGTGCGACTCTGGACTGCAGTCCAGAGCGACCCCAGTTGTTGGTTGCTGTTCCGTAATGGGTACCACTTGGTTTCCTTAACTCGTAGATTGCGGAACTCCACTGTTTATCATAGGTGATTCAGTTAGCTAGACAACACAAGTGGTTTCATCCTGTTTCGTTATCGTTTGTTATTTAATCTGCAATTTAATAGATGTGGACGTATAACAGTCCTGAACAGATTCTGAGATGACATATTAATGTTAAACAGTGTATAACTCCTGACGTACAGATGCGATTGAAGATCCGTCTATTGCGTTGAATACCTTACTGAAAACTATAGAATTCATCCAACTGTAGCGTCGCTAAAATCTGATCCCAACTGGGATTAAAATGCGTTGCGAAACGGATTTCTGATTCTGAAACCAGATTTCCAGCCGTGAACGCTTGAAATGAAATGGCTATAATTAATGATCCTGGAACCCGATTGGCATGAAACTAAATTCGATGGATAGATAACTGAACATACTAATTATTATCTGTTCATCGTTTCACTAAACTGTAACTGTATGATTTATGATACATTATTCAAGTGGTAGATTGCTATTTCATGACATCCTAAACATGCTTTATATACTGTTTACGCATTATCATACACATGTCATTGCATTGATAACCTAGTGATAACGTGCATTTACCCAATGTTAGGTATTAGTGATGATTGTGGCAAGTACGTTAGTGTTCGTGTATCAGTGAATAAGTGAAAGTGATATGTACTTGTACACAATCAGTGAACCTTATTATTATTTTGCATTGTCGACGTCTGTGGGACACGTGTACGTGTGACTATAAGTGGTATAGGACACTTATGGAAGCTCTTGCACGGGTGTCACAGATAAGGCACCAGACACTGCCATTTATCTTAGGTATTAGTCGGGATGTGCTTGATGGAGGTCCTGCCTCCAGTTCTCGCACAGACTTGTCACAGACCGATTGGTATTTAGGGTTATGATTAGCGTTTGATGTAGACCACGGGGTGTGGGGTAGTTTGAGTGTGAGTTCAACAGAATCTCGGGAGTCCCATGCCGGCTTATATATTTAGGGAGATATATGGAGATTTACAGGGTATGTGATTATTACCGTGATATACATGTTGGGCCCGTGGTCCCTTGCCCTTGGGTTCTACCCTTGGGTGGAGGACACTCGCGAGTGGTTGACTCTCACACTTGGACTGACGATAGGCTTAGTGACCTATACAGTGAGACTTAGAGACTGATAGGGATGATAGCATCGATATACACACTGTGTTGACATATGTGGCATATCATTCTACTGCTTTTACTGCTCCGCTGCATTGATTACTGCATATTCATACCTATACCGTCATTGATTTACTGTTATTTATACCTACTATCACTGCTAGAATTGTCACTTGAATTTATATATCATATTGCTTTTTTGTCGCTCTGACGACCTGAGTATGCATGCTCAGTGTGAGGAGAAGATTTAGCCTGGACCAGGACTAGACGTATATCACAGACACCTCGACTTGCCATCCAGAGTTATATCCTGTTTGTTTCCCCTCAGGTCAGTTCTTTACATTATTTCATTCAGTTACTGCATTTCTCATTACCTGCGCATCATTTACTGTTTACCATGAAAAACTAGAAGCCGAAGTGTGACTACGGCAAGACATTTCCTTGACCGTAGGAGCATGGCTGGCCTTGTCTACCCCTCATATTCCGTATTTTGGGAAGCGGGGCGTGACACATATAATAGTCCCTAAATAATTAATACATATATAAATAATGAACACACACAAACATACACACATATATAGTTTGTAAAGTCTTTTTCATTACTCTCAATCCATATGTTAAGATTTCATAGTGACCAATTAGGATTGTGTCGTTTGTTGTTGTATTTTAAATTACTTTATTTAAATTTGTAAAAAAAAATGATGTTACGAATAAATACCATGATTTCCTCATTCTCATATATGACATATCAATACTTTTATATTTAAAATAATTTTTAGAAATTAATTTTTAATTCTGAAAATTTCAAGAAAATTACTTTGGATAGAATATATTTTTTTGTGTACGCTGTAAAAATTTCAGATCTAACCGAATAACGGTATAGGAGTTACATAATTTTTATTCATTGTTTTTAAAACCAGAAAACTTCCAATAAAGGTCTTCTTCGAGAGACCATAACTCTGTAATAGTTAATCCAAATTAAGTGTTTTCAGATGGTTGAATATCTACATCGAATAATTTATATTTTCTTAGTTTTAATGTTTTACTGAAAACCAACGTAAAATATAGAAAACTGTGTAACAATATTAAGCGACGAATGTGGACTCATTCGCACACTATTTTTAAATAGGATATAACTCTAACTCCCAATATCCGTTTGTGACAAACTTTAGATGTGTAGATTCAAAATTGATAGAAGTATAATTTTCTATATGCTAGATTACTTAGAAATGCATGAAACAACCCGATATAGGCTTTGTAATACAATATATAGTTGCTGTCTAGAAATCTGAATTTCTGTTTTTAACGCTGATGTTAAAATGATCATAACTAGAGCTTAAGAAATCCAAATCATGCGAATCTTGGTGTTTTGGATAACTAAATAGAAAGACCTACAATTTTATAATAATTTTTGTAACCTGACACCTAATGGAATTTAACTCAGACTGCGTTTTAAAAATGTGTGACGGTGCTGAACAGATTCTGACCTGTTTTGCGCGACGATACGAAAACATGTATATCTCTCAAACCGGTAGTCATATTTAGACGAGACTGAAACTAGCATGTGCATAACACTTAAGGATATGTTTTCATTTATATTCTGAATTCAAATAACTTGATTAACTAGGCATACATATCACATATTTACAACATTGTTTTTGGACGTTTCTTGTATACTTATCTCATATCATGTTCTATGATTGCTTATATATTTTTTTCTATATGACTTGTGATTAAACCATTACATGCTGGAACTGACTTGATCTTGACACGACTCAATCATGAATACCTGAACCCAATAGGTGCACTTGACTCGACTTGACCCGAACCATGAATACGTAATGACTTTACATGAACACTTGACATGAATACATGAACAATTGACTTGAATACTTGAACTTGACTCGATACTTGAATTGCAATCTCTTATGTATTCATGGATTTAGGCAAGAGTTGTATTTTAATCGCAGACTTATATACACGGGGTGTTGGGGTAGTTTGAGTGTGAATCCAACGGAATCTCAAGAGTCCCCCTAGATCATGAATCCATGTCTACTAACACAAGCAAACTATCATGAGGGCCCGTGTTTCCTTACTCCTGGATTACAGTCTATTGAGTTTGGAATACTTCAACACTAGGTTGAAGTCCCGTTACTAACATTTGATTCGGGCACGTGGTTCCCTATCCTGGATTACAGCCTGTTGGGTTGGAGAACACTCTTGAGATTGGTTGACATTCACCCTTGAACTTATATTAGATTAGTATACCCAAGTAGAGACATGTTAAGACACTTACATTCACTTCATGTTTACTATACCTATACTCCACGACCATATTATACTTGTTTGTCATGCTGATATAATTGACATACACACTACCATGCATGCTACAATACTTGTTTATATATTCATGATTTATATTCATGCTATACTTGTTTACTATGCTCATGTTATATTGCCATGCTTACATAGTTGTCATTAATATCACCGTGTTATACTTGTTCATGTTTTATTTCCATTCATTCTATATCACATGTCACCTTGCATATTCATTTATATACTTTCACATCCCACCATTCTTCGGGACTTACCGAGCGCAAGTTCGCTGACGGGCATTCCACCCACTTCTTTCCATTCTTGGAATGTTCGTCAGGTGACATTGAGACAGAGAAGATAGAAGTGGTCGAAAAAGAGTACAACCAGTTCACATCACAACCGGATGTATAGTTTCATTCAGTTTTTCATTTCAGTTCAGCATTTTTATGTATGCCTCATTGTTAAGGCTTATCATGTTAAATATGTTGTATTCAGAATGTAATAAATCACAGTTGGATTTCATTCTTTTGTTTATTCTTATTAGTTTATGTTGCTTATATACGCTTATCGTATTTATTTCGAGAAATGACCTTCTCGGAATAAATACGTCGCGGGCTAGCCACGTCACCGTTTCCATCTACTAGGAAGCGGGGCGTGACAACCACGAGAAAGACCAAACGGCACAAGACATGTAGCCCCAAGACTCAGCCCGACTCGGCCTGAATCGGCCGGCGCCGCCAGCCGATTCACCCCAAAATCCGAGTTGTCCTTCTGGAGTTCTGTGCCTTTTGGTATTCTTGAAACCCCTGTATAGTTTAAATCCTCTGCACAGTAACAGAGACATTAAAAACCCCATTAATCCAATTTTTTAATACAAATTTTCATACAACCTTTCATCTACCCTAAACCCTAATCTTTTCCTATAAATACCACTCCAATTCACACCCCCTCACTTACAAAATCTGTTCAAACTCTCAAGAAAAATACCGAGAACTTTTGTGTATAAGTGGAGTTAGCGAAGGGCGAAACTCCGGCGAACTTCCGACGACGATCCTGGGAGCTCCCGGCGACGAAACGACGCACCGGCACCTCCTACCAGTCCCTCTTCCTCTTCTCTAATATAAAATCTAGCAAGTCCCTCCTCCCTCTTCTCTTTTCTATTCTGAAAACTCGTAATACTAAAACCCGACGGAAGCGAAGTTAATCCGACTTCCGATTCGGTTTTCTTTAAAAAGTTCCAATTTTCTTAAATACAACAATACCAAACTTGCACATCATGACTATTAAACATTAACAAGACATATTGAACAAGTTCCATATCCAAAGAATGTATATTGTAATTTTTATCGCACTTTTTCAGAAAAATACCATATAGTTTAGTTTCGACATAAAAACATCATTACCCTTTCTATACCTTTAGATAGTTCACGAGGTAATGAACTACCTCCTCACAACACTCATATGTAACATAGCACGATATCTCTTGGGAAACTAGAATACAGAAATATGATTCTTACAAATAAATACCATAAACTACAAAACCTTTTTCTACATGATTATGTATTTTAAACAAATCTTTGCAAAGCGCCGCTACAATCCATTTGGGGAACCCGTTCGGAATGGTGCGGATTATCGCACATTCTCAGGCTTAGTAGTGCGAGATGCAGACCTCCGTAAGGAGCATACGGTCTCGAAAGATTTAAAAATACAAATATCTTAAGAAAATAAGATTTCTAGAAAAATAATAAATTAAAATTATTATATATATGTGTGTGTATGTGTGTGTGTCATCAAAATATCTAATTTTTTATATAATATAAATATTCCAACTTTTCTAAATCAAAAGAATCACTTTACATGAAAATACTATGCAATTCCATACAAGTTCAATATTTTACAATTAAATACCATAAATTATGGAAAATAGGTTTATTCACTAAAAATGCCACAATGATAAAATATACATCAATGAAAACTTTAAAGACGATAATAAAATACTTAAGGTGTATTTTGAGAATTATACAAAATTATTTTTACATAAAACACCCTCAAGTTTTATAAACTACAATAAGAACCCTAGTAAATATAGGTTTAAGCGGGACCGGTCTCTTGAGCCTCAGGGAGCCGGAGACATGGGTGCTTGCCTATTTAAGGTAGACAACTTAACAAACGGTGTTATCAACACGGTAATCGTCTTTGAAAAAGACATAAATTCTGCCGTCCATGTGCAGCGGTTACCGATAACACCAAAATCTAATTCAGGATTCAATTTCTTTTCTAATTGTCTGACTCAGATTGAGTCTCATTATAAATAATCTGACTTGAATATGATTCAAGTACAAACTACAATATGAATTCATGAATCCATATAATCAACCCGTTCAATCTATTCAATCTGTATTGACTGAACCGAACCATGGATATGCATCCATCTACATGATCCTCCAGTTACATCTATTTACCGATATCATGGTTTCAGTAAGTCATTCATCTATACAATCTATAATACAATACAATACAATACAATACCATCAGTACAATCATTACTATCAATACAATAAATACACGGGGTGTTGGGGTAGTTCATGCGTGAATCCAACAAAATCTCAAGAGTCCCCTTAAATCATGAATCCATATCTACTAACACAAGCAAGCTATCATGAGGGCCCGTGTTTCCTTGCTCCTGGATTACAGCCTATTGAGTTTGGAATACTTCAACACTAGGTTAAAGTCCCGTTACTAACATTTGATTCGGGCCCGTGGTTCCCTACCCCTGGATTACAGCCTGTTGGGTTCGAGAACACTCTTGAGATTGGTTGATATTCACCCTTGAACTTACGTTAGATTAGTATACCCAAGTAGAGACCAATACAACATTATAACAATATAATACAACTTTAAAAGTTACACTCTCTCTCTCTGTCTATTCTACTTCTCCCTTATCTTTGAGACTTACCGAGCGATTTGTTCGCTGACGACATTCCTTCTCTTTCTTCTTTGGAATGTTGTCAGGTGGATCGGACCTTCAGGAGACAGAGCCCAGCAGCGACGATTTGGATCAGATAGCCTTCAACCCGGAGCTCTAGATACTTATACATTTCATTTCATTACTTACCATTTCTGTTATGCCACTGTTTAGGCATTGCTTTTCATTCCATGTATTTACTTTTCAGATGTATTGTAAAAAGAATGTTAATAAATAAAGTTGTTGTTCATTACATTTGTCTCTTGTGTATATTTCTTTTATATTGCTTAGTTATGCTTAGCGTATTTACTTCTGAGTAAATACGTAGCAGCCTCATCGCGTCCTCTGCTCGTATACTGGGAAGCGGGGCGTGACAGGTTTTGTTGGTGGCCCATGCAGGTCAGAGCTGTATGGAACTCTACCATGCAGTTCAGTTCTGTGTGGACAACCTAAGCAATATAACAAAAGAGCCAGCAACTAAAAACATTCTTTACAATTCATATTTCTTGAATTTTATAATTTCATATACTTTGAATCTGTCCTAACCTAAATTTTTCTTTCAAGGTTATGGATTCTCTAAACAACACCAGTACGAATGTCAACAACACTCCACCCCCTACCAATTACACCTGCCGTAGCTGCTCCGATCAACGAGTAGACGGTTCTACTTGAGGCGATCCGCAGCCTCCTGGAAGGACAGCAGCAGCAGACTGCTATTCTCTTGAACCGTCCAGAAGCGGAAGCACCTGGGGTGAAGCAATTCAGGGCCTTACACCCCAAACAGTTTGCAGGAAAAGAGAGCCCTCTGGAAGCTGAAGAATGAGCTCAGAGTATTGAAGATAACCTGGTAGCAGCACAAGTGCCAGAGGTAGCTTGGGTCCGAGTTGCGAAGCTGCAACTTACGAACAATGCACATGTCTGGTGGAAGGCGGAAGAAAGCCGTCTTGACCAACCTATCAAATGGAAGACTTTCCGTGACATGTTCGATGCAAAGTACTTCCCTGAGACTGCCCGCTTTGATATGGAACAGCAGTTCATTCATCTGCAACAAGGTTCAATGTGGACCAAATCAGTAGATGAATATGACGCTGGGTTCACCATGCTCAGTCGGTTTGCGGCCCATCTCATACCGACTGCTGAGATCAGAGCTAGAAGATTTCAGTAAGGGTTGGACTCGGAAATCCAAGCTGCATTAGCTACAGGGGATTTCCCAACCCATGATATGGCTTTGAAAGCTACCCAAAGATATGAGGCAGTGGTGAAGAAGAAGGGCAGACCTCAATCTGCCGGAGTGAAGCACCCTGCCAACCGGATGGCAGGAGGAGCCTCATCAGGACCACCATTTATACCACGGAGACCGGGAGTACCAATCAACAGGCCCAGCCCAGCCTTTTGTACCTACTGAAAGAGAGCTGGACATCTGATGGAAGATTGCCAACGAGCAAACGGTTTTTGCCTGATATGTGGATCATCCTCGCATACCATAGGAACTTGCCCACACAACCGAACTGACCCTAATTCCACAGCTAGACCAGCTATCCAAGCTCCATCTACTCGGTTAGCTCTTCCTGCATCACCTCCACGTGGACCACCTTTATCTCGACAACCATCGATGCACCAATATGCACGAAGAAATGTGCTGAGATGCCAGGCTTACACTTTGGCAGCCGTAGAAGCTGAGACGGTTGGCCAGGGTAACCCTGATAATTCTCTTAAAGCTTTTCAAAATTTTGCATCATTTTGTAATTATTCATATACTATCCAGTAGTTCTATCACCAAACTTTCCTTGAATCTATTACACTTTCCTTTTACAAATTTCGAGAACGAAATTTTTATAAGGAGGGTAGAATGTGACTCCAAACTTTCTGTACGATTTTTTTTTCAAAAATACAAAAAGGGATACTTTTGCGTGAGCACAAGTTATAAATTTGTTTTGCTTTTTAATAGCAAGAAGGAGCTTGTAGCTCACTGGTAAGACCTTGCATTGCTGAACCAAAACACCAGAGTTCAAATCCCATTAGCCACATTATTTTTTAATTAGTTTTTTTTTAAATTTTTAGAAGCCCAAGATCCTACACGTGCATAACCCGTAAACCCAAGAGTCACACTAAAAACAAACCGGACCACGAGAAAGACCAAACGACATAAGACACGTAGCCCCAAGACTCGGCCCGACTCGGCCGAATCGGCCGCGCCGCCGGCCAATTCACCCCAAAATCCGAGTTGGCCTTTTGGAGTTTTGTGCCTTTTGGTATTCTTGAAACCCCTGTATAGTTTAAATCCTCTGCACAGTAACAGAGACATTAAAAACCCCATTAATCCAATTTTTTAATATAAATTTTCATACAACCTTTCATCTACCCTAAATCCTAATCTTTTCCTATAAATACCACTCCAATTCACACACCCTCACTTACAAACTCTGTCCAAACTCTCAAGAAAAATCCCTAGAACTTTTGTGTATAAGTGGAGTTAGCGAAGGGCGAAACTCCGACGAACTTCCGACGACGACCCTAGGAGTTCCGGGCGACGAAACGACGCACCGGCACCTTCTACCACTCCCTCTTCCTCTTCTCTAATCTAAAATCCAGTAAGTCCCTCCTCCCTCTTCTCTTTTCTATTCTGAAAACTCGTAATACTAAACCCGACGGAAGCGGAGTTAATCCGACTTCCGATTCGGTTTTCTTTAAAAAGTTCCAATTTTCTTAAATATAGCAATACCAAACTTGCACATCATGACCATTAAACATTAACAAGACATATTGAACAAGTTCCATATCCAAAGAATATATATTGTAATTTTTATCGCACTTTTTTCAGAAAAATACCATATAGTTTAGTTTCGACATAAAAATATCATTACCCTTACTATACCTTTAGATAGTTCACGAGATAATGACCTATCTCCTCACAACACTCATATGTAATATAACACGATATCTCTTGGGAAACTAGAATACGGAAATACGATTCTTACAAATAAATACCATAAACTACAAAACCTTTTTCTACAAGATTATGTATTTTAAACAAATCTTTGCAAAGCGCCGCTACAACCCATTTGGGGAACCCGTTCGGGATGGTACGGATTATCGCACATTCTCGGGCTTAGTAGTGCGAGATGCAGACCTCCGCAAGGAGCATACGGTCTCGAAAGATTTAAAAATACAAATATCTTAAGAAAATGAGATTTCTAGAAAAATAATAAATTAAAATTATTTTATATGAATATATATATATATATATATATATATATATATATATATATATATATAAGTGTGTGTGTGTGTGTGTGTCATCAAAATATCTAATTTTTTATATAATATAAATATTCCAACTTTTCTAAATCAAAAGAATCACTTTACATGAAAATACCATGCAATTCCATACAAGTTCAATACTTTACAATTAAATACCATATATTATGGAAAATATGTTTATTCACTAGAAATGTCACAATAATAAAATATACATCAATGAAAACTTTAAAGACGATAATAAAATACTTGAGGTATATTTTGAAAATTATACAAAATTATTTTTACATAAAACCCCCTCAAGTTTTATAAATTACAATAAGTACCATAGTAAATATAGGTTTAAGCGGGACCGGTCTCTTGGGCCTCAGGGAGTCGAAGATATGGGTGCTTGCCTATTTAAATTAGACAACTTAACAAACGGTGTTATCAACAAGGTAATCGTCTTTGAAAAAGACACAAATCCTGCCGTCCATGTGCAGCGGTTACCGATAACACCAAAACCTAATTCAGGATTCAATTTCTTTTCTAATTGTCTGACTCAGACTGAGTCTCATTATAAATAATCTGACTTGAATATGATTCAAGTATAAACTACAATTCAATATGAATCCATGAATCCATATAATCAACCCGTTCAATCTATTCAATCTGTATTGACTGAACCGAATCATAGATATACATCCATCTACATGATTTTCCAGTTACAACCATTTACTGATATCATGGTTTCGGCAAGTCATCCATCTATACAATCTATAATACAATACAATACAATACAATACCATCAGTACAATCATTACTATCAATACAATAAATACACGGGGTGTTGGGGTGGTTCATGCATGAATCCAACAAAATCTCAAGAGTCCCCCTAGATGAATCCATGTCTACTAACACAAGCAAGCTATCATGAGGGCCCGTGTTTCCTTAATCCTAGATTACAGCCTGTTGAGTTTGGAATACTTCAACACTAGGTTGAAGTCCCGGGCCCGTGGTTCCCTACCCCTGGATTACAGCATGTTGGGTTCGAGAATATTCTTGAGATTGATTGACATTCACCCTTGAACTTACGTTAGATTAGTATACCCAAGTAGAGACCAATACAACATTATAACAATATAATACAATTTTAAAAGTTACACACTCTCTCTCTGTCTATTCTACTTCTCCCTTATCTTTGGGACTTACCGAGCGATTTGTTCGCTGACGACATTCCTTCTCTTTTTTCTTTGGAATGTTGTCAGGTGGATCGGACTTTCAGGAGATAGAGCACAGCAGCGAGGACTTGGATCAGATAGCCTTCGACCCGGAGCTCTAGATAATTGTACATTTCATTTCAGTACTTTCCATTTCTGTTATGCCACTGTTTAGGCATTGCTTTTCATTCCATGTATTTACTTTTCGAATGTATTGTAAAAAAATGTTAATAAATAAAGTTGTTGTTCATTACATTTTTCTCTTGTGTATATTTCTTTTATATTGCTTAGTTACGCTTAACGTATTTACTTTTGAGTAAATACGTAGCGGTCTCGTCGCGTCCTCTTCTCGTATACTGGGAAGCGGAGCGTGACAAGAACCAAGACCCTAAATGCGACTAGGGGGCGAGCTCGATCTATTGAC